>BSDF01000007.1:19891196-20491196 GCA_027925045.1 Hypotaenidia okinawae | reverse complement strand
TGGTAGTTTTCAAAGGCAAATCAGCTGCCTCTCCAAATCGTCCCGGCTGAACAGCTTTAGAAATCAGATTAAATTAGATAATACAATTTAAGTAACCTATTAGATCCTAATCCTGCTGGAATCAATTAACTGAAGGCCTATGACTAAAATTCCATTGGTTACTATGAGAAAAGGAACAAGGTGCCAACTTGAAAAGAGTTTATGTCTCTAAAAGCTAACAAGCATCTTCCTGTTCCATGGTTGGTGACATATATGTAATTTAATTCTTAGACCTTCACTGTTCCTCTTTGGTTAGTTGTGGGAGACTAATTGGTATGTATTTGTCTGCTTGCCTCAGACTTGATTTCCGCACTCTACTGAAATACTTCTCATTATTGTCCCCAGCAGGTTGCCTCTCCCCTTCCTGCATTTGTTTGTATACCACATGTTCCTGTGCAGTGTCAGGGCTCTGACAGACGCGCTGTGGTAGAATGCAACTGAATGACCAAAGCATTACTAGGCAGCCACCCTCCTGGAAAGACTCATGATCACCATTTTTGATTTTGCCCACTCTGGAAAACTGAAACCAAGAACTACTCAGATGGCAATAATATAACTGTTATCCTTTCTGGCAGATGACTTACAGTGGTATAAGCTTTAAATGATCAATTTTAATCCATCATCACGTGTCTGTCAGAGCCCTTACGGGTGGTATATACAACGGTATAGGTGCCTGAAGTCCTCCATCTTCATCAATAACTTTTTTTTTTCCCCTTTTGTCCCTCTTGGAAATTCAAAAAGCTGTATCTGTATCTTTGTCTCTTTCCCAGGAATTTCTATACTCTATGGAAGATCCTAAACAACACTGCAGCAGCAATTCTTGATCAAAATCTGAGAAAGAGAGGGCATGGCATAGCTTTTATGCAAACTATTTGCATAGGCTGGATGCTTCAAATGAGATGGCTCCTTCAGCAATACAAGCTGGCAGGAACACAGAAGCATTCTAAGCACCCAAGTGTTTAAATACGGAAGTGTTTCAAGCTGAATATTGACACCACCAAAGCACACTATCGATTTTAACCACACCAGGAACTGTTACCATGAATAGGCCTGACATGAGATCAAGTGATGCTACTTTCAGTGCAGCTTATTCAACTTCATTCTTTTCCATTAACTTGTTTGCTAACAGGGCTTAATTATCTCTGAAAACTAACATGTGAAAACCATGCCAAATACTAACCTGAATAATATTTTTTTTTTGCTCATGTTTAGCATCTTTCATTACTTCTCTCTCAAAATGACAGAAAAGCACCACAATAAATACCTAAAGCATTAGTTCCCAAATTTAATTTGCTTAGTATTCCTAGCAGCAATGGTAGCAGCTCTTGGCTCCCTGCCAATTCACACACAGGCAAAAAGGAGGATGCAATTTTTGAAATAATTTAGATTAAAAAGTTAAATGGATCTATTAACAAATAAAATGGATTACAAAAAAGAAAAATCATTTAAAGAAACCCCAGCAAGTCAGAACCCTTATTTCAGTGCCAAAGTGTTTCCAGTAAATTCTCTGACACCTCTGAGGAAGGTATAAGGACTGCAGATTATTTTTATGAAGTACACTTAAACCTGGAAACTTGTAATGTTACTCCAACATTATGTTACCCATTGGTTATCATAAGTCACATCCAGTTACTTTCCTAATTTTGCTAAATTCTTGCTCTCAAAAATGGTATGTGGCAGAATTCAAACATACATCTTAAAATTATGTAGAAAATAATTTCTTGTACAGCTTCTAAAGTCCTCACTCCTCTTTTAATCAGAAGTTGCTCTTAAGTTATGAACTACAGAAATAAAAATTCTGGTCTCCCAAATGTCTTAGATAGATACTTTCTAGATAGATTTAGATATTCTTCTATGCCCCTAACGCTGTATCACCTACTAATCCACAGTGCAACATCACTGTACCTAACTAGTAACTTCCTGCCATTACAACAGTGATCACTTATCCTCTACACTTTCTATCTCCTAATTCATTACTGACCTATAACTATACTTTGCCTTTCATTCCATGACCAACTATTTGCTCAGCAGCTTTTTACTCAAGTCACTAAGAACTCCTAACTGTTGGGTTACTCGTGACAGTCCTGAGTTCTCTCCAATGCTACGCTTACATGTCTCTTCTGGCAGTCCATTTTTACAGATAGGTACACGATCCAACACCACCCAGTATTCGTCACAGTAAATAATAGACCAAAATATATGAAAAGCAGCCATGAAGAAACATCTCACCACATGTTATGCTCAAAAACCTTAGAAGGATCAGTTAAAATCCGTGATCCAAGTGGAACAGCTGGTCGTCTACTACTTTGGTGCCTCTGTTGCATCTTGCTTTTCCTCAGACATAAAGCAGAAAGCCTTGTAATGAAATTCATTTTGTTCAGAGACCTGAAAACAGAATTAACTCAAATTACAGTTTTGCTGTAATTTAATTGTTTATGTCACTTACATGAGAAACCGGTCAAATAATCAAGCACCTATATCAACTGTAGTAATAATCTTTTACTATAATATCCATTTAAATGGTTTTTAGAGAATAGCAACATCCCTTCAGTGTGCTGAAAGCCCAAACAATCCCAAAGTAGACTACTGGAATGAAACCAGTTGAAAGACAAATTATTTGGTATTGTTTCAAAGTCTTATCAGGCAGGGAAGAAAAATTAAAAGCAAAACCCAAAAAAAACCAACCACCAAAAAACAAACCCACACAAAACCAAAAGAAACCCACCAACCAAACCCCACAGTGAAACAATAAAGCGTTTGACATTGTACCTTTAAGACAAGCAAGAAGTGATCAGTAAAGAAACCACTTGTTCTAGTGGGTACATACAGTCATTGAGATTGACATTTTTCACCCCACTCACAACGTAACCACCTTCAAAAGATTTAATTCTAGAACTGTGACTGCTTTTATGCTTTTAGATAGGGTAGATCTTATTTTTTTTTTAAATGTAAACATTATATAGCTGGAAACCTTCCAAAATTTCTCCCATGCATTCTTCTGATCCCTGTTTAGTGCCCTCTTTGAAATGAATGATTTTAAATGAATGATTTTTATTCATGCAAATTATAAAGTGCTTTTTTTTTAGCTCTCTCTTATGCTGCTATATTTTACTTTACTTGCAATGTCTTCATACAGTATTAAAAATTAACTACAACAAGCGTTTGTGCCTAGTATCAGCATTTTGCCTGGGTGGGGGTTTTGTTTTGTTTTTTTCTGGGTTTTTTGGTGGGGTGGTTGGGGCGGGGCTTTTGTGTGTACTTGCTACTGTAGGCTTTCTAGGAGATTATACAAAATATCTCTCCTACTACATTTACCCTGATGTGCCTTTGTTCTTTTGTCCTTCAAGTGCTCTGCATAAGACTTTAAAAATTACTCTTAGTCCTATTCCCCCTCCCTTTTTTTTTTTTTTGAGTGCTGCTTCTGTATACAAATTTAATGCACTGGAAATACAAAATGTAGTCACAAAAGAACAGGAGGAGTTTAAATACAAGAACAGGCACAGTTTAAATACAGACATTATTAGAAAACGTTCTGTGCAAATTAGTTACAGAATGAAGATTTTTATCTGGAGGAAAACAGTACTGTTTGATCGTAACTCTTATACTGTGAATAAAAATGGGATTAATTTGCAGACATCAATACTGAGTCTGGCAAAGAAGTAACTTCAATTAAATGAACAATTCCTCATTTAAGGTGTACTTTTGACTGAATCATGCTCAAGAAAGGGCATTGTTTATTCATCTTAAGCCTACAGAGGGGAAAGAAATGGGGGGAAAAATATTGGTATTTCTTTTTATTTGCCAAAGATTAGATAAAACCAGTTCACCTTTTGGCTGTCAATACCAAATAAAACCAATTAATTTTGTCTGCTGGGACTGCAATGTTACCAGGATATGTGGCATCACAATACAGTGAAAATGTAACATTCAGTCCTATTAAAAAAATGAAAACCTCTTCTAATTTTAAGAAGTTTATTATAGCTTTTTTTTCCCTTTGGTAAATGTGGCTCAACAACTAAACCAATTCCAGTTTATGTTTTAATTACTGCAAACTGTTCATGCTTTGTTTTTTTAAGTATGTATGCATTTTTCATAACAATGCATAATTATTAACATGTATGGAATATTATGAAATAATAATAATGAGACATGAAAATTAACATACCACGACAATTTCTGCAAAATGTGGAATTTACATAAAGACAATGTTCTTAAAAACAAACAGCAAGTCCCCCAAAACCCCAAACCACAATCTGATCTAAAATTATTATTATTAAATTATAGAAATGCCAGGATAAAGATTCCATGATTACATTGCAAACTGTTTACAAATCCTCTTCCTCCTTCAATCATTCAAAAAGACCTGAGTTAGTAACTTGCATTTCCTGTGCCAGCTTTGATATTCAACATAAAATACAATGATTCAGCTGCTAGGCTAGTCACATAATTGTTTTTGGCTTTCTAAATATCGCAAGAAGAACATGAAAAGATGCACAGATGGGAATTATAGTCAGATGACTAAGATGATCTTGCATCAGTAAAATCCAGAGATGCAGCTCTTTTTATGAGAATGTGATCCTTTGAGTGATAATTGCACAATTTTAGCTGATAAATTCTGAAACATCCAGAAAACACAGGGAGACTGAGGTAAGTGGGGGAGTTAAGTTTACTGTTACATCCAATCTTAAATGCGAAGGAACATTTGGAGACAAGCGTGGATATCCCTGAGACTCAGAGTGATCCATAGATCATGAGATTAATGGGCAATCTGGCTACTAAAAGTTCCAAAAGCATCTAAAAGACCTGAAAACCTGAATTACATTTTTAGAAGCAAGTCAATTGCTCAATTGTTTTGCTAATTGATTTTGTTAACGAAACAGGCAACCACCCTTTCTGTTTGTCAGGTAAGATGATCATACCCTGAAGCCAGGACAGCAGGAAATGTCTGAATGATTTAGGAGTTATGTCCTTGTTCAGAGCCATAGTGGGGAATGCTTTAAGTTTTTTTATTAATCAAAGCAATTCAACCTTCACCTTCAAGAATATTATAATGAAACTAAATTACATTTAAAACACCTATATTTTATGGCAGCATAACTACTTAAAAAAAAACCCCAAACCTTTAAAGCAACAACACTCAATAACCACACTAAAAAGCAATATGGAAGATTCCCCCCACCTCCCCATAGAGCACCACCTTTTAGCCTTCAGAATTTTGTCATTACAAATACTGATCCTCAGTTTAGTTGAGAAATTATAACAAAACAGTCTTAAAACTCCTCACCAAACAATCTAACACAGCACTTTCAATACAGCTTTTTGAAAATGGACATGCAGAAGAACATCAACTGACTTGAAATGGTACATTTCTAAGTGACATCAGATCAAAACCTTTGAACTGTCACATCCACGGATGAAAAACTAAAGATACAGAAGAAACAAACCGTTATAACCTTGGTTTTTTAACCAAATCATACGTAAACCACTTCAATTATGAAAATCCTTGAGACATATCAGTTCTGGAAGATATGTCAGAGGGAGAAAAAAAAACCCAACAAAGAGAAAGAACCTGTCATTTTTGTCCAAGAACCTAGTTCAATGTACTTATTGGATGAAAATATTTTGACATTTGAATAATCTCCAACTACAAAGCTAACAACTTCTTCCACGTCCAATCTCTAAGCCTACCAGTAGAGTCTCTGTTACAAAGGAAAAAAATAGCCTACGTTATGAAGAGCATGTGCAGCTCATGTAACATTTCTAGACATGAAAGTATTCTGGCAACAATTAACTTCATACAATTACTTCTGCTTGGCACCTAGAAGTTTATTTCACAATTAACCTTCCAATAATCTCCTGCAAAGCGTGTCGATCACCAAACACTACCAGAACTCACAACACCTTACACAAAACAGATCCAAGTGGTAGCCATGGTCTTTAAGTGAAAAACTCTTCAAGACCACGTAACACAGAATGTGTAACTATGAATTACCAGTGGTTATTTTTAAAACACATTCACATTAATATTTCTTAATATTTCAAGTGGGGAGCAAGGAGGGGACTTTACAGTCAGACTCATTCATTAAGTGAATGCTTAATGTTATTCTATTCCACCAAGTACTAAGCATGACTTCTTGGGGCTTCATGATTAGTCTTTCAATGATATACTTAAAAAACCTGTGCACATTTAAAATAATAGGGTATTTCACAACTTTCCAAAGTCAGCAAATCTGAAGCTCTCAACTGTTTCTCCTTCTCATGCATATCACTGGGAATTATGCTGGCCTCCCTGTGGGCACACTGCAACTTCAGTAAAACTGCTGAAGAGCACTATCAAGGGGAAAAGAAAAACCAAACAAAAATTTGATGTATTCTGACTCCTGCAGAGGCAAGACAGCTAACACTGGTTAAAACACAACAGCATATAAAAATGAGCAATCAGATATTATTTTAACCACATGTATAGAACTGTTAAGTAAGAGAAACCTGTTCCTACATCACTTGCCAGGTGGCCTGTTAAAACGTCAAGCAAAGAGGAAATAGTTATTACAAGGGTTGAGGGAGCATGAGAGGGAAAGCAAGCCATTTACTGAAAACAGTTGCTTGAATCACCATACATCCCAGAGCTCAGCAACAGTACATTAGTTGGCATAGAATCATATACGCAGGTACTATACAAGCACTTCCAAAAGCAAGAAAGCAAACAGCTATTAGGGACAAGCAGAGAGCTAAAGATTCTTAAGAGTTTAAAAATACAGTAATTCCCTAATTTTTTATTCATTGATAATTGTTTCTCAGCCACTGCTCTTCATCTTGATAGTCTTGTTGGAATTATTCTGCTACATAAAATGTTTTTGGACAATCTTATAAAGATACAGGCTTTATAATTGTATTTTTATACTTTTATTTTTAAAAATCAATCATATTATTGCTATAAAAAAGGGAAAACGTTCTTCAATTGGGACTAAGAACTGCAACATTAATTCTTGTTGGCATATAATTCTATTGATCTCAGAATAGAGTGGAAGCAAAGAAACCTTCCTCTGCAGTACAGAGGGAATAAACCACACTACTTAATATGTTTTTTAACCTAATGAAGACAGTTTGAAAAAATGTGATTAAAGATAAAATAATGGCAACACCAAGATCAGAGAGACATGAATGGCCCATGAGAAAGAAAAAAACAGGTAACTTAGAAATATAGATGTATTTTATTTACTGAACTAACAAAAGCATTTTGGTTTAATTAATTGTATGGCTAACAACATGGGGCTCAGTTGCTACAGGTGACTAATGTGATTTGCCCTATCCAAAATGAAACCTGAGCTCCTGTTTCTTCTTCCACTTGCAAAGGCAGGTGGTGAAACATCCTGACAGAAGCTCATTAATAAAGCCCAAAAACCTAATTCAGGAAAATCCCAGTGTTTAAAAAAGTGTGTACCAATTCTGTTGACACTGTAATATATTAAAAATTTTGTGGTTTTTTTGGAATATTTAAAATTTTTGTTTTGATTAGGCTAAGTTTTATTGAAACTGCATTATTTAGGTTTAGAGTAGAGGTGTTGTGACTTCACTATCAAAGACTATCTTGCCTTCAAAAATTAAGCTTCAATAAATTATTTTAATTGAATTCAAAATACTTCAAATTGTGAAGAACATTTTCATCCCAACTGAAGCTAAAACTGTATATCAATTTCCTTGTATCTATTCTTTGAATAGAATTTCTACTTTTGTACTGAATATATTTATGACAACATTACAGTGTTATTTGTTTTGCTGTTTGTTTACATTTTTAATAAGGTAATTCACATCTTTGTTATTGATATAGCAGAACAGTACATGAAACTGATATACTAAATTAATCTATTCACACTTCCAAAGGAAGTCATCAGTTGTAAACACTGCTCAGAAATAAGGCTTGTTAACCTGTGCACCCTCTGCTGGCTGGTGCTTACGTAGGAAGAAAAAGGGGGAGGGAAGAGCTTTGTTGACTTTATGTATAAACATACAAAATATATATTTAAGTCTCCAAATACATCTCTCAATTACTTAAATTGTTTTCAAACCTATTTTGCACAAAATACTTGTTACATGTATGAACAAGGAAAAAATTGTCTCAACACAAACCACATTTCTGTTATTAAAGATGCGGAGAACAGACATACAGCAACATGGATTTTACTAATGTCTATCATTTACTCTGAAGAATCTCGTTCATTTACATCCCTGTAAAACTCTGGATGCCCATATGGACTTTGCTTAGGTGCAACCTACCCTGCCAGCTCTTAAGTCACTGGCAATGTTGCAGATCCACCAGAAAGCATGTAAACCATACTGTCCTAACCCACTCTTTGGAGCAACTGCTGTGCTTCATGTGTTTAGTTCCCTTCCACCAAATAACTGCAAAGCACCAAAGAAAATAAGTCACAGGAAACTGTATTTTGTTACAGAATCAATAGAGATTAGAGGCTCCAATGAGAGATCCTGAAGAATAGGCACAGAAACACGTAAAAGATCAGCAACTGCCACATTACCCCATTTGGGCGCCTGGCCTCTAGCACAGGAGGGAGCCGAGTTCATCCACTGACTTCAGTTGCTGTGCTGGTAAGCATCTGTTGATGATGGTATCAACTTTTGGGCCATAGCTCTAAAAATATAAAAGTGAGGTGTCATACATCTCAAGAAGTTGCTGTTGACTCTTGAATTTTAAACAAACCCTCTAAAACCACACACAAGCCCGGGTACACTCCACCCAACACAGGGGTCTCCAAAAATCACTCGTGGTGTAGTTGGTAACCCGGCTCCAAGGCAGAGGACGCCGGCCCTGCCACCAACTCCGGGCAGGGGTCAGGCGGCAGGCGTTTACTCTCCAACAGGAAGAATTAGGAGATAAAGGTTCCCTCTTCTTAACTGAACTAGCGCTAACAAAACTTTCCTTTATTTCAAGTAGAAAAAGCACCAAGGGGTAAAGCGGCTCCATTTACAGGCCAGACACGCCGATGGGTACTGCGTTTACTTCAGTCCCTCCAGCGCAGGGTAAGGCAGCAGAGCACGGCCTGGGGCAAAGGCCCTAGTGCGCGGGGTGCTCCACGGGTACCGGCGAGCTGGCGGCTCGCAGCGACCCTCCTGCTGACCCCCGGTCCTTCGTGAGGCGTTTCACCACCAGCACCCTCACTCCCTCCCGCGGCCTCAGCGCCCAGGAAGCGGTGAGCTGCCGCGGAGCATGACGGAAGGTATAGTCCAGCCGCGCCGCGGAATTCCGCCCTCAAAAACTACAGTACCCGGCGGGCCGCGGGGGGAGGCGGTGGCGGTGCAGCGCTGTTACTGTCTGACGTTTGCGGTAGCTCGGCTCCGTGGTAGCGGGAGAGGCTCAGTACGCGCTCGGCCGGGTAGGTGCCTGCGTATGGTGACGGCAGCCCCGGCCGTAGCTCCGCCCCGGAGCCTCGTCGTAAGGCTGCGGCTTGCGTCACTCGGGAGTCAGAGGGCGAGGCGGTGCTGGAGCTTTTTCCCGCTTCGCCTCTCGCCGAGGGAGACAGAGAGCGTGAGAGAAACTTGGCGTGAGGCCGGGCCCTGCGTGGCTGCTCGTCCCGCCAAGAGTTGAGCCAGAAGCTGGGGAGAAAGGCGGAGCTGCCCTCAAGGCCCGGGGATGTGCCCGCAGGCGGCCGCCGGCAGGAGGAGGGCCGCCTCCCGGGCATCCGGGGCTCACAACGTCTGCCGCCTTCTCGCCCGTAGGGCCCACGGGTTTTATGCCAGAGATGCTGGCGTCGCCCACAGAAAAAACCTGGGACTCCTCAGAAAGATAATGTGTCAGGTAATAGCGATGCTTTCCGGCGCTGGCTGAACCCCTGCGCGTGGCGGCGCGCAGCCAGGACGGGCCGAGCGTCGGTCCTCAAGCCCGGTGTGTGAGAAGCCCCCGGTCACTGGCTGATAAGTTTGGGGAGAAAAAAGCTGCGATTTTGCCGAAAAAAAGTTGCAAATGGTTAGGTTTATTTCACAAGGGTCACACCTAGAAACGTAGCGAGGACTAAGCAGTGGCAAAACTGCAGAAGCTCTTGTAAATCTAGTAACTGTGTTAGAAATTGACTTTTAGGAGATTTTATATCCCTTATTTCTTTGCCTAAGACGGCTTAATGCCAGTATTAAATTCATAGCATTTTGGGGAGTATCAGTGTTCTGTTTGAAGAGGTCTAAAGGTAAACATATACCTAATGTGTCAGTGACATTTACACTACAGGAAAAAATAAGAATTAAAGCAATTGCAGACTGAAATGAACTTGGGTTTTTTTATCAAAGTGATTACTGCTCCTGCAGTAGTTGATGGAAATGCATTGAAAGTGTGTTACGTGGAAGTAAATTTGCAACTGTGTTGTACTGAGATTACATTTATTGGAAGTCACCAAAAGTGTCCACTTATGCAGCTAGATCAAAGGGCATGCAGTGTTACCTGAAATAAAAGTAAGTACACCCAACTTCGACAAATGCTTATTCTTTTGTAAGACTGAAGCTTCTGTAAATGTTACAGAGCTCCTCATGTCTCTTAATGTATGCAATAAACATTGAGCAGTTTATTCTATGGACATATCGGGGACTTTTTGCAAATAACTGTAAACCCGTTTTTCTACCTTTCATGCAATAGCAGAGTGGAGAAAGATGTTCAGTAAGCTAAGTTAATGACATACACGAGTTGTGTGCATATATACACTCAGAGAAGTTTTGTTCTTGATTTTTAAAATTGCCATTAAAGTTTTAATTTTAATGCAGGCTAATTATAAAATATCAACTACCAATGCTGTGTGTAATAGCTAATAAAAACAGGTTTTAATTTGGTGTTTAAAAAAGACAAAAATACCCTAAATTTTTTTTCCATTTCTTTAAGAAAACCCCAGATCTTCATTTATATATTCAACAGGAAAGGTTCAATTAGAGTTATTAAGCTGCAGGAGGCAAATTATATTCCAAAAGCAAGCTTTGTTACAAAAGCCATCACTGTCTGTTTCAGGAAAGTACTAAATTCAAGAATGTTTGGACAACTCATTCTGCATCTCCTATAGCATATGAAAGAGGAAGAATTTACTTGGACAATTACCAGTGCTGTATTAGCAGGTAATGAATTGACAATTAAAGGTTACCTGGCTTACAGTTTTAACAGCATCATCTGTTTTAGAGATGTCACTAACTCATCCAAATAGCCCTTGTGAATTGAATTCACTTATGAATTAAAAAATAACTAGGTGCCTAAATCTTTGATAAATTACAGTCAGACACCCTTGTGTCTAACCATGGCATCTGCTTTCATGAAGGGAAGTCTGCTCTCACTGGTGCTCAGTAACATCGGCTTTAGAGGCACTTTAATAAGGGAGTGCAAGTTGGCCAGCATTTTATAATTTTGGACTAAAAAGCCAAATGAAAGGTCTGGTAATTAGCAGTGTGCTAAAAAGTGTATCACAAAATCAGCTTGTGTAACAGGCTTGGTACTACGTCTATAAACTCGGTTTTGAAGAAGTAAATTATTGTTCACGTAGAAGTAGAGTGTGATGAGTACTTGCTGGCTTTTATTAATGTATTTCGCAGATCAGTTGTCTGGTCTGATGTGCTGTCCTGTTCCATGCTCAGCTGCAGGTGCACAGCATGGGAGTAACGAAGGGCAGAGGGCAGGGAGTCCTTTGTACACCAGTCCTTGTCCTTGCCCATCCCTCTGGTGAGGGAAGTAGCAAGGACCATGTTGCTGAGTAAGTTGTGGTCAGAACAGTTTTGAGACAGTGTCTTACGATACGTAAAAGATAAATTAGTCTGTCAGCATAAACCAGTGAGAGCTAATTAAATTAATCTACCATAGCAGAGATGTAAATCTACTTGGGAGCATTTTATTCTTACATTGCCTGAATGCTTCCTATTACTGGGTACACCTGTCTAACATCTTTCATTTTTATCTTTGTGCGTCCTCTCTGTGAGGCAAAAACTTTGCACAGTATGGAGCTTTTTAGTAGTAGGGTGGGTTTTTTTTAAAATACCTGTACATGATGCCTTTATATTATGACACACAACACTGGAAGGGCTTGAGGGGAAGGTGCCAGGATGATTGCTAGTTTCTGGAATATCCCTTTTTTTATCCTTATATCACTAAGATTATTATTTTGTTATTTATAAAGCAAAAAAGAAAAAAAAAACCACAAAAAAACCTTGTACAACACCAAACCACAGAATACAGGGAAAGTTGCATTTAAATATTATGTTACACTAAGTATTGTTCATTAGGCCTTATTTGAGAGCAAGTTCAGGTTATATTTACGAAGTAAAAATAAGATATTTAGATTACTGACCTGCGTAAAGAGAAGCCAGGATTTATAAAACTGTATGAAATGACTTGTTAATAGTAAGTTGTTTATAAAAATAGACTAATGGTTGACTATCATTTTCCTCTAGCATTGCACAAGAGCCAAGAATACTTTATCAAAAGCCAAAGTGTTCTAAGTCAGAAAAAATAGAAGATGCTTTATTATTGGAATGCCCACTGGTAAGATTACTAGAGTATTGTTATGCAAAAATAAAATCAGTGAAACAAAATAGAGCGTTCTTTCAGTACAAACTATTTTTTCTTCTTTTATGGAGTTGGATGATTTAAGGTTTGCAGTGTGCTTATTTAGACATTTAGAGGTGTACTCTGAGTTTCTGAATAGTGCATTGAAATGCTTTTTTCAAGCTTTTGTGGAACATTTTACAGACTGTGTCTTTATGCATATACAGCTAACTCTTAATTCCTTACAACATACATTGGTTTTTCATTGGTTTTTTTTTTAATTAGCAAATGCGGGTTTTACCAGATCTGTTGACATAAAAAACCCTGCTAAAACCCAACAGATAAACTGAAGACCCATTAAAGCAACTGAGCCCAAAAGTTGCTCTGTTGTTTCTACCTAATAGATTATACAATTTCCCTCTTTCCTGAGTTTCTATCTCACCCAGTATCCACAGAATTTAGGATTATTGGCCCCATCCTTGAAGTGCCTGAAAATAAAGCAATGTGAATACCATTCTTAGCAGTTACTGTTGAGTTACCACTGAACGTCTTATTCTGCGATACTTTAACAACTATCTCTTCAAGCCTGGTATCAGTTAGATGAGTAATTATACTTCATTTTTGCAAGGAAAGGAAGTTTTAAAAGAAAGAGCGTGACAACAGATTATTTATGTTGTAGCAGATGACTGGCACAGACGTGAGCTTAGAGATCCTGGTGTGTTTAGCAGGCTGCTTTCCATCTTTAGTTCTTGAAGAATGTGTATTAACTTGTTTTCTTGTTACCGTGTCAAAGTGTTATGTATCCTCATGGTACAACCTTTTTTTCTGACAATCTCCTGTTATGTAGGGGGAAATGCTACCAAGTCCATCAGACTATACATCTTCTCTGATAGTCTTGACAGTGCAGAACTGGCTCCTACGACTCTCTGCTGATAGTGGGAAAATACTTGAAAAAATCTATCTTGCTGGTTCCTGCTGCAAATTCAGGTATTACACATTGACTAAGCTTCAAGGAATTAGCAGTCATTAGTCCTACACTGGAGAAAGGGAATCATGTTTATTTTAGTACGATCATAAGGCTGACTTCAGGTCTGTCAGTCTAGAGCATTGCCCATAATACTGTTCCTGCATGCTGTTCACTATAGAAGAATTACAGCAGCTTAAGTGTAACGGTCTCAAATTTGGTATAAAGATCTACAAAAGCCACAAAAAAAAAACCAGGCTAGGCTATTATTGGCTTTTCTCTGATAAGTTTACAGCCTTTAATATTGCAATAGAACATACCATGAGAGGGGACCTGTAAGAGCAATAAAACAAACTTCACAAAACAAGAAAAATATGTTTGAGCCATTTTTAGTTTGCAAGCATTCGTTTCCATAGGGTAGCCATTCTGCTCTTTAAAAGCAGAGTGGTCACTGCTTCTGATAAACTGCATCTTTCTTCAGTTCTCAGGAGAAATTATTTCCTTTAGGCTGAAGGATAAGAAAGCTGTGATTTGTGAAAGGAAGGATAGAAGTTAAGACAGGGAATGTTCATACTTCCAGAATTTTTCTCATCAATCCCGTATGAATCAAGCCACTCTTATTGCAAACAGCAAACATTTCAGGCATCTCTCCCAAATCAGATACATAACAGTTTGCCTGGATACCAGGATCTGCTTAGTTAAATTATATTTTATGTGAAATAATGTATTTGTTATTAAATTATTTTAAAATTATTAAGATAGCCCTTTCTTGTCGCAAATAGGTATCTGAGCTGGGACACTCCTCAAGAGGTAATGATTATAAAGTCAGCTCAGAACAAGCTCCCTGCAGCAGCACGACAGGTAAGTTTGTTAAAAACTTTTCATTCTTAAATTTTTACAAAATTTATCAAAAAAAATTTATAAGGATAGAGATGGAGACATTATGCTTTGTTACTACGATAGAAGAGGAAGGTCTTTTGCTGTTAAGAAATGCCTCAAGTATAGTAACTATATTCAGTATTGTTGCTCCTTCCCAGGCAGGTATCCAACAGTCTGTATTGTTCTATCTTGCTGTATTCCAAGTTTTGCCTCTTTCATTCATTGGAATGCTGGAAATAAACAAAAAGGTAAGTTAGTTCCTCTATTAATCCTGATCTGTACTGTAGTTTATAAGATACATAGCTCAGGCAGTTGTCCTATATTTTCAGAAGTCATACTTACAGCTTGTGAAATTGCCCTGAAACATTAACTAGCGGTAGTGTTCTGGTAGGAGCACTGGGGGGAAGATTAATTCAAATGAAGAGAAAATACAGATGTGTTCTGCCACTGGGTTATCCTTTGACCTATAGAAGTACTTCAGCCATTACTTAGGACAATCCTCAAAATGAGGTAATCACAAATAAAGTGATTGTAGACTTTTTTTCACATCTTTAAAGAAAAATAGATGTGGCTCTGACCCACTCCTAGTAATAACCTATATGTGGTTACAAATTTTACCAAACTTGTATTACATTAACATTGAATGGCAAAACATAAATGAGGTTTGCTTTATCAGTCAAGAGCAACCAACCCTTTTGAGGTCGATTTGTGACCTGTAAGAAAGAGTGTACATATTAGGAAACCTCAAGCCAGATGGCAAGTTGTACTGTTATGGTGAAAAAACATCTTATGTCAAGAGAGCTCTGGATATAACTTATAAACGGAACAGTACAAAACCACAAATTCTGTCTTCAGAGCTTTGTGAGCTACAGGCTTATTTGGGATCCAGAGCTATTAGTGGGTTTCATCTGGTGCTGGGTTGAGTTGAAGCTGTAATTGAGATTGGGCTGTGAAGGAGTGGGGCTAAATGGTTTTTGATTTGGGCCCATGGGGCACTGTGTATTTTCTGTTCAAAATTAGTATTTGGATACCAGGCAGGTATTTGGGACTGGATCAAGTGTCATTCCTAGCCAGACTGAGAATACCTTTGGAATGGCATGCCAGAGTCATCATAGTCATGAGTAGATTAAACACCTGAAAGAGATAATTCTTCATCTGGGGCCTGTCCTGAGTGCTCACCAGCATAATTGTTACAGCTAGGAATAACGTCAGGGCAGAATTTGGGATTTGAGAAACCACCCAGCAGAGGAAGCAACCAGTGAATACAGTGCCAGGCCTGGTACAATGCAGTAATTTAGAGTTAGGATTAGGGTTATTATTAGAGACTGCAGAATGCACCTGATGCATCAGCTTTACTGAGATGGTACACCACAATAAATTCTGTGTTCAGACAGCTAAGGTATCAAGCATAGAAAGGCGTGTTTAGGGTTAGAAGACTATTTGGGTTTGGGTCTGGAAGACACTGGGACCTAAGCTAACATGAACTGAGAAGGAGCTGTAAAACTAAATAAAAGGCAAGGTCTCAGGAGCAAATATAACTTTGGGGACAAAACTGATCACAAGATCAGTGGTAAGTGTTAAGATTTAAGATTAAGTATTACAGCTTTTAGGTTTTATTTTTTAATTAGTATTAATCCTGTTTTAACCCTATTTTAACTGCTTTTTCATATAGTGATTCAAATTTTAAAAATGAAAACTCTAAATTTCCAAGCTTCTTTATTAAAAAAATATACATAGCAAACTTCATATGTAGTTACTGATTAAATATTAAGAATTAGTTTGTTGAGTTTTTCTCAGTGGAGATGTGTTAAGCAGTGGCACAAATGAATACTGCATAATTGTTAGAAGGGATGAGTCAGCTTCTCATGTATGTGTCTAATTTGGATTCAGAGAGAATCCTGTACTCTGTGACAGCTGGAAGATGTGGTTTTAGTACAGCTGTACACAGTCAGAGCCATGATTAGACTAGTATTTTACTCTGGTGATAAAGAAAGGACAGAAGATCTGAAATCAGTACTTTTAGATAGAGTTGTTATGTTAGCTTTGCTAATATTCCTGTGGGATGTTTGGTAATGTCATACATGAATACATTATAACTGAGCAACATGATATTAAGATATACTGAGAAATGATTAGAGAATGAATCTGCATGCAGAATATGACTAATCTCACCTCAGGTGTTACTGCTGTGCAAAGTATTCCAGCAACTCAGCAGAACAGGGGAGTTACAGAAAACTTTGTAACTAAAACACTGATCATAGATTTTGGTCAGAATAAAAACTTAAAGCAATTGCAAAATCAAGGACATCGTGTCAGTATTTTGCATTGTCTCACATTTATTTCCTAACAGAATATTATTCTTTTTTCTCCCAGATATTTGGTAATAGTGTGACAGATGTTGCTGTTTCTAATGGAATCCTGATTGTAATGTATAGCACGGGGCTGGTCAGGCTCTATAACTTTCAGGCCATCTCTCAACAGGTAATGAAATATGAAATTTTTCCATCCAGTCCATGCTATTTTGGGGCAGCAAATCATAAATATTCATGTCATGCTGCATAGGTACATGGGAATGTGTCAAAGGCTAGAGTTCTTGCCTAAATCTATTTACAGTTGGAAGATGCAGTGGGTACACTATCAGAGTGGTAGATGCAGTGGGTACACCAGCTACAGGTGGCAAAACATAAGAGATACGGTGTGAGACAGGCACTTCAACACATGTAGAGAAGAGTTATATAAATGCTAGACCAGGGAATGCTGCTCTTTACACACCTTGTCTGTAGTTATAGGTGAGTGCTAAGGCTAGAAACTGATGCACATGGAAGATGTTTGATCCAAAACTGAACTGCAGTGAGACTTTTGAGTTTATATTATTCCAATCAAAATTGAAATGCTAATTCAAAAATAAGACTTCAAGCTGTATCTAACAAGATAAAGAATGCAATAGTAACATCAGTAAAACTAAACAGCAAGTAAATATGCACTAATAAAGCTAACTTTTTCTGTGTTATTTTAGTTCATGGAACAGCCATTTGATTTGGGACATGAATTCAACTGGAATGGTCAAGTGGGAGTTGTAGGAAAGTATCCATTTGGTCTTCCATGTAACATTAAAATAACAGGTATTTATGATCTTTGCATTATTTTGGGTGGTGGCTTTTATGGATTAATTATGACTTCACACCAACAAAAAACATCAAAATTACTCATACTGTGTTGTAGCTATGGGTTTATGTCATCATAAAAATGCTTTAATTCTAATTACAAGAACTTACCTAGAAGACTAGTACAGCAGCTAAGCTAATTGAAAAACTTCATAAGCAATGCATCAAGTGGAAACCCTTCCTTATTTGTGAGACACAACTGCTCATGAGAAAGAGAATGAGCTAGGACAGCTGTTAGTAACCCGTAGAAACAGCGTGCAGTATGTAAGCAAAAGATGTGAGAACGTTCAATCTAACTTGCTGAGGGAATTCAAGGAGACAGAATATAATTTGTCTAAGTTGAATTTTGATAATTTGAAGTTCTCAGAAATGTGCCAGTTTCAATAGAATTAATTCCTCAGGAGAGAACAATTTATCTATTAAAAACAATTCTTAAGCTTCAAATCGTTAACTTATGAATGTTCTGCTTTATATAGTTACTTCCACTTCTCTGAAACCAAACAATCATTTTTGTTGGTGCATTTGAGATTAGAATATGGTGCTAAGAATCTTACTGAATGTCCAAAGCCTGAGAGTTACTTTGAAACTTGTTTTAACTTTAAAAGTACATTATCCCAAGTTCACATTTGAAGTATTAAAAAAAAAAAAACCAAACAGTAAGTTTCACAGCATCAAATAATGTGTGCTTTTATTTCTTGAATGTTGAATTTTTCTATATTAAATGGTTTCAAATGTGATTATCCACATAAAAAATGCTTTTGATCTTCGTGTTTGCAAATAATACAAGATAACAACAGGCAAACCAAACCAGATTTACGTAAACCTGAGGAAATACACAAAGATAAAATGCAGACTTACATCGTAGATAAAAGACAGACACAGACAGTGAAGGCTTTCCATTGTAAAGCAGTGTTTTATCAAGGCAAAGCAATAGGCTGCTATAATTGATGTCTCTGCCTCTGCAAAGGGAAATTTCTCTTCTTTTCCTCTCTGTCTCAGTCTGCAAAACCACAATTTAATGTTAGAGGCCCTGTGGAAAATGTGCTGTGGGAGCTTTAATAGGCAGCCTATACCAGATTTGTTCTTATGTCTTACAGATCATTCTAGTTTTCAGTTTTGAGATTTACAACCAGTCTACTGCAGAAAACATTTTTGATCTTGAATCATATTCAGGAGTTTGTGGTTAGGAAGTCTTGAACTTGTGACAGACCTTTGCCATAGCTGCTCTTTTCACATATTTGCATTCCTGTGGTTTTTGAGCTGTTTTCTTTTAAGAATGAGATGGCTGACTGAAGCTGCCCCTGGAGCCCCCCGCACTACCAAAACCTTGCCACACAAACCAAAACACTGATACAATGTAATGCTTCAGTGAGCAGATTTTAACAGTTTTGGAGTTTATAGGTGGTATTTACTATAATTTGCTATGTGTCATTTTCCTGCTTACTTAGGACTAGCCTCCTTACAGAAATTCTGTGAGGGATGGCAGTTACTGTAGTGCTGCCATGTGCTACCACATCATTTACAGCTACTGACTAGTAAGGAATTAGATTTTGGTCACAGTGGAAGGAATAGAAAGGTACCGATGAATCTTCTTTATGTCACTTTCTGAAAGGTCCACAACTTAAACCTGTACCTTGATTTATTATTAGAGGATACAGCAATTTCATTTAAAACAACCTAAAAAGCCAAACAAACACACAAAAAACAGAGGAAGATACTTTGCTGAGATTCTTTTTTTTACATTTAGAACAAATAATTGTTAGTCCTGCCAGGAACAACTTCACAGCTGTATGTTTAGACGAGGCTGGAGAGTTTTAAGGAAGTGGACAAAAAGGCTCAACTGGAGATTAAAAGCTGGCAGTGCTGGGGAAAGGACTCAAAACCAATGAGAACAGGAGGCACTGAGCAACAAGAGCAAACAACACATAGCAGGAAGGAGGCAGCAGTGGAGGCAGCAGAGCCACGCTGTCACATTGGTTTAGGTGACTATGATCTTGCAAATCTTTGCTAAATGAACATCAAAAGAAAGGCATATTTTATCAATAGCCTATACTGCTTGGGATTGATATAATGCTGAAGCACATTTGAATTTGTCATTAAGTCCATCTATCCCAATTTCTGGGAGCCTTGCTGTATATGCTTTATTTAAAAAGAAAAAGTTCTAAGGTAAAATGTTAAAGAATTTTCTTGTTTTTAATTTTCTGTCAGATTTTAATATCAGTAAGTCCTCTGCTTATGCCTTCATCTTCATCATTCTCTACATGCTTGTAGATGTCTCCTTTTTTATAACCTTTATTTTGTTATATCTTGCACAGAACTGCTCATTTCCTATGTGTTAGTCCAAAAGACAACTAGAAAACAGCTGCTTTCCAGCTTAGGAAAGATGTAATTTCCATGGGCAGTGAAGTAATTCCTTTCAATCTAAATTACTAAATTATTTGAAACATGCATGAAGGAGAAAGAGAGAAGCACTACTATGTAAACGTAATTTTTGACATCATATGAGATCTTCACACCATTGGTTAGGATCTGGGTGTAGAGTAAGCAGCACAAGAACAAGTCAAAATTTGGATAAGACCTTTGGAACCCAAAAGTCCAAATAGGAATCTTGTTCTCCTCACAGTAATTTGGATTGGGATTTTTAATTCTGCCTGTTTAAATGCCCCTGTAATTGCAGATTTCTGCCCTTTTTGTCAGATTTTTTCCCAGCACTATCTAACCTTTTACTGTTAAAAAGAGGTGTTCTTCAGTCAAAAATTGATTCAGGTGTAAGATCTATAGAAACTGCTTTTATTTAGCTAGTTGGTAGAAGTTGTAAAGCTCTGTGCAGTCCCTTTTGTTCAAAGATGCTTTTCTCCTTTAGTTATGCAGAAGACTTGTAAGGATGACTTACTACATCTATATAATTTACCCCAACTGAACTGAAGGGAGAACTAGAGACCTTTTGCCACTAATTACAAAATTTCCTAGATTTTTATTGATTTTTATGAACTCAGCTACAGATTGCATTCATTGTGATCCACATTATTTTGTTGTATTATGGAAAAGGAGAAGGAATATTCAGATTCAGTTATCTTTCTGCATTTAATTCGGTTACTTGAGGTTGCTGCTGTTAGTCTGTTTCCACTTATTTATTGCTACTTTTCCCAAGAGAAGAGTAATCCTTTTGATGCTGTTTGATCTATTGGTGTGTACATCCTCCCTCATTCAGGTGAGCTGGATTAATTTGAATTGCTTGCTACATTTTTGCTTCTCTAGCTTTTAGAATGAAGCGAGTGAAATGTATCTGAAGAGCAGTCCAGCATGAAGATCCAAGAAGAGAGTAACCTTCCACAGGGAATTGCAGATGTCTGCCTGGATTCTAGGTGGAGTAGTACAGCTGGTGCTAGAAAAAAATCACACCAGTGTATTTCCACCAGCCTTCGCACGTTCTGAAGAATTAATAGCTTTATTGGAATTTAGAATTGTAAGGATCAATGGAATTATGGTTGTTCTGATACTAATGGTGTTAACATTACCGAATATTTGCAGATACCCCACCTTTGCTATTTGAAGCATCTTCTCTGGAGAATGCATTTCAAATTGGAGGTTTTCCTTGGCATTATATCATCACACCTAACAAGAAAAAACATAAAGGAGTCTTCCATATTTGTTCTCTGAAAGACAATACTTTGGTAATATATTCAGATAGCAGCTTCTCTGAAATGAATGTGTATCATGTTTGTCTTCATCTCTTCCTCTGAGTAGTGCTTGAGGTAACAATACCCTTGTTTTCCAGTGTGGTGCTCTCAGAGGGATCACCCTGCAGTGTTACATCTGCTGTCCAGTGGAGTCCTGTAAAATGTTTCCTTCTGAACTAGTACTGCTTCTGGCATTTCCTTCATTCCAGTGTAATCGTAGCACTGCCAGTGCTGCACAGCAGTGTATTTTCAGTTAAGTTAAGGCTCAAGGAGAAGCTCAGAATCTCATTACATGATTCCTCACATAATAGCATCTTAATGCACTTCTGACTAGTCATCCTAACAAATGGCATGGCTAAAGAAACATTGTAAGTTTTAAGAAATTGCAGAGTAAGTTTCCTTAATGTTTGTAGTTTTTTCCCTGATTTGTACCTTCTCTCTCCCTAAGAAGATTTTATTTCTCAGTTTAATCCAGCATTCCTAATTATTTTTGTGTATATACTATTCATCATACATTCTTTTGTGTGAGCTCTCCATCTCAGCTTTTATTTTGGATCTGGAGATATTTCTGTAATACAGGCAGCTTCAAGCCTGTTAGTTCAGGGTTCTTCACTAAAAAATTTCTTATCTGTAAGTGTCCTTATTTACTAGCCTAACAAATCAATGATCCAATCTTTTCTTTTCAAAACAAATCTTTCACAACCATAGCTGAAGATCAATTTTGATTTAAAGGGACTTGTGCAATCCTTCCTCACCTATTTTTTTTCTATGTGAGTTCATACATTTGAAAATTTGAATGTTCAGGATCAGCTAAATTTAACAAAAAAGACACTGTCAAAATGCCAAGATTTTGACGAGATGGCAGCTGACGTCACAAGCCATCCCAGGCTTACATGCTCCACAGATACTTGCACAAAAGCAGCTGAGCCTGATGTATGAAGTTCAAAACACAATTTGTGCTAATGCCTTTCTCGTGTCTTGATACACCATTGAAGTGTGTACGCTAAACCTTCAACATGCTTGGTTTCAGGAGAGGTGGGACCATGTATAGCTGTGGTAGAAGGACATAGCTTATCATTTATTTAAAAAGTTTAAACTGTTCCCTAGAATATCTTGAGAATTGGAACTGAGGAGGAGGATGGTGATGATTATTGTTATTGTTCCATTGCCATCCTTTCTGATCACGATTAGGAGCAATATGTAAAAACCTTAAGAGGTATGTGGAGAGTGGCTCGTTATTTCCTTTTTAATTAGATCCATGGACTTTCAGAATACTAATTTTCTAAGCTTTCCCTTCTTCAGGCAAAAAATGGCATCCGGGATATGAAATGCTGTTCACTGGAACCTGATTGGATATATTTCCATCCAGATATGTCAGGTAGAATAATCCACGTGGGACCGAATTTGATAAAGTATGAGCCTTTTTTTTTTCAACCTTATTTTCATTAGAGGAAACGTTGCATAACTGCATACATTCAGGAGTTGGAGAAGTTGCAGGTCAAAACACTCATCAAGCCCTAGAAACTTTAAAGTTTATTAATTTGTCAGAATCAGACATTCTGTTAGAAACATTTCCACATTTCTACGTGATGAATGTGGGCACCGGTGGGCAACCTTAGGTTTTTAAGAAAAATGTTCAAGGGCCACTGTGGTAAAATTTCACTGATAAACATAAATTACAAAAATAGCTTATTTCCATTATTTCTGATGTTTTCATATACCTGTGTTTTAAAAATTATAAATATAGAAGTGTTGCAGTAGGCGGATTAGGATACGTGACTTATTTTGCAATTTCTCTTTCTTTTGTAGTGTCTTGAAGCTTAAGGAAGTTAAAAATAATATAGACCAAATGGAGATTGCAGAAGATTTTACAATTGTGGCCAACAGAGAAAACTCTGTGAGTTTAGTGTCTGAGATCACAACGTATCATTTTTGAGCAATACACTGGGGTTTTGCATATGTGAGTAGTCACTGTGTTTTGTGGGCTTAATTTACAGTTTATTTAGAGACATTCTTTGACTTCATTGAACTTTTAATCTGTATGAAAAAAAAAATTGAAAGTAGTAACACTTTCAGGATAGCTTTTTGAACCCTCCAGTCTTTTCTATAGTTTTCAGCTTTCTTTATGGTATACAGTATAACCATGTATCAATGATACAAAACATACTTAGAAGATGATAGTGGTGACAGATTTCCTTCAAAAGAGGGTGCCACCAAATGATAATTGTGTGCATCTCTGGTGTTCAGGTAAGTTGATCATACAAATTCTAGGGAAGTTTCAAGACTCTCCTAACTTAGGGGTTAAGTCTTCATAAGACAACAAAGACAATACCTTGTTTCCAAAAGTCTGTTTCTTTTCCTGGCCATGCACATCTGTCACTCCCTTGTGACAGGTTTGGCATTCGTGTAACACTTGGTGAGCCAAATGGCTGCACTAAAATAATAGCATAGTAAGTCAGCAGAAAGGGTGAGTGCTTTTCTGCTTGCTGGGTGAGCTGAACTGGAGCTGGAACAGAACAGAACTGAGTTGTCAGTGAGTCAGAAAAGTGCAGAAATGTAGACCCAAGGGGTTGAGGGGATGATCTAAACCTCCTGGTAGAAAAGAACTGTTAAATCACCTCCATTGCTTCATGAAGTCTTTTGTGATAGAAAGTGACAGTCGATCTAAATATGAGAAAGATGTAAGAGCACGCCTGTGAAGAAAATCTTTTGGTATTACCTGAACTGCCATTTTGCTCCAGCATACGAACTTATGTCTTCCCTATACCAGGTTTTTGTAGTTTGGGTGCTGTAAATTCCCTGGAAATCAGTGATACTAATTCTGAAGCTTCAGCAGAAGAAAAGTTTGTGTATTTAAAATCTACACTAACTCAAGAATAAAACTTCCATTGAATTCAGAAAGGATAAGCTTTGTCATCTGATGATTTGCCAAACTTGTGGGTATTTTAGAGTTTGTTTTAACAGCTTGAGTTGCAGTAAGAGCAAAGAAACATGAGTTCTAATCCTGTGTGTGCTATGCCATTTGACTTCTATTATGACAATGATACCCACAGTTTTTAGTGTTTATGGTGTAAATGAAGTCCAGTGGAAGCAACTGTGGTAGTTAAGATGCTATATTCCCCATCTTCTGAAAGTAAGAGTTTAAGAAACTGATTGGTGGTGACTTAGCTTTCTTAATTCTCATTCCAGCATCTTGGCTCCAGTCACTTCCATTCTAAATATTATGGTAGCTGATAACCTTTGCCACCTCTAAGGACTGAGAACCTCTGAATATGAGTAAGCATCACTAATACCTCAACTAAAGCCACAGAGTTAAAAGAGCCCTCAAAAAGAAGAGATAGCGGCAATAGGGCCATGCATAGCTAATGAATGAAAAGATCTGAGAGATTAAAACAAGGTCAGAAAGCAAAAAACTATGAAATACATACATTTTCAAAAGCTAGGAAGAAACTAAAATGCTGTGAAGGTCTAGAGCCACTTTTTTCTTTTTCTCCAAAGGTGAACAACACTGTTACTGTAACAGCTTCTGGTCGAGTGGTGAAAAAGCGGTTTAACTTGCTGGATGATGACCCAGAACAAGAGGTAACTGATGTAGTGCCTAAGAGCAGTTTGTGGATCATTTCAGATGTTGAGCTAGCTGGGAGTCATTCTTGTTTCAGGTGCAGCACCTGCACATTAGCTGTGTTAATCTTCGAGTCCTTCATTCCTCTTCTGTGGCTGTTGTCGTTTTAACTGCTAGCTGCTTCATCTCCCCTCTTTGTCATCTTTGCTCACCGGTTGACATTTATGCTTTGGGTAGTCGCTTTCTTTTAAGAACTGATCTTTTGCCCACAATACTGTCCTAATTGTGGCACAGAAATGAGATGCTAACACGGTGAAACATTACTCTTCTCTCCATTCAAACATCTCCTTCAAACATTTCTTAAAAAGCATTTTGTGAAATGAAAGAAACATTTTTGGGGTTTTATCTCTGCTTTAGGTTTCTCTAGTCTTTGATATAATATTCTCAGGCTATATTTCTTCTATTCCAATTACTTTGATTAGGTTGCAGGATAAGGTATTTAACACTTTTCCTTCAAGTAAAAAGACTGCATGCCTTGATCTTGAGTCTTCAGGAGGTTATGAAGAGCATTTTTTCACTTTCTGTCTAGAGCTGGGGCTGTAACTGATATAAGCACAACCCTTAAAATTCATCAGGTTCTGGCAGTCATTCCTGTTATTTTTTTAATGAGGAAATAGATTTGACAGTAGTAAAAGTAGAGGTCAGTCCAATATAACCCTTAAGGGCTGCAGTTAATTTCTATCCACTCTTTTTTCTCCCATAATAAAAACTAGACCTGCACACTCTTTTTCCCTGCTGTAACATCTTGTGATTCCCATAAATATTCTTCCATTGTGGAAGAAAAAGACTGGCTTGAGTTTAAAGTGTATGTTACCAGGTTCATGACAGTGAGATAGAGGCAATTAAAGCAGTTCACAATCTTCACCTTTTAATCTCAGTTCATCACAGCTGCATACTCTGTGGAGTGAGAGGAGCTCTGGACAGAACATACAGGTGTTGATGTGAATGAAATTACCCACATACACGCATCTCTTCAAAACCAATAATGGTTTTAAGTTTTACTGTTTCTAGCATACCTTCTTCAAGAGAGAGAGTTTAAATATGTTTCTTCTGCCACTTTTGAAGTACCTTTTTCTGTCGGCTGTATGCTATATATAAATTACATCTACTTGCATGTTAGGATTGTTCAGAACACCGCTTTCTTCTGTCCTGTCTTAAGGAATTTTGCTAAAATACATTGGATAACTTGTGTTGAAAAAAAAAGCCTGTTATCAGGCTGGCAAAAATTTCTTTATCAGACCAGAAAACTTAAGAACAGCAATTTTTCTAGTTCTCCTTTCACCTGAAGGAGCGTTACGCAGTTGGTAGAGAGGAATGTGAATCTATGTTTGACTTGTAAACCTGAGGTTTTGTTTTTCTGTAGACATTCAAAATTGTGGACTATGAAGATGAATTGGATTTGTTATCCACTGTGGCAGTTACTCAAATAGGAGCTGATGGAAGAGCTCACCTCGACTTGCACTGTAATGATCATGGGATTCTGCTGAAGAGTATTCCATTACTGGAGTCCTGGGATGTGGTGAGAATTCCTGGCTTTTCTTTACACTGATGTCCCCATATCCATTTACTTGCCATTCTTGTTCAGATTTGAGGAAGATACATACATAGTGTTGACAAGTGCTATGGAAGTAATTAATTATAATCAGACAGTAGTTCATTTGTCTAAAAATTATTTGAAATTAAGATTGGGTTTTTTGGCGGTTGATTTCTTTGGCATTTTGGCTGGGAGAGGTATTTCCTTAGGTATTTCTAAAGTATTTATCAACTTGAGTACTCACCCCCAGGCTAGTTACATCAGCTTCATTTCCAATTTGTGAATAGTCTCACTAGCCTAACTTTTAACTACTTGTGCATATAATTAAACACCGTGTGTATATTTGGGGAGATGGAATGGATTGTTCATATAGTCTGGGTGAACATCCAACTTTGATGATCTGAAATACTCAGCATCTTTGGCACCTATTTTATCATTGACTCCATATAGGCAACTTAGGCACTGAATTGCACTTAGATTCCTAAAATAGGCATGTGGGAAACCTCTCAAGGCTTTAAAATTCAGTCTTTTATCTGGAAGAGCAGTGTGTGTTTATCAACACAAAATTCCTGTCTGATCATGGAGGTCACCAGTGTTAAATATTTTCTGTTCCCCAAGGAAGATGGTATGTGTTTGAGTGAGTCATGGAGATGGAGTCTGCATTCAGGTTTTTTTTTTCTCTATTTCAGACATACAGTCATGAACTTTACTTTGACAAAGACCTTGTATTACATATAGAACAGAAGCCTAACAGGAGGTTCAGTTGTTATGTTTACCAAATGGTCTGTGACACTGCAAAAGATGATGAATGTTCAAGCCATGAGAAAACAGAAAGTATTTTGTAAAAAAGGAGGGAGAATTTTTGAATATATTTAAGACACAAAAAACAACTACAGAAACTTCAATTTGGATATTATTTAAGGACTTCATACATGATTTAGTCAACTACTGTTTTTCAGGCAGGATTTAATATTGACATTTTATACTGCTACAAGAGGGTTTATTCCTTTTTTTCCTCTGCAATATTGTACATTTGCCCGTAGCCCATAATGGCTTGTCATGTATTCACTGGTTCTTCATTGATGCTAGATGCAGCATTTATTGCTTCTCTTCAGCAACTGGATTGAAATACCAGACATCAAGGAGAAAGATGTGGACTTACTGATTGTATACCATCTGCTGCTGTCTGTCTTATGTTGTTTGACCTATGCAACTATGATACGGGCTATTAATTAAACCAAGTATGTAAAACTGTATTTGTTAAATGCTATATGTGATAGTAAAATGTTACCAGTAAACCACTTAGACAAAATCCTTCTGTTGGTTTTGTGTGAAAAATAATACCACATGGGTTGTTTACTTTGGTTTAAAGAGAAGTATTAATAAAGTATGTATTTTCACTGCCTTTTTAATGTGTCTTTATTCATATATATATATATATATATATTCACATATATTAATATAGATACATTTAAACCCCTAAGCATTTCTCTGGTTCTCGCTGTGTCACGGGTCAGTGTGAGCCAGATCTGCCAGCTGCAGCCTGTATGATGCAGGGGGGTTTCATGTGGTACATTCAGATTCTGCAGAACACAAACTTTCATTTGAAGGTAAGAAATTCACAGCAGTGAAACAGGCTGTAGGGTTCATGGTGATGCAGAGAGTTTCCAAATCCAGAGATGGGCTCAGGAGAGTCTCTCTTGATGGGATGAACAACCTCCCCTTTCTCACTACCGGTATTGTGAGTCTGGTAATTCTAAACCCAAGTAGTTCTGTTCACTGCAAGCTTTATTTCATGAAGTGTGGATCTAGAGCTCTAGAAGAATTATAAAAATTATCTATTGTGAGGTTTTATAGAAAGTATAATGCAAAACAAAAAATTAAATACCATTGTGCAAAGAAAAAGCAACACAAAATGGAGACCTAAAAAGGCAATGCAGCAACAGAGCAACAGGAAAAATAAAGAGCAGCAGCAACACACTCCTTCCACTGAGCTTCACTAAGCTTTCACTTGAGATCCAGGAAAGAGCACCTCCACATTATCTTCTGCTATACAAAGAAGATAGGGTAAAAACTAATAGGACTCTATACCCTTAGGAGAAGATCCAACTCTTACACAGATACGGATCTTTAATTCTTGTTTCTTTTTACATTATTAAAGCAGTTCCTCCCAGAGCAAGACATTTAGACTTCATTGTTTATTAAATACTGCAGGTACTGCTCATCTAGAGCTGCTGTTATTTTTAAGTTATTGCAGACTTTGCAGTGAGATTCTGCTTAATCAACAATTGTACATCAGTTTTCATTTTTTTTAAATGCAGCACCTGTTAGAACCAAAAGGCAGCCCGGACTTGGAAGAAGATTATGTGCTTTGTGTAAGATACATCACTCTAAATGTGCAGTGTGTTGCTGCACTATAGATAATGGCAAGTGTTCCATCCCGGAAGGTCACACATAGACATTTTCACTCAGAAGCAGGAATGTTTCTGTTTAAACCACCTTGAAAGCTATTCAAGAATAGAAAATGCAGAATGACAAGACCTGAACGCCTCTGTGACTATATTCTGAACCTTACTTGTGGTCAGGCTGGGACACCAGAGAAGCAGAATCACTAACTGCTTGTGTGTTGGGCTTTTCAAGCTGTGAGCAGCAGTGTTGCAGAGCCCCAGAAAATTCTTAAAATCTCTGTTTGAACCGGAGGCAAATCCTGACCACAAACCAGTAGTGTTTTACGTTGCTAATAACCCTGTGTCTGACCCAAACACAAATACCTGCATGCTTGTTGGCAGCCCAGCTGAATCAACAGCTTTTTATTTCAAGTTATATTTTGATACAATCCCCATCCACCAGAAAAAGGTAGTACTTTACCAGGGGAATTTATACATAGGCATTTTTGGTAAGTGTTGCCGGCAGGGCCGTACTACTGTGCTGTATCAAATTGACAGGAAATTTTAATAAATGCATTAGATCTGACCTGCAGACCTACAGTTTGATGTCCATTTATGATGATTCTAGAGCACTTATCTTTCTCTTTTTCATCATGTAAATTAGGTACTTGGAAGTCTCTTACACAATCTGAATAATTCAGTATGCTAAAGAATAACAGTATCTGTAAAGCGGAGAAATTCTGAGGATACTCATGTGGTTTCCATTATAGAGGGAAAATATTCTCGTGCACATGCCCTGAATAATTATCTCTGCAAGCACTGAAGTGTGACATTAATACAAGAAAAGAGAAACAAAACTGCTTTGAAAAAACAGAAGTAACTTCTTTAAATGTAGTTTATTTCCCATTTATAAATTCAGAAATTAAGTTGAATAAAATACAGAAGACAGAAATACTCTTCTTCACTTAGCAGCAGAAGCTAACTCCTTTATGAGCAGGAAACCCATTTACTGGTAGTTTTCTGTTTTATAAAAATCAGACTAAGGAACTATTAGTGGGAAGTTCTGAGTTCCCTTACTTCCTGTGTTTTTCAGGGGTGCTTACCACTCATGCCATGGCTTCCAGAGTCTGCAGACAAAACCTCTTAAGTAATGCAGTCTCAAGTAACTGGACCAAGTGCATACTTTAAAAGATTGAAGCTGAAATGTTTATGTTTCCACTATTTTCACTAGCACTAACTACCCAAGGAAAAAAGAATATATGTGTATACACATATGTATACATATGAACTGTTTGCATGAATATAGATTCTCAAATTTGCATTTCAAACATAAAATTGAAGAAATCTTAGCCACTTTTGCCAAAATTCCCAAGAAGGGAACTTCACTAAAATTTTCTGCATTTTCAGTGTGGAGAAATGCTTATCCTTTTTACTGGACATATCCTGTTGCTTTAAAAGAACGGTTTCCTGCTCATTTTATTCTCATTTTGCCTTTTATTTTCCTCTTGTTATTGAGAAAAATACCATTTATATTACTTAACAGTAACTGAAGCCTGCCAAATACTCACCAGCAGGAAACCTTTTCCTTATGGAACTGTGACAGCTATCCCACACGACAGAATAGCTAGTGAACAAATTAATTTGCTTCCCAGTTATGATAACAACTGCAACTAGGGATACCTGCTAAACAGAACACCCATATAGGGTGGCATGTAGACAGGGTGTTTTCTTAAAGAGCCGTTGTGAGGAACTGCCGTCAGCTGCTTACAGCAAAGTCTCTGGGCTCTCTGCCTGCAAAAGGGAAAATGTTGCTCTAGTAAGTAAAAAGCTCATGGATCAGTGAATTCATGTTGGGTTTCACTTAAGGTTGTTTGAAACAAGCTTGCTGCTGCTGCCAGAACGTACGAAACCTAAATGATATGGGCGAAAAAGGGGAAGAAGTAGGCAAAATGTGGTTTTCTATGGCTGAACCACAGAAGAATTTATAGTTCTTTCACAACTGCCAAGTATTGCTACAGTTACCAGCATAAAACCTTTCAAGAACTTTGTTTCTGGAACATGCCTCAGTTGATCTGTTTGTAGGAATGCCTCACTAATAACAATTGCATAGCATATGTGAACCTTTTCTGTATCTCCATGAACTGGAGAAACACAACTAGTCCCTGCTAAAATAAAAAATTCGGGCACTTCCTGCAAAAGTGTTACTTTTGAAGAAGGGATGAACAGCTCAGTAATTATTAGTCCGTCCTATTCTATTCATACCTGAGTACTAAACCAAGGAAACAAGTATTCCAATATTTGAAATCAATGTTAGAGATATTTAAGGAAGGTTTCCCCCCCCCCCCAGTTATTTCACAATCTCAGATTTTCAGAAAGGACCACTTGAAACTTTCTGGTTGCTAGACTGGGGTGGTTTCTCTCTGGCTGGAGGCCGGGTACCTACCAAAGCTGCTCTATCACTCCCCTTTTCAGTGGGACAGGGGAGAAAATATATCTTGAGAGGCTTAGGAGTTGAGATAAGGACAGGGAGAGATCATTCCACCATTAGTGTCATGGGCAAAACAGACTCAATACAGAATAAAGGAAAGAAAACTCTCTAATTTATTACACTGCGCTGCACACCCAGTGACACCAGAGTAATGAGAAGCGCGACCAGATCTTAAAGCACCTCCCCACGCCCCTCACTCAGCAGACTTCACTTTAGTCATGATTTCACTCCCTTCCTCCTACTCCTCTTCCCTCCCCATTGTGGCACGGGGAGGGGCAGGGAATGGGAGATGGGGGTTTTGGTCAGTTCTTCACAAGTTGTTTTCTTTCTTAGCTGGGGGGGTGTGTGTGTGTGTGTGTGTGTGTGTGTGTGTGTGCAGATTCCTCACACCCTTCCCCTGCTGCACTGTGGGGTCCCACTCATGGGAGCCAGTCCTCCATGAACTTCTCCAATGTGAGTCCTTTCCCACGGGGCTTCATCTCTTCACTAGCTGCCCCAGCATGGGTCACTGCTGTGGGGTGCAGTCATAAATCACAGAATGTCTCTCAGTCTCTCAAGCCCAGACCACTCTAGTCTGGTCCTCTATGGAGTCACAAGCCTTCCCCCCAGCAAACCTGCTCTGGTGTGGGCCTCTCTCTCTCTCTCATCTCTGTGTCTCTATTTCTCCCCACAGACTGTAAGTGCTGGCATAGGCTTACTCCAACATAGGTCACAGCATCTCCTGCATGTCTCCACTGGCTCCAATGTGGAGCCGCTTCATGGGCTACAGGTGGAATCTTGTCCTTTTCTATGGGCTGTGGGGGGACACCTGCTCCACCATGGGTTTCTCCATGGGCTGCAGGGGCATCTTTCTCTCCGGCACCTGGGGTGCCTCCTCCCCCCACCCTTCACTGGCCTCGGTGTCTGCAGTGTTTCTTAGATCTACTCACTCCCTTCTCTGGTGGCAAAAAGCAGCTGCTTGCATTTTTTTTTCTCCTAAATGTGATTCCCAGAGGTACTGTGACCATCGCTGATGGGCTTGGCCTTGGTCAACAACAACTCCGGCCTTGAGTAGGCTGATGTTTATTCTCTTGGGCCTGCAGAAAGCTTCTGGCTGCTTCTTGCAGCAGCCACCCCTGCAGCCCCTCTCCTCCACCAGAACCCAGACATGCAAAACTGTGTCACAGACTTGGCAATTATGCAACTATAACTTCTGTAATTTTTCTGCTCTACTGAAGTTACAAGATGATGACCAAACAATCTTCAGGACCTCCATAAAGAATTTTCTGACACCACATTCTAATGTTTATAAATTTAATAAATTTGAAGGAGTCAAACTATTTGCTTTGGATAATAAGAGACTGCAATGAACTGAAAAAACCAGGGAGGGGTAAAAAATAAAAGGAACTAGGTCTCCTAGCAGAGTCAAGAGTTACAATGATACAACTGTTAGGAACTGCTTTGGTTGGTCTAGCTTAATAACTCATCTAGTGAACTGGGAGTACAAATGCCTTACTCCTGACTGAGCGGGATGCTGTATTTTTAGGGAAGAGTAAGTGCACATTCTTCTCAGAATAGAGATAAAGGAAGCATAGAAGGGGAAACTAAAATTCACTGGAATTACTCCACAGAGTGTCTCAAGAGCTCTGGCTTACTTGAGGTGCTGCAGGAGAAGCAATGCATGCACATGATCTGTAGGATTGCAAGCTCACCATCCAGTCCCCAATAATAGCAGCTTGCCAGAAGCCAGATGGGAAAATTATTTTGTTAATGTGTTTACTTTGATGCTCCATGTTCGGATTCATACACTGGCAGTTTTCTTATTATCTTCAGGATCTGCAGTTAGCCTCAACTTTGGGTATATGCACGTTACCTGCCTCTAAAATACAACTTGCTTCATGGTTGCAGAACATTTCCATGCTCTGGGGCAGAGATCTAGGAAAATCATGACTGTTGACACCACACTCTTCCTATTTTAGTCCTTTATAATGTCTCTTCTTTCTATTGCCTGGAAGCTGACTTGATTTTATAACTGTCTTATAAAAATTTATTTTGTGGACCAAAGCAGGAGCCAGTGAAGTTAACTACCAGGTCAAATCCGGCTGGTAACTATCTCAGCAGTTTTGTTTGTTTACAAGACGAAGAGTCATCAGGCTTCTGAAAAACTCATCCAAATGCTTTGGGGGACACTGTAACTTGTCTGGAATGTTCAGTTCTAAGGCTTAGTTTTTCAACAACTTGTCCAGAGTAGAAAAACAGAAATAACGTTGTAGGTGGTAAAATACTCTAACCTCATTCTAACTACAGCTCAGACAAGTCAGTTACTGATCACTGGAAGTTAGAAACACATCCTATATTTAAGAATTTACATCAAGAGCACAAAATAATGCTCTGTGATGACATGGTGTGTTGCCTTGATCATAAAATCATAGGGGTTGGAAGGGACCTCAAGAGACCATCGGGTCCAACCCCCCGCCAAAGCAGGCTCCCTAGCTCATATTGCACTGATAGGTGTCTAGATGGGTCTTGAATATTCCCAGAGAAGAAGACTCCACAAGCCCCTTGGGCAGCCTGTCCCAGTGTTCTGTCACCCTCACTGTGTAAAAGTTCTTCTGCATAAACATTCATGTACATTTATGCCTAGGCTGCTGGTCTTAATGTATGAGTGGCATAGCAACAATGACAGAAGTTGCCAAGTAGCCGTGTACCGCAGGCACAGAACAGGCAGGAGTCCATTGCCGCCTCTTCAAAATAATCTGTGAATCTTTGTTTTGTAGGTCTTATTTTGCTGTTTACTTTGTAGGTTCTTCCAGGTCTGAAGTCACAGTCAGCCTGACAATGCAGCAACCCAAAGAACTAAGTGCATATTACGTGATATCCAGAGAGAACTGCTAAGAGGAAGCACCACAGTTGGTGCTGTACTAGAAAAACCACAGTTGGTGCTGTACTAGAAAAACATCAACATGCTGTGCTAAAGATTGTTTCTGATTCTATACCGATCCAACATCTGTATCAGGTGGGTAAGAAGAGGTGGAAGAACAGGGGAAAAGGAAAAATACAGGGAGGAGTAACTAATTGTGCTGCTTGAAATATCTTCTGCATTACAGATGTGTCATAAAGTAAATTTCACCTTGTCTAACAATTTATTTTGTACTTTGTTCAGGTTTGGTTTATTCCATACTCTCTAAGCTTTCATATTTCTTCAATCCTATTTTAAAAACATTTTGTTCCCAATTAGTTGGCAAAAATGGATTTCATTTTTCAGTTCAATAAAATTCCATGTTTGCTCTTGTTACTGGCTGCAAACACCAGTTTACTACAGGAATTCATGACAGTCTTCTGAGATACATAGTTTTAGGGATCAGTAAAATCCACTTGGGTAAAAGGTTCCTATATGGGACTGTCGAGGTGGCTGGATGTGAAGTCAGTGGGAACTCTTTGTATTTTGCAATTTGGGGATTTAGGTTCCTAGAAGGTATATTACAAGAAATACTTTTTTTCATTAGTTTGTAGGCTTTGTGAAGAAAAGACATTTTATTAGACCAGGTCATATAACTGGAAAGAATAGTCACATTTTGGGGACGATGAATCCTATTTTTGGAATGACATGTAATAGTTTTGCGATTCCCTGTGCAGAAATGACAAGCACTATGGAACTGATGCTTTGTGATCTGCAACATTTCAACATAAATATGAAGGTCTTATGATACTCTTTAAACACTAAATTTTCAAAAATATAGGAAAGGTTCTTTGATTGAATAAAAAACAATGAGTAAAGGAATCCAGAGAAGCAAATAAAAAGATATTTTAAACAGGTTAAAATACCCCCAAATTGATCGTGTGTAAGTGCTGTGGCTTTAAGCCACATACCACTGCATAAGGAGGCAGGTTTATGTTTTTAATTTAGCCTGCTTTGCAAGTAAAGAATAGAAAGATGCACTTCATCTAAGCAGTCCACAGAGAACTTAGTAAAACTTTTATGAACACTATACTGAGCTGGCCTGCTTGCCTCGTGGACTAACAACAATCTGGCATCCTTGAGAGTTCACACATGACTACATTCATCAGAAGATTTAGGGCTTAGATCTTCAACTCCCCTAGATGTTGTGACTTGTGAAACTTAACAGTATTGATGTTTTAGTCACCATTGTGACTGGAATGAGAAAACATTCAAATCTTGTGAGCAGGTCACATCAAATCCATGCACATAAAGGCTAAATGTATTATACAAGTGATGCTCAAGACAGGTTTTTCTTTAAAATGTCAGATCCTGACATCTTTTTAGGAGATTAGAATAATGAAGAAATATATTTGCATCCCACTCCAATCTGGTTTGGTCCTCATGTCTCTGTGTAAATGTCTCCAACTCTTCAGTAAGTACCAGGTTTGAATTGGCAGATGCTCAACTGAAACTATTTTAAACTCTGTTTCTCTTCAGTTTTTTTAAGCTTCAGTTTGAGCATGAGATATCAGACAGCTCAAAGAATAGCCAGAGTTGTTTATTTTTTTTCTCTCAACCAGTTAACAAATTTCTAATTCATACGTATTTTGACACTATATATATTTCAAAAGTAAGCTCATCAAAAACCAGAAAAGTGGTGTTGAATATATGTTTGGGCATATCCTCCTACAGGCTTCATAGTCAGTTGAATGTTCTACAGCAAAGGAAAAAACAACTGCATACATGATTCGACAAAACTAGTCTAATCTATGAAGGAACTTTTCTGGCTAGAGCTGCTTGTTGTCTCTTGAAATTCTGTTTAGTTTTCTTCTGTCTTCTTCTAAAGCTTCCCTGCGACAGGCTTTTCCACACCTGTTGGAATTGTCTTAAGGTTTTTGTGCTACCTTTGTTAGCCAGTGGACACTTGATACTTTTGATGCTATTCCACAGAACAATGCCCAAATACTCCTGCGTACTTAGGCCAGAGGCTATATAAAACTGGTTAGTATCTGGTTTGCATCAACAGCGTCCAGTGAATCCAATGGCAAGTAAAGGGGATGTTCATGACAGAAAGCATGCTCCAAGCACAGCCCTTCAGTAGCTTCAATCGAGCTCCTACTCGGCATTTTTCTGTTAACCCTGCCTGCCTTTTCATCACAGCAACGTTTCTGCTTTATCTGCCTGTGCATATGGCTGTGCTGGCTTATCTTTATGGCGGGTCTGTAAATTCCTGCCGCCCGCCCATCAGTGTCCTCACACACCACACCCGCCAACTCCAAGCCAAGCCGCAAGCATCAGCTCCCACCCTCCCGTGCCGGAGGGCGGCGGGGAGAGCCGCGGGGCCGGCGCGCTGGCAGCGGACGGGCTGACACAGGAACGTCTTTTCTAAGGCGCAGTTCTGAATGCGACGGAAAGAAACTCTCGGCAAGCTTGTAAAAACTGATTTAAAAAAATACAAAAGCAACCCGCTCCTTGTGAAGAAGCAGTGCTGAGACCGGCGAGGGACGCTGGCCCGTCGCCGGGCGGGCAGCGTGCTGCGGGGCGGCACCGCCCGCCGTTCTGCCGGCCCGGGGCCGGGGCTGGGGCCGACCCCGCCCGGCCGGCCCGCCCCTCCTTCGCTGCCGTGCACGGGGCTCGGAAGATGGAGGACTACGGGCGATTCTTGGCGCTGCTGGTCTCGGCGCTGCTGGTCGGCTTCGTGTCGGTCATCTTCTCCCTCGTCTGGGTCTTCCATTACCGCGAAGGACTGAGCTGGGATGGCAGCCCGCGGGAGTTCAACTGGCACCCCGTCCTCATCATCACGGGCTTCGTCTTCATCCAGGGCATCGGTGCGTCAGGGGCCCGGTGCCGGGGCTGGCACGGAGGGAGCCGCGGCGGGGCGGAGAGGCGTGGAGCCGCGGGGGAGCCGGGGCTGCGTGGGGTCGGGGCTGCGGGGAGTGGGGGCGCTGGGCGGAGCCGGGGGCGGCCGGTAGCGGGTGGCAGCGGGAGCGCAGCTGTCCGCGGTGTGCGGCCGGAGCCGTCCAGGGAAGCCAGTGCTCCCCGAGAAGGGACAAAGAGTCCCTTGTAACAAGCCGACACTGCTATATATGTTTTTTTGTACAAGCACTTGTTTACCCTGGCCTGGGATTGCCTTGCGCTTGCGAGGTGTGTTTTCCTAGTCAGCCCGGATTTATGCAAGCTGAGAATCGAAATGCCAGAAACGCTGCCCTAGGAAACTTTCTCTCTTTTGGCTCCCTCTCTTTTGGCTCTGTCCCATGTCCCAAGAGGAGAAAGGGAAGTTCAGTACCACTGAAGCTAGATCCAGGAACAGGGGTTGAGCCAAAGAAAATGTAGCACTGTAAGCATCATCAAAATGATCGGCCCAGACTTAAATTATTTTGTAAAGTATGTCTTTTAAACTCATTCTTAATTCTGTTGTCTCAGTAGCATACAATTATGATGCAGTGGTGTTCTGGGGTTTCTTTTAGTGTGTGAATTTTTGAATACCTAGGGTTCAGCCTCGGGCAGACTTTTAAATGTTTTCTGTTACGCTTACAACATTAACAGTATCTTTTCTTTCCATCCCACACAATTAGAAAGTTAGGTTTTAAGTGTTATGGTGTTCCTTGAGGGCAACAGGAATACTGGACTTTGAATTGTAGTTTTTTTTCCATTAGCATAGTTCACTAATTCCAAGAAAATTATTAAATTAGACACACTATAGCTGATAAACTGTATCAATTTAGGAAGGAAAAATACAATGCTCTCAGTAAACTTTATAAAGCAGATCATGATAGGGTACTACAGAGTGTCTTACCTGGTCTGTGTCTATATTTAAACTAGAGCTAAACAGTGCAAAAATGAGGTCACTGGACTGTACCTTAAGAATCATTTAGGAGTGTCAATTTATGCTAATGGGGAAATCTAACACGGATAATGGCTTCCAACAGTAAATTTTTATAAAGTCATTAACAAAATTCTTTCTAGTTCCAACATGAAAAGAACTACGTGAAACATTGTAAGGATCTCCAAGAGGGGCAAATAAATACTGCAGAGAACAATGGAAATCCTCCCATTGTTTTGCCACTGACCTTTGGAGGGAGAGGACGGGGAAGATGTTACTGTTCTCAAGTAATGACACACCTCTGGAGACTTACAATATAAATGAAAGCAGGAGTATTTTTGTCTTTATAACAGAAGACAAACTTAGAATTTCATTGTAATAACCTTATTTATGTTTGCTTCATCACTGAATCAATGTATTGCATTAATCCAGCCAGAAAACTTGTCCAGCACATCCTGACATTCACTCCAGTGGAACTTGTTTGCATCACATGTGCAGTCGCTCACTCGCTCTCTTGCTCTTCAGCAGGAGCCCAGCCAGCCTGAGGTTGGAAAATGCAGGAGGAGTGGCTGGCTGTCTAGTTGTGGCTGTGAAGGGAATGCTGTGATTTTAACATGCACTCTACTTTTCAGTTTTTCAATGGGAGCAGGGTGTGTACACAGCTTTGTGGCTTCAAGTTACAAATTACTATTGAGCAATAAACCATGTTTTGAAGCTGTTTTACATAATATTGCTCAATTGGTCATAGGAAGTGTAATTTCAGGCTATAAATAAGCAATGAGAAACACCTGGTGACTTCAGTGAGATACATACTACTGACTGGGATCAAACTACTGTATAGACTTTTGGAAGAAAATAGGGGGAGGTTTTCTGTGGCTTTTTCCTACGCATTTTCTTCTTTTCCCCCTGAAACTCAGTTTCTCCCTGTGTCACAGAGTAAAAATGCTGCCTCAGACCTTGTTTAAGTAAAGATATATATAAAGTAGTGGAAGCTCATAAAAAAAAAGTAACACATACAAGGAATCCATTGATAATTTGGGGAGGAAATCGTATTATATAACAGGAAAAGCAAAGTTGGAGACTGAAGGGGTTTTGAAGTAAATCAGATGAAATATCAACAGATAAGATACCACTGTGGACATGTTTCAGATTTGACTGAGAAAAGTCTGCCAATTGGGGAATAGAATACTTCTTTGCACACATACAAGAAAAAGAAGTTTTTAAGTAGTTAAAAGTTGAAAGGAGTAGCTAATAAATATCTCAGTAGAAATTGTGTGAAGGATTTGAAATAATAACATCATTAAGGTCTATACAAAGGATTAAGTGTTGTATTATTGGTCTGTAGGAGGTAGAAGGGATGATGATAATAATGTGCATCTTGGGAAGTAGATGCGCCCTGATAAAGGTGTTGCATATATCTTGTCAATCAAATGAAAAAGTTATAGACATGTTAATACTAACACTATATGTGTATCAGCATCCATAGGTAAATGATACATGATAAAACACTGTCAGTGCACAGTAATTGTCCAGATGATTTTCTAGACTTGAAGTGATAAAACCACAGGGAATAGTAGTACAATGGAATCAGTTAAATAAGTAAATAAAGAATTCTGTCTTCTTTTGCATGTGGAAATGTTGAGCAGTGACCAGGGCATGCTCCAAATGAATACTTGGATGCTAGTTAATGTTTGGCCTGCAAACGATGTTTGGACTTATTAAGGAACCCATCAAGATATAATGGAATAAATTGTTTACCTAACAAAATAATATGTTCACCTAACAAAAGAGTATGTTCTTCTATGGAGATCGAAGGTGGCTCTTGGCTTTGTGAAGACTGAGTCAGAACAAGGAGGGTGAGGTAGCCTTTGTCTTTCATCCTCAGATCAGACTTCTACTGTTTATGAGTCACATATAAACCCTATACAATGAAGTTGTAGGTTGAGACTGTAAATCTTGGAAGATGCTTGGACAATTAGTATTCCTCATCATATGTGATTTATAAATATCATATAACTTGTATTTAAATAGGCTTAAAACATGAGGATGTAGCTTAACATCAGCAGTATATTAACAAAGGAATAGAAGAGAGATATTACTTAAAGAGTTCAGAAGGAAAAATCCTGGTCTGCCACATTACCATGTGGTGTTACAGAGTCAATTAAATTTCATCTGTATGGATGAAATCACCAAGGTGGGTGAGGCAATCTAACAGCTCACAGTGGCTGAAATATCCTTACTTTATTCTACTTCTCTCAGCTTTCTCCTTGACTCAGACTTCATCTTCCTACTGGTTCGTTCATGTCAGCTCTGGCCCTTGTTAGACCCATAAACTGAGTTAACTCAACCAGCAGAAAACTAACACACACACCCCCCACATACAGTTTTAGCAGGAATATAAAGTTGAATTGCCTGCACAAAGGGGCCAGAGATGGGAAAAGGGGGTGGTGGACAATGTGCAAGAGCAAGAAGGAGGAGTGCAAATCTATCTTAAAGTAACCACAGTCTTTCATCTTGAAATCACATCTAAAGATAATGCTTGTATTGAGTTATCTGACAAACACGTTTACCTCTGCTTCAAACATAAAACATCTGTTCAAAAATGGCCAGTTGTTGGGGTTTCTAACATCCAACGGGCTGCAGAATTCTGCAGCAAATGACTGCTGAGCTGTAAGGGTCTTATCACAGGCAACTTGTGAAGAGGCAGCTCTCTTGATGAGCTTGGTTTGAGTCCCTCTGAAGTCAGAAGTGGACACTGGTCCCACTGGTATCGAAAGAATCTAGTGGGCACTTAGAACTTGCTGAAGATAAGCAACAGGATCATCCAAGGAGTTAGACAGGAAATGGGAGGAGTAAAGAGGAACATTCCTTTCTGGCAGCTGTGAGGTGCTTTGCAGTGCATCCCCAGTGTACTCACAGAACCACACTGTGTGCCTTCCAAGGTAGAATCCATGACATGTCTCTATCATGAGACATCCTCCAACCTGTGAAGCATGTGACAGAAATACTAGAGAGCTAACTCTAGGATTTTTCTTTGTACAGTTGGCAAATAACATGTGTATGCTGCATAGAAGGTATTGCAACATCACCCTGCCTTATGTGGCACGCTTTAAAATGAGGATTTTGAAATATTCCAATACTATGGGCCATATGTAAGGTGGAGTAAGGAGGTTTTACTGGGAATATCTTCATGGGATGTTGAGGCTTGTTTGGGGCCTTTTGGCCTCCCTGCTTTACAAAATTAAGAAATCATAATCATTAGGACTAAGTTAACAGTCTGATGCAATCAACTGTTTCAAGATTAACAAGATATAAGACTATCATATAACTTTTGAGGAACTGTTGGAGGTGATCATAAGCTTGGTGTGCTAATCTTACTTATGTCATATAGATTGATGACTGTCAAACTTTCTTAAAAACAGGGCTTCTATGTTCCTGACTCTGTAGGATTTACATTGTTACTCTTTAAAAGTAGAAAGCTGAGAACTGTAAAAGTGCTGTATATATTTAATATTCTAAGGCACACTTTCATTCCTGTATTGTATTTTCACACAGTATGTAAAAGCATACATTGATTTAAAATTTGATTGTAGTCCAGAAATTTCACTTGTGAACAGTGTTTTCTTTGTGAATTATTTAGAGCAGTACTGTATCTCCTGGCATCCAAGTAAACAAAAGTGTTTTGGGTTTTTTTGAAACATGTAATTTTTTTTTTAATTGGGAAGAAATCCCCCTAAAAGTTATATTTAAGTCTCAGTTGTACATTTGGAATTTGCTATGCTATGTGTAGAAGAAAAAGCCTTTCAATAGTCTTATAGAGAATTAATGATTGGATTTTCCTGTAATTTACAATGGAACTATGTGAATGATGTATGCTTATTAAAATCTTAGAGAAGTGATCTTGTAAGGCTTAAAACCTTGTTTCTGTTCTTTCTTCAGCTATTATTGTGTACAGATTGCCCTGGACCTGGAAGTGCAGCAAACTCCTAATGAAGTTCATACATGCTGGATTAAATACCATAGCTATGGTTCTTGCAATTGTTTCTATGGTAGCTGTGTTTGAATTCCACAATGCCAGGAACATTCCTAACATGTACAGTCTGCACAGCTGGATTGGGCTGGCCGCTGTTATATTTTATTCTCTCCAGGTCAGAATCTAACTCTATTTATAAACAGGTTGTAAATTTGAAGAATGTGTTGAGTAATTCAGGCACAATAGGCCCTCACTAATATACTCTTAATACTGGGATGCCCATTTTGCATTCTGTGACTTGGCAAATTAGCACGTAAATGTGCAAATACTAGATCCTTGACTTCAAAGGAAAATGCATGTTTTGTTTATGTGTTGGGATAACAGCAGTTTTATTATTCAGTTGTACAGTGATGTGTACTCTATGAACTGCTGAAGCAAGTGACTTGGTTTGTTGGCAGCACACTTAAATACAGTTAGAGCTCTTCTTGTCTCAAATGACGTACTTGTGTTTTGTTTTGGTTTTTTTCCCAGCTATTGTAATTTTAAGGAGTCAATTCTTGGCCTCAAGACTGCAGCAGACAGTGCAGGTCTAAAGGATCTGATGTCTGAACGAGCTGCTACTACTGGCTAATGAGTATTCCTGAACCAGCAACACTTTTATGTGTGCATGCCTTTAACTGCTACTATTGGAAGAGACTTAGAGTTCTCATAATCTAAAATTAATTAACTTAGTCTGTTTTGCATTTGGGATAGAAGAGGAGCAGGTATACCCTAACATTTAGTGCACACATACAGGTGTGATGTTTCTGCATATACATTCTGAATTCCCTATACTCTGTTATTACACTGTGGAAATGTATTTTGTTCCTTCAAGTTGTGGGGTGTTTTTGGAGGTGGGTTTTTTGTTGTTGGTTGGTTGGTTTTTCTTCCCCCAAAGCACTAAAAAAAAAAATAAATTATCTGATGATCAAGTACAGAAAACCTTCAGCTGAGGGATTTGGGTTCTGGACTTTTATCCTTCACTGCTCAGACTACCAGGTACAAGAAATAGTGTTGAAATAGTGTCTTTAACACTTAGAATAAAAGAAAGCATATTGCAGCATTGTTGAATATATTTGTTATAAGTGAGAAACAGCTAATGATTGAGGAGGAACAAAGTTAAGATCTTTCTTGTCCTAATAATGTAGTTATTTCAGGGAAATCTGTGCTGCCACATGGCATTTTTCTAATATTTAAGGTAAAGTACTGTGAGTGATACCTTAATTCTACTCATTTTATTACTATAAACATGATTGATGGCACTTCATGCCTTGCCTGTCTCATCAATAGAACTGGGTGTCATTCCTCCAACTGGAAATGCATGTCTACAGTCAGAGACTGATGGTTTTGATTGAGCACTATTGTTAATAAATAGTCCTAAAGAAGTATCTCTGATAATAGAGAAGACACTTGGCATTTGTAGAAATGGCATGTCAATCTCAGAATTGAAGAATTTTTAAGGGGGATGCTCATATACTACTATACCTATAGAAACAATAGTGTAAATATATTGTACTTAAACTAAATGTGTGTTAATACAGTACAGCACACAGGCTTACATTTAAGAACAGGGCAGAAATGTAAAATGGAGATTGCATCTTGGAAAGCAATGTGTCTGGAAGGGAGTACTCAGAGTCAAGCTCAAATGAGTTCTCATGATGCTGTGACAACAGGAAAAGTAAATTCTCAAGTAAGAGATTATCTTAACCTCCATATATGGCATTGGCAAAACCAACATGAAATTTCTATGGATTTTTTTTTTAATGTAAAATATATATCTATAATAAAAACACAACAAAGAAAATCTAGAAACATAACTTGAGATGGGAAAAAAACTATCTTCCAATGAAGGACTTAAAAAGCTCAAACTGTTTATTAGACCTAAAGAAGATTAAGAGATGGCTTGATTATGGTGTATTAAAAGGCTTCCCAGGGAGAAAATACCAGGCTCTTTAATCCTTCACAGAAAGACAAAACAAGGGCTAAGACTGGAAGTTAAAGTAAGATGAAATACAAACTCATGCACTGTTTCTCATTTAGAAGCAGGGCTGAGTAACGGTAGAACAAATTAAAGAAAGGATGCAACCTCAACATGATTAGACAAGCAGGTGGCTGAAACCATGTGACATACTGGGTTATCTTCCATCACAAAATTAGTGCTAATGGGAGGACTCATGTCCCCTGAATAACATCACACCACTCACATTTCCATTTGGTAAATGCCAATTGATTGATAAGTTGAGATACAGACCACTGCTCTTCTAAAGACATGTACTTCAAAACTTTTAACAAAGTAAAATATTTAGTCCACACAAGTCAGAAGGTTAGACTGCCTTCTGATCTTCATTGATGTATAAATCTCTAGCAGAAGCATAGAACAGGATTTGATCAGAGGACTGGAGCACTTCTCTTATGAAGACAGGATGAGAAACTTGGACTTGTTCAGCCTGGAGAAAAGGCGGCTCTGGGGAGATGTTATGGCAGCCTTCCACTGACTAAAGGGACCTACCAGAAAGCTGGAGAGGGACTGTTTACAAGGCTGTGCAGTGGTAGGATGAGGGGTAAAGGCTTTAAGCCAAAGGAGGGTAGATTTAGATTAGATATTAGGAAGAAATTCTTCACTATGAGGGTGGTGAGACACTGGCGCTGGCACAGACTGCCCAGAGAAGCTGTGGCTGCCCCCTCCCCAGCAGTGTTCAAGGCCAGGCTGGATGGGACTTTGGGCAGCCTGGGTTAGAGGAGGGTGTCACTGACCATGGCAAGGGGGTTGGGACTGGGTGATCTTTGTGGTCCCTTTCAACTCAAACCATTCTGTGATTCTTTGCTTGAAGAGACTAAAAATGTTTCTACTTACACCTTTAATATATTACTGAATAGTGACACTGAAAACTCATGTTTCCAGTATTTACTTTGCTTGCAACTTTAGCACTACTAGTAAGTATGGACACTGATGCTATGTGGGATTATTTATAAATATTATAGAATCATTGAATCATAGGATGGTTTGGGTTTCTTGTCTATTTCTCAGGTGCAAATCCAGGATTATTGCTTTGGTTTTGAAAGGAAACACATCCAAAAATACAAATGCCAATTTAAAAAAAAATTTTACCTGAAGACATCTCAAAATGGATTTTTTCTGATGGTTTTTATTCTGCTTAAGAACTGCAGCTTGTTTCCCACATAGCTTTAACTATGTATCTGTTTTGTGTTTAGCTTTTATTGGGTTTTGCTGTCTTTCTGCTCCCATTTGCTCCAGTTACCCTCCGAGCAACTCTAATGCCAATACATGTTTATTCGGGTCTTACCATCTTTGCAACAGTGATTGCAACTGCTCTCATGGGAATCACAGAAAAGCTTATCTTTTCACTGTAAGTATTTTTCCCCCCACTTATTTATTAAGGTTATTAATTGCAAACTGTACTTCCTTTAGCAGAGTATAACAACCATCTAGTATTGGAAGATTTGTTTTGCTTTGCCTTGTTTGTTTTGTTTCACTTTGTTTTAAAAAGACCTCTTGCCTAGCAGGACACTGCTGGTTTTAGACCAGGATTGTCTTTAAAAAAACTGATTTTTTTTTTTTCCTTCCAAAGGAAAAATCCTGCATATAGTGCATCCCCACCAGAGGCAACTTTTGTCAACTGTCTTGGTCTTTTGCTTGTCATATATGGTGCACTTATTTTGTGGATGGCAAGCAGGCCCCATTGGAAGCGTCCCCCAGAAGAGAACATTAAAATTCTCCGGCCCACTGGAGGGACTCCTGAAGGCACAGAAGCAGAATCCACAATGGCAGATGGCAGTAACACAGATAAAGCCGATCTGAGGATCAGTAGTGAAGCAGCCAGAAAACAAACCCTGAAACTTGATGAAGGAGGCCAACGATCAACTATGTAAAGAAAATACACAGGATAACAGTATTATTATACTGCCAACCCTTTTGGTTCCTTACAATTTAGTTATATTGATATATACATAGTTGGGGCTGTATTTTCAGTATGGCTTGCTTAAAGATACTCAAGTTTTCTGCATAATAATTAAATTCCAGTAAGTCCCAAACATATTATATTGGTTCAGGCTCAGTCCTCATTTAAATACAAGAGTGTGAATGACATCACATAATGCGAAAATCACGTAATTGGAAAATGTTTTCCATACCCACTTCTTAGTTTATTGCTTGTGTCTCTTATAGTCAAGAAAAGTTAACAAGATTGAGAGTAAATTTTGTAGGTTATGAATCAGTGTCATGAAGTATACGAGACAGCAGAATTTTGTTAGTCACACAAAATTTTTCTGGTAATGTTCACGTTGTTAAAACCTTGACTTCTCAAACTGATTAATGTCCTCAGCATTTGAGGTTATTCAGAACTTTGCCGTGTTGCACCATAAAAATATTTTGAATTCCAAATTTTAGACTAAAAAGAAATGAAAGCTTGCCTGAAATCTTTGTTAAATGTTATCTTTCCTTTAAAAATTTCTAAGGATTTTTTGTTTTGTTGTAATCAGAACATATATGTTAACTTTTTAACCAACTCTACCAAATATATTGTATACAGACAACTTTTGGCTTTGGATTATGTGCAATGATTACTAAAATCTAACGAAACTGTCAGACATACAAATGCAGAATGTATCTTACTGGGAAATCTATGGATACACAGTAAGAAAAATGTACATCACTTAAAACAAATCTTCCCTTCCCAGAAGGCAGCATTTTAATATCAGTATTTGATTGTCCAGTTTATTGATTTATGGCATTACACTAGAAATTAGAAGGTTAGAAACCAGGAAATACTGCTAACAGTCTCACAGAAGAGAGGAGCCTGAAATGAGAAATACTTCCTCCGAGAAGCAGCTGAGCTTTGCTTATTTGATTAAAATGCTACCCATTAACCAAACGTCAATTTTGGGATCTCCACACTGTTGTCAAAATCATTATCACCATGGGCATAACATATTTTAGTCTATAAACGAACTATATAAATTCTATGACTTTTAAATTTGAAATTAAAGTGTTAAATAATGCTGTTTGAGTCTCTACTGGCACTTCACTTATAGCTCTCTCTCTAATAATCAGACTACTAATGTATTATGCTCCATTATTTTCACAGATATAAAAATACTTAATTTTAGTATGATAGAAGAATAATTATAGTAGATTATTTTGATTGCATATGTCCAAAATGATAAGCCTTATCTCCCGTAAAACTTGCAGAGCCCATTGCAAGTTCAAATTTATCACTGTTCATGTTGCAATATAGGCAGTTTCAGACAGGATATAAGTTCCCATTTTTTAAAAGAATACATATTTTTTTTTATCTACTTCAGCTTTGAAAAATATTTAATCACATAAAATTTAGCAACTATGTGATTTTTGTAGTTCAGCGTTGAGTTAGCACAAACAGTTTCGGTTATGAGTTATTTTGGATCTTTTCTGACAAGAAATACCTCAATTCCCAATATTGGATTTGTAGTAACATTTAATTATTTAGTAAGTGCAGTACAGAATGCCTGCATGCTAAACTACATGACAAACTTTTCTGCTGTACTATTTGGTACCCAAGGGCTACACCCTGGAGTTCCGTGTTTTCACTTATATATGTTTGTGGGTGACTGGGACCCACCTCACACTGGTCTGTTTTTTCATTTGAGAAAATACCTTCTTTTACATGCCTTAGAGTACAACTCTGGTATGACAGAAGGAATACTATACTGTTGTGTGACCACTCCTCCAGTCCATTTTGTGCAATGGGTCAGAGACCTTTTGCCTTGTTTTTCAAGTTCTACACAATTACCTGCCTTCCCTAAAGTTGTTCTGCACAGCTTCAGCATAAAATCCAAGCAGAATTGATGGGAACTTTCTGAGAGAAGAATGAGCATTTGTTTTACATGACATTAGTGCTCAAATGACATGACACGATTATGCATCCTATTACAAATTTATATATTGAATGGTAAGCAGGAAAATGGATTCACATTAGCTTCTAGAGATCACTAACTGTACTGTCTTTTTTTTTCTACTTCTAATCTCATGTTCTGCTCAACAAATCCACTTTTTTTTTTTGGTGAAATCAGTAAGCATCTGACAGCTGGTGGATGCACATGTATTTTTGTGAGAAATTGTTACCACTTTTGAGGTATAACAGATCAAATGAACTCAATTGTTCTAGTAATTTACTATACTAGCTTTCTATGCTGCACTCACATAAGCAACAGCATTTTGAGTTGGTATATACTGGCCTGTTACTGTGACTCATTCACCTGTGAAAATGAGCTCATTCAATCCTTGCAGTACCAAGTCATCTAATAAAAGCGTGTGTTTGTGTGCAAGGTAGTCACTTGTCTGAGGATTGTTCTGAAAGAAACAGTATATCAGGAAAACCTCCCCAAAATCTGTGATTTCTTTTGTTATAACACTGACTTGGATGTATTGAAATCAACAGCTTTTAGGTGAATGGTTCTATATGCTTTTAACGTTAAGCTATAGTAACCGGTATGCCTTCTGCTTTCCATTTTATTTCATGTACTGTCCAAAAGTAACGATGCTTGAAAAAGAATGGTGGCATTTCTCCTCTATTCTGATAATACAAAACTAATTGAAAACCAAGGATTATCAATCTTGTAGGGTAGTCTGCCAGAATGCAGTTTTGTTTTTTCAACTTTGAGGTTCAATGACAGTAGAAGCTCAGTGGGAGCTGGAAAATTCCACTCTGGGAAATGACCGTAATCAGTGACATCTCATGTGTATGAACTGTGGATTTAGAGCTGCCTTGGTCCTTGGAAGGTCCCCATGAGATGTGGTAGCTGTGAGCTCCTCAACCTTGGTGCATTCAATTTAAAATAGACTGAACATGCTGTGGACTTTTGCCCTTCTGTTCTAAACTGATTATAAAGGTCTTTAAGTGTTCTTGCATGATACCAGGGTTAGTTCAAGTGCTAAATAAAAATCAATAGGACTTTGGACAGTAATTTTCTCTAGAGAAAAACATTCCTAAAGCTGTTTCCCAAAGTGGCCTTCTATTAACACTCCTTTTATGCAAATTTTCTTATCTGTATTTATGTGTAATATTAGCAACACAGAAAATAAAAAGGTGTCTTTTCAAAGGCAGAGCTCTAGGGTTTTTTCAGGATTTTTCCATATGTTTGGAAATGTTCTGCTTTGTTATTTTTACGGGAACATGATTGTAGATTACTCCATGTTTGGAGTCCTATTAAAACATAGGAAATTATGAAACATAACATTAAAAGTGTTAATTTTTTAAGACTCCTGAAATAAACTATTTTTAAAATGTATTTACATGCTGTCCTGCAGTACTGCACACCGAAGCAGAACAGTGCTTTCTCCAACATTAACAAAATTGAGAATTATGCTGCAAATTAATTTTTAAATCAAGTGTATAGTAATTACATGTATACTTTTCACTATATCTAACCAAAATATTGTAAATATGGATTACTTGTTTACATGATATTTTATTAAGAGACTAAAAGATATTGCCAAATATTTTCTATTTCAGAAGATTCTTTTGCTTTTGCTTCAGATAATTCCTTCCTCTGATTTTAACTGTTCACAAGAAATTAAAGAATTCTTTTATTGCTTTGTTACTCATGGTACTTATTTGTAGATGAAAGCAAATGTTTAATTATAATGTCTATTTTCCTTATTCTTTTTTGTATGTTAATAAAAATGATTTCTCAAGATTATGATACCACTGAGTACAGATTTCTATTATGGTACTAAAATACAACCTTCTAAATTTGGCAAAAGATTAAGTTATTCTTATGATTACTGCCTTGAGAACAGGACGATAGTTACACAAAATCTATTAAATATTTCTTAATCCTGGGTATTCCTGATGCTGAAATTTATATACTCTGTAGTGTTAGAATGATAATCAGTATATAATGGGAAGTGAAGAAATCCATTGTCTAAAGAAATAAACTGTATTTCACCTTCTGATAATAGAAATTCCCCATAGGAGTTGTTAGAGGGGAACAAAAATCCCCAAACTATCCTCAGTAATGAGACTGCCATAAATTCTGCTGTATGACAGTCACGACATGCACTGTAAGACCCAAATGCTCTCAGATAAATAACACACAAGCCAAATGCAGAGACAAGATTCTGACCCCATGGAATCTTGTGACCCAGATATAACACAAAGTTACTCACCAATAGGTTATTGATATGCTATAAATGTCAAAACCATCTATATCTGTAAGAAGTAAGAATTAAGGTGTGTTCTTGATCTTAATTGGAAAGCCTTCTAAAAGAGTAAAGTATAAACTGATTATTCCTGAATATCATAGAGCTGTTGGCTAAAACTTTCCAACGTAATCATCATCATCATGAAAGAGTAAAGAATACTGTTACAATCACCAGTATAATGGGAAGCTTGCTGTATTCAAACCTGACAATTCCCTGTTGCTTGTAACTTTTCTGGACTGCCTCCTGTAGGATGGATTTTTAGGGAAAATTCTGGTAAAATAGTCCATATTTGTCAGTATGTTCATTATCACAAAATTCAATAAAAGCTCAATTGTACTCACACTTGAAAGAGGAGGCTCAAAATTATGGCAGGAGGACTGCATTTGTGCAGAGAAGTGTATGGAATTTATGTACAGATTATTTCATTGTGTTACGATATAAGCAACACTGGATCTCTGTAACCTGCAGGGAGTCAAGAAGGGTAAATTACTGTATGGGAAGAGACTAAAGTCCAGGTCAAAAAAAAATGGATGACAACCATTCCAAGTGAAGCATCTAACAGAAAAAAGGAGGTAAGGTTGAGAAAACTGTACACATACCAGAACTTCTGTTGTAACACAAATGAAAAGGCCACAGCTAACTAATAACAAGTAGAAACAACTGGTATAAACTTCAATGAGGTCATATTTTCCAAATATGGTTATCACAGACTACCAGCCAGTATTAGCTTAAATTTGTAGCTGAGTCTGTGGCCATGTATACTGACTACTTGTTGGGTCTCAAATTCCATCTTTTGCCTTTTGCCATGTCAAGCAATAGCTATAAATAGAACTACCAGAAAATGGATAGAATTTTTGAAAATGTTTGCAATTTTTTCTGCAATTTTCACAAGCATTTCATTCCAACAAAAAAACTTTTCTATTTAGCAGTACTTAAAGTCTGCAGGATATTAAATAGTGTGATTGACAAGCAGGTTTTAAAATATTTTTGCAGCAGATGATCCTTCTCATATGTGTATACCAGCAGTAATCCACTAGGTGGCAAGCACTACCAAAATCGCCTTTGGCAGATGCTAGTCTATCATTGCCATCTGCCTAAAAATAAAATTGCAAGGTTAGACATAAAACACAGAGTCATGTCAGAATTTGAATATTTAGCTTTATGTTCTTTAGAAGGGCTCACATAAGATTTCTAATTTCTGATGTTGGAAATCATTCTTTATTGTGCTCTACCTCAGGTTTCTTAAACTCCTGTTTGTAACTTCTATGTGAGTACAAACTTGGTTAAAGTTTAAGGATAAGCTCACATACAAGATACGGAGGTAGCAAGAATTAGAAAAAAATAGGAATTTCTATACTTTTGCCATTTGATCTTGCAGTCTCACATAAAATTTGACCCTGAAAAAGTGAGCATTTGTGCCAGTTGCAAACAATCAATGCTTAAAAACCCTTAAAGTTGTATTTTAATTATAATTCACAAATTAGGGACGAGGTGCATGACATGAACAAAGATGCCTCCTGAAATGTTAGTCAATAAAAAATTTTCTTTTTTTTTCCTGCATTTACAGAGCAAAACAAAATGATACAATCACTCCATACACAATAAGAGTAGCAGCTGCAAATGTATGAATATGTTTTTTAAAATTTGTAGGAAAATCAGAGATAAATCTTGTCCTTGCTTTCTTTATTGCGTACTCTAAGCAGAAGTTGCAGGCCCTGCAAAGCAAAACTGCAGCAGCTTTCAAAATGCTGCAGTAGAAGACTTCCTAGCTCTTTTGTCCGTACTGGCAGTTACACAGCTGTTGACTGGAATGATGACTGCTGCCCAGAAAAGACGTAACCATTACACATGGCTTTGGATGAGCTGTTCTCTGCTACTAAGCAGTGGGACCCAGAGAAGGGCACTGCAAAAGCCTGGGAAGAAGAGTTTGTGTATGGACCTAAATTCACAGCCAATACTGGCAGTCAGCCATTCTCACACCAACACTGGTGTTACTTCACTTGGGAAAAGGTAACAAAGAGCTGCTTCTGGTGGAAGTCCTTTTTAGTGGACTTCAGAGACAGTAGACTTCAATATTATTCTAATCTCTGACTGCACCTGTACTCTAATTGTACCTGCTTTTTCTATTAAGTCAAATGCTTTCGCACAGAATTACATGTAGTGCTTTTTCATTATTATTATTATTTCTTCCGTTGTAAGCCTATACCAGCCATCGGGGAGTCTTGCATACTCTGTTTGAGCCTCTCTGTAATTTTCAACTGCTTCTCAGGTACAAAGGCAGAAATGAATATAGGAACCTCTGTCGGAATATACATGTGGTTTGAGCTCCCCATAGCAATGCCCAGGTCTCCTTCCCAGGTTAAGAGGTGATTACAATCCTGGCAGACTTCAGACATCTCCTCACATTTTTCCCTACAAACTGCATTATTTTGCACTTAGTAACATGGAGTTTTCCAAGCTGCTCAGTTAGGCATGCTCTGTTCACTAAATAACATGTCTTTCTTATTCCAAGCTCCCTTTTCCAGTTCTTCTAAGGACATTTATTCATAAGTCTACTCTAGCAAACAGAATCTTTGTATTTCTGAGTCTGTTTTCTGTTTTATAACTGGTTATCATTCTTTAATTTTTGGGAGGGCAAGTCAGTTTAGTATCAATGAGACAATTGCTCCTAGTGCCTTAAAGGCCTAATTCACTCTGCAGTAAGCTCTTGTGGAATGTAGTAACCGGATACAAAGACATTTTGTACAGTCCAATACGTACAAATTCAGATTATATTAGAAACCACATTTGCAGTTTCATTGTGTTGTCAACAAGTCCTTCACCTATCTTTAAACATTTAAAATACCCCAATCAAATTACTATCAATATTTTCAATATGTAGGACTATAATAATAAAGAATACATTGGGATTTTGATCTAACATATTGTATTTTCAATTAAAACCATGTTTGTGACTTTAGAGTCAATCTGTACATAAAATATAATAAATCCATCCCACCAACTACATCCAAGAATTTTGGTTACTTTAAATCTATAATTGGAGGTCTGACCCATTTTGAGAGAAGACAGCTTGTGTAGCCTCTATACAAAATACTAGGAAAAGCAGAAACTTCTTCCTTCCCACCCCCCATCTTTCTAGATTTGTTTATTAAGAAGCTTTGAAATAAAAGGCTTTGAAAGGCTGGCAAGCTTGCTGAACAATGACTTGTTATTCTTTGAAGGCGTATTATCTTTAAAACTACAAGAAAACTTGAGTGTTTCTAAGAAGCAGGACTCATTTTTGAGAGAAAATAAATGCAAGAGTTTGAGAGGATTTTTTTGTTGTTTTTTTTTTTTTTCTTCTGGAGCTGCCTGTTGCTCTTATGTGGATGTTTCCCGCTGATTTGACTTTTTATTCTGCTCTGAGACTGATGCCAAGATTTACATGATTGCTGTGGGTAGGAACTGGATTTAGCATAAGGAAGATAACTGGTTTTCCCCTAGGGAGAGATAGAAAAGGGAAAGACAGAGTGGGACACATGGACAATATTATTTGAAGCTATATTCTTGGTCAATTATTTTATTCAGCCTCTATATTATGCTGCAACTAACAAAAGACAGAAAAGCTACTGGCCTCAAGCCAGGAACACAAATAAGCAAAGAAACGATTTGTCTTTTAATGCAAATGTTGATGGAAGCAATAATATACTCTTTTTGTACAGAGCTGACCATAGTGCATCCTGCAGCATATGTGTAATTAAGAAAAATGGTCATTAGAATTTGCCAGATGGAAATTTGCCTTATATGCAGGGCCCTTCAGCAGAGAGAAAAGGGTGATTATCGAACTGTGCATCATTACAGTTATTTTAGCGATTCATTGTCTGTATAGTCTTTTGCGTATTCTTTGATTTTGGATTACAGGCTCTGAACATTAGAATGGGTTAAGATTTTTGCTTATAAGGCACGCTTGTGCAATATTTACAGGCAGTTGTCAGACTCTTCTCTATTGTTAACCTACAGTACCTATAGAAAATGCAATGTTTTGAAATACTGAAATATGTTTGCATTACAATGCAGGGAACTTCACAGGCAAAGCAAAACTCTGCAATAAGCAGACAACAAATACTGTGGGCAGAAGGCAGTTTGAGGGTGTTTAGCACAGAACTACAGGTTTTTTAATGCAATTATTAAAAGACCATTTAACAAAATTTTAGTAATTTTTCTGGTTAAATCATATACACTTAATAAATAAAATAAAATACAATAATTAGTCAGAAATTTGACAACGGAGACATAAATATTATCTACTTGATCTAAAAGTTTAAATCCAGTAATTGGAAGACAGAATCTTATTACTGAAGTAAATATTCTAGAGATTCAGATGTATACAATAGAAAAATGGGCAAGAATTCCCATGACTCCTGTTTCCTTCAGTTAGCTGCATGGGCAACAGTTTATCCTGACATTAAAATCAAATAATCTAACTAGAATGACTGGCTTTGTTTTTTCATCTTGTTAACTACAAAGTTATGATTATCTCATGAGATTTCATTTATTAAGGATAACATCCTTTAATTAAAGTTGTGCCTGTTGCAGTACTGGTTTTGCTGCTAGAAAACAGTGTATTTGAGTTACCTGGCTATCACCTACAACATTTTCAAAGGGCACTGCTTGAAAAAAAATGTTATCTAAGGGCCCCTGATAATAATTGCTTGGTATTTTTGGTATTTCTGCCCATGCTAATGATTATCTTTAGTATCAGTGTTTCTTGAATAGAAATTTTAGCAAAGCCTTGAATTTTGGGGTATTTTTCTCTGTGAAGCTAAATGGAGAGTCTACATATCAAAAAGGTAGACTGTAAAGAATGTACTGTTCATTTTTCTGTCCAAAATGAAAGAACCCACCTCACAAAATTGACTATATGGAGGAGGATCACTTTATGCCCTTACGCAGGGCTGTAACCAAGATAAAACCTTTAATAGCTCAAGGTTGGGCTTCTCACTGCTAGCTCAAACTGTCACCGTATTCATTATGTTCCATCAGAGTCCTGTAAGCTCAGAGCAAGTTCACATTTATTCCTGAAAAATACAATATAAAACTATCTGATAAAGATGGCTTTAGGACTTCTTTAAGATATATGTGCTTATACAAATTTTCACAATTTCAGCTGAAAAATCAAGTCTTTTTTTAGATTGAAAAAGATTTGGAATAGGACTGACTTTTGTAACAGGTTAACAGGTCACTTCCTTTCCAGGAGTCTTTTGGCCATTTCATTCACTCATATGGTTCAGCGCAGGACTGGGACAAAACTACCAGCAGCTGATAGCCCTTCTTTGCCTAAACCATTTTCTACACTTTCAGCACAAGTCAGGGAGGTGACATAGAGGTGAAAGGCAATTCAGCAGATTTATCAGAAAAACAAAACATAAGGTCCTATTTCCACCCAAGACAGAAATTTGCACAATGAGGTTTTATAAAAGCAACCAACCAGCCATGATTACATTTCTGAAATGAAGTGAAAAAGTGTCAATGAAAAGGAGACGGTATATATATCTATATATGCATCACATCAGTGGAAACTAGCTGGAAACATAGTGCTTTCCTATAAAATAGGCAAAAAATGTCAGAACTCTAAAATGTATGTGCAATATATGTGCAAACTGGATTTCAAGCAGAAAAACAGAAGTCTTGCTGGCAGCTGCCCAGCTTTCCAGACTGCTGTTGCTTTATTAACTGAGTCCTATTGAGCTGTTTTTTGAAAATGTGTGGCACGTTGCTCTTATACTTAAAATATAAAAAAGTATATGCTGCAAGGATATTTTCTGTGTGTTTTTTCATACCAGATAAAAAATAAAATAATAGAAGATCCTGAGTTGGAAGGTCCCATAAGGATCATCAAGTCCAACTCCTGGCTTCACACAGGGCCAGCCAAGTCAGAGTGTGACTGAGTGCATCACGTGGACATTTCTTGAACTCTGTCAGGCTCAGTGCTGTGACCACTTCCCTGGGGAGCCTGTTCAGTGCCCAACCACCTGCTCAGTAAAGAACCTCTTCCTAATACCAACCTAAACTTCTCCTGTCGCAGCTTCACAGTTTCTCAGTTTACCTAGAAGGTAAACATGAGTTTGTAACAGTATACAACATCTTCTTCCACTACCACTGTCATCTATATCAATCATCTATACAATTGGATATTTAGAAATGTCAAATTATGCTATATCAATTAATTGTGTAAATATCACTGGTTAACCAGGTCATTCCACATTAGTTTTAGGCACCCAGTTTTGTTTTGTATAACTAACATATCTTTGGCAAAAGACTGTTTGTTTTGACATAGGTTCATTTGACAACCCATCAAATGCATGTTGATTACTAGACACTGTCTTGTGTTCCTCTTTCTCTACTTGGCTGTAGCAGCAGTCTACCAGCAGATCTACCTTCGTCCACAGCCAAGGTTCAATCAAGTATTCAAACCTGGATTGAAGAGCTAGTTCAATTTCTGGTAAACACACAAAATGAGTAGCAGAGATAAACCACTGCAGTCTGTGGTTCCATATATAATTCCTGACATACATGATTTGGGTGTAACTTCTTCTGAATTTGGAACACACAGATTTCTGTGCTGCTAAACACATAGTCATGCGTCAAAGATGCTTGGAGTGTGTTATTAGTTTTTCATGCTCCTTGACTCAAAGATACAAGCAGGGATATTCTCACCAAACAAGCTTATCTGCTCATTGTGACTTAGTGGATTTTTTAAAAAAAAATTTGCAATGAAAAAGACTCACAACTGAGGTACCCATGCCATATGAAATCCTGTCTGTATATAGGCAGGTCATCCCTGGATAACTCAGAATGACGTGGGAGGACAATGAAGTGTAGAACAGTAAACAGGTAGACAACTATTACAGTTGTTCTCCATTTCAGAGACTGCTATTCTCTGAGATAAACACTGCTTTGGAATGCCATGATCTCTTTACAATTACAAACTAAACTGATGATCAATGGTTGTAGGAAAGACTTACAGTGTAAGTTAAAAGTACTACAGGGCATTAGAGGAAAAATACAGAGACCAAGGCAGGTACTACCTCTTAGATTGAGATTGATAAGTATTAAAATTCTTTGTCAAGTAGAGTTTTAATTAAACTCCAAATACAAAATCTTCACAAAGATATTACAATAAACTAATCCTGTAATATAAAATTCAGTCACCAAAACAGACAGAAAAAGAAGTTTTCAGTAACATGTCTTAGGGTCATAATTTCTGATAATTATTAATCTACCAAATTCTGAGGTATCTATAAAACTATAATGACACAAATCAATAAAATCTAGGTTTTTATTTGGAAGTCAGATAGACTCTGAAGTCATAGAATCATTTAGCTTGTAAAAGACCTTTAGGATTATCAGGTCCAACCATTAACCTAGAACTGCTTAGCCATGTCCCTAAACCGCATCCCTATCACGCACCACATCCACACATCTTTCAAATACCTGCAGGGATAGTGACTCGGCCACTTCCCTGGGCAGCCTGTTCCAACGCCTGACAACCCTTTTGGTGCAGAAATTTTCCCTAATATCCCATCTAAACCTCCTCTGGCGCAACTTGGGGTCATTTCATCTTGTCCTATTGCTTGTTAGGTGGGAGAAGAGATTGACACCACCTAGGCTACAACCTCCTTTCAGGTAGTTGTAGCTGGTGAGTGAGAAGGTCTCCCTTCAGCCTCCTTTTCTGCAGGCTAAACAACCCCAGTTACTTCAGCTGCTCCTCATAAAATTTGTACTCTATACCCTTCAACAGCTTCATTGCCTTTCTTTGGACACGCTCCAGCACCTCAATGTCCTTCTTGCAGTGAGAGGCCCGACACTGAACACAGCAATCACCAGTGCTGAGCACACGGGGATGACTGTTTACCCAGTCCTGCTGGCCACACTACTTCCAATACAAGCCAGGATGCTGTTGGCCTTCTTGGCCACCCGGGCACACTTCCAGCGTATATTCAGCTGACTATTCTGCCAGGTAGCTTTCCAGCTACTCTTCCCCAAGACTTAAGCATTACATGGGGCTGTTGTTACTCAAGTGCAGGACTATTTTACTTCCTCTGCATTTGACGCTGCCTTGTGTCTCTAATACACCAGAATTAAAGTCTGACCTTAGTTATACACTTCAAGTATTAACTTTAAGAACTTGAGTTCCTTCAGAGCTTCTGGGTTTAATCTCCTTAAAAATTACTGTACTTCACAAGTATCAAAACAAACTCTCAATACGAAGTAAGAAGAAAGAAAAAGAACAAGCATTAAGTGAAGTCATACATTCCCATAGTTCCTTGACTGTAGGGAGATATTAGACTTTTTTTTTTCCCTTTTACACATCTTACTATGTATCTAGGTTTTATTTTCTTTGTGGGTTTTATATTTATAACTAGCTTACATTGCCCTCTATAGCAAAATAATTCCTTTGGCTGTTCTAAATGTTTTGTTAGTAGAAATTTTCCATTTTTTATTGATCTAGAGATGCTGCAGTAATAGCTATTTGAAAAGGAAAATTAGACAGTTTTGCATTGTATACAATATTTGCATATCTGAGGTTTCTTACCTGATTCTTTCCTGTGAATAATACCTAAAGGAAGGAATTCTATCAACTTGGAGTGTAGACAACATTTGCAATGAAAGAATTAACACACAGTGGTGTAAGTGCATACACACACAAGCACATGTCCATATGGCCAGCTGGTGCTAGCTACTTTGTCAGAGATAGACATACATTCTGAAGTCTAAATTTTTCAAACCAGTTTCTGATGCCATGTAAAGTAAAAATCTTATTATAGTTTATGCACTATACAGGTGTACATAAAATGGCAGGTTTTGCTCCAGGAAGTAGATAATTTAAGGTATCTAAAAGCTAGTATTAGAGCCTATAGTTTTCCGTGATCCAAAATTTATGAATTACCTTTAACAATTTAACAGACATACATAGAACATGCTAAATCTATTATTTTTGCCAAATGTCAAATTGTCTTTTTTTCTTTTTTTGGACTATTAAATTACACATCTAGTAAGGACCTAATAAATAATTTTTTCTCTCTTCAATTCATTATTCATGGATAATTTCTTTGCTCTGGTGCAGCCTAGCATGATGTTCTGGAAGTTTTTTGAGACATATGCAATATATGTAGGATGTTCCTACATCTATATATTCTAGCACTTATTTTGGCAGGTCCTTCAGTACAAAATCAGTTCTGATTTATAGCTAATACCTTTATTCTGTGGCCTCAAAACTTCTTCCACACTTCTCCAAACTCATGACAGCTAGTTTCACAGATATGTTTGCTTTTCTGTTATTTACTTGGGACAGTCTCTCTCCATGTCAAGCTAACATGAAATAAAGTAGTTCTTAAACGTTTATCCTTTCTCTTTTCCTGTTGCTACTGATGCTATTGCAAGCTTGCACATTTGTTAGCATGTTAGAACCTTCTCTTTACCTTTCAAGCCATTTTAGAATGTTGCAATTATCTTTGCCTATAGCTTAGGACATTTAGAAAATCAGAACTTCTTTCTTGCATTCAAATACAAAGCAAGAGCAAAGAGAAGTTAGCTGTACTTTTAAAAACTCAGAACACCAAGATCTAATTAGGATTTTGAAAGAAGTCCTTTCATAAGGGAAATTTGGGGAACATGTACTCCTGTGCTCTACACTACAGAGATCTTTTGCGTACTGATGACAGAATCTGTAGATTCCCTTTCAGCTCTCTAGGGAGCCATACACGTTTCAGATACAGTAGTCCATGGTTCAATTTCTTGCTGGAATGGATTCTTCACAAGTAGGGATAATCCTTCATTTGATGTTTACTCACTTGGATATATTTCAGTATTCCATACTGGCCATATCAGGCTTTGCAATGCTTATTTATTCTTGCCAGAATGCACTCCAGCATTAGCTGATTTTGGTGCACTTCTATGGTTGAAATGGCACTTCCATCCTATAACCTTCTTTTCATTAGCTTAAAATAACTTTTAAAAACAATTACCTGTAGGCCAATACTTCTTATGATTGTTCTTGGACTAACAGTTAAATTTTTATAATTTTTAGTTTGTAGATAATGCATTCAGTAGTTTTCACGGACTGGGCTTTCAAATATATACAGATACAGTTGTTTTTATTAAATATTTACCAATTGCAATAGTTTGTTATTTCCATTCAAACTTGTTATTCTTCCCCTCCTATATTAAGTAAGTAATATATAGTAACTCCTCAAAAAACAGTTTTAAAATTTTTTGTTTTGAAATTACTTCTGAAGTTTGTACTCCCTCTGGTTCTGTTGAAGTTAGAAGGTATTTAGAACATCTTTTGACTTGACCCATGTCTGAATTTATTAAATAAAACTAATAATAACTCAAGATCTCCACTGTATGAATTAAACATAAATTAATATATGTACTAAGTGCACATATTGGTATATTACCTACATTACACAACTGTAATTTATATAGTAATAAATATACTGTACTGTAATATCTCCATTAAACCTTACCATAATTACATAAATAGATGTTAACATTTTTAAATTTAAAGCCATAAAAAGCTATATAACTAGCTAGATTTCAAAAGAATACACTGTTCTCCAGGTACATACAGCACAAGGTAGCATAATATATAGCCTGACATTCTATGATCTCATGATATCATCAATATAAGATTTAACAATAACGCAGTTTAACGAAACAGATTATTGAGCCTGAAAGGCAGCAGTTGAAGATAGGAGAAATGAGAGCATTGGCTTTATGCAAACCTTATGATGTACAGCCTGCCAGTTTGTGTCGTGTCCTTTTCAGCCATCACTGCATCTCCTGTGAACAATGGAAGATTCAAAATAAATCCCAATCAGAATAAGCCACAGTTTTTACATAAAAATTGCTTAGTCGTCCTTAATGATTGTATTTTGGGTTATCCACTATCACTGAACTAACAAATTTAGCAGTGGTTAAGAAACTTCTAAAAGCATTCCCAACATTTTCTTAGCAGGCAGTGAATCAGAATTTTCAATTGCTACAGTACCATATAAAAAATCTATTTAAAATATATTTCAGTCCAATGCCTGACTTAGCAATTTCTCATCTCTCAGCTTCCTCATACCAGCACACTCTTTACAGTGCAGAAACAATGCAAATACACAAGAGTCCCATCAGCATTCTGTTGAGTCCTACATTGTTTCAGCAAATAAAACAAGGTGATACTGCTTAATCCTTTAGGATAAATACAAAGCCAGTAAAGCGAAGTCTTTCCTTTCATTTTACACAAAGCTGTGGAATTTATTTTAATAAAAGGAACTCCAATATCTAATTGATTGGGTTCCAATAGTAATTTAGAGACAGACTTTGAAAGGTATGAAAGCCTGTTAAGAAGGCATCTAATTGATTTTCAAAAGAGTGGAGGAGTTGATCCTGCATTCACTGCAGTCAGCAGTGAAATTTCCATCGATTTAAGTAAGAACAGGTTCATAACCTGCAGAGACTAGCCGCTATTTATGCCTTTCACATTACCCCTTCCATAGCTAGAGATCTCTTCCCATTCTTTTTTCACAAATAATCTACGCACTTGATGTGAAGTGAAATGCTAAGAGCATATACTCATGTCAAAACAAAAGAGGAAAAAATACTGATTTTGTACATACTCTCAGTGCAATTTACCTTATATTATAAAAAAATAACACGCCACATTTGCAAAGAAAAGTAATGAAAGTTTTAACGCCAAAGATGAGTCAACACACTGCAACTGCCATTCAGTTTTACGGTGTCTCTCTTCACTGAAGTCAGTGGGGTTATTTATGAGCAAATCAACCAAAGTGTTCAATAGATAGTCTAGTTTCTAGGTATTTAGAAGTAAATAAGTTTATTCAAACAAGTTACTCAATTATACACTGAAATATTGTTTTCATGCTGCAAATCCAATCATATATTCAGTTGTGTAAAATAGGCAAATACATTATCAGTAAATGAGACACTGATCTTGCTCTGTTTGATTTAGTAAAGAAATGCAACTGAATAGTTAAAATATATTTAAAATATATTACTATCTAGGGAATAACTAGCTTTTAAGACAACTGTCACACTGATATATGCAAAGACCAAAAAGTGGCAGCAGTGCTAGCATTCCAAATTCATCTAGACGAAACAAAAAGATAATTAGGTGTAAAAAATTCACAGTCTTATGTTCAACACAGTAAAGGATCAATTTCATCTAAGGTAACCGGAGTGTACACCATATCATCTGATCCAAAGTACTGACCTTCTTGATTCAAATGCAAAATGCCTATTCCTATTGCAGATGGAATTTACCAGGACAAAATGTTCAATAGAAAGATTACATTTCCAGTGGGGCAGAAAGGTATTTGTCAGTGTCTCATTACAGCTTTGATACAAACATCTTGGATTTCAATTAGCTTTGAAATAGAACAGCAATAATCCAGCATTGAGGCTACAGACAGATCTTTGTTTTACACCATTATGTGTGGATTTTTATTTTATTTGCAATAAGATACTATAAGATTTCCAAAAGAAAAGAAATAGAAGCAAATAACATCCCAGTCATTTTAATGTCAAGAGATATCACTTAGTGATGTCTGTCTGATAACTTTGCACTAGGAGGTGAGGGTGACATCATTTACATTTTTTCCAGCATAAATGAAGTACAGAATTCCTTGAACCGTAAGTGTCCCATCAGTTCCTCTACCCTCACTGTCCCACCTCCTATTATTAACATACCATATCCACTCTGATGCTTTTGATCCTTTTCTATGAAAAGTAATTTGCTTCCTCAATGGAAATAAATATGAAATTTGCTTTAGTACATTTCAGGAGTTCAAACAATGGCTCATAGACATTTCCACCCTATAGAGGTCATTTTCTAAGGTTACTGATTTAGAATTTGCAGTCATTTAAAATGTTTACTTCTAAATATTATTTGATATTTAAGAAAACTAGTATATTCATCTGAGTTGATCATGGAACTATAAGTTGGAAAGGCAAGTTTTAACTGTCACTTGAATATCTGTGACTGATTTTAAGTTAGCTCCAGTAAAACTCTAGCTAATATTTGTCACTCTTACTTTATACCTGTATCATGAAGGTAATTCTGTGATCTTATGAGATGTGCCAGGAGGAAAAGTCCAGAAATCATGCAGGTATGATGCAGTTTTGTTGATTCCTTTGTTAGTAAAGAAGTTACGAACGGTGCCATGCAGATAGAATTTTTAATAACACTCAAAATTATTTATGGTACCTTCCTTTCAAAAAGCTTCCATTCAAGTATCAACCACAGCTGCAAGAAGTATTGTTATTGAAATAAATGCTGTTAATTGACACATTAAGAAACTGAGACTGTGGAAAATAGTATGTCTGTAACCTAGGAACCAGTGCCAAAAACTACTGGTGGCAAAACACCACTTTTCCTCTTTTGGTGTCAAGGTGAAAAAGACATAACTGAAGTCACTTGCCCCCACAACTCCAGAGAAAGGACAAAGCTGGGAAAAAGGTTCCTTTTAAGATGAGTTGTTCTATGGGCTAGCCACAAGCACAAGAAATTCTGCAAAAAGCTTGATTTATCAGTAAACTTTAAAATTATTAATATAAAATTTAATGGATTTGTATTTTTTACTTAAACTCTGGCTGTTGTAAATATATCACAACAGTTGGTCAGTGGACATATACAATGAATTAGGCAAGCATCTACAATGTATTTCTTTCCTCACTCCTGAATTGCATCCACCTTTAGGCTAAATAATAACAATAAAATATATTAATGTTTTATAAATATAGTGAAATGAAAAATTATTGTCCTGATTAATGAGACTTTCTTCAATATCACATATTTACACTGATTTTGAAAACAGCAGTAAGTACATTTTGCTCCTACATCCATATGTGTAAATAAGCATTGGAGCTTGTAGCATTACCAGCATACACAATGCTATACAATAATAATGTTGTTTAGTTTTTATCATATCACTATAAAAAGAGATTTAACAGGTTAGACCCACTTTGTATACATAATGCAAAACAGAACCTGCCAAATCTTGTATGTAGATTTTTCAAAAAATAGTATCTGAACACATTCTATTTCCTGTAAAAAATAAAAGCAAAGCCCAAGCTATAAGCATATATTTAATATTTTATTATAATAAAATTTAAATAGTATTAAAATACTTTTCTGCAAGGCTAACATAGTTGAAGTATTTCTTCTTTTCAAATTGTTTATTTTTTGCAGAAAACCAGAGTTTGATTGTAAACTACTAACACTGCATAGGATTCCAGAATGCTATTTCACAGGAAGATGTTGCATGAGAAGAATTACATGGTGCTGTGAGTACAGGGAGGAAAAAAAAACAACCCCATAGGAGATGAGACTGGGAAAGGACATCCAAAGATAAAGTCCAACCTGATTTAGCATAATCATTGTACTTTAACTGCTTGATCTCCTGTTAAAAATATCCACACAGAAGAGATTTCAGTAGCAAATTTAAAAAAAACCAAAACAAACCACAAACTGTTTTCTCTGAGACAAACAGGCTCATATCTTACCTAAACTTCTGACAGAAATGAGAGATTGGACTCCAAGGAAACGTAATACTGGCAGCCATCAAGACGTGTGGTGATGATGCATATAGTTAAAAGTACTTCTTGGATAAAAATTTGCCAGCAGTGGAGTATCCTCTTACATACATATATACACTCACAGGAGCAAAATATACCTTATTTGCAAGGCCTTGTTTAGTTCTCTCAGCCTTTAAAAACCTACATTCAGCAGTTGTTTAAATTTCTAACCTTATATAATGTGTGTGTTTCATTGCCTTATGGTTTTCATGAGACTTAAAATCATGTGTCATGGGAAACATGACGTACACTTACTTAAGTCTATACTTCACATAAACATATTCCAGTTACAAGCCTTACAGAAGGCCTTTTGCAATTTTTTCTCTTTCCCTGTCTCAATACAGATGCACTAATGTAATCAATGCTATTGAATGATGTACCATTCAAACCTAAGCAGATTACTTTTGTTCAAAATGTGTTTATTTAAAAACAAACTACTTGCACATATCAGACTATTTCACAAGAAAACACAATCCAAAACACTGCCAAAGAGATGAAATAACACGATATTAAAGTGGTCAAACTTTGTTCAACCAAAGAAGAAAGATAAAATTTATCCTGATTTTAAAAAACCAACAAAACAACAATATCATGTGTTTGTCTAGAAAAACAATCTAAAAATAAACTAAAGGAAATCCTGTTTGTTTGGAGCACACAAAATTAAACTAACATTAGCCCTGAAGTAGCAAGTAGATTGGTTTAGCTATCCAAACCATGTTTACTAACATTATACGTGGTTTGCATTTATAACTTTTTTCTATTATTTTTTCCATAGGAATGCACACAGATTTTGGAGAGTCTCAGTGACAGATTTTAATGTATTTGAAATACAATAAAAATCCAAATCGAATTCAAATACAGCTTAGCAGCAACAGGCTTCATTGACAGCCAACCAAATTTTCAGAAGCGACATTTTTATGTAAGAAAACTGTTGCAAAATCCACACAAAATCCCCTTACAAACATGCCAAGTGATGTAAGGTAAAACACTAGTTAGCACATTACCTATGTGAATAAAGCAGATAAAGTTCTATCATATTCTGTTAAATATTCAGCCAGAGAAACACTACTTCCATTCTGGACCAGGTTATCCCATTTTATTTGGGATATGGAACACATCCCTGTTATTCTGCCCCTTCACGCTGCATTTGCTCTGCCACTTGTGATACATTCCAGCAGGGTGATTACTATAAACCAGATGGCTGCAGTAATTGATCCAGGAGATCTATGACATCTCCTTTCTGCACAGGTGTTTTATAAATACAACATAGGAGCTGGGTTCTACTAGTAATGAATACATTTCCAACTACCTACTGCCTTGCAACTTGCTTTAAAAAGTAAATATTAAGTTAAAAAGTAGGAGATACTCTGACAAAATTTTTATATTAAAAATGGCTGTTTGTGTGTTTGCTCTATAGCTTAATTCCATGTAATTTTTCAGACCTTCCAACATATTAGCAAGATCTAAATAAGGAACAACCTCTACCTTACACTCCTGTTACCAGTAAAATGACTCCATGGCACTGGTCTTTAGTGAACAAGACTGACAAATGCCATGAGTCAGTGACAACTCTCAAAAGAATGTGAAAACTGTAAATATTACTTTGTGGCAAGAATGAAAGCTAGAAATCTTAAATCTGAAGCCCTGTGGTCTTGTCACTTAGTCTCTAACTCTCTTATTTAATTTGTAAGTAATTACAAAGTACTTGACATGGGCAATTATTTAACATTCCTAGAACAAGTAATTTTATGTCACTGGATGAAAATACATTAATTTTTAGTAAAAACTTAGTATTTTAGCGTGCCTTTGATCATATTAATTCTAGTCTACAATATACTTTAAAATCGTATAAGATACCCATTTTGCTTACATACAGAAAAATAACTGACTACTTAATAAAAAGTTTTAAAAGCCCCTGAAAACTAAATGCTTTATCTCTCCTTATTTATACTATTATCTTTTTGTCTAATAATGCTAACATAATGCAAACAAAAGCAGCTCTGTTATCATTTTAATAAATATTCAAACATATTCACACTTTGATTAACACACAAAACTTCCATACAGGTTAATGGGAGATACGTGCACCAGCCAACGATAGAATATAGCCTGGAATACAATATATCTGAAATTAGCTCCTTTTGACTGATGCTTTGGCAGTTTTCATACTCTCTCTTAGAACTAGTGCAGGTTTTGGTGCATTACAGGATCCTGTGAGAAGTTCTCATTATCTCCTCTCTTAAACACGTAATAGAAAAGAACAGAGAATACCATACACAGACCACACCAAGGAAGGAGAACTTGCCTTGGAATTTTTCAACTGGTAAACCTATTTTCTGTAATGCTTAGCAGTGAATCACTCTTAAGTGCTGGGCCATTCAGTAGTGTATGTGTTTTATGCCAAAGGTGACCAGATTGCAAAAGTGTTCTCATCTAAGAAAGGAACCATCACTCACCATCACCTTATTTCCACACAACAGAAAAAACATACATCTATCTAACAGGAATAGGAAAGGGGGAAGAAGGACAGACAGAAACCTATATTAGCAATGCAGCAAATTTTCTAAGGGAAAAGCATGACTATTACATGATACTTGAGAAGTTATATCTTTATATTATGGTGGTGTGGTTAACCCACACAGCAGCTAAAACCATATAGCTGTTTGCTTGCTTTTCCCCTCCCTGGTGGGATGAGGGAGAAAATCACAAAGGGAAAAAAAAAAAAAAAGAAAAAGACACATAAGTTGAGATAAAGACAGTTTAATAGGACAGCAGGGGAATTATAATGATGATGATGATAATAATAAAGTTATCAACAGCACCATTTCTCAGCTAGTTCCTGAGCTTCCCTTCCTCTCAGACAGCCGCCGTATGGAGCATGAGGTCATATAGTATGGAATATCCCTTTAGCCAGTTGGGGCCAGCTCTCCTGGCTGTCCACCCTACCAGGTTCTCAGGCATGCCCCCACCTTGACTACTTTACAACAACTAAAACATCAATGTGTTATCAACATTGTTCTCATCCTAAATCCAAAACACAGCACTATACCAGCTGCTAGGTAGAAAGTTAAGGCTATTCCTGCCAAAACCAGGACATACATGATGTGATCTTCATGTTATTTTAATTCCAGTAAGTCTGTAAGTTGGAGTTTTAATTTTCCTGAAAACTTAGGGAAAAAAAAGAAAACTAAAATGGAGCCTTAATGGAGTACGGTAGGCCAGCTGACTTTTTCCAGTCTCTCATACTAAAGAGGACACTGCGGCAAGCAGCAGTTACTTGAGCAGGGAACTTCTTTCTCCAGCATAGATTTTGGGCTCATACTCCAGAGCAAATCACTGTTCTCCAGCAGCACAATAAGGTAACAGGCAACACAGAAGTCTAATGTTATCCAAAATACAAAAGTAGAGGCTCTTCTGAATCTAGTGGTATCTTCTCGTTTAGTCTGGATTCCCATTCATCTGCAGCAGAGACCTGATTTATCTTTATCATTCATTTACATGTCTAAAAATAACTTCTCAGTAATATATGAAATCTGTTTTGTGTCCACAATGACTGTTAAAGCTAGTGTTCACATCTTAAGCTGTGTTCATCCTTGACACAATGCACAGGATGTGTGCACAAAATACCCTCTAAGCTGTTTTCCTACTATATACAGAAAGGGCCCACCTCATGGTGTAACTTCTCCACATTCTTAAAGACCAATATAAAATTTGGATTCACTATACCAAAAGATACTGTCACCAGGAAGCCGAGGGTAGAAGAAACAATCACTTGTAAACATCTATAACCAGTATGCTTTCTCAGAGCTGTTGTCCCTCTATACGTTTCATGTTCTTTCCAGCTGGTAAAAAATGTATCAGATTTTTTAAATTAAACTGCTATTATTTGTGAGATCAATGACTGCTTAAAAAAGTAAATCAGCAATGTATTTGTATGGAGTTTGCATTCTGTCAGTGTGACTGCTAAACTGACCCAGAAACAGCTATTTGAAAACTACAGTTATCATTTACACAGAATAAGAAAGATGTCTGCTGCAAAAAATAGCTATTGTACTTGCTGTGTTCTAAAATGAAAAACTAATGTAAAAATGAAAGCAATTAAAGCAAATTTATGTAGGTTCAGGACCAAGAAATACACTTCAGTGTTGAAGTTGAATTACCAAAAATCAATTGACTGAATTGATTACAAGTGTGAAATACCTGACTCCTACATTTACAATTCTAGATGTAAACTTGAAAAATATTACTGGAAAGCTTCAAATACAAAATTTGTATTTTATGACCACAGGAGAAGCATATGTAAAATACAGAAATAAGATACATAATCCTGTTCTCAGGTGCACACATTATTCCAGATGATACTAGAAAATTTTGGCAAATGAATTCAAACCCAACAGCTCTTTCTAGAAATTCATTACTATCATCTTCATATTTCCACCTCTGAAGAAAAATGCAACCCCTTCTCTAGCACATCATACAATTTGCCTTGGCAGCTTCACTTCAGTTTTTGTGAATGGCAAGACTCATACTCTTAGAAAACGTAGGGGGGTTATTCAATGATCAGCAGCCATCTAGACAAGTCAGTTTTTCTAATTTTTCTTAAGGTACAGTATGGACTCTGACTCACATTGAAGACTACAGAAGAGTAAATAATCAACTCTGACTCCTGCAGCTCCTACAAGCTATCGCAGCAGAGTACCCACCAACCTGTTCCACTTATGATAGATAACAGAATCACGGCCTGACAGAACTTGACTGCAAGTGCAGTCTTTTTCCAGTGCTTGTCAGCACCAGTTCAGAAGATATACTCACCAGGCAAAAATGATCCATAATGATCCAGTGATTTTAAAGAAAATCTTCCCATTTGTAATAGCAGAAACTTTAACCCTCACTGGAGCTGATAATTATTGCCTCTAAAAGCTTCATTTCATGGAGTGTTGTGAACACATGCTCAGTTTGAACCACACAAGTTTTCCGTATTACTTCTGCTTGGGTTAAGTGCCATTTTGGAGGATCAGCAGTAAGAGGAATCAAGCACTTCCCTGAGATAATGGTCAGTAGCACAAACTCAGCAGCCAGGGAAAAAAGCTAGGAAAGCATGATACGTATCTCCACAGGATACAAGTGGCAAGGTACTTATTAATTTAAAAGAACATGTTGCCCTCGGGTCAGTGAAGTGAGGACGGCTACCTGCCTCTCTAGCCTACGTTTAAAACCAGTTCGGTGGCCGCGGAACACAACCGAAGGAGAAAGCAAAGCCCCGCGCAAGCACTGGCCCGGGCTGGCTCGCCTCAGGGCCACCCTGCGTTCCCGCCAGGTGAAACCTCCCACAGGCACTACCCACGCGCCCCAGCCGCCGCGCGAGCCACCGCGAACAGCTAACCAAAGAAGAGCACGCATGCGCGACCGCGCCTGCCAGCCGCCCACCGGCACGCCGTGGCACTCACTTCTTAGGCTCCGCGGCCGCCAGGCCCGGCCGTGCCCCCAAAGGCCTACATTTCCCATCATGCAGCGCGCGGCAGCGCCACGCCCGAGCCGTAGGGCGCTGCGCCGAGGCCCGCCGCCTGTCGGGCGTCGTTGTTCTCAAAGCTGCTTCACCAGCGCTACACGGGAGGGGTTCGGTGTTAGGCCTTTGGACGTGGTCCCTCTCGTTCCCCACGCGAGTTCCTTTCAGACCGCTTCCCCCGACGGTGCGAATGAGTGGGGAGCTGGTGTCTCAGCGCACAGCGGTTCTGTAATTACCACCGTGTCTTTCCGCAGTCCCTGTAAGTTCTTGCGCATCCCGCAACGCTTTCGGACGTGGTTTGGTCCTCGACGCCTGCCGTAGGCTGCTGCCTGTCAGCTGCCGGCGCCTTTGTGAAGCGGCGGAAGTGGAGTGGGGCGCTGTGGCCGGGGGGCGGTCGGAGCAGAAGGAGATCCCGCTGCCAGGTGCGCGGGGGTCCCGCGGAGGCCGCGCTGCTGTCCCTCCCGCCTCGGCGTCGCTGCTTGCCTGTGGGAACCTTCTATCTTTCAGCCTCGCCGTGTCGAGAGAGGGGCGCGGCAGCAGGGTGGGGCCGGGGGGGCGGCCTGCGCCGGGCCTTGGCCCTCGATAAGTGGGAGAAGGGTTCGGGCGGGCTTAGGTAGTGTAGCCTTCTTCTGGGCTTCGGGGTGTGGTAGGGCCCTGTCAGGGTGAGAGTGTGCCGCTGCGCTCGCCCCGCGTGGGATTCGGGCGGAGTACTCGGTCCGTACCGCGGTCTGCTCGGGCGGGGCGCGCCTGTCCTCCGGAGGGCTCCGTTTGTGCCGCTTTGCTTGCCTAGCTTGCCATTAGAAAGGCAGGGATCCGTAGTGCGGTGACAACGCACCTGCCTACTGCCTTTTTAAAGCGACACGGGAATGCCACTTGATAATGCTGACAGCGGATCTCTTAAATTTACTGACTAGAGCTTAATCGTTTGCAGAATGGAAAAATACATGTGGTGACCTAAGTATGCATCCTACTAAGTATACAGAGCTGGATGTGTGACGTTTTGCATGCTTTTCAGTGCATAGATGTGTTACAGTGTTTTCAGTCTCCTATTTGGCACATAGTTTCAGTTCCTTGTTGTTTTCAGTCTCATAGTTGACTCTTTAGCTGTACAGAGTCCTATGGCAAGATCAGATAGCCACATCTTTTGTGCGGAACGTTTCTTTCAAAGCAGTTTCTTCAAACATCGTCAGAACTACCTTAGGAATGGATGCTGTCACTGTATCATAGTTCTGTTTGTTTTACATCAGTCCTTTTACTATTGAGAGTGTGCTAGGTGAAAGAAATGTGGAAGCAGGAATGTGATTTACTTTTTTTAACTTTTATTTTAAGACTTCTCAGAGTTTTGGTTTTGCTAGGCTAGTGTAGTTCTTTTAATAATACCCTTTTTAAAGGAAAGCTGCTATCAAACAAAACAACAAAGAAAACCCCCAAAACCAAACAAAAAAGAGTGATATGATCTCTTTTAATCAGTGTTTCAGCCATGTCTGACAAAAGTGAACTGAAGGCGGAGTTGGAGCGTAAGAAGCAACGATTAGCTCAAATCAGAGAGGAGAAGAAAAGAAAGGAGGAAGAAAGAAAGAAAAAAGAAGTAAGAAGTAATTTTCTCTTTGAAATTTGACTTTGCATGTGTAACTTGTGCAGAATTTAAGAGTAGGTTCACTTAATCATTTGCTACATGTTAGTCAGGGAGTATCTAATGGTTGGTTGCTGATGTAAACACAGCACTTTTCCGATAAGAGCAAACACCTACTGTTTTCTTTAGAATTATCCACATGGTAAGTTAGATGACTTATTTTTTTTCCTAAACCCTACACTTGCATATGGTTTGGATTCTTAAAACTACTTGTGTGCATGGGACAATCAAATCACTGTAAAGTACTGCACAAAAGCTCTGCTTAATGAGTTGTGATGGTGTTATTTACAGAACTTACTTCTGAATTGCAGTTCTGAGATGTCTGTATGAAGTGTCTCTCAGTATTATTACTGTACAATGTGCTACATTCTGCTCTTTGACTCGTCTTTAACCTGGATTTTAAAATCAGAGCAACTCTCAGGATGTGTATGCTGTGTTAGACTGGGTTTATTAACAGTCTTCTGGATTGCTCTCTGCTGAAGTAGGTGACAATCACTGATTTATTAGTATGTTTCACCTGAATGCAGATTATGCCTCATAAAATGAACTTCTGCTGGAATGTTTGCAAGTACTTTTTCAATACTCCTCTGTGTTTTGGTTATGATGATGTTGGTGTTCTAAATGAGCATGACTGAAGACTGGGCAGTTGCCAGCTACATGATTCAGTCAAAAAGAAGAGGGAAATATCTCAGATTATGTTTTGATGATCTTGTAACAATGCATTGCCCGTATCTGAGATTCCATGTGTGATGTAATATTTTATCACTTGAGAATTTGATCTGAAACTTGGGAATTGCCTTTTGAAAAGGAATTGTGCAGTACATTAGAAGCATAATGTGCAGTCATGTGAGGAACAATTAGACTTTAATGGTGTCACAGGGAAGGCATAGCTTGGTCTAGATGTTGCTGCTTCTATTAAAGAGTTGTATCAGTTTATAATTACAAAAATACTCATTTGCCAGTGAGTGGCTTGTGAACACCATAAACTGTGAATTATATTTCTGTAACTGAATTACAGTTAAATGAGCGTGGAAGGATATGGAGCATTCAGTATCTTTCACAGAAGAGCTTGCGTTATTTCCAAATCGTGAGGATGGGGGTGTACTTTTTATTATCCTTTCTTTTTTTTTTCTAGAAATCTAGCAGATAGTAACACAACTTAAAGAGAACTACTTAAATGCCTTGTAAACTTGAAGTTACTACAAAGTTTAAGAGTTTCTTTTCTTTTGTAAAATCTGAGGTTCAAAAGAAAGATTTCTCACTGAACAGCTTCTTGATGTTTTTGTTTTAAAAAATAGCTTAAAATGCACACATAAGCAATAATTACTTTTATAATTTTATAAATTGCTACACACTTTAGTATATCCTTTTACTAGCCGAGTGTCCTAATACTTTCTTGACCAAAAAGGGGTGACTCATACTGTCATTCTAACAATGTAATACTTTCTTTGAAAAGGTTATTGTCGCTTTACAATTGGAAAGGTATGTCTGTGTCTTTAGAATACTTTTATGCACAGGTAAATAATACATTTTTTACAGGCATGTAGCTTTACTGTAAAAAAGGTATTGATTTTATGAAGTGTCAGTCATTTTGACAAATAAGATACTTTCTGCATGTTGTATGTCTTTGAAAGAGAGTACTAAAGCTACAAAATTCTGTGATTCCTGTCTGTTGTTTACTTTATCTACAGTAAGGTCCATCAAAATTACTAGAGGTGAATACCTAACCTGTATGATGATGGGTTTCAGTAGCATAAAAAACCTAGGAGATATCAAAAATAAATAAACCAGGTTTTAATACCTGTTAAATGCTATAATTACTGAATTACTCTTAGACTGATCAGAAGAAAGAAGTTCTTCCTGTACAAGAAGAATCTGATCTTGAAAAGAAGAGAAGAGAAGCTGAAGCATTACTTCAGAGCATGGGGTTGACACCGGAATCTCCTGTTGGTAGGAATGCTAATGCATAGTTTGAGATAAATCTTTGGGCACTTTCTGTTTGGGTTGTTATGGTTTGGTTGGGGGTTTTTTTTGGGGGGGTAGGTTTGGGTTTTATGGTGGTGTTTGGTTGGTTGGTTTGTTTAGAGTGGGGGTTTTTTGCTAGGGTGGTGATATTTCTATAACTAGCATGAACATTCTCTGGCCAGTATTTTTTGGGGTATACATGACAGGGTTTTGTACTATTGTCCTGCATGATCTCTGTTATAAATGTCAGGTGATGTGCTTCATTACACATTAATAGTACTATCTTTTAAACATGCTGTTTATGCTTAGTGAATTATTTGGAGTCTTTTTGTTATCATGTATTTGTTGTTTGGTTTTTGGTTTTGTCTCCTGTTTTCCCCATGCATTATTTCTCTGGTTTTCTTCCTTTCTCTTTTTCATAATCCCAAATTTTAATTATGATATTCTTGTGCAGTTGGATTGTTTCTTTTCTGCATCTTTTACACCCTGATTTTCCTTGTCTCAACTACCTGACTGACTTTGGAGTAATAGCAAGTCTAAGTATAAAATTTAACTGTCAAAGGTGGTGATTCATGTCTGTGCCACTGTTGGATGTGTTAGCATACTGGTTGTTGCTTTTTGCCTTTACATAGTTACATCTCTGGGAGATGAAAGCGAAGAGGGTGATAATTCAAATCCAGTTTTTCTCTCTAACTCTGAAATTTGAAGGGTTTAAAACTTACTTTTCCGTTTGGCTCAATGGTTAGACTCTATTTCAACTGCATTTGCAAATACAGTATATCCATAAGAAAGTATTTTTTATCTGTGACTACATTTTCATAATTGATTTTACATAGGTTTCAGGTGTTGAAAAGTGAATGTGGAATAAACAGTTATGGCAGCTCCCGTTCCAACAACCACAGCATTCATTTTCAGTGGTTTGAACTGCTCTTACAGATTTGGGCTACGTTAGCACTGCTGTACAGCAGTCTAAATTCTTACCTATTAGAGGTTTTGTTTGGCAGGATAAAAGTTGAACACTTTTTTGTGTGAGTTTTTCTAAGGCAGCTGATGACACACTTTCAGAAATGTATATGGTTTTTGTTAGGTTTTTTTCATCTGTGAGAGAGAACATAAAAACCACAGGGTAGTCAGTCTTCAAAGCAAGTCATTGCATACACTGAAAGTACCTGTTACACACCCACTGAGTGTTGTATTTAATTCCATTGAGCATCTACTTAACCACACCCTTCAATGCACACAGATTTGTAGGGAATTCATTTTGTTCCCTTTCAGAATACCCAGATCTGGTCTGGATCCTAAATCGAGCTTAAACACCCTACTTGGCTTTGAGTAGCATGCCCGAGGCACTGGCTCAACCTGCTGTCTGGATACTGGCAAAGTATGACAGTACAGTGATTGTACACTAGCACTTGAAGCTACCTCACAGCTGACCACCTTGATGTGCAGATAACTTGAGCTCGCATTGTATGTGCAGGTTCATAGCTTGAGACTAGATTCCTTCGTAGAAAATTGTATTAAAAATTCCTAAGGTGATTTCTGTCCTATCCTGTTAACTGCCAGAGAGAGGTAGCTCTCTTAGGGGAGAAGGGGCCATAACAGTGTAAGTATGCTTTTGATATCTACCATATTGTTACATAAGCCACAAGTTAGTGAACCAAAATAACTTTAGGCAGGTATTAACACTTTCATCCTCTGATGGAGCAGGTGGAATTTTACTTGGTCTTTCCGTGAGACTGTTGGCCCTTAAATAGGTTTCCCATCTCTCACGGGAGGGTGTCTGTAAATCAGTTGCCCCACGAGAGGGTGCTGTTGCATCAAAGGTAACCTCCTGGCGTCTTCTGGCCAGCGCTGCTGCAGGACAGAGCTGTCTGGCTCTTGTACTTGGTAACCAAGTATGTTGTAATGGCACCCCTTCGGTTAAGAAAGGGTGATGTTTCAGGTGTCATCGTTTCTGATCATGCACAGAAATTATGTAGGAATATAAAGGCCTGTGGGCATGTCATTTAGTAGAGATTATGCAGTAGATGTCAATGATGCATTGAAGAGCATATATGTACTTTTATATATACAACCATATTTACTTATATGTATGTGTAAAATGTGTGAATTTGTATTAATTTATGAACTATTATTCTAGACCTATATAAAACTATCTCCTGTAGGAGTACTGAATATTTAATAAATCAAAGTATTCACTGTAATTTTACAAATTTTGGGCAGAATTTTTGTCAACCAGAGTCATGTCTCTGTTTTGGGATGGGATGGAAACATTCTTCAGAATTCATAACATAGTTGTGATTTCAGGAATCTCTCTAGAAAAGCAGCAGATCTAAATTCAGAAGTCTCCCTTGCCTGACCCCTGGCAGAGGGGATACCAACTTAGATACATAACTTGTATGCAACTTGTGTTCAGCAGGTTAAAGGTTCTCTTAAAGGATTGCTAAGGAGTGACTGTGTTTTATGAATGTTTTACGTATTGCTGAAAAATGAAGCATATAAGGGCCTTTCAGACACACCCCGATTCTTAAGCATAAACCAAAGTTCCATTGAACAGGTTCACTATTTCTAAAAAGGAATATCAAAATAACTTTGTTTGTATGAGATTGCATGCTATCACTCACTATTATATATCAGTTTAAAAAATTCCTGCTTTTTAAATGGTAATTGCAGTCTTCGTCTACATGATGAAAATTAATTGGCTTTTAAGAAAAAGTGCTAGACGGTATGTAAAAAGAAGGAAAACACAAAAATCCCCCCAAACCCAGCACCAGAAACTTTGTTGTAATATACAAGATTTTTTGTTTATTTGGTTCAGACTAGAACAAAAATAACAGTATGCTGTATGACAAAGCCACTTCTTTTAGCCCACTCTTGGTGATTATATATTTTGAAACAACATTACCAGTGAAATATACTTAATGTCTAATTTTTAAGGAAAGCTGTTGTCAAAACTATATGAACAACTGTCTTCCTTTTATGTTTAACCAACATGATTTAGTGGAAATTACCCTTTGAAAATTGATGCCATCATTTGTCAGAAGTTCAATTTAAAAATACTTTTTTTCAATTCATTTTTCTCTTAAATGTCTCTCCCTCCATGTCTTTTTGTATGCTCTGGAAGCACAAATGCCAAGCAATTGCATGAAAGTCCAGCATGAATTGTTAACATTGTCTTTTCCCCTCTCTTCCTACTATTCATTTTCATCCATGTATTTTTTCGTTTGCCATCACTTTTTTTTTTAATACTTCATGTTAAATTAATTTGAAAACATCCTAAGCTGTGCAACCTCTGCGAGTAGTAACAGCGGATACCTGTCTGTTTCACTATTTAGTCCCTCCTCCTACCTCTCCATCTTCCAAATCTGTGAGTACGCCAAGTGAGGCTGGAAGCCAGGACTCTGGTGATGGCGCTGTTGGATCTAGGTATGTCACTCTTCTTGTCATATTCGTTTGCTTAACACTTGTGTTCTGGAGAATTAAGCTTTAGAAAAATCAGGGTTAATTACTTGATTATAATATAAGAATATGAGGTTACAGTGTTCCTGAATCTCTGAACAGTGACTGGTTTATAGAAAACTTGCAATGCAACCACACTTCCTAATGTGAAATCGCTAACATTATTGTGGAGTTGTTTAAACCTGTGAGTTGAAAGTAAAATGAGTCTGAATGTCTTGTCGTAATATCCTTGTAAGCATGAATGTCTCATTACAGTGAAAAATGGGAAAAGTCCAACTTTGGGGCTCTTTCCACTTTTTTCTAAAGGTGGGTCCATATGGATGGCAGGCTATTTCCTTTTTTTTCTTCAAACTTGTCTAATAAAAGATACTGTCTATAAACTTTTCGATTTCTCTCTTTTCCCTATCTCAGAACAGTATTTCTTATTATTTTACTTTGCAGCCATTCCTGTAACCACTTAGGATCTCTTCCATTTGGCCAAAACATCACTTAGTACAGCCACAGCTTTCTTTCCGTTCCAGTACATGCCACTTCTATTTGACCATTTTCTTGTGCATGATGCTTTGAGAAGTGCCACTCTAAAGAGCATCAGATAAATATTTGCCTAATTAATTTTGGTAACTTTTATTTTCTTGGCAGATTAATTTACCTAAAATTTACTGATTATGCATTGTGGGTGAAGTTTGAACTACAGTTACTAAAGCAGTGATCATCATTTACTTTTCTGCTTATATGAGTAGTTGTTTTGGAGAAAGTGAATACTTAGATATGATACTTAGAATACTTTGAAATATCTTCTTTAAAACTGTGGTAACAGCCAGGATATGTGTGGGTTAGGCATGTATAACTCTACTCTGAAAATATTTAAGATTTTAATGACCCAAACGAAGGTTACAAGGTGCCTGTTTCAAACCATTGAGTTACAACAGAATACATCTGGCAGCAGATATGAACCCAGACTTTTTTTTTTTTTAAAAAGTGCCCAGGCATGGTCTTGTGCATAGCTTACTCACAATATGCAACTGAAGTCCACCTGTTTTGTTAGTAAAGAATGAATATACTTGTTCTATAGCTGAGTAACAACCAAGTTTTCATTATGTGATTACTGCTTATTAAATTGTTACTTTTTTATATTTACAATCACTATCTGGAAGAAGCAAGGATTATTGGATGATGGGATGTTGTGTACTGAGTTAATCTCCACCTCGTAGATGTACTGTGCTCTCTGTATGTTCATTGGGCACAGTGATATAATGTTGTACATGTACATTTTCTTAGGAAGCTGTGAGAAAACTCATGTCTTAAGCCTCTATAGATTCATGCATTTGCAAACTTTAAAGCTAACTCCATCTCTTGATAATTTCCCAGACAAGGAAGCAAAGAAAGATTATGGTCTTGAAGGCAGGGAGGTATGAATGTATAGCTAAACTGAAAGCTATGTAGAGTTGCTGTTAGAATCCCTCTGCTTATTCTCTGACCACTGGATAACATTCTTCACCTCCCCCAATACACAGATATCTATCACCTAGTCTATTAGTACATGGTTGTACAGCATTCCTAATGTACACTTGAACCTGACCATTGATGAGGAAAAGTTGGGACTGTGTGATAGCCCTTAGAGCTATACCTGGCATTTCACAGGTGACTTCTGTATCAATACGAGATGTGTTAGAAAGCCAAAGGTGTTCCATTATGCTTGATAATCATAAAGACTTTCATAGTAGTGAATTATTTTGGGGAGGGGGAAGGTTTTGGTGGTGGTGGTGTTGGCTTTTTTCCTGGCCTGTGACCATTTGTTCTCTGATCATGCTGCAGCTATACAAAGATGACCTCCTTTGTTAGTTTAGTGTTTTCTCCTCTATGATGCTAAGTCTTTTCAGTAACTTCACTTAGTAATTAGCAGAGCAGTGTTCAGACTCTGTTCCTGCTATTACTTCCATCTGTCTTGCTGTTTTCATCAGCAGAGAGGTTTGGTTCCCAGTTTGGTACTATTCTTTCTCTCTTTTCCTTGGAGTATAAATTCAAAATATACTGGAAATTAATACAGTAGGCTTACTTTTACATTAGTAAATGTAACTGGCAGGAGTTAGAGTCAAGCTCAACAGGGTCTTTTTTCCCTGCTGATTCCGCAGCACCCATTCCCTTGGCTGTGGTTTCGCTGCAGAGTAGGTAGGGACAGTGGGAATCTCGTTCATCCATTCATGTGCATCACTAATTAGGTGACGGCATTTGGCTACCTTAAGAGAGTCATAGTTACTCCTGAACTCTGGATGCTCCACAGAGTTAGTTTAAATGCAGAAGACACTTTTTGAGATCTGGTAAGTGTGAGGAACATACCTAGATACAGAGAAGTTTGGGTATGTGTGAAAGAATAGGAACTTCTGTTCACTGAAGCTTGTAGATAAATTCAATTAACTTTTAAGGTATAACAAACACTGGGAAAGCAAAAGGAACAGTATTTTACATCATTTTGGTACACATATAATTGAGTTTTATCTCAGAATATATTCTTTATTTTAAAAGAACATCTCTGAGACATTTAACTGTATAACCTGTACTACTGGTTGACTTGAACTCATTTAAAAGACAGATTATCCCTGATAAAACTGAAGAACTGCTGAAAGTTAAAGGAATTCTTTGGAAGCAGGAAAGCAACCTCAGTAAGGGCCAAGTCTTAAGTGGGCACAAAAATCAGAACCTTTTAAATTCATAGCCTTTTGCCCAAGTTCCTCTCAAGTGGGACTGGTAAAGTTGAGAAAATCTTTGACAAGTATTGTCATAATGCAGCATTTGGATCTGTAGATAAGTCATCATTTGCAGAATCAACATGAAAGTGGTGGTGGTTTGGGTTTGCTGGTTTTTTTTAATATATGCTTGAACAACATATGAGCAATATCCAGTCTGAAGTCTCAGACTCTAAATTAAACTCCAAGCTTAAATCTGTTATGTCCAGAAAAATATCAGAGACTTAAAGAATAAGTAAACTCCAAGTAATTGCTTTTATGGTGAAATTGTGTGTTTTCAGATGCACAGAATTTAGATATTTGGGTATTATGCTATTGCTGTGGATGCAATAGCAGTTATGTAGAATTATTTGCTAAATATGAACACAGTGGATTTGTATTTAACTATAATTAGTTATTTTGCTAATGCATACTTTCAAAAAGGTAGTGTATGACACCCCAATATTTATGAAGTTTTATGGCATTGTCTGTACATTTTTGAGATCAACTTTACCTTTAGGAATTGTGCACCTGATTTATAAGAACGTTACTGCCTATGGGAAGGAAATGTCTTATTTACAGTAAAATATTACATCATCTTGAATTTTTTTGTTACAAAACATTGTTTTAAAAAGAAATATAATAGCATCCAAGAACTTCAGAAAAACTATGCATGTTCATCTGTTGATCTCTCTTACAGGCTTGGTTTAAAATTCTACCTAAGTCTGGTAGCTGGCAGAAGACTAGACAAAAATTTGCGGAGAAGGGATGGAGGCTAAAAATGAAAGGAGAAAGAGGATTTATTTCTCACAAAACTGACTTGAAACAGATCTGTTCATTATTCCACAACTTTAAAATGTGTTATTAATATAAAGCCTGCTATTTCTAAGAGATTTAAGTATCTTTAACAGAGTTGGCTGTAAATCAGATGACACTTAGAAGCCCAAGGCAGTGCTTAACCCGTAATTACTGCGATGTCACATCTTGGAAACTCTAGCAGTTCTCTGTCCCAGTGGAAATGCTTTTTTGCCCCTCCACCAAAAGGCTTATGTGTTGACTCATTTCCTTTACCAATATGACAGTTTCCTCCACATATTTACTGCTCTGGGCAAGACTACATTACGTTAACAAATCTGTCTTCCTATGACATGAACAAATCTGAACAGATTTTAAAAAGAATTTCAAGTTTTCAATGAGTTCCTGTCAGTATTTTGCCTCTCATAAAAGCTGCATTTGTTTAGAGATCTTTTACTTTCAGTCTTTAAAACAATTTAATTCTTTTCTAATAGCTCTGAATTCTGCATTTGCTTTTTAACATTTGTATTTACTGCATGTATTATTGCACTGAATGTTTGCTGAATTTCCTGTAACTGATGTTACATTGCTTTGTTTCTTGTGAACGATGAAATAACTACAAGCTTACTGTAACTCTAGCATTTCATAGTGTGTATTTGCTCCACTAATCTCTGGCCTTTTTTGCTAATGCTGCATGATTGTTCAACCTGGGGTATCAGGACGCTGCATTGGGATACTGATCCATCAGTTCTTCAGCTCCACTCTGATTCCGATCTGGGGTATTGCATAGATTTCTTATATTCCCTCTTTCATGTACTTATGGATAATAAGTATAAGAACTTATTTTTTTCTTTAAGACTTCTAAGTTGTTGTTAAGAGACTGTTCTGTAAGTAGCAGAAGCTCACTATCCCTTGACTTAGTGCAGTTTGCTTGCAATGGGAACATTTCTAATTATTTAATACACATAAAATGCTTATTTCTAATAATAAAACTTACTTATTCTTGTTTTTCTTTGAGACTTTGTTTGGCAAAATGTAAAGTTTAAAATAGAAAGATTAGATTAACTCTATTTAAAAACAGAGTGGTTTCCATCTTTTCTTATAAATATGTTTTTAAAAGCTGTAGCACATTATAAGTACTTATTAAAACCGCTATCATGCTATAAGAAAAGTTATTCTGCCAGGGAAAGCTTTTCAAAAGGAGTTACTCTTTTTCTTTTGTTTTTATCTTTCAAGAGGGGTGGGTAATAAGAAACAAAATTTGATATAGGTAAATTGTAGTAATATTGCAATGACCTAACCATAATGCACACTGACATTAGCTTTTTTAGGAAGTTACAATGAGTGAATTAATACTGTATGGTTTTGGAAGTGCATTATGCATTGTACTTCGATCCCAGCTCTTTCTACTTTTATGGGATCTCCCATAAACTAAAGTCAGAAAGCTCATGAGATTTTTGGTATTTTTTTCTGGAGTAACATATTATGGATGTGTGACTTTCAGATTAGACTTGGAGTCCTGCATTCTAAATAGTATCTTAGAGGTAGACAAAAAAGGGCAGCGAAGTTAAAAGGACTAGGAAATGCTTTTTCCCTCCAAATAACTAAGCTGGTTTTTAAGCTCTAAAATCCTAGAACCATCGTTGTACAAACATGACTCCTGTGAGCAGATCTGTGCCACTGAAGATAGGGAGTTGTCATGTATGTAGCAGTATCCTAGTCAACTACAAATAACAGAACTTTAAAATTATGTCCTATAATCCATAAATATTTATTTGCACATTTTTTGTCGCAGTTGATTTAGTAATAATACTAGTTGTAATCATGTGACTTCAAAGTTAAGTTTCTGCTGGATTTAAGCTTGACTAAGCAGTACTGTGACATGATGACTTGGGTATTATTCTAGGCAAAATGTGAAGTAATCCATAAAGTTAAATACATTTTCTGATTTCTCTATTAATTTTATTTAGACGTGGACCTGTTAAACTTGGAATGGCGAAAATTACACAAGTCGACTTTCCTCCTCGAGAAATTGTTACATATACAAAGGAGACACAAACACCTGTTATGACTCAGCCAAAGGAAGGTGAATGGTTAACTTCTTACTACCCTAATTGTTTTTAAATTGTAATAATGAGGACTGACTGAATTAGAGCCAACATTTGTGGCCTTAAAACTTAATAACGTAGAAAAATTTTGATCTGTGAGATAATTGATATCAGTTCTACTAGTAAATTCTTATAGGACTTGTGTAAGAGTTTTACTGGCATTCTGCACCTTGTTGTAACGTTACCCTTATTACTAATGCATGGTATTTTCTCCTAATAAATGTTCAGATTAGACACATAGTTGCTTAATTATCTTACAACTGATAAATATAAGTGGGATTATCTTGCATTTATGATACTTAAGAATACACTTGCAACTTACTTGAAGGCTTGTATCCGCATAACAATGTTATCAGTTAACCCACCTTTAAGATTCTGATTTTTTTTCTTTATATCTGGAGCTTATAAAAGAGGAAACTAATTTCTCTATTAACCCATGCAATTGCTGTTCTCAGCAATGGAATGTATGATTCTTTCTGTCATACTCGGTTTCTTTTCAGAAAAGAAACTTTTTGAAGAAAACATAGATAATTGGTTCATAAATTTACTTTGCAGTGTTGAAACACTTGAATTTAGCTGCAAGTGAAAGTACTAATATTGACCTAGTTTGTATGTAGTTCCACAAGAAAAGTCTTATAATTTATTATGACTGACTTTGTGTCTTTGCTAGCAATTTTAGGACCCAACTCTACATTTGTAATTTTCTGTATTCTTCTCTTTGGTATGTGAAGTTTTCGGTGTTTGTGCAAGGGGATAAACCTGAAGAGAATACTCAACTGAGTCTTACACTGGTGTCTCCAGAAACTGCATAATTTACCTGAAAGTGTAATACAGATGGTATAGAGTGTAATACTTAATACAAGTGATGCAGAAGTGTTGTTCTTGCTCCAGTCTATGTTGCTCCTGACAAAGTGACTTCAAGATACACTCCAGACAAGCATAACTAGTTGCAAATGACACTGTCAGTTAGTTTAAGTGAGGTGGAAAGCTGGGAGGGGAGGAAGAAAGGAAGAAACTGCAACAGTGCTTTGTGTTGAGAAGTTTTTCTGTCCACCTTATCTCTGGGTATTCCATATAAGGGAACTTCAGAACACCAAACAGATCTTTGAACTTTCATTATTCACTGAGCCAGAATAACAGAGAATATGCTTTTTCTCTAACCACATCTCTTTTCCATTCATTGTTTTATCTCTGTGCCTGCCCAGATAGGTGTTACAGGTTTTCCCGCTTTCATTTCTCCCATATTCCTACCTTGTCCTTTCTTTATTCTCTCAGGCCTTTTTTTTGGCCTCTCTGTCAGGTTCATGGAATCTGAAGATTTAGTTCAGAGCTTGTGTGCTTGAAGAGTTAGACTTCTACCTGCTGTCAGTGGAAATTGCCTGGGATTGTATGATCTTAGTTTCACACTCAGTGGATAGGCTGTAGTTGAGGTTAACTGTACTGGAGCTGGGAAGATGGGTGGTCTGTATTTCTGTGTTTACCAGAAGGCGCGCTCAATACAGATGATGTCTCCTGATCCATTCCACCTTAAAAATAATAGGGTTTTCTTGGGGGCCATAACCACTATTTCATTATGCTTGCCACACAGAAGTCACTTAATGATTTTTTTTTTTCATAATTTAAGTGTCGAGGATCTCTTTAAGGTCTGTCTTAATGCCTAAATACATTCATAAATAGGCTCTCTGTTAACAATTAATGATGACATTTGACATAGGACATGGGTTTAAAAAAATAAATCATGTTGCCAAAAAGAGATTTTGCTTGTGGGAAGAAAATGTTGAAATCTTGAAAACGATTGACAAAAGCAGTATACTGAATTGTCAGGGTGTAGTTACACAGAATGTATCTAATTTTAATTAACCTATGTGATGAGTTGTTGTGGAGTTTTATTTTCATAAGTATACTGTAAATTAAAATAATCTTACAAAGTACACCTGAAAGTTGAGTTTGCACTAAATTTACACATACAAGTAATGTTCAGTAGCTCCCTTGTACAGCAACAAGTTGCATCTCAGCTAGGTTAGATCCTATATTCACACTTTCCTATAAAATGGACTGTTAATTATAATAGATTTTAATATGCTTTTGAACAGTGGAAAACAGAAGCTGTTTTATTAGCTGTGATGTGGAGTCGTTCTCCAGGTTTAGGTCCACTTGTGCAGTAGGTTGAATTGTGCTAACAGACCTTTTGAGGAAAAAAGAAAGAAAAGGGTGGGGGGCAGAATGACAGAAACCCACAAAGATCTCCATTCCCCCAGACTAAAAAAAATAGTCCTCTTTGTCCCTCTTCTGTGTGCCACAAGAGCTATGCCTAATCTGTCTGGTGGGACAGGTACGTAGTAGGAGAAAAGAACTTTTAAACTAAAGCAGTGCCAAATTGTCATGGAAATATTTATGGTAACACAAACAAAATTACAGTTACATAGAGGAGGCTTCATGTCCTCGACTTCAAAGTTTACCTTTAAAGATGCCCATTCTGTATTTACTGTAACAAACAGTTGAATTAAATAATGGATGCCTTTCACCTGAACAGTTCTGGTTTGAAATTGTGAAGGTCACTCATCTCAATTGATAGAAAAGACTGCGTTCAGTAGTTGAGAGATGCAAACCAGGAAAAATCCATACTTGGGAGAAGGGAGGAAGACTGTTTATATGGTCATGCTTCTGGGTAGTGCAGATGTGTTGCACCATCATAGACAATACTCAAACATGAAGGAATGCCTTCCCCTCCCCGCCATCTTACAGATACAAGGCTTCTTCGCTGCAATTGTTCTGAGCTAGTGATTCTTTCCATTTATAATGAGAGAATGACTGATTTCTGTGCAGTCCCAGATGCTAGAGCTAGAATGTGACCTCAGTGCTAGTGGCACTATAGACTCTTTATGCTAAGACAAAGAGTATCCCTGCTGGAATTACGACTTTTTTGCATTCTTCATCTATGCCCCTTTGAAGTGTTGTATCCAAAATAGTAGATAGCTTTATCTTTCCTTTCTGTGCCTAGCTCTTAATTCTGAAATTAAACAGCTTCTTTAGGAGGTGCAGGTATTTAGTGTGCTAACAGTTCTCACAACTTCTGTTATATTATTGCAGAGTATATAATATTACTACTGTATGTTGTTCTATTCTGACCACAATGTATTTGAGAAACTGTCTGTCTTGGGAAGATTGACTCCTTTTATATTATAGTAAAACAAGAACATCAGGATATTTCCTAGAAATCAGTTTGACTCTGTGATTAGAGACTGAGTCATCTTTAGACCACCAAGTATTTTGCCACAGGATGTCATTCACTGTATTCTGAACAGTATGGAGTATTGAATTTCCCCATTAACTGATGTTCATAAACATGCTGCACAGTTCTTACAGGAAGATACCCACATCCAGAGTAGACTTGGAAGGTAAATGTGCAATGCTTGTTTCATGGGCTTTTTATATAATGGTGCAACCCGGGACTGCTCTTTGAGCTGCTCTTTCCTCAAGGCCCCATGTATGCAAGTGACTAAGGATACAGAAGAACACCACAGTCAGAAATGCTGTCAGGTGGTGGTTTTGACTTCTTGGTTTGATGAAATTACTGATATGTTTGTAATTTTTAATCTTTTTCACACTTTTGTTTCTTTTTTCTCCAGCATTTTCATTCGGCTTCTCTGTTTCTGTAGCAGCTGTATTTACTCTGTAAAAGAAAGGAGATGAAGTGGTTCAGTGTTTTGAAGATATATAGGACAGAAAATACAAAACTACACCTCTTTATTTCTTTTCTCTTCCTTTTTTAAAATTTCTTTTTCTCTTTGGATGTATATTCCTGGTTTATGGGCTTTTGTGATTCTGTGATACAGTAATGATGACTGTCCCTTTTGTTAAGGGACCAAAAAAACTTACTTTGGCTGGTTAAGTGTTCTGCCATACTCAGTGCTCCCTTACTTCATAACCAATGAGCCTAAGCATCTGTCACTTGAATAACTTGTCACCATCATAACGTGAACATCCTGTGTTTAGGCTGCTCCATTCCCCAGCATCCTTGTTCTTCCATCCCCTTTTCTACTATCTAAACCCATTTCTGCCTTCCTAGGAGGCTCTGTATAATGCTGCTGCCTGCTTCTTTCATTCTCCAGTTGTGGAGGACGTGGGGGTTGTTGTAGTTTGTTTTTTTTTTTGTTAATGTGGTCGGCTGGTTATTAGGGTTATTTATTAAATAACCTAATTGGTTATTAGGTTATTTAGCCTCTATTTGGCATGTTTTATCAGCCAGTAGGTTTTCAGGTCTGCTCTCTGAAAATGCATTTGAAATTGTGTTCCCTTTATACACTTGTTTCTTTCTAGCAGGCAGCAGATGCAGTTTCAGCAATGGAGTTACAATTCAGATGTGAACTCTGGTATATCTTAATGTTCTGCAGGCTCCATGTTGGCCACCACACAGACCTGTAGGTCTTGCTGCATTATGATCTACCACTGTTTGATCACTTCCTTCCTGATTTGCTACCATACTGTTCAAATTTGCACAGGGAAGAAATTTGTCACTAGTGTGACTGATAAAGACGTGTCCTTAAAGTAGTTAATGCAAAGAAAGATAGGCATGAAGGGGAATAGGATGCTCCTCAGCTGTCATGATTAAGGCTTTCCCTGGGCTAATGGTGTACGTGTCACTTAGTGGTGCTGTACAATATTGTGCATGTGCAGTCACAACTAATTGCAAACAGTATTATTGCACCAACACCATTCTTAGAGGGAGTATTGTCTGGTAAAACTTCCAAGACACAGAATGAAAATATTTAAGCATGTTTGTCCTTTTAATTCTGACTTAAGCAGAGCAATAACAGCTTGATGTGTAGGATTGGCTTCTTGGATGCTCTTACAGTGAACATTTTTCACAATTTAATATTTTAAAAAGTAATAACAGCCCCTTATGTTCATGTATTATCCTGTACATGCCTTAAGTGTGCAGTGAAATATAGATGGGAAAACTTGATATGAAGACATTCGCTTTAACAAAAGCCACCCATTTCACAGATGATTTAACTTTGATTAACCTACTCTGCAGCAACAGATTACTCAGACAACTGGAACTTCACTCTATAGTGTTATTGCTAGGTGCAGCCTAATTTACAGCACTGCTTTTCTTTCTGTCTTGCCAAAATACATCACGATTTTGATGTTAACTCCAAAGTAAAAATTCAGTGGTTCATTAAACATGTTTTTTAGCATTCGTTGACAAGAAATTTGTTGCTATTAAAGTAGTTGCTATTTTTACACAATCTTTATTGCTCAGTTTGTAACCCTAGGTCCCCTGTTTGACTGTCAGAAGTAACATGTAGTTATTCCTTTAGCATATTAAAATGAATATTCATTAAAATGTTCTCTTCTCGGCCTTAGGAGTTTTCTGAGTCTTAGGAGCCTTTTTGAAAGTGATATTGTTTTTGTTATGCTGACAGTTGAAGCAGCATAAAATGCCAGTCGGTACAGTCAGTAATGAATAAGGAGGAGGAAGTTAGAGCCTTTAAGGTTTCCAAATTTATGTAGCAGACTTGAAATCAGCACAGTACTCCACTGTATCTGACGTTCCTGAATTACTAGATATGGAAGCTTTCAGAAGTAGTATGTCCAGTCTTCCAGTGTTTGCTGGGTAATACCTTATCGTTACATCAGTTCATTGCAATTGCCAGCCCCTGGCCTGTTATTAAATAAAATTATCATAAGTAATTAAAAGAAAACTTTCTTATCTCTTTTGTTTTCTAAAAGCTTTATTCTGACTTTTTAAATTGTAAACTTCTGTGAGGAAGCATCTTAATTTCAGTTAAGAAAGCATCCTGGTTTGGGATAGTGAGGTGGAGAATTTCTCTGTGTGTGAGTGGGATATTTTGTGTTGCTTGTTTTTCCTTCTGCTTTCTCCAGATCCCTGAATGAGAAAGTTTCCATGTGGTTTTTCTTTTTTAGAGAGAAGGCTTTAGATTTATGTAGTTGCAGATAAATCACAGTGAGATGACATGTTCGATTTCAAGTCTGATACTTTGTGAATATTAAAATAAGTGCTGTATCCTGCATTTAAATGCAGTAATATCAGCTGGCTGTATGCAGTGAAAGTACTATGAAGGAATTTAGATCTCTCTATAATATATGCCATTTATGTTTCAAACATTAAAAGGCAGGAGCAATCAACTATATGATCTTTTGAATAAAATATGTAGATTAGAAGGTCACTTAGCACTAAGGGGTTGACCATCTGCATTTGACAAGAATTTGACTCCTGTCACTGAAAATGGTACTTAGAATCAGTGTAGTATGACTAATGGGGGGTTGGGCTGAAATTTCTAATTTGGGACTTTCAAAGCTAGAATAATGTATCCAGGGTGACCCAAAACCAAATTTCTGAATTTGAAGGCATCACTTAAATCTGCAAGATTGATTGGCAGGGCAGATGCGGGGGATTGTTACCCGAGTGGCTGTGATGCGAATATGTGGTCCTGTATTTGTTGTCCCCAAAATCATGCGTGTTAACTCATGTTACATTTTTAATTAATCGTTGTTCACATCTGTAGTGATCTGACATTTAAGAAGCCCCTTCTTTAGAACTGCTACAAGTTACCCAGTTTTCAGATTACCGGTCTGCTGTACATGCGGATCCATCTAAAAAGGAGCAGTGTCTTTCTGTTTCTCTGCGTGATTATTTTGCCCAAAAAAGCTTTCATTTTTTTTAAGTAGCACAAAAGCTGTAATTGGCATGCTTTGTAAGGAAGTGTCAATGTGCAAGAGAGTGGAGATCACTAAGAATTCTTTTACCCGTTCTTTCCCCTTTGCACCACCGCCTCCTCAGCAGGGTCACTGAGATCACTAGCTTTTCTTGAAATGGCCATTTTCACTGGCAGGTGCATTATACCCTGTATTTTCAGATTGTTTTTCCATTCTGAATGTTTGGCAGGTTGATTGCTCTGGCTGCATTGACGGAGAAAGGGCTGACAAATGCGGTTGGGCTGGCTGAAAAGACAGTGATTACTGTTTTCCTTTGTGGCTGATTGAGGCCCTTGAAAGGAAAGATTTTAACCTTCACCATTTGGTTCAAAAGTATGAGCATATATTGAAATCATTCATGCCATTTATCCTAGTTCTGTAAACTTGTCAGAACGTAAAAATCGCTCAATTTCAAGTAATGTAGGATTGGCATACGTCATTATCATTTTGATTAAGTTGGAGTTTGTATTATTGTGTGCATTATACAGTGTCATTTAAAGCTTTCTTTCCTGCAGGTACAGTTATATTTTTATTGCCTATACTACGGAGTTAGAAAGATTTTCAGACCTCTTTAAACCTATCACTATGTGTGTGGTTTGGCAGCTGGTATGGCCTACAAGCTGTATTTTGTTTGCAGGGTAAAGGCTTGTCTGTAGACCTCCTGGAGTGCTGGTAATTGCACAGGCTTGCCATTGGGGAAAGACATGATTGGAAGCAGTCAGGCAGAAAAATGTTGTGCCATCCCATTGCCACCTCATAGCAGAGAGACAATCCTAGCAGTACCATCTGGTTGCTGCTATCTAGTCAGCTGGCCTGGCTGCTGAGACCATGGCTTGGCAGCTGGTTCCCATCCCTTGACCACGCTTGCTTTTTTTTTTTTTTCTTCCCCTTTTTTTTTCCCTTTTTTTTTCTTTTTTTTTTTTGTGTGTGTGTGTGTGTGCATGCGTGTGCTTTTTCTTTTTTTACTTTGTTTTTTATTGTTAGGTAACTTTGAACGTGGGTCAGGGAGATGGCTGCAACAAACAAGCCTAGTCCCTGTTGAATACTGTCTCATTACTTGTGATGAGGCATGCAGCAGCCTCCTGCTGCCATTCCCTTATAGACAGATGACATAGCTGTTTAACCAATAAAAATAGTCTTTTCAGAAGCTTATTCTAGAAAGTGGATGAAGAAAACGCAGGAAACGCATATTTAAAGTAATTTAAAGTTATTTTCTGGTTTACAGTATCCAAAGAATAAAATGTAGAAATGCAGAAAGCGCTGTAAACCTTGTCAGTATTGCCGAACATTAACATTTTATGTTATTCATTGCAATTAGGGAAAACACATTTTGCTGTAAAGTTCTCATTGCCAAACATGATACAGATAATGAGACATGCATTTAGAATGACAGAAAAAATGTAATCTCCCTGCTATTATCTTTAGCAAAATTTGCCTCTCAGAATAGCAACCTGAAAGCTAATGTAAGCCATCTTCATGCCATGTGAGGTCCCATTAGACTCTGATGGTTTCAGATCACAAGTAAGCAGCTGCTCTGTAGACTATTTTAGACGTTTGATTTTTCTTTATTCTGCAGCATTAATGTGTCAGTATGTTACACGGAACATGCATCCACCACATGGTTATCTGTGGAATCATAAATACCTGTAAGAGAGGTTTCCACTTTGGATTCTTTACCATTTCTTATGTGTCTTATTTCAGTTTATACAACTACATAATGTAGTGCAACTAAAATCCACGTGCAGACAGTGCTCCAACCTCTTTTGGTTTGAGGTAATGCTATCCTGGAGACTACACTTTACAAATATAACCATTTTTAGCTAAATGATACCATTTTACATCCGCTTACTTGTGATTCATGTGGAATGTTACTGTTCCTCTCTAAAAACATTGACGGCCTCACTATAACCTTTCTCCTTAGATGAGGAAGATGAAGATGATGTGGTTGCACCAAAACCATTAGTTGAACCTGAGGAAGAAAAAACATTGAAAAAAGAGGAGGAGGAAGAAGGTACAGTTCTGAACGCCTTCTGAGAGTTCCGTAAAGAAAAGCATCGATAAATGTTCTATTTCTTTTCTTTCCATTAAGTTGAAATTAATTTGGTTTACATTGTAACAATAAGCTAGCAAAACATAAGAAGTAAAAATTTATTTAAAATCTATGGATGTTGGGAAACAAATTTTCCAGCATCACGAACAATTCTGTTTCTCTTCCCTGGAAAGAATTGGTGAGAGTATGTGATACAGACAACGTATGTGTAATCCTTTTTTAGCTGCTCCACATGAACTTACAGAAGAGGAAAAACAACAAATTTTGCATTCTGAAGAATTTTTAAGTTTCTTTGACCACTCCACGAGGATTGTTGAAAGAGCCCTTTCTGAGCAAATCAACATTTTCTTTGACTACAGTGGAAGAGACTTAGAAGACAAAGAAGGGTAATGTGAACGTTGAATAGTTTACTGTAAAAGTGCAATATTTGTAATTGAAAAAGTGATCTAAGATTAATATCTGCTACTTGCCTTTATAGGGAGATTCAAGCAGGAGCAAAACTGTCCTTGAATAGGCAGTTTTTTGATGAACGTTGGTCAAAGCACCGTGTTGTCAGTTGTTTGGACTGGTCATCTCAGGTAAAAACTAATGCTTACATCAAGCAGTTATCTTTGTAAATCCTTCTGGTTATATGACTCTTCTGTAAGTAATATTACTACAGGCTGTACTTTTAAATGTGCTCCTTAGGGGCTCCACAGTTTGCAAAAAGTACACAGAGCTGTTAATCTTGTGTGAAAAGTAGTTAACAGTTTGTATTATTATGTGTTTGGCATATTTGTTTCTGGTTTATGCACTACTTTTTAGAAGCAACTGTAATCTTTACTGATAAAAGGTCATTTAAAAGTATTGGGGCTTATATTTAAAACAAGTTATGGTGAAAATCAGAATAAGACTAATATGTATGTTAATGCTGTTTTCTAAGCTAAATTTGAGATAATTACAGTTTTCACTGACAATTTTTCATATATATTTATATATACGTAAGTTGGTTTTTTGGTGTTCATTCTTTTGCCAAAACAGGGCTTAGATTCTAGGATAGTCTGGACCAGTAGCTAGTCATCTTTCTTACTTTGAGTCTTTCACTTATTTTACAGTACCCAGAATTACTTGTAGCCTCTTACAACAACAATGAGGATGCACCTCATGAGCCTGATGGGGTGGCCCTTGTATGGAATATGAAGTACAAGAAAACTACTCCAGAGTATGTCTTTCACTGCCAGGTATGATTCCATCTCAGGAGGCTAAAGATTTTATATTGATGAACTCAGACAAGTACATTCCTTGTGTTTGTCAACTTCATGATTTCATTGGGCTGGCATTCACTTTACCCATATGTACCTGGCACACAGATGTTGGTGGCTAGAGGTGCCAGTTTAGAAATGTTACTCTGTTTCAGAATTTCAGACATCATTCAGAATTCAGTCTTGTTTGCAAACTCATTTTCTTATTTTATTTAAAAAAAAAAAAAAATCTTGTGTTATGGTTGAACCACAGAGAAGGCTTGTATGGGGAGGGATTGAGTGTATACTACACTCAAATGAGTATACTACTATAGCTTAGTTTACTGAATGAAATGAAGATGGCCTGAGGAGTTGGAGCAAGGATGAAAACTAGAAACATATGCATCAAGAAAAAGGCAGATGGGGGTTTTCTGGTAGTTTCTGAAAGAGAAAGCATACAAATCTCTTCCATTATACCAAGCCTGGGATAGTCACTTTATTTTCAAAATGCCATAATTCTGAATCGAAATTTAATCCGGTGGCGTCAGACTACTGTCAAAACCCAGATTGCAAAAGTAACTTTATTGTATCAAAATGGATTTGTACATTCTCTCAAAAAATGATCACAGAACATGAAAAACATTATTAAAATCCTGTGGATTGCTGGGCCTTCCCTTGCTAACGAGCTATGCAAAGAGGAATACAAATGTATACGTACAAAAGAAACGAGGAGGAGAGGTTCATTTCACAAATACAAATTAAAAGTAAAAGACTGTTGGGAGTTCACAAAGGGCTTGTGAATCCCCAAGTAATTGGACAGTGAAATAGTGTATGGAATAAATCTAGGCAAAGAAATTTCTCTAACACCTGGTCCAGTTTTCTTTACCTTTAGCTATAGCATCGTTGCATTGTAGGTTTTTTGCTTCTTTTGTTATTGGGATTTATTTTCTTTCCTTTCAGTCAGCAGTGATGTCTGCCACATTTGCAAAATTTCATCCCAATCTGGTGGTTGGAGGCACATACTCAGGCCAAATAGTGCTATGGGATAATCGCAGCAATAAGAGAACCCCAGTGCAGAGAACTCCACTTTCAGCTGCTGCTCACACGGTAGGGGGTGAAATATCTTCAAGGACTGTTCCCTGTTGAGATGTAGTTAACCTCTAGGAAACTCTGTCCAGTGCACTTGATTGATAATGCTTATGTCCATATTCTGCCGATGCTATCACTGAAGATCTGGGCTAGTCATAAAAATCAAGGTGTTAGCAAAACAAGTATCAGTTTTACAGGGAAGTATGCTTTGTACCGGACTGTGATCGGTCTTATGTGCTTTGTTAAATGGTGAAGTTGTATATTTTAATGCATGTTAATTATACCACAATTGGTTGTTATTTGGAAATTCCTTTTTCTGATAGTATTTTATATGTTTTAGCACCCAGTGTACTGTGTAAATGTTGTTGGGACCCAGAATGCTCATAATTTGATTAGCATCTCAACTGATGGGAAAATATGCTCTTGGAGTCTGGACATGCTTTCCCAACCACAGGTAAGTTAACTTTACATTACATATATATAGTGTCTGTTGCAGATTAATATTTTGTAAAAACTTAATGAATGTACAAAGCACTAATAAATACTGTCTGTTGATCCCTTTGTATATTTTTCTTGCATTTGTGTCAGTGGTGAATCCAATTGTAACATAAAATAAGTTTTGTACACCAAACAAAAAAAACCCAACCCTACTATTAAGGAATCTGCAGTACTTTGTAGATGTTAATATTTCAGTTTTGGGGTTTGTTTTAAAGTAAGTTGCTATTATTTTCACCACAGGATAGCATGGAGCTGGTTCACAAACAGTCCAAGGCCGTGGCTGTTACCTGCATGTCCTTCCCTGTCGGAGATGTCAACAACTTTGTTGTTGGCAGTGAAGAAGGCTCAGTGTACACTGCATGTCGCCATGGCAGGTGAGCACAAACTTTAATTATTCAAAGGAAATTAACATAGTGAAAGGATGAGTCCCTGCATGCTTGACACTGTTACAATGATTTATAGTGCATGTTTAGTCCTTTGTCTTTAAAGAGTTAAAAATAGATGTATATGAAGTCAGGCGTGCACATTTTCCTGAGGAAGAGCTTCATTAAAACCAGAAGCTGGAATGCTGAACTGGTACTGTGCTGCCTTTGGTGACTGGGAGCTGCTGGTGTTGATGAGGGCAGCGTAGGTCACCACAGCTTTATTCATTTGAATTGTAGCAGAACATCCCAAACTTTGTATCAGTTCTGTGGATAATTGTACAGTAACATCACGCACAGTCTTAAACTGGCTTGCTCTTCTCCTGCTGTTCAATCTATTTTGAAATTGTCTGACTGTATCTTATCAATTGCTTTCTTAAATATAATTGAGTGCCCTGGTTTCATCTCAAATACATATCACCCTTGCTGCACAGGTGGTTTTTGTTCCAAAATACCAAAAATTGTATCACTTTTGTGTAACATGCTTCCTATCTCTTCTCCCCCTTCTTTTTCATCACTCCTGATAGGAGACTATTAGGGTTACATTGTTACTGGTTTATGTCTGAACTCGGGTCCATAAAGAACATGGAACTTCCCTTAAGTAGGTGAGAGCTTTATGCTCATTCCTGAGGACTGGATTTTGTTATTTCTATGAATGGGAGTTGTAGCTATTGCTTGGAGAACAATGTAATTAGATGTGTGGGCTGGTACCTCCTAAATGAGTCTCTTCTCCCTGGGGTGCTAACTTAAGGTTAGCAGAGAATAGATGTTGAAGTTAAGGTCTGTGTTCCAGGCTGGTGTGTGATCCTGTTGTGATGAAGCCTTTCACAACAGGGTAACATCCATAAAAAGTGGTGGAATCTTGGCAGGTACATTTAAATTGTGTTTCAGTGTTATCTCTGCAGGTGTATGGTTTTCAGATAAATTAACCTTGGTTATGTATTCTAAACAGCAAAGCTGGAATCAGTGAGATGTTTGAAGGACACCAGGGACCAATCACAGGTATCAACTGCCATGCAGCAGTTGGACCTGTAGACTTCTCACATCTTTTTGTCACCTCTTCTTTCGACTGGACAGTAAAGCTTTGGACAACTAAGGTAACTTAAATACAGTTCAGTGGCTTTCTTCGTAGTCCTCGACACAAGGTGGTGCTGTAATGTAAGCTACTTAGAAACTTGAGTAAACTGAAGTCATATGGTGTGAAGCTCTCCAGGTTCCTGGCGGCAGTTGGCAAAGAAGAGACAGAGGATTAATAAAGGGGTAGTCAATGAGTTAAAGCTTTGCTCTCAGCTTGCACATCGTTTGTGAACTTCTGATCCATTCTGTTCATCCCTTTGTTACCAATGAACACAATATAGTCACATGTAAATCATGTTGTAGAATCAGTTACTTCATGTTATGCACAAAGCAAATGTTTTGCTAGTTTTATGGAGGACCAAGGGACAGCACCAAAACCGCTGTCAGTTAAACTCCATGAGGCACATGTTTGCAGTATCTGTAATTCCCATTGCCAGAATTACCTCTTCGATACCCAGAGGAAGCAGAGTTACAGTCTCCCAGTAAGAGTCCAAAATGCTGTCACTGAACTATCCTTGGCTTGATTTACAAGATTTGTAATGCATTGAATTTTCAATCTGTTAAATTATTGGCTTGCTACTGAATGTTTCATAGTAGCAGACAGACTGCAGGCTTTGGAAAGCATCACTTTAATAATAGCGTTAACTTTTGGCTGCTTTTTGCAGAGGAATTTTTAGAAGTCAATGTGAATCACTCTTTAGTTGTTGTTGGTAACGTTGTTGGGAAGTTCTGTATTTTGCTTTACCTGTTAGATTTAGAATTTAGCAGAGCAGAGCTTGGGTATTGCATTGTTTGGTTTTGGTTGAGTTGTTTGAGTTTTTTTTCAGAATAACAAACCTCTCTACTCCTTTGAAGACAACTCAGATTATGTTTATGATGTGATGTGGTCTCCAACTCACCCTGCCTTATTTGCCTGTGTGGATGGGATGGGTAGGCTTGACCTCTGGAATCTCAACAATGATACTGAGGTGAGGCAGCCAGGTTAACAGTCAAATACAGCTGGAAAACTGTTTGCATGCTTTGAAAACAATGCCAAAAGTTTACCATAGGATTTTGGTTTGGGGTTTTGTCGTTGCTCTTCAGTATTCCACTGGTTCCTAGATAATAGGTAGCATTCTTTGATTATGGGGTTGTAATTCGATTGACTCCTCATAATGAATAACAGTGGTAGGTAAATTGTTTTACCTGTAACAAGAGTGAAAACGTCTGTCACTAACACCGACATGTTGTGAAAGTGATGATAGACCTCTGCCAACACAGCCTCAGCAACCTGTAGCTTAACAGTGTGAAAAAACCTGTTACCCACATGCCACCGTTGTTCCTATTGCCATAGTAATGCTACAGTGAAATTGTATTTATTTGCCTCTCAGCTTAGAGGACTGAGTGCTTGGGTTTCCTGGTGTGAGCTATAAACTTAATTATAGGATAAATTGGTTTTGAGACTTAAACTTGTTGGAGGTAGTTGAGAGGAAGAACCTGAGACATTTGCTTTCTTAAAACATCCCATCGAAGGAAGAGTGGTTCTGTAGGGCCATAGGCCAGCCTGTGGCTTCAGGTTGGAACTGTCCCATTCTAGCTCTAGGACCCGCAGGACAGGATTTGACCTGCCAGAACAGGTGATTCATCCCTGCCCTCTGCTGTGATCTTTCTTGAGATCCCTGGGCTTCTCCTTGCTGTGGCTGAATGCATGTCTGTGCCTCCTGCCTCATGACAAGAGTGCAGATGTGCTTTTTGACAGAGGATTGTTTGTACCTCAGCCAAGGGGCAGGAGATGCGGTGCTTTGGTTGTATGGCTGGTGATTGCCTAAGGGCACCGAGAGTCTGAGCTGGATCTGCATACACTGCCCCAGTTGAAGCAGGACTAGGTGTGTTCTGTAATCAAGAGCTCATGGGATCCTGGTGCACTTGTAGCAGTGTGTTTTAAATGGATACAGGTGCCGACTGCGAGTATTACTGTGGAGGGCAATCCTGCCCTGAACCGTGTGAGATGGACACATTCCGGGAGAGAGATTGCTGTGGGTGATTCAGAGGGACAAATAGTGATATATGATGTGGGAGAGGTATGTATGCCACATATCCTGCAAGGTAAATTACAAAACACTTCAGTTTCTTTGATTTGTACTCCTATTTAGCAGCTTGCTTTTCACTTTCTTCCCCTATGATTAGCAATTTAGTTTTTATTTTCAGATTAATGTTTCCTTTTTGTGTCTATTTCAGGTATTCTAGCATAATTTTCTAGAATGCCATCTGGCAGTCAATCAATAGAGCATTATTTTAAAGCTGGTGAAATAAAATGAGAAAGTCAGTGGTTTTCTTTGTAGGAATTTTTATCTTGTCTGTATCTGGGGTATATGTGAATCCTGACCATAGCTTGAGAAGTACCAAACAAAAAATGTTGCAGCAAGGCAGTCTTGACTTTGTACCTATGGGGAAGCCATTACTGTCATGAGTATGTGGACTGTGGTACTATGTAACTAACTGATTGGATGAGGACATGGCATTAGTATTCCCCTCTGGAGGCAGTCTCAGTGGAGACATATTGTGCAAGCTTGTAACAGTATCACCACTTGCTTAAATACAGGATTCTCAAATTCCGCTGCTTTTATTAGTTAGAGCTCTTGATGTTCAGACTGTTCTCAAAGTTACACTAAATAGAGGTAAACTTTTCCATTGGAACCTACTCTGACCATTACTTAAGCGCTCTGCTGTTCAGAATGGGCTCAGGTTTTGTTTATCAGGGGGTTGAATAACGTTCTCTTTGCCGACAGCAAATTGCCGTTCCTCGCAGCGATGAGTGGACGCGCTTTGGTCGGACGCTGGCAGAAATCAACGCCAACAGAGCTGATGCAGAGGAGGAAGCTGCAACCCGCATCCCAGCGTAGCCCTGTGAAAGCAGGCAGCAGTGGTGGTAGCCTTGTGAATGATGCAATGCAAATCTTAGCAGTGTAAGCATGTGTCAGTTCGAGTAATTTCATAGGGGAGGAATATATGGATTAAACTATGGACCTGGAAAATGTATTAAGATCACAAAATTGGATCTTGCATTGTCACTTTTTATATATAAATTACAAGCACATTCTCGGATTTGTGTGACTTTTAATACAGTTAACTTTGACTTTGCAAGGAACTTCTTTTGCTAAAGCACTAGCCTGGTGTAAATTTGCTCTTGAGCTTCTGAAATTTCCACTTTGTAACAGTATCTATTTCTGAAAAGTAAAACTTCTGTTTCTATACTAAACTTTCTATATTACACAGACTAACCTTCCTTAGCTAATACATCCGCAAAGGGTTCTTTAATTTGAACTCTTCACACTACCCATGGATATGCATGCATATGTTCCCAGTAAGTTTCACTGTTTATAAATAGATTAAGTCTCGGGCTCCGGTAGTGGGTAATATATGTGAGTAAAAATTTGTCTGTAGTTACAAAGTTATCTGATAACTGGACCTGAATTAATGAAATACATATTTAATACCAAGTTCTTTTGTTTGAATTGGCGCATTAGAAGGTGAGACTGATCCATAAATAAATATTATATGAGCACTTGTCAGCTGTCACCTGACCCTTCATCTGTCACCCTGCAGTAGTTCAAGAGTAGAAAATTGTGGGAGCTGCTGCTTTGGTTTTACTATACCCCCATCAGACAGTTGTTCTCTACCCCCAGCCTCTCCTTCCTACCAAGGCATCAGCCCAAAGGAAGAAAGCTACGGTTGTCAGACTTCTCTTACCCAAAGGAGCTCGATTTTTGCCTTGATTTCTGTAGCATGAACAATCATGTTCTGTTAACTGAAGACTTGCTACTATCTTTCCCTATTATATTTAGGAAAGATGTTTTTGTTGCTTTTTAACAGTTTTATTGAAACAAAATCTCTTAATGTTGGGAAACAGAATGGTTGGTATTTCTGCCAAAGGGTTTTTTGAGTACTTTTTTCTTAGGGCACTACAGAAGTTCCCATCAAGGCTGGTTTTGGGTTGGGGGGAGGTGTTGTGTTCATTTTCAGTTTTATTTGGTTTTGTGCAGTTTTTTAGTAAATATTCTGCTAATACTATTTAGGTGCTAAGCCAGTACTGATGCCTTTAACTTAGGACTCTAAGTTTGTTTCTGATATTCTTAATCTGCTACAAGCTTATTGGTTTGCTAAAAGAGCTGCTTTATTATGCTTAAAAGTAGGAAATCGGTTTATTTTCCTTAATGAGCTTTATGTCTGCAAGTATTCTTATTGTTTCTTCATCCTTTGTTTTAATGTGGGTTGGCTTTATGGTTGGTTGTGGGTTTTTTCCTTGTCTAGGCTGTTTCAAGCAGCTCAGTCACAGGCAGCAGAACAGCTGTTCTGTCTTCAGCAGTTTCTTTTTTTCAGTGGGTTTGAACATAACATATTGAGGCTTCTGTTGGTGTTGGCTTGTCAAAAGTCCCCCCTTTCCAAAGCAAAGTCATGCTGTTCAGCTTGGCATTTGCCTTGTATGTTTTCTTCAGCTGTGTGACAGCAGCTATCTGTTCTGTGAGAAACATGCAAACTATATAAAGAACATCACATCATGTGATGATTTTTACCCTGTGGGCACAGTAACTCTTAAGGAGCAGCATCCTCTCGTCGGGCTGGGGTTTTGGTTTTTTGGTTGTTTTGTGTTCAGTTGGTGGTTCTTTTACTGAGATTGTTACTCCTCATTTAATGCATTTCCATCAGACTTCTATTTTTAGAAATCCAGTAGATAAGGCTTTCTTTCAGTGGAATGTGGTGTAACTTACAGTTCATAGGCATTAGTTTAAAGTAATTTCATCATTTTAATAGTTTTCAACAAAACTATTCTGTATTCATTGCTGCTTCTGTTCTTCCCTGACAAAATAGTCAAGTACAGGTTGAAACTTGTAAAACCCGTAGCCAGCAGTGATGCTGGGTGCTCTAAATGGTCGTGCTGGAGCCACCCTGCCCGGTTCTGGAGCTGTAAGAAACACAAATGCTGTGTTGCATCATAGAGTCTCTTAAGGCCTTGATCAAGTCAGTCAACAAGCTGTGACTAAGATTAAATGCCAGTGGGTACCTGCCAGTTTTGTATCTATTCAAAAAGAGGCAGAACAAAGCACAAAGATGTGGCAGAGTTCCTGGGAAGTCTGGCTGCAGAGAACAGGTAATTCTTTAAACAGAAACAAAAACCAAAAAAACCCCTCACACAGACAGAGAGGATGCCTTCTGGTGGAGTTCCACAGATAGATGATGCAGAATAGCAATCGAACTGCCACGTTCAATGTGTTACAACCTCTAGCTCACTAAATACTATTCACCAGAAGATTTTGCATCTTGCTTAGAGTCTATAACTGGAGGAGGGCTTGTCTCTGGGTGTAGTGTTCAGGTTTTAACAGGCCCTTTCTTAATAAGCTGGCCAGAGCTCTCCATGTTGGTCTGCTGTCATCTGAGCAGGGAACTAACAGAGCCTCAACCTGGTTCATGCCACTGGAGCGTTCTGTACGCTGAGGTGTTTAACCCTGAAAGAACCACATAAAACTGAGGACTTGCTTGTCAGGCTTCAGTAAGCAAGGCTGGAGCCCCACCCACCTTCCCTCTGGCTGGATGGGTACTGTAACTACTTTTCCTCTAGGAAAATCTAGACTCCCTTGTTTCCTCTGATGCTTCTGTGTTTAAAAATTACAGCAGATACTATCTGCCGAAAGTTTAAGCCAGAAATAGTTCAGTCTTCTCCTTTCTCTCCTAACTTGGCATTACACTCACCTAGAAGTCCAAACAATCAGTTTTCCCTATAAAAAGAATACAAAAGGAATTTTGCAGGGTTTTTTTCCCCAGAGTAACCTGTTTTTTCCATGGTCCAGAAATAAAGAGAATGCCTTCAACTTCTTTTATAAAAAGCTTTGCATACTGGGGAAAAAAGCCCTCTAACTCCCCCATCCTGTAAAAACTCCTGAGACTACTAATAACTGGCAAATATCTCTGTTTTAAATATGCTACCATAGAGTGAGACCTACTACAGGTTATTGCCATGTACTTCAAGGGAGCTCCTTGTTACAAAGTACTGCTGCATAATAAAATACTGCATGTGCTCATCATTACTTGCTGTGTTCTCCTGTGCTTACAAGCCAGCACAGTGCTGTGCAGCACCTTGGCTGCAGCAGGCTCTGCGTACGCTGATTAGATGGGTGCAGCTAACCTTTACATTTTAATATCATCTGTAATATGGGGGGGGGGGGGGTGTGTCACACTGGCCAACTTTTCTATAAACAAAGACATGACCCAGCCCACAATTAAGTGTCTTTAAAATATTTTATTGTCGCGATTGTTAACAAAACACCTTCCAAACATTCTGTACATTCCAAACTCTTTTGACCTGCACTACCCATTATATAAATGTACGTGTAGGGATGCTGTGATGTCTCTGTACAAAGATGTACAATATGTACAGTAACATTAACTGTAAGCTGTGCAATGCAAAGTCTAGGCTACAGATTCATGCCACTGGTTAAAACAAGGCATAGAACCACAGCTTCAATCAGACCTTGTGTGCAAATAAACAAATGCAGGTATGTGTTAATATTCAAAGGGAGTAATTAGATTTGCAAAGCCCAGTTCAGCTAGAAAAACATGCAGCTGACTGGAGAAAATACAGTTCTACTTGTGTGAGCTTTTTCCACTGCATCACTGTGTTAGGTTGAAATGTCTCTGGGCTTCAGCTGCTTGGTTTCGGTTGAGCTGAGGCGATCCCAGGAGATCGAAACTTTGGAAGATATAAACCAAATTTATTTTCTATACCAGCAAAAGTAGCTGTAGCAAGTCTGTATCCCCCTATGTGCTCAGGGTTAACAGGAGGAAGATCTGAAATCCGAGTTTTTGGCGTAGGTTCTGATCCAGAAGGTTTGCTGTTTGAAGAAAAACAAAGAAAAAAGCCTTTTCTTTAAAGTGTTGCAGGGTTTTTTTTATAGCCTGAATAACTACGAGCTCTGAACTAAATACTTATGGCTTTGGGCTGAGTATGGAAGACTGTTAAAGCTGACTAATTTACTTCTACGGTCCAGCAAAGCTGAGTTCAGACCGCTGCTTAATAGAAAACCAAAGCCAAAATCGCTTTGTAAAATCTTTCTAAATTCCAGGGACAGTAACAAGATACCTTGCTGTAATGGGAAGATAAATTCTCTGTAGTGTATTAAAATAAATGCAGAATGGTTCCTTATCCCCCCATCTGTTTAGAAGTAGCACCGAGTTTCAGTTATATCTGGAAGGAGGGATTTTTTACGTACTGCAAAAAAGTACAGCTCCAAGTCACCAAGTTTAAGCGGTCCCACGATGACAAAAGGTAAAATTTATTTTTAACTTGTGCAAGCTAAAAAAAATTAAAACCCAAATGTTTGACTTACTGGCCTCCAAAATCCACATAAAACCATCGCTGCAGAAGTTCGTAAGTGACCAAAGTAACACCAAACTGGGGCGAAGATCGGAACACACGAGCTGTTAAATATGACAAATCACAGTGTCAAACAAAGAGGAGAGTGTCTCAGGAGAGCAGCTAAACACTTCTAACAAGATGTTACGTCTTTCTGAATCTGACATGGTAAATAATGTTCTACTACTTTGAGTCCTTAACAAAGCAATTGCTCATTTACAAGCTTAGGGTCAGGGTCAACATTCAGAGTGTGTTTCTCACCTCCAGCTCCCTTCCAGAAAGCTGAAGGGCCTTCTTCCCTCAGAATCTTTCCAAAGCAGTCGATAACGCCACTGTATGTTGTCTGACCAGCGCGAGCTGCCACTTGCAGTCTTGTCTTGATGACATCAGCAGGGGTTACCAAAGAAGCAGCAGGCACACCTTTTAGAAGAAAACCACATTTAATTTGCACAAGGATTCTTGTAAAAGATGAAATGCTGAAAAAAATAGGATGGCAAACTTTAATATTTTTTGCAAGAATTGGGTATTACTAAAAATGCAAGTTCTTATGCTTGATCCTAATCTGAACTGTTGTTCTTTGTATAATCCTTTTGAGTTTCTTCTGAATATATATATACATATATACATATATATACATATATACACACACACACACACACCGGTGTGTATATATTCCTTACAACTGTAACAAGTAACGGAAGTTCTCATCACCCAGTAATGTTTCTAGACTGTAGCTTCCAACACGGAGTAATTCATGATTGTGAGGCTGCAGACAAGCAGTTTTCACCCTGGTGATCTAACAACTCAGCTGTGCAGAATCCAGCCATTTGTATCCACATTCTGACATAGCCACCTCTACCGTTCCTACATCAAGTATTTTTATGCCACTTGTCATTTAGTAGAAACAACTTTTTATCAATCACAGCTGTGTATTCTCCACACACTAAGTATCTTCGAGAAGCCTTTAAAATATTTTAAATTTCAGAGGATGATACTTCAGCATCTTCACAAACTAATGCCCTATTTTTAGCAATTACATTTGAACAAAGTTTCTTCTCAGTTATTCAGGAATCCAAAACTAGGAAAGTCATTTTCTTCTTAGCTCTTATGATATCTCATTTTATGTTCATCAAAGATTCAAATTAGCCTTCAACTCAGAGCACAGTAACAAGTAAAACCCCATTGAGACAGACAGATCAAATTTGACTACAAGTTGCTGAGCTGCATTACGCTGTTTATCCACATTATGCAAATGTAATTAGCTCTCATCAAAATTACATCGCCTCCCACCAAGGATAACAGTTATCAAATTTAGATTAAATCAGATACAATGGTACAGTACCCTTCCTTTATATGGGGCTACTGAATGAATATTAAATATTACTCACTAAAGAGAGAAAAAAATTACTTCTAGAAAACATTCTGCAAAATTACCTGCGATGGCTCCAGCTGTAAGGAGATTAAGCCCTCCCACGTGGCCATTTTCATCAGCAAGCATCAGTTTACTGTGAGCATAAACAGGAAAGTAGATTGCAGAAAAGGGAATGTCTCTGAGGAAACATGCTTTGGCACCCTGTCACACAGAAAAGAGGCATAATACAAATAAATTTTGTAAATAAGGTTTAAATTGATATCCAGCAAGCAGCCTGAGCCCAGGAAGTAACGACTCTTTTGATCTACCAGGTAAATAACACAGAAAATAAACGTCTCAGGAAACAGAAGATGTAGGGTTGAACCTGAAAAAAGAATAAAGCACATCTAAAGTAAGTTTCTAGAATGAAAAGGATTCAAGGTTCAGGTCTGATTTCAGTAGGCAATACATGACATCAATGCTGACATCAGTATATTTTGCATTTGATGTGTCCAAATGCGATGAAGAAATTGACAAAGGTCTGACAATGGCCCACAGCCACAGAAGCAGCAAGACCAGAAGCAGGCCCTTGCAGGCCGTTTTTTCCACCAAACATGAAAGCAGTACTAAAATAAAAGCAAGGACAGCAAGGCCTCACACTGATCTCCGCTTGCTGTCATCTGGTTGACTGAAGAAGCTGCACTAGAAGGTTGGCAAAAAGAGCAAAACTGCTGCGAAATGGAAGCTGGCCAGTGAGGGGAAGGGACAGGGAGACAGCACGAGCAGCCTGTGATAATACTGCAAGGAGCAGCTCCTGGCCACAGACTGCCATTCAGGAGTTCCTTAACACACTGGAGAAACAACGGAATGGTTGTAATAAAACAGATTCACAGAATCACAGAATGGTCAGGGTTGGAAGGGACCTCTGGAGATCATCTAGTCCAACCCCCTGCTAATTTACCTAGGGCAGGTTGCACAGGATCGTGTCCAAGTAAGTTTTTGGTATCTCCAGAGAAGGAGACTTCACAAGAATATCTGATGTTCTTTTATTAACTTCAGCCATCAGCTTGTTACCCACTAAAATAACTCCTGTACAAAGCTCAGACAAGCACTTGGAAGCTCAAAAACTGCAAACCCTGAAAGCATGCTGGCTGCAAAACCACCACTCTGTGCCTGAAGACCCAACCAGTATGCTTCCAGACCAGCAGCCTCCACACAACAGCCCCACCTGAGGCCAGTTCGCCAGCAGCTACCTTACACTCCGTGGCTTACGCAGAAGACCTGATTATGAGAAACTTGGATTTTCTGTTCTAAAATGAGTTCTTACAGTTATTCACAAATGACAATGCAATTCCAAAGAACAGCAGAATTTTTGGTAAGCTCAACTGTTTAATTAATGCAAATAGAAATGGTAATTTTGTCCCCTGTTCCAAAGTACCTGTGATCTTCAGGAAACATAATGGCCATGAATCTCATCTACCAAATTCAAAAGAAAAGCTTCAGCTCCAAAAGTAAATTTGAACATTTTAATAGTATTATTGCAGGTTTATGGACAAAGCACATGAAACCATGTTTTTCTAGGTGCACAGCTAACACAGCTGCTGAATTTCTGCATTGTCCCTTACACTGGAGGAAGATACAGGAAGACACACTCTTCCTTGTTTAAGAAAACTAATAGCTTCTGCTCCATTACATCTGATCTGTAATGATGGTAGCAAGTATACCTGCAGGGAAGGAATCTGTTGACTGGCATTCTGCTGCAGTACAGTACAGTACGGGCTTTTTTTAGCGGAATTCGTTATTGACAAATCCCACCACTTAACTTCTTAAAAATCAGAATCCCACTAAACTCCACTACTGTTTCACTGCCGTCAAATTATTAAGACAAAGAGAATACCCTGCTGCAAAGATAACAATAGAGATAACAGAGATTCAAAATAAATGTAAGAGAAACACACGGGGAAAGCTAAAGAAACTTTTCACAAAACCCCACCAAATGAAATGATCAGTGCCAGAAGCCAGCAGGTCTGCAATACAGGACTCCCTGTAGCTTGGCATAAAAGCCCAAAGGATAGAATGGGGGAGTATTTTTTTGTATCCCACTGCCATTAATATAGAAGTGGGTTTTCTTCAGTTTTTCCACCATGGGGCTGCCCTGCAGGAAGAGATTGGTTTTAAATTCACAAGATTTCTTTGTTTTTAACAGTTTTTGTTTCAACGATGTAAAAGTTTAGCATAAAACGTAAAACGATGAAGCCACTCAAAGCAGAAATACATACCTTATAAAGTCCAAGAAGGCCTAAATCTTTTATAACAGAGAGGGCACTGACTCTGGGTCCTGTAGTAATTTCTCCTGCTACCTGCAACCGAATCTTTACAATCTCCAGAGGATTAGTGAAGATCACCTGGGAAGCTCCTGCCTGCAAACCCAAAGAAAAAGAAAGCCAATTGTGTTACTAGAGCATGTGGCGACAGGTTGACTTTCACAAGGGGCTGAGTGCCTACACTTCTCTCTGTGCTCACTGATATTCTTGTGTGAAAATATACAAGAGCTACTTAGTAAAGCACCTGTCCAGAAATTAAAAGCCCAAAAGCAGAAATCGTTTTTGAAAAAAAAAAAAGGGGGTGTATTCCACAAAGGTGGAATAATTCAGTTTGTCTCCATTTCCCTCCTTGCCACCACTTTCCAAAAGTCTATCAGACACTACATGAAATATTAAATAATCATTAGACTTGTGCTAGTAGAGCATCAAACATGTATAAAGAAGCCCTTATGTTTATTCAATAATGATCCATCACCAGTGTGCAGACATGTTATTTGCATTTAGTGGTGATGCTGTTTAAAAAGGTAAATTTGCATTTAATGGTGTAATTTTAAATTATTAGAAAAGGTGTTTGGAGTTTTGTTTTGCAGCCTTTAATTGTCCTAAGTGGAAACAAAATATAAAATTTAAATAGGAAAGGTATCATTTCAAAAGATGATACTAGATAGAAACAGGAGTTGTATCTTTCTCTGAGCTGAGCATGGTAGCAATTTTACATATGGGAAATTCTCTGTTAGCAGTGCTGAAGGACTATTTCGTGTACTTCCTAACTATAGTGTTGCTGAGCTGCCTGAGGTTCTGCACTTTAATAAAAGGCTTTCAGAGAGCTATATTTCAGATTTGAGAGAGATTCAATCTGACAGTTCAGTTTCAGAAGCATGTAAACCTATTTCAAATGACATGTTTAGATTTCTCCCTGGTTTGCTGTAGGTACTACCATTCACTTCTGGAGAAGTGTGCGGTTCATGCAAACCAGCTAAATTCTACTAAGCTCCCTCTTCCTAAGCCAACTTTTACACTTAAAAATTAAAACTAGTTCCTTAAAAACTGACATATAACCAACCACTTGAGTTATATGAGCCAACTTTAGAAAACATTTCTTTCATAATCTGAAAACTCCTCTTAAGACTGATCTATTCCTCTGACCCATCAAATTTTAGTGAAGGAAAACGATGCGCAGTATCTGCAATTAAAGCTTTTTCCCACTTCTAAATTGCCCAGGAAATAAACTCTCTTTGTGATGCTGGGGAGGTTGGATGTGTGTGAAGGAAAATCAATGGTCTGCTCAGCACTGTCTGGACAGCAGGCATGGTGTTCTTTGCTAATTGATTCACAACTAATGAACGCTAATCCTTTCTGCCTGTAGCACAATCTTCCTCTCTCCAGCAGCAGGCAGAAAAACCAAGAGATTAGCCCTGAGGCATGCCTTAGGAGTCAGTAACCTGAATTATTGTGGACTTGAGACAAAAGAGCATTGCAAATCTCCACAGCTCTTACTGAGACTTGGTACATATCTACAGGATGGGGGGCATGAAGCATCAAAATCCTCACTGCCCAAGAACCCCACACTTCACCGAATCGTCACTGACCACACTGCTCTCCTGGTATTGCAAGCCCCGTTTACTAGTTCACTCAATACTGGCATTTAAAATCATCATTGTTACGGCTTTTTTAAAGCACCTTGACCCAAACAGTGGGTCTTCAACAATTACCAATCAAATAATGGGTCTGGGTTGTTAATTTTCACTTTATTCCCTTACTTCTTCACCTGTCTGACAGCAAAAATCTGGTAGACACCCATCAAGATGATCACTAGAACTCCCAGCCCAGCCAGACTGATCCCATCTTCCCTGTTCCTTGGACTTCCTGCACTGTGTTCGCACCGTTACCTGACACTACTCATGCCCAAAGCCATTCTACAGACTCTGTACTTCTGATATCACCTTCTCCTTCCCAGTTCAAACACACCTATGAAAGCAAGATGAAACGGTGTCCTGCCAGGCAAAGTTCCAATCCAAATAAAATGTATACAATTCATATCTGGCAAGTTCTGTTTAACAAGAACCCATTTTTTTTTGTTCATATTGCATTAGACAGAAAACCAATTTCAAATGTTTACCATTTCCCTATGCAATTTTTAAAATACTTTTGATAAATAAAGCATTAAGCAGAATGCTTTTACTATATAATACAATTCACCACAAAAAAAAGTAAAATAACTTTAAATTTAGATTCTAAGCTAGAAATTCATTCCTTTAGACAATTGCCAGCTACCTGCCTATCAAATATGCATTCTTTGTTTGCATATGTATTTGCAGTTCCACTTTTTATTTTTAATGTCAGAAATTAGCACATCCTGCAGAGCAGCCAAAATAACTCTTCCTATTTGCCTAACACCCACCACAGAACATAAATAGGGCAATTGTAAACATTTCTATTTTCTACCCTGAATTCAATCTTCCTGCAATTAATATCCCCCTCTCCTAGGCACACAACTGCCTACCTTTCTGTTAAAATCAGCAACAGCTCTCTTCTGATACAGAAAAAAAGACTAAACACAATACTTTTCCATAGTTTAGTAGCCATACTAGTTATATTTACAATGTTACAAATTGTATATAGTTCATATATTAGGACAATATTAAAATATGACTTGATGATTGGGTTATTGAGCAAAATTAATTATAAAACTCTAACATATGCTTATCAGCAGAGAAGTGCTTTAATTACATTTACACTGTGAATGCTGAGTACTCAGAGCAGTGACAAACTTCTCAACTGGCAGCAAGAGCTGTAACTGTCCAGATACCCAGCTAAACACTCCCTATCAGCAATACATTCTGCTACCCAGGTTTTTGCTTCTCATTCACTTATACTTGGAGCTCAGCAAACTTTTCTGCACAGCTGTGGTTTGAGCCACATGAAGAGGAACACCGAATTCAGTGGAGCTGCATGGAGTTAGGCCCTTATGCATACCGCAAATACAGGCATCAGACTTTAATACAGAATATGTAACACAAGAAAACTCACTTTCTCATTGTGGGGGTTTATTTTAATGAATGTGAGGGTCAGATTTTGTCTGTGTTTTCTTCTTAAGTAAAGCATTGCCTATCTGACTGAGGAAAGACAACTAAGGCAGGGAGTGCTGCCTGGGCAGCAGAGGAAGCACACTTCCCATAAGAGGGTGCAGAGGACGATGACACAAAGGAGCTCCAAATAAACATGAACTGGCAGCATGCAGGGTTGCAATACAAACCTCCTTGCTTCTGTTCAAATCACTGGAAATCATCGTCAGTCTTTTTCAAAGTATCTTACTTCAGCTGTCAGCTATGTATGTTAAGTACATGTGCACGTGTATATACACATAGAGGTATATATTGCAGTCCTTTAATTTCTGTTGGAGAAGGTGCAGTAAAACTAGATTTTTTTCCCCCATAAAAACCTCTCTTCACACATAAATTGCAACAGACACTTTAAAAAAGGTTGACAAATTTGTTTCTGAATGGAGGTTATTCATACACATCAGAAATACCAGTAATAAAAGCTTCTACTTAACCTTAATGTCATGTAAAATAACTCTGCAAGGAGCAAATAAAGGAACTAAATCTGACAGCAAAGGTTATGAGGGAAAAGATGTGGTTTGAGATCCCACAGCAAACGCCCCATGACATGCCAAAGGCTGAAGGAAATACACAAATGACCCTGAAACATGAGACCTCTTGCCCTTTCCAATTCCACCCGAGACATATGCTACAAAGGGGGAGAGGCCTATTTCAAGCCCTTCCTTCCTTCCTTTTTGAAACCACCACATCCTGGACCACAAGCATGTCCCATACAAGCAGCTAAAAGATGTTACTTATAACAGTCTGGTTTAAAAACATCAAAGGAACTTGCACTTCTTTCTCAAAGCAAAGTTGCTGTCGTTACATATCATAAGCTTACCATCTCTTTTACGAAACAATAATTTTCTCCCTAACTTTAAATGTCCACAATGGAGATCAAGACAAAGAAGTAAAGTTTAATTTTACTTCTTACTTTGTTTAAAGCATATTAAAAGAAATAGAGTATCTTCAGGATTTTGAAGGAAAAGTAGTCCAACAGCTGTAATTCTGTTTTCTGTTTGTTAAATAAACCCAGTAACATTTTAAATTATTTTTACAAAAGGAACTATTTGACACATACCCCCCACCACAACCCCTAATCATCAACAGATGCATTGCCTACACTGCCAGAACGGGTTCTTGGACCCTTTTTCTGCCTGGCACCCCACATCCTCTTCCTCCCTGAAGCATAAATTGGAAATGTCTTCCTGATGAAACCGGATTCATCCATTTGAAATCCTAAGCACCATTCACATCGCATTGATGGGAAGGATCCATTTATTCCTGTGGAACTCATAGGAGTTGCAACTTAAAATCACAGTATCTTTGCCTACCATTAAGAGTGCTTATGAATCATTTACACAGCCTTAGATATCTCCTTCAGCACCACTTCCCAACTGAGGACACACAGTTGCCTTACAGCACCTTGCCCTCCACGATGTATTCACACATGTCATGAGTGTAAGTTCCTTTGAGAAGCACCGGCTGTATCAGGTGTGTGCACTTTGCTTACCCAGCCGCTGTCAGGATAGAGGAAAGCATTGCCAAAGCCTCCCTCAGTCTCCCTGCAATTCAAAGCTAATGGTAGCTGAAAACTCCAAAGGCAGGAACGCAGGCTAATCACTGAATTACAATGAAATGTAATTCAATTAATTGCAGTAACAGTAGGGAAAGAAATTATTTGCTCTGAACATGTGTAAGCATGGATAGTGCTGTTGATGATTAACAAGCCAGCGTACTCTGGGGAAGGCAGGAAGATGGGATATTGGTTTCATCCACCAGGGACCAGAGCCTTTTCACTGACAGGTATGACCTGACCGCTGTAACTGAGCTGCCCCACGTAGCTGTTCTGCACATTTCAAATACGGCTACAGCTTGGGAGCAGCTGGGAATATTTGGGCTCTCAGAGAACAGACCCTACACTTCCCAATGACATGTACATTGCCCAGCAGCTAGCAGGTAGGTTTCAAGGAGCACAGGGCACAGGCTGCCTGCGGGAGGTCCCTGCCCTGCAGTAAGGAAGGAACAACAACACTGACCACATAAACAGGCCACTGCCTGGGTGGATGTCTTTGTTAACAGCTGTGCGAATGAAGAAGACATTTCCTCTTGCTCAGAACAGGAATTTATTCCATAACCCTTACAGCAGCTGAGACTAATTGGAGCCTACAAGTTAAGATTTCAACCAAAGAGATCCAGTCTCTTGTAGTTACCGTTTCTGGAGGAGGCACATGCTTTTCCTGGATGGTACAGCACTTCTTGCAGACTCTCCAGAGCTACAAAGCCTATGCAGGTTCTCTTGAATCGCTACTGTCTTAATGTCAAAGGTTTCACCTGTCCTCACGCATGGGTCCTAGAAGACTGTAACTCAATACAGAGGCTTTGATACAGTGCTGCCATCCAGAGATGAGAATTTGCTATGCTTTCTGGAGACTCTCCCAGACTGTCTCCACTTCCTCACAAGAATGTTTTTTGTTCCGTTGAGGACTGTTCCATGCACAATGTGCTTTTGTACAGCTTGCAAGAGGGTGGGCCTTCAAAGGTCAGGAAGGCCTCTGTAAGAAACTATAAAACGGCTGAAAACAGGGCTTTCTCATCTTGCTCATCCACTACCAGTTTCATACCAGAAATGATGAAAAAGTGCATTATTTATGTTAATCAAGAGAAGGTTCAACACTAAACACAGGCAAGTGATGGTCAGAGATGGTAAGAAGTGTATCTCTCAGAACTACATATGGGTATAATGCCATTTCTTCTGATGTTGCAACAAGGTGAAAAGCATGTTTTAGATTTAGCCTGTATTTATAGTGTACTATTGGGAAAATATTTAAGTGTCAAACAAAGAAAAAACACAAAAAACAAGTTACCTAAATCCAGATGCTGAAAATAGTTTTGGCATATATAAAACCCAAACAGTCCCACAGTAACCCATCATTTTGTACTAACAGAGAGAAAAGGAATAAAGGAAAAAATGAAGAAGAAAGTTAGCATCACCCGAGCAGAAAGTCTGGCATACCCTGCACATAGAAATGGACTGAGCTTACTTGTGGTGCTTCCTTGGACGTAACTGTTGGTTATGTCTCATAACATTTTGTAGAAAAATAGTATGTAATGAACTCCTGAAGGTCAAAGATCAACACTATTTCCAAGCAAGTCACCATAGAAAAGAGCTGCACAATGAGGGTGAAAAGGACTGTGGATGAGAAAGGCTACGTCAACTTGCTACTGCTTTAGTTAACTGATCATTTCAGACTTTTTGAATAAACTCTACAGGCTTGCTAATAAAGATTCTGGTATTTAGGAACATGTGAACTTGCTAAAATGAAAATAAGCAGCAGTACAGGTGGAAGTGTCATCAACTGGTAAGGTACTGGATGATCCAGAGGAGGCTGCGAAGACATCAACATCCCTGAGGTTGCTACACTGTGGCCTCACTTACAAAAGCCAACCTTGTTTAAAATTCTCCCAAACTGAGGTAAGTATTAACTTGAGAAAGGAGATAATAATATCAGCTAAGACAGTCAGATAAGAGAGTTGTGTTTCAGTAGATTATAAATCCGCTCAGCCTCACAGAAACATCCACACATCTGAAAACTTACCTGAAACTCGGATTTCTTCCCCATTTTTGCATGTTCACTACATTAAGACAATAAAAGTTATTTTGAAAAAGAACTACCTACCAGGAAGTATCCCCCTCCCCACTGTAGATTGGATTTAATATTATATATTTCACTACAAAATAATGTATTAAAACATCCAATAAGTTTTGTTATATTTTATTTATGTATTTCAGCACAACACAGAGAAAAACACCAATTAATTATATTCACTTCTGTTACAAATGACCTGTATGTGCTTTCTGTGTTTTTGAGCTTTCCAGAAAGAGGTTAGTCTTTTGCTAGCTATGCATCACAGCTGCTTTCTCACATTTCTCAGAAAATAAACTTTGTACACTGACAGGTGAAGACTCAAGCATGTACCAGGCTGCCAAATTCAATCAGGCAGAACTATAAGCAGCCTCCCTTCAGGGCTGCTTCTTTGAATTAAAAGTTTGCAGAGGTCAACAACCTTTCTGCCCCAGGTTTTGTTGTAAGCTGAGGAGGTTTTATACCAGCCTGTCAGCCTACTCAACTGGAAGTTATTAGAGTTCTCCACTACAAAAGAAACCTAACTCAAGCCTTAAACATTTTATAGGGTTAACAACTGTTGGGGAATCCTACAAATGAAATTAGCAAATGTGCAAAACAAAACAAAGCAAAACAACAACAACAAAATCTATCATAATATCAATTCAAACCATATACAGATTGCCAAGAGATCCACTGAATTACAGCCCTCAATCTCAACAAACACACAATTTGTTTTTGAACTGTATTTAGGTGATGGATTTAGTTAGCATCTGGAATAATGTAACTACATTTTATATAAAGGCATTTAAACAGAAAATTCATTCATACACATTAACTGAACAGGAAGACTACACTGGTCAGGTTTTTTCCAGATTTTCATAAAAATTCACACATAGCAAGTTGAAGAGTGTGTTGCTTTTTCTTCCCAAAATCTCCAGCAAGAAATTAAGACTTTTTAAACTATTCTAGCTCTCCCCATCCACCCACCCACTGAAGGAAACTCAAAGATCATCTCTGTAATCCACTCTGAAGGGCTACCTGTATTTTTCCAAACTAACCACGAATGCCATCACAAGGAAAAGCATGGAAAGGAAGAAAAGACACCCATCCTCTTTTCAGCATTTTGTGAATAATACCACTGCTACAACTGAAAATTAGAAACTGTGGCAAAAGAAGTTGTTCAAACACACAATTCCAAGGGAACTCAACTCAGAAATATGCAAAGCTTTCCAAACAGAAAAAGTATTTATTGGTTTTTTAGTTCTTGTGACTGAGAGAAAAAAAGAACAGTTGTGTTCAAATCGACAAAGCACACACATTAACTGTCACTCCAACTATACCACATGTGACTGAGAATCAATTTTTCCTAGGAATACAGACGTCACAGATACTTACACAGCCTCCAGCAAGGACCTCTGCAGGGAGTGGAATGGAACCATCCTTCTTAGTAAATTTGTCTCTGACAAAGTCATTAACCTAATAAAGATACAATACATTATACAGAATTTTAAGTTATTTTTCCCCCTTATTAACAATATCAAGTGCATCTATAATTTTATATATATATATATATATAATAGAGTGCTTGTAAGTGGCCATCTTTCACACATCCTGTGCATGTTAACAAACAGAAGGATGCTGAGGGGAAAAAAAAGGAAAAAAAAAAAAAAGGATACGTACAGTTAGCTTAATAGCCTTTTCTGGAGCAACACCTATCAGCTGTGGTAACAAGCCTATAGAAACAAAGACATCATAAGGCAACATTATCTTCCTATTAGAGAGAATTGTATTTTATAAGTGCTCTACAAAAATCCCTTCCTGCACATGGGATATCCTTTGAGGTGGATGGTATTTTTGTATGTGATGCTGCTAGAGCACTGCATTTTCACACCAGTACAATTTTATATTAAGATTTCTGTTGAAAATGGTAATATAAGGGTGACCAGATCTGCCTTCCACAACCAAGTGAACCCTGATGCTGTTGCTGTGCAGAAGGAAGAAAAGGGCAAGGACTGAACACACACCTTGCATATGTCTGCTCCATCAGAGTTCGTCTGAACTCCTTAATATAATTTTTCCATCAAGACTGCAATTACTTTTTAAAATAGGAGAGTAATTGTGAGATACAAACGACTGATAAATTATCAACTCACTTCTACCCAACTCACTAAGCTGTTTTCTGAAGGCTCCGGTCAACTAAGGATATAAAGAATTTTCTCTTGATCGGTCCAACATGATAGCATAAACTTCTTTAAACCCTATTACTATTATTTTTTATCTCACCAAGAGGAAGCATTAGTGGACAGAAACCAATTTTGAAAAGGCCCTTGCTCCCAGAAAAATTCGTCAAAATGAACTGCCATTTGACAAAAAGCACATACATTTTCCTTGGAACTAATAGGTTTAAGGAAAAAAAAATCAGTAGATGGCAGTCTTAACGTTCTAACATACAAGATTATAAAAGTATGTTATTTTTAAATCAATTTTCTCCATAGTAATTTTGGCATATGTATAGATTATAAAACTTAAAAGGCTTATTTTTATTAGAAGTAGTCACTTCCTAATGTCATTCCATGGTTATGGAATATCAATTTGTCAAAAGTGTTTGCCATTTAACTAACAAAAAATCCCATTCTAATTGGACCAAATATCAGATAACAGCAACAAAACTGTATCGATGAAGCCTTCCACTATCCGCTAAATGAAAAGAATAATAGCCAGAAAATCATAAAGAATATTTAAAATTCCCAAAAGTACTCAGCCTGCAGAATTTTTATGCTACTTACTTAAGAGGAAGCTCAGTGCAAATGTGCCTAAATATAAAGTGCAGCAGCTAATATATGCAGTGTAGTGTTTTCTTCCAACACAGTACTTTCTGTGCGATTTACAGACTTACTATGCTGAGGAAAGGTAGTTATTAAATACAAAGAAAGGTTGACAATAACAAAAAGAAATGCTGCCCTCCCAGCCTGAATCGCTGATCTACCATGAAATGAAAATCCAGCTCTGCAATGCCTACATTTAAAAAACTTAAAACTACCAGACAAAACACCACAAGACAATCCCCACACCCCTCTGTTTATGCAGCTGAACTCACTGTGCACACACATTCACTGTGCCAGAAAACCTGGGACCCTGAAAAATCTAGTGACTCTTTAGTTCTGAAGGTGGATGCCAGGATTCAGAAGCGGTGTCATTCTCTGGACCAAAAATTCTAAGTTTTTATTTTAATGTATTAACTTTCCAGTAAGTATTCAGATCTAATTTTTAAACTGCAGTAAATGACTACATAATACTGTCATATTAAAATACACTTAGAATAATCCAGCTCAGGAATGTAAGAACCCAGTAACAGATCCACAGAAACCATGCCATAAATGTTTCTGTTCATTGGGCCCAAGACCTAGAGTAACATGCTGACCATTAAGTGCAACATTTTAAAAACAACTACATGAACTTCTTATACCAAACGTTAAAGACACTTATTAAACAGGCTATTAGGTTTAACAAGCTGGCATTCTTTCAAAGAAGCACATTTTTTTCCTCAAGTGTAAAGCATTGTTTTTAACTCATCAGTGAAATCTTCCTCAATTTAAAAATGTTTGAGAAATGTTAGGTAAAAAATAATTAGAAGCTGCTGTGCAAAACCATGTGGCTGGAGGGGGTGGGGGTGTGAGAGGAAGATAACAGTACTGTACAGTAGCACTGTAGAAATAGTCTGATAAATTTAACTCAAGGAGTATTTGCTTCTGTCAAAGATTTAGCAACAAAAAAAGGAAAACAATTTACCAGTAAAACGTAATTGACGGAGACTGCAGCTATTTCATTTACATTTTCACTGACATATTCCTCCCTCTACTTACTTGCATAGCAAAATCCTGCAAGATTACAAAAACTCTTTAGCCAGAATCCACAGACTTTCACATTCAAAAACATCTCAAATACTGTCCTTAAAGGACACTGCCCTTTCACTGTGACAGAACACATTGCCAAGCAGAAGAGAAGGTTGTGACCACCAAAGAAATGAGTGACTGCTTCAAGTAAAAAAAAAAAAGTGTGCCAATTAATAAATACCTTACTGATCCTCATGAAAAATGTGCTTTTCACTACATTATGTGACATGACAAAAATAAAGAATACAACTAAATACCAATTTTAGAGGACTGACTAGCACGTACCATCTATGTAAATCACTGTATCAGTGTAAAAATACCCCTTTCAGAATCTTCTAAGCTAAAACAAGATCTAAGATAGCTTTCAGTCTAACTGATAAGTTTCTCTTAATTCTTAACCTGTATTTTAGAGGGATTTTTTTTCTTTTTTTTTAAAATTTGAACTTTTATGAGTTCCACTGTTGATATGTTAAAGTAAAATAGAATAACATAATACAACAGCATTGCAGGATGCGATTTCTTGTTCACAGGATAAAATTACAAAACAAGTCCCACTACCTGGAAGAGCATGAGGCATAAGGACTGGCATCCAGTTTAACAGGTACCTTTCAAAATGAGTGTCTTCCGTCTCTTTTAAGGAAACATATTTGCAGCACAAGAGATCTTTATTTCTCAGATGCTGATCTGCTCCTGATGTTTGTCCCCAGCCAAAAGTTAAAATCCTCGATTTGTGAAGTGGCAATCATGTCCATAACAGTCACACCCCAGAAATCAGGACTTTTTCCAACCTAAGCAGCAAATCAGTAGCAACAAAAATATGCCCACTTTTTTCCCAGCAATTGCTTACGACAAAAAACATTCGAGATAAGAGAAATACCCAGCTCTACCAAACAAGCAAAATTGTACATGCTATCAAGTTTCCTGGTTTTCCCATAAAAAAATAGTTGCTGAGGTATTAAAAAAAAAAAAGAAAAAAAGGCAGGAAACCTCTAACTTGATACATATGTAATTTTCATTTGCTTACCTCTGTAAAGACCAAAAAAGCCTTCAAAACGTAAAACCTTTTTAAAGCAGTCAAAGCTGTTTTTATACATCAACTCTCCCACAACAGAACCAGAGGAGCGCTGATTCTGCATACGGGTTTTCACCAGGTCTATGGGATACACCGCAGTAGCACCAACAGCTGTAAGAAAGCATTTGGAGTACTATTTCTGCATCATTCCTGATACAGTATATAATTCTTACAACAATTTTCTACAAGATTTATTTAAACACAAAGAATATATGAGGTGACAAGATCTCTAGTACATTGTAAGTAAGAAAGGAAAGGACAATACTTGAAACATCTCAAGCAGAATGGATTATGCTACCATATAAACCAAGTTGCATAGAACAACAACCACCAAAAAAAATATTTGATTTACCACTAAGGAAATTCATTACTGGAGTAGAGTTTCAGAGGACTGTAGAGCAATACTAGAACAGAAGCAATAAGGTAAAAATGGGAATAGCACAACCAAAAGCAGTTCCACCCTCCAATTCTTTATGTGTATAACCAAGAAATGCACCTTAGATGAGATTAAGTAGTCTAGCAAGACAGTCTTGAATTAACCCAAGCTTAAAAACAGAAACATCACTCACCTCCAGCAATTGAGCCCAAAGTGAACCTATAAGCTGATTCAGCCACCTGGAGCCAGATAGGCCTGCCTAACTCTCCAAAAGATTGCTGTGTGGGGAAAAGAAGAGAAAAAAGAATGCTTGAAAATCTGCATGGGAAATCAAAGATGGCTGTGAATTGGCTTTTGTAACATTATAGAAAGAATTGGATAAAAGTTGCTAGCTTCATGTTAAGAAGGAATAAAGAAAGAAATTACTATCTAACTTTCAATACACCTAATGACTGAAACATATTTTTCAAACATTCCTTTCAGAAAATATTCTTCCTTACATACTCTTACTATAACTGAGACAACTACAGCCAAGAAAGAGTAGACAGAAAGTCAAATCAACTTTGCTGCTTCCTATTCTGTTGCCTTGGAATTTGTAAGGCATGGAACCCCCTTTTGGCTCAAATAAAACTCAGTATCACAAAAATTATCTTCACAGACAGCATCTATCAGCATGGAATGTATAGCATAAGTGTGACATTTCATGTCTTCAAAAAGTCATTCCCCAAAGTATTCTCCAAAGGAATTTTTTTTTTGTGGCAGTTGGTAATTTACAGACACAATTATGACCTCACTCACTATACATAATAAATGTATTAGTGTTTTAAATAATATACATAATATATGTATTAGTGTTTAAAATAAATACAAGTCTGCACAGAAAATATTTGCAGAGACTCATATTATTAGATAGTTCTTAGAAACAAGGTAATTGCTAAACAAGATGTAACTGTCCACAAACTTGCACTGTGTAAAGTATGCAAGATGGGCCAAATTTTCTTCCATACATAAATAAGGGCATTAGAGAAGAACTTAGATTATGCAGTATAATATGTCTGGGTTATAAAAGTGGCCAAGATATTACCTGTTAAATTCCATACTAAAGCAGATACTAACACCCATCTCACAAACATAAACTTGTTTTTCTTAAAAAGCACCATGTATCCTTAGGAGATGCGCTCCTGACAGCGCAGCGGGAATGTATACAGACCTCAGACTGCTACAGGAGGCTTTGCTCTGATGCACATTATGAATTCACCACAAAGATTACCACATGCACATTTCACAGCTAACTCACCAAGTCTACTTAACTAAGTCATGCTCAGCTTACTGAAGTTCTGGAAAGTGAAATATCCACAGAAAGACAGCTTGTACTACAGTGAAAGCTACTTTGTTTGAACTGCTACTACACTGGATGTGCAAAAACCTGCATGTTATGCTGCATGTACACAATGTAGGAAAAAAACCTAGGAGATTAGGAGGAGATCATTACCTGTAAATAGTATGAATTCTATTTTATACATTTTTTTCCACAGAAGAGAGACATACAGCTACCATTTCTTTCCATAAGACAAAAGAACAGAGAAATTCTGGATAGCACCAAAATTACGAAGTGTACATGTGGAACAGCATAAAAAATATAAATCAAACAAGCAAATAGAAGCAATAAACCTGAAGAATGGCTTTACTAGTCTCAAAACACTAAATTTTCTTGACCTAAAAAAAATAAATCGCAATGAAAAAGGAAACAACCACAAAAATAAATTCTAAAATACAGATATCTCTTTTGATTCATGCAAATAAAAGACACATGCAATAATACCACCCCAAAAAGGCTTAGAAACAGGACTCATTCTTCATTCCACAAAAAATTTCTTCTAGTTTTGCACACCTGCTTCCTTTTAGCTGTTTTAAGGTTGTTATTTTTCTTCTAAGTGCCAATCATCACATTCAGACATTAATCTTAATGAATATGTCACTGAATGTTAAAAATCAAATTCTTTGTAAAGGAAATGGCACTTTTATATTATCAAATAAGTGTCCACAAAGTTTGCAGTTTACTTGTGTGTTCAGATGGATATGTAAATGAATGTAATTAATGCTATAGCTTTCAAATCATGAATATTTATAAACAGAAAATTGCTGTAGCTGTCATACTCATAGCATTTTCAGCTGCTAGGCTTTAAGAAAATCTTTCACAATGAAAGAATTGACAATAAAGTAAACATGATTGAAAGCAGGCTAATTTCCATTTCCACCAAATCTACAAAGATAGAGTAAGTTCATGTAAAAATTTAGATTTTCCTTTAAGAAGGAATTTTAAAATCTCACAAAAGTTATTACAGATTTTTTTTTTTCATTTTGCAGGGACAGCTGGACCTGACTGGAATTATATTTTCTCTTCCAGACTATCTTTCAATTTATCATTACAGTTTAAATAAAGTAATATAAGGATAGCTTAGGATAAGGTCTAGTAAAAGACTGTTTCTTACAAAACAAACAAAATTACTTTGCTTTCTGATGTGCTCTCTTAAGATAGAACATAGAATAGGACGAAAATAAAATTTATTACTCAAAGAGTGTGAAAACAGTATACTCTGTTCTAGTGATAAGTAAAACTTTAAGAAATAAGCTCAATTTATAACAGCGCCAAGCTACAAAGGTAATTATGAAGTGTAAAACCAAACAAGTTAATATTTTGTCTACTCAGAAAGGTAAGTGCCACAAATACACAAAATAAAACCAAAGTTGGCAGTTTGGAATGTAATTACAAACGTCATTAAAAATATTTTTCATTAGTCTGGATGTATGTTGTATACACATTTTTGCATCAGCCATTCCATCATTCTTGTCTTGATGAATCTATAGCAGGCTGTTACCACTAATTTCTGTGGCTGCTACGACACTTATTCCATTGGCTCAGATATGTCTGATCACCTTAGGACAACAGAGAGGTAACACTAAGAACTGACCAGATGCTCAGTTTAAAAGAGAACTAAATTATCAAATCCACCTGTAATAACAATAACCAAAATACACTCCAAGTCCTACATATGAAAGACTTGATAATTCTGCACAGGGAATTTTTTCAACCATAGAAATAGATCTAATTCAAAATCTTCCTGTCACCAATATATAATCTAGATTTTTTAGTGGACATAACAGCTTAATGGACCTCTTCGTAATTTAAAAAGTGAGCTGAGAGTAAAAGGTTTTATAAATGCAAGCTTTCATGTTCAGACAGACTCCTGGGACCCCTCATGTACTGACAAACACAGGACATTCACATGGTGAACAAGGCACAGGTGATTTTGTCACTATGCTGCTGCTACATCTCAGAACACACTGCAGCATCTGTCACTGGTATCGCCAGAGTAGGGAATCTGAATTTCACTTTATGGGAGATGATGTAGCTTGGAATGGCTAACAAAGTTATTGCTACCAGCTGCATGTCCTCCTGCCCCAACAGCCCAGATGGCTGAGCTACTTGGGAATCAGTCACTGAATCACTGGGATTCAGGAGCAGCATTTTATCGCAACTCATCACCAGCATCGGAGTGCCATACATGCTGAGCTGCAAGAGATGGCCGCACAGCAGCTGGTTCATACGAAGCTCAGCTGCCTGCGTGCCAAGCGAGGTGTGGGCAGCTGGGAGCAGAACACAAACCCAAGCCAGGCTATGCCCACTTGGGAATCAGAGCCTTTGGATGTCTTGATAGGCACCCCAAAAACTTTTAACACAGACTGAATAAGAGAGAATTGGAGTTGTTTAGACATTGTAAGAAAACAGGAACCTTCAGGATGAAAAAATACGTTTATCTACTGAAGACACAGATGTATTTAGTCAAAACTATGGGATATGCTCACACAAAACCTTAGGAATTAAGATATCCTACTCCCCTTTGTATATTACAGAGGAAAGGGGGATGGAACAAAATGCACTGGTTCAAATGAACACTATTGCATTTTCTTGTAAAGAGCCCTCTTACTTGAGGGCTCTGTGTAGAATTGCAATTTCTCATGAAGTTTTAACAGTAAAAAGAAAAGATTGCACATCAGAAACTCTTAAGATCAGATCCTAATTTTAATAATAAACACCAACCTGCAACTGGTCTATGTATGTTATGTTTATTCAGCCGTATAATTCACCATGTACGTATGTCTTCCTTTCTGAATGTGCTGTGTAACTGTTTCAAGGATTTTCTTGAATGCATTTTATCTTTATATTATTAACAGTTGATTTAATTCCCCCTGAACTACTCTTGTGAGAGCAGTCACCTACAAAATGCTCAAGAAAAAGGATTTCCCTAAAATATCTCTGGAATGGAATGGAAGAGAATGGAATATTTCTGTTAGCAGCACAGCGGATGCCCCATTATGTTGCAATCTTCAATATTATCAGTACTTCAGGTTCAGTCTTGGATGCAGGTTAAGGCAAAATTTAATTCACAGCTTCACTAGTGTTAGACAGATCTGCCTGCAAAATAAAGCCTCTCCAATTATAAACTGAGCTATGAATATAGTCAAGGTAAGGCCCCAAAAATCTGGATTTATTTTTAGCACAAAACTTGCAAGCAGTCCTCGAAGTCCTAAAAGCAAGCAGTAGAGTACCCAGTAACTGTGGTGGAATGTCTGAACAGCTAGACAGCAGTATAATGTTTGGTCCTTAATCTTCAGTTCTTACAAGTTCAAAAAGAGCCATCAAAGTAAGAAACTATTTGTATTCAAAATCCTACTGCAGAGTCCGCGACTCTTGTGCTGTACTGCACATGTATATGTTTAATAAGGGAACTATGATAAAATCAAAGCTAGCAAATAGGAATGTAAAATTCTGGTGAAACAGAGGTTTAACATGCTACTACGGTATCTTTCATCTTCTTGCTATACCCTTTTCATTAGTCCCAATAAATTTTAATTCCCCTTCTACTACCTAGGTTGGACAGTCAACAAGTGCAGTAAAATTCAATTATCATTTCAGATAAATGGTTAAGCCAATCATATAATTGAATTTTTCAAAAAAGAACATATTTATAAGCCTTGCATTTAATACTCCTATTTTTACCACCTAAAATAATTTTATAATTACCAAGTTAGATTACTGAGTGAAGGCCTTTTCAAGAATGAACGTATGCATTCACAGTAAGGAATCCAAGTATATATACACATGCTCATACCTAAACAGGCCATCCTTCAATATGACATCTAACATCTTGTTAAGGCACATACTCAATATTCTGCTTCATTTCTATCTTTCTATCAATACAGCACATTCCACTTGTTAGGAATCTGTTTTAAGTAGATTACTCCTATTTTCTATATGCAACTACATGGAAACATTCACTTAACTTCAACAATTTTATTGCATATATCACTTCTACCTACCTGCCTTTGGAGTTCTGCCAAGTTGTAAGGCAATGCACCTTCAGCCAGCGGTGCTATTCTCTCGATATCTGCCAAAGTTAAGCGCCTTTACACAAGGCAGAGAAAAGATTACTCTTAGCTAAAACACCAAAAACATTCAACATACTATTCCTGGCCACACTCCACAGAATACATTCTAAGTTAAAAAAGAACACCTGTCATATTTGAATGCATATCTAAGTCTGCTGCACTGCAATGAAGAATCTAATTTAGAGTTAAAAGGGCATTCTTGTCTTGTAGCTTGTAAGTGGAGATAAAGGGGGCTTGGATTATTAGCAAGTTCTTGATCACTAGTAATAAAGGATATAACACACAAACTATTGCTGCGTATTCCTATCTAAGATTTCAGATGCATTAAAGACCTACGAAAAACATCAACAATACTTAAAGTTAATAATACCACTCTACTGTAGCCTTTCAGGAGTAGTGTATTTTGCTGTTTTATATGCATAACTACAATATGAAAATTAATAATTGTGGTTGATGTACACAATTCACTTACAAAACCCATGTGTACACCAATGACAGTTTGCAGTGTAACACTGTAATAAAATACAATGGAAGACACAACCTTTTAAAATTAAGATGAAAATGAGCAGTTTCCACAAAGAAAACAGGAAAATAACAATTGTAAAATGTTAAAATTATTATGTTACCCAGTAACACTGTATAAATCTGCGAGTTGGTAGAGAATATCTATTTCCAGCGGTGTAACTTGTCCAAAATGTATTGCAGAGTGGGTAAATTCCTCTGGATTTAAAAGGGAAAGAGAAATAAAGCAATTGTGTTATTTGTCAAATTTCCTCTTTAAATGCTCACAAGTAACTTTACTATCATAAAACTGGAATCTATCACCAAGATGCAAAATCCATAATGCCACAAGAAAAGGTATCTTTAGAACATCTATCTTCGGCAGGTATTTTCAACACAGAGTATGTTTGACTCCACAACTCTGATTTGCAGTAAGAATACGTCAAAGTCAACAAAAATTCTCATACTAGCAGGCTTAACAAAACCACACCCACATTCTGTGATTCTTGTTTTTGAAGTTCTGCAAAATGGAACAAAATATTGGTCTGTTATTCACAATTCTAGGGGCACCTCACTCATCAATTGCCATCATGTCCACATCTCTTTCCCTGCTATCTCTGAATGACCCCAAGCTTAGTTATTCATCTAGCCAAATTACATGACATGTTCCTGACATCACTGGCAAGCTACAGTAAACAAGTCTAGCGGTGAAAACACAGTAAGATGTATTTATGCATCTCCACCAAAAAACATTGCTAGGCAATTTGGAGGATGAGGACAGACATTTTATGCTTTCCTTTAGGAACAAAGGAATGCAGAGCATATGAACATAAGCCAAACAAAGAAGAAAAACAAGGAACTCGGCACACATAGGCTTGGCTCATCCCACCCAGGCAGGTTCAAAAATCAGTGATAAAATCTGTCATAAAATGACTACTAAAGGAATCCACTCTTGCCTGTGGCAAGACTGAAATACGGAAACTTTTCATATGCACAGGGATTACTTATGTCCTAACAGACATAAACTATATATGCAACTCTCAAGGCAGATAAGCACTAAGATATTATAAATTATCACAATTTTCCTTAAAAAGATTCAGTCATGAAAAAGTAACTAGAGCTAAAACAACATGGAGATGACCGGTGACAGATTTTCAAACTTAACCCCTTTCTATCACATTTCCTAGGAACTTTCTGTCTCTAAGAAACTATGCATCCCTTTCAAGGAGTGGTAAAATCCTTAATCATATAGTGACATTGTGCATACAAACTAGTAAGGTCAACAAAGCTCCTGCCAGAATACTGATTCTTTTCCCCAGCAGGCTAGCTGAAAATCATTACTAGACTGTGCGGACAAAAATCATCCTTTAAACATTTTTGCAGTAGCCCTAAGCTTCTTGCATACTACTGCACTTCTGACTTGCCTTAACCCATATGCAACACTAGATTACAAATTGCACTGAACTAAAAAGTTAATAAAATGTAGGAAATATACTTTACCTTTTGTGACTTCAACGTCTTTTCTTGTACCTGCTATATTACTGTATATCTTCCTAACAAGATCCATGTTATTCAAAAGGGCATTAAATGCATTGAAATAGGAGAAGCTGACCTGATGTGAAACAGTTCCACCAGCTACCTTTAAAAAATTAAATGAAGGCAGTTAAGTGACTTAAGTCCTTTTATAGCATCTTATTACAAATTACAGAAACATTAATTTGAGCAAATAATGGAAGAATTGAAGATATCCTTGTATTCCTTTAAGATATTTTTAATAGAAACATGAGGGAAGAAGTATTAGACAGGATACTATTTTTTGGTAAAAACTGAACAGTAGGAAAAGATCAGGGAATAATCACATAAATAGATTATTATTCAATTTATCTTATACAAACACTAAATGTGTCATCGAGTATTTTTCTAATATTCTCTATTCCTAAGAGAAATGTATGTAAATGCTACTTTAGATAAAGGCACCGACTTCTTGCACCACATACAGCAGTGGCTATTTATTTCAAAGTTAGTACATACTATTAAATTTTACAGAAGACGGTACACCTTAATAGTAAGACAAAGCAAGATTTATAGGTAAAACAGTAAGATAAAACTTACTACTTTATATAACTTGCTTTCTAAACTATATACTTGTATACTATATACTTTTAGTTTATAACTTTTAGGTCATTTACCTACAGATTTTGCCAGACTATCACAGCCGTAAGCATTCTACCTCTAGAATCTACATACTGATTTTTCAAATTCTGATCTTAAAAAGGAAAGGAGAATATATAAAAGGACAAAACCATTAACAGCCTTCACCTATTGAGATCTGTCATATATTCAAATACAAAAATCATATGCTTTTGTCCTAAATGAACATTCTTCCTGTGCCAAGTATAGTTTGTCCTACTTTAGTGCAAAGTACAGTAGACTAACTCAAACTCTTTCCAATGGCACTTTAAGCACATAAACCAGGCTGTCAAACTTTGCCACTACTGCAGCCCAGGAGTGCTGCCATGTTTCACCCTGCCCACTCTATTATGAATGTGATAACTTCTAGCACCAAGGCAGTGATAAACAGGCAGGAGAAGACAAAGTGGGACAGAAGCAGTAACATCTGAATTAAATGCTGAATTCAAGGCACTTTTCTTCACACTTACCGAAACTAAATTTTCTTCCACAAATGGAGTTAGCATATGTGAGCGAAGCGTGACCATGATGTCACTGAAGTCCAACCCAGTTATCATACCACTTTTATTTTTGTCCTTCAGTGCAAAAGCTTGTCTTGCATGTTCTAACTGCAGCTCCTAGAATGAATATTCAGAAATTGCAGATTAGAAGCCAATTCTGTAACTCACTGTCCACAAAACTCTCCCTAATTTAATATTCTTAAGGCATGCCTCAATATGTCTGTGGGTGTAGATCACAGCACACCTGCAGTTTAAACTTAAAAGCCAGCGCAACTAAAACAAGAAGTCTGCATAGTGATTTTATCCATAGATTCATTCCTCTGTCAAAGAATGGCCTCAATTCAACTGTAAGAAAATACATGCTTTCACTAAATGATTTCAGAAAGAAACTTCACATACTCGTGTCCTGTCTGATATCTATTCCTTTATTAAATACTTAACCGCTAGAGAAACTTCTTATATTGATCTTAAGGACTCAAAGCAAGCTGATCTCTTACACATCCAAGATGAAATATGGCTGGGCTATTATAAACTAACTCATTGAAAAGCACTTGAAAATAAACAGGAGGACAGTGAAAATTATATAATATAGATTTAGATTGCCCCCAACAGCTACCTCCCATGTCAGAAATGGTCACTCATTTCAGGCAATTTAAAACTCCTATACAATCTGTACAAACCTTCATATAAAGCACACTGCAGTAACCTAACCTCAAGATAATAATGATGGTTGTAAATTCTATGTCCAGAAAAAGTTGTTTCCTTCCATTCAAGCAAACAATAAAGCACATTCAGCTGTCATTCTGACCTCCAGAAGCAGCTAAAATAATAACCATGTTCTGACAGACAATAAGAAGAGAGCAAACTCTCTAGCTTAGATCACCTTTACAGTAATTTCTCTAGTCTTATATCCCCAAGATCAAGGTTTTCTAGATCACAGTGCAACAAGCCTGCTCTGATCCAAGTCCCAAACCCCACAAGGTGCTATTTAGACCAAATAAGAAAACCGGCCTGATCTAAAAGGAGGGACAGCAACATCCATTATTGCAGCCCATACTACAATTCCCTATAAGGATTCTTATATGACAACAGTAAGAGGTTACCATATCTTACATGACAGTATCTTGCAACAATAAACATAAAACCAGAATGGGCATTTATAACTTTACTCTGGGTTCCAAACAAAAAGATGCTTCTCATTAGAAATCTGGGGTTTTACTGCACCAGTGTCCCAAATTTGCGCCTGGGATCACTTAAAATATGTAGCATCAAATGGGGGACAGTTTATTCCTTGAAAGACTGTGTCAAACTCCAGTGTCCCAATTTACAATGTAGACTTCAGATCCTGTCCAGTTACACTTTTTTCTAGAATCTGCTCTTCACCTGTAAGTACAGATTATATCAAAGCATATCTATCACCCCCTACTTTTAAGACAGTATAACCAAAACTATATTGTGTCCCAAAGACCAACTCTGGACGTACATAATCTTTTTTCACTGGACAGAAAACTACGCAAATCATGAGGTAATCACTGTATGTTAACTTATGAAATTCAGTACAATTACCTACAATTCTGTGAACTAATTGCTCAAGAATTGTAACTCACATTTCTCCTACTTTCCTCTTCCTACATACTTTATAACTGATGTCTTCCTTTACTTCCTTTTAGTATAATGTTCAATTCATACCATGTTTTTACTGTAATTTTGGGGCTTAGCATGAAGTCCAGTTCTAGGCGAGAGATCCTTTAAAGCCTGATCCCAAGAGCAACATCTCAGAAAAGAGGATTTGCCTCCTGTGAAGCTGTCTGCATTTAAGACCAACTCCCAATGTATGTGTGGTAGCATGCATGCCAGTGACAGCAAAAAAAGGATAAAGTTTATAAAACTAGAAGAAATGTCAAGGAAGCTAAAACCTCTATATGGGAGGTTATACGGTTAATAATAAATGGTTATATTAAAGATACAATCTTTCTCTGGTAGAGGTTAGTTGTGTTAAATTCCTATGACAGAAAAAGGGGAACCTCAATCAAGTTTAACAATAATCAGTAAAATGGTTGATTTCATAAACAGTTTATTTAGTCACATTATTTTATAGGATAGCATAGTTAAAGCACAATGAGTACACACTGCTTACAGAACTGGTATGAAGAAGAAAAAGTTCATAGCAACTGTCAGGACTAGTATCAGATAATGATTACCAGAATAAGCTCAAATATTATAAAGGTATTAGCGTGTATTAGAAGTGAAAATTAACTTAGTGCTACTTTGGAAGACGGTTAATAACTGACCTGAAGAAACTGAGTGAACTCTGAATAGTTAAGATGCTTCTTCCTGTTATGTCCAAAATGCAGTCGAATAAACTCACAGTCCCAGTTGAAGGGGATTTGAAGATGAATAATAGTTTGTTCAAATATTTCTTTGACATTTGCTTCAGGGGAGGGAAAAACAAGAAGTGAGCTTTGGGGTACAGTAAATCTACAAACATTCCAGGAAGGATACAAATAAATGATGTTTTAAACAGGTGTTTAAGAAGTGTTTTAGTTTGTTAAGAATAATTGCTAACCAAACCTTTTCAGACCTGTGTAAGAACACATTTGCAACACAACATGATACTTTCTGTATTACTATATAAAACCTTGGAGTGAGTGTTTTGTTTAGTTTTAATTAAGAAGCAATTTCCCTCATACATGGCAAATAAGAGCTATTTTGCATTCTGATATGAAAATCAATAGTGGTTCTCTGTCTCTGCTAGGAGTCAAATTAAGCCCTTTATCAAGAGCACGAATACCTGCATTACAATCTCACGCAATATTTGTCATACTAAGTATGGTTTGATTGAAACTTATTACAATCACACTGTCTGAATATGTCTATTGAAGATAGGTATAAGAAATGCCATCTAAAACATGTCATTAACTCAGCAGAAAGCACCTTATTAAAAGCTTTTGATAAGGCCTTAGCACAAAAATCAAATCCTATAAAACATAATTGGTAGTCTCAGTTATTAAAATGTTTTAAGATAAGTGAAGATAGAAATGTCCTCTTTCAAATTAAGCAAAGAAAAAAACCTGTCATTTCAGAATATGGAATTCTTCATCCTGTACAACTGAAATCTCTAAGCTAAACATACTATCTGAATTCAGTCAAAAACCTCATCTGGGAAGAAAAAAGAAAAGGGCATGCATTATTCATATACAGCGCTGCCACGCTACTATACAAGTCTGGGGTTTGTGGAGACTATCCAACCACATAAACAGTATAACTGGGCATCTCTCCATACCACAGGAACACTTTTCAAAATCTTCCTCAAAGTACACGATTTGCTTTAGCAACTAACAGAACCTGCTAACAATGAAAATAAAACTTAGCTTAAATTTAAAACAAAGTACAAAATTTTTTAGCTGAACACACACCTTTTCTATGTTTAAACAGTTCTGCTAAACAACAACATGCAGTGAGAACAACTTCACACCATTTAGTAACTCATTCAGGAGCTAGTTACTTGCAGTAAATGCATTACTTTCATTATGCTAGTGGACTACTGGATTCATTCATTAGCTCAATGCTGTAGTCATTCTACTAGATCTAGATCAGATCTAGGGAAGTCGCTATATGGCTTTATCCATCCAGTGAGGAAAGAGGAGCGTTCAGAACAAATGTGTCTCAGAACAGGGACATACAAAGTGGGATTCCTTGGCTACATCACCTGCTTCACAGTTACCTGGAGATTACATATTCAAAGGGCAGATTATGGCTAGTCAGTGATTCAACTGTTATTTAGCCCATACTTAAACATCAAGCACAGAATAGGGTAAAAAAAATTATGCAATTTAAACCACAGTTTCCACTGCAAGGTAAGCTAAAGGAGTTGTTTAGGTACACAAGAAACTTAAAAACCCACCTTGATTACTTATAATTGTCCACACAGATCTATTCACCATTATCAGTGTGCAAGGGTTAAGAAAAAGAGAAATAAAGCACCCAACACACTGTGCTAAACTATTTTGTTTTGCCATACTTCTATTGGAAGATTTGCTGTAGTAGATTTATTCATCATTGCTTGAGATCAAAGAACCAGCAGAGGTAAATTTCAATCCCCCACCTACCACTGATTCAGGGTAGCCTCTGACCAAACTACAGTCTTTGTGTGCTGTAAACACAAACAGATCAGTGAAGTGTGGAAGGAACAGAAGATGGGCCTGCTTAATTTCACCTGACTTGTCTACTCATGTACTAAAAGGGTGCCAAACCGACTACTTAAAACATCTGTAAAATGGACTTCTAATACACATTGAGTTTTCCTAATGAAAACTTAGGAAAGAACATGCTGAAGCAGCCAAAAAAATATAAATTGTCTTTTCCATTGCTTCCAAGTATTGCTTCTCTTTAAGCTTAGATAAAGGTTAAAAAAAGGGGTTTTTTCTTTTAAGAAATTATTCATACAATTTCACGTAGATAGATCTTCCAATAATTTTTAAGGAAATTTAAGCCCTTGGTCTTAATAACTCTCATTCAAACATTTCATTGTACAAGAATTGGTTTCACACTGATTTTTCCTCCTTAAAATCGTTTACAACTAGTCATCAATACATCACAAGTCAAGATTCTTTAGTATGTAAAAATAATACTGCTAAATAAATTAATAAATTTATATTCAATAGTTGAATGTATTGGTATCTGAAGAATCCCAATAGTAGCTAAATAAAGAAATGGTATCCAGATTATCCTGTTGCTTCTTTGAAAACTGCGGTGCTGCCTTTTCTTCCATAGCCCATCAGTAATGTATACTGTACATATTGCAGTAGTCTGGGATTAAGGATATGCTAGTGCATCTAATGCTTAATTCCATGTTGGCTTTGTTTATGAGACATTTTGGCAGAGAAGCAAAACCATGTACCAATTGTGGATAACCAACACAGTTAAAACCATTGAAACTCCAAGTACAATTTTCCAAAGCCATTTGGGATTCTCAAGTATCTCTAGATAAGCACTAAAATTTACTACTTCTACACAAGAGCAGCGATGCTTTCTTCACAATGTATCAAGAACACCTTTTTAATCCAATTTGGTTGGCTATTCTCTTATATTAAAGGAAACAGCCATCCCCACAACTAACAACTTGCGTGATGAGAAGCAGCAAACGGACAATCACATTACAGAAATTATACATAATGTGTCCATCACCTAATGATTTCACCGCTCTGAATTGTGATCAAATGTCTTACTAATTTATTTTTTTTCACAGCAGAAGCAAAGCACTGACAACAAAGAAAACAGGTAACATTAAGGTATAGATGCTGGGGGGAGGGGGAGTGTTTGTCTTTTTTTTTTTTTATCTCGCTCAGTCAAAACCCAGTAATGCTTCTAAATTAAGATAAACTACAAGTTACCTCAGATCTCCAACAGAGCTATTCTGCAGGGGGCAAACAGCAAATTATTTTTAAACCCTTTCATTTTAGTATGACATTTTACAGAATGCATTCATTGTCCCCGTCAATACATGTTGCTCATTTATTAATGTCTTCTCCTACTCTTTGCTCACCTTTCTACAGTGGAGTTCTTTCCTACTGAGCTGATAACTTTCTTTCCAGGCTTACAGCAATGCATTTTATTCCCAGATAGGCATACAAGTCAGCAGCCTGATGACATACTCAACTTACCATCAGCCCCAGGAACAATAAACCTACTACTCCAGTGAACTAGTACATTACCTCCAAGGCGACACACATTCTCTCAAGATTGCTTCAGAATTTCCCCACCCATTCATTTTAAAGAAATTACAGATGCCTGGAGCAGCCATCTGCAGGCAGCATACACATGACTGGATCAACCTCCATCAAACATGGTTACCTATCAGGCTCAGAAAAATCTATAAGAAAACCAAAGTTTTTAGGAAATACCAAATTTCACAGAGGAGTAAGTTATGAACACTCTGATGTCTTATTGATAGCCCATGGTGGGGATCAGCTCCACACCCCAACTAAGCCTTGTGGTAGTACCTATTATTTTGACTTATCAGCTCCCCAAGCAGTAGACCGGACACCTCAAACAATTCCAGTGCCACTAGCCTGTTAATATATTTCCATTCCCTCTAGTCATGAAACATCAATTGTGCTTGTCAGACACGTGAAAATACACGTTCCTTATAAGTACCAGCATAAGCATACTAAAGGTTTGTTGTTTAATAGGTTTGGGTCTTTTAAATCTATCTCCTCAGTGATCTGCAGTCCCATTTGTACCTATTTCTGCCTTAATGTACATCATTCATTTTAATGCATCTATGTTGCTGTTTTTCACTACTTTTGCTAACAGCAAATTTTACATATTTTCACTTTCAAGTATAAAATTTTTTAAAATCACAGTTAAAGGTGACAAGACTTTTTTCAGCACCTTATGCAACAGAAGTATATTAAGAGTGACCCAAATGTAAATAATACAATTATTTGATGGGAGGGCAATATGTCAAGTGGCAGGAAAAGTGAGAAAACTAAGCCAGAAATAGCTACATAGTATTTCTCTTATTTTAAAAGGATTAGTAATTCTGTTTATGGTTAAGATTAGTGACAGCCATAACAACAAATGTTTATACACATAATTTTAATGTGGAGTTCTTTTCTGTTCCTTCTTGCTGAACTATGTCTTTAAACTTAATACTATATTATTATTATTACTACAAAAGACTGGCTACCATCCTGCACTGCTCACAAGTGTTTAAAACTGCAGTTTAAACCTGAAGAGCCATACATCAGGAAAGAAACAAACAAAAAACACGAGGACAAAGGGAAGTCATAACATACAATGATGTTTCCTGCATTATCTAAATGTGTTAAGCAAAAGACATCTTCAAAACAGACAACTAATGCGTTGCTATCAGGAAGCCAAGAAAAATAGTCCTAATTTACAACACAACTGATAAAAAGGTGGTGGTTTTCTTATATCCTCAGATCTTGCAGCCATAAGATTATGAGATTCTTTTTTTCCTGTTTACATTTTAAACAGGTTTCCAGCCTTTAGGGTTGCAAATAAGATTTTGTGAAGTGGAACTTTTAAGATTAAATCCTAATCCTAGAATTTTCAATCCAATTGCTCTTTTGGAAATGGAGGAGGAGGGAGTACTAGGAGTGATCTTCTTTCCTGAAAAATACTACTCACTCATCTTCTTTCAGTGTTCTCAGACTCTACATCCTGATCAAGGGACATCTGAACTTTATCTCCCAGATTAAAATTTAAGAAAATGGATAGACAAGATTTCAGTATCACTATATACCCAACTTCCAAAACCATTACACTGACGTTCATTTGGGTTCCCAAATACGATGGTAATTTTCACACAGTTGTAATACAGGGTAATCCAATCCCCTTACTCTCCACCCAGCACCATGCCTTTAAAGAAAAGGCCATTATACTCTGCAAGATATTTTTAATTAGATTTTGAGCTGCAGGATGTTTTTAGAAGGCTTATGTTCAGTTCCATAAATATTTTCCAATTATCACCAAAATAATGTAAAAATTCTGAATACAGAAGAATTGCAAACATGAAGGCATTAAAACTGCTTTAAAATGTCATTATTTTAGCTCTATCTATCCATAGCAGCATGGGTATTTAACTGAAAAAGCGTCTCTGAAATTCTCCAGTTTGATTATCAGAGAATGGCTTTCTTTGTGGTGACCCTAACAGGGAGAACAGCTGGAAAATGCCTTGAAATTGTACATGCCAATTAAAAGTGATACAGTCCAGATCACTGTATGGTCTGCCAAAGGGATAAATTATAAAGAATCCTTTTACTTCCAGTTAAACCACCTGTTTTTGAGAGAAGTTTCAATGATAGCCCCAGACTTCACTTTTTAACCAGTCATGATCATCTACTTCAATAATGAAGTAAACCACATACCTTGAGCCTATTTAATATTCAGGTTTGCTTTGAAGCAAATTCAGGACAAAAGACCTCCACAGAACAGCAATAAAAAGAAGTTTCCTTAGTACAAAAGCATTAATTTTATGGAGCATTTTTAAATATTTCACCAATGTTAAGCAGTGTTAGTCAATTACAACCCCTGATCAAAAAAACAAAGTGGTTAGCAGTCTTCTCTGGCTACAGACAGAAACCTGTAACAAAGACAATGGGGGGAAACACTTCTCTTTATCAGTTTTAGCCATTATCTTTTATATATCTTATGTTTAAAGCTATATTTTAAGGGGTCTCAGCCACACATTTTTGATCAAATACACACAAATTATTTATGAAGATGTACAAGCATTTGATCAGGAAAAAAAATGTTTTCTATTTCTCCATGGAAAAAAGTCATTTACACTACACTCTACTGTCACTTTTATCAACGGGTGATTAAAATAGTAATTTTATTCCTTTTTATTCATCAAGCTGACAGCAAGTCTGGTGCAGCTGAAACATGTAGAGAGTACTGAGCATGCTGTACAGTTTGCTAATACAAAGTAGGTCCAATTTCATATTCTTGCAGTGGACTTCCTAAACAAATATTGTAACATGCTATCTACACATCATTCATACACAATTTCTGGATGTCCAAAATTCTTGGAAAAAATATTCCAAAGCAATAAGTAAATAGATGATAATAAAGTCACAGAAGGATTTCTGTTTCAACAATCCCAATTAGTATATGATATTCTACAAAGACCTTGATTAGCATAACAAAACAAGTATTTCTACCAAATAGTTTCTAAAGAACCATAAACTCTTTGTCCTCTTCCATTTCTCAACTTGTAACACAGAGGTTCTCATGTAATACAATTTAATAATTTCCTCATCAGAGGAAGCTAAATTTTGAAGAGAAAGTAGACTAAGGCTCACAAGGATGACAAGAAGCTAGAGTGCTCAAGTATGGTCCAAGTCCATGTCAGTAAATAAATCCTAAAAAGCAAATGTGAACCTGAATGGAGCAACTTGCTTTCAAATACAGAGCCAGCTCTAAAAATCATCAAGGATAACTTTTTCCAAGTAACTGAAAATTTTCTTGGATTTTTTTTAAATGCTTTACAGTAATACCCAAATTATTTTGAGACATGATCTCACATCCAGCAAGGCCAGTGTTGAGTTCATGTTACTGGCCGAACAGACCCAAGTTGATTCTGCATTCCATTCCAGCATCTTCACCCCTTGTTCCAGATACCCATGCAGAAAAACCCCAATAAATCCATATCACTTCTGGCAAGACTTGCTGGCTTGATTTAGCTTTGGAATCAATGCAGTGACATCCACATAGCACTGCATCTGAGCTAGAAAATCTTCACACATGCTCACTCTCATAACTAACATTGTTTGTCTATAGACTGGATCATTTAACACACTCATAGAAGAGACTTAATTTGTCTGATAGCAATACTGACACTAATTGGCTAAATTAACTCAATTTCAATATATTCCTAGCTATTTAGTGATACTTTTCACTTCAAGACCTAATTTTATATATCCTCCTGTTTTCACATGAAAGTAAACTCTGTGCCTGTTTCTGTAGTGTGAAAATGACAGAGCACCAGGACTCACTTATAAACCAGCCTCTCTGGGCCGCAAGACTGACTTGGAAACTGACTGTAGAGTTACCAAATTCTGACCATGTCACATATCATTCACATTGCTCCCACATGCATTAATTTGTATGATATAACTATGAAGTAAAAATAAGTAGCCCGTGTTACAAAGAAACAAAAAGCAAAAACCAACATTAAGTGTGGGAACTATATCACAAAAATATGTACTATTTATATGTTACAACATAGTATTAAATATAGTAATAATGGCAATATATTTATGTAAAACCAAGAAAACAATGGTAAGTTTTAAATTCCCAGAAGAGTTTCCTACTCAAGATTTATCAGCCTTATTAAAAAAAATCATTGATAAAAATATGGGAAAATTATGCAATTCTCCTTTTTACAGTTTCTCTTGTTTGTGTTGTTCTTTTAGCATTTAATATAATGATGTACTCATAGAAATAACAATCCTCAATCTGATTGAGGAATCTGTATCCAATCTGAAATTAGTTTTTGTTCATTTATGTAACCAGCTATTTCAAGTGTGTTCATGAGAGCTACAAAGTGCATATCCCCATTTTGTGAGATTATTAGATATCCCATCATTAACATGATCACACTGATTGTAGTGGTTTGTCTACTTCCTAATGACTACATTTACTGACTTCACCTTTCTTAAGTTCTAAAAGATTTTTTCAAGATGTTGTGTATCCAAATTGCTTAGTATTTGACCCTTCAGTTAATGATGTAATTTAACAGACGTAAGTCAAGCAGGTTTTTTCCATAAAAAGACCCCTGCGTATTTTTTTCCAACATATTGCAACAATTTTCATAAGAATGAAATAGTACAAACAGCAAGTGGTTACAAATCCAAGCATAGTTTACATTTTCTTTATTAAGAGCTTTATTCTTTTGGATAGAAATAACATTTTATTCTCATTCCATTTTATTAAAATTCTTAGCATTGATTTCTCTAATTTCCATTCACATATGAAGTTTAAAGAAAACCCAACCACCACCTTCCTTAAATGACAAGGTTAATAACAGTTATTGAGCAATACCATAAAATATTATAGTTAACCCAAAGAATTTTGTCTATTTCCTAATTTATGTGATTAGGAATAAACAAAGAAACAAAAAATTTAAAGGCTCTATTTTCTTCCTAATTTTTGAAATAGATGACCTAGTTGAAAGGTACACCCTAAGTAAGATTTGTTCCTCAAGAAAAGGAACACTGAATTAAGAAACTAAAAAATGAGACCTCCTTCATTTCTAAATTGAGCTGTTACTGTATATAATGACAATTCTTCAAAGATATGAGGAGATCCAGAACATACTTTAAAAACCCCTCATCGTTGAAGGAGTTCAAAGCCCATGACACAGAATTTTACTTAAGATGACACTGAACAAAACAGCACTGTATTAACTATTTCTGGAACATGAAGAAATTTCATTCACACCAAAGCAAAATACGTTTCTATGTATTTCTTAAACTTTTATCACTTGAAAGAAAAAGTGTTTCACTCATGCAAACTCTTAGGAGTACATACAGTACTGCATGATATGTGTATCTATGCACCAACACTGATAAAACATTATTACAACCTATAGCATAATTACTTTTTTTTTCTTTAGATATTCTTACCAAATGTTACTTCTCCATTGCCACTCTTGTCAAATAACTGAAAAGCAACAATGAATATTGCATCTGGAGTACACAAAACAGACTCAAATGCCAAAAATTCTTGATAGGAAATCAACCTACAAAGGAAAATATAAAAGTTATAAAAATTTTTAAAGAAATTTCACAATACCAATGACATTGTGTTTGATGCTCTAGAAAATTGTATGATCCAATTATTAAAATTAAATTCCAATATAAAAAGTTAAAACTCTACGCAAAAGTATGTTACATTTAAGTAGTTACTTAAACTTTATGCAACTCAGTTTCTTCCACTATAAAAGGACCTAAGTCTTCATATCCAACAACAAAATATAAACAATTCCTAGTGAATATCTACAATTTATTACCTTGTTATTACAAATCTAAGCAGACAGCACTTAAAAACTAAGACTAAAAAACCAACAGAAATTCTACCACCATTAAATTTAGAGGGCTGTCATTACATTACTAATTTATATATGTATTTCTACTGAGAGAAAAAAGTTTAATGCAAGTGTGGTATAAAATACAACTATTTTCTTAAAACAATATAAAACATTCATAAAAAACAGTTTAATTAAAAAGTATACTGTACTATGTATATAGGGAAAAATATTACACTTCTAGTAGAACATGAACTGCAAAGTCATATACTTGAGGACAAGAAAGACAGAAACTGCAAGAACATTTGACATAAGGACTTACATGTGACCAAGGCAGGGAAGGATTTGAGTGCAACAGCAGATCACAAGGTTCTGAGCTGTGCATGCAAGACAGTTACCACACAGAAAAATGCAACTCAGGAAGCATTAGGAAAGCTGTTCCCATGCAAGTCAAGGAAGCAGCGGTATCTCTGGCTACACTTCCCACATCGTCTCTGGAATGCTGAATAGAAATCCAAGGCCTTGTGTTCAACACATAAACCTCAGATTTGAATGTATGCACAGGTAACTCATTGGGATAATCATACATAACTTTTCTAGAGGAACTCAGCTTATACTGACTAACAGGAAAAACATTTAGAAGGGATCTTTATGCTTTCTTTAAGAACAGCTGTAGAAAGGTAACTCCTAAGCCAGGAGAAGGTAAAGGATAATGTTGACACAGGAACAAAACCACATATCCATAAAGATATTTAGAGTTGTCATATACTATGGGCTGTCCAGAATACTGCAAGCAAAAGCCTTAGGTTTTAACAGCAAACTTGGTTTATTAACAATATAGTGTGTCTTCATCCCTGTAAAAATCGGGGACTTAGAATATTTAATCCAGTTACAAGTTCCTGAGTTCAGTTTATAGAAATAAATGACTGGATATCTATTTTAGCATCAAAAATTATCAATGGAAATAAGAGTTTTAATTAGATTTTTTAATTTAAAAAAAAAATTACTATTTTAATAGACGTTGTTACAACATACCATATCACTCTAGTTGGTACATTTTCCTAGAAAACGTACATAATTAATTTGAATTTAGTACTCTTCCTAAGAGATCATTAGGTCCTAGAGATTACTTCACACATTACTGCTTAAAAGCTAAGTATAAATTCTGTTCCTTACAGGAAAAGAAAAATCAAGCCACACCATTCATTAGTTTATCTAGTCATTCTCTGTCAAAATACATGTAAAGGAAAATTGAGATATTTTAAATAAGGTTACATGTTAACATTCTTGTATATATGAATTGTAGGGAAAATAGAGAAAGAATGTAATGATTTTGAAAGGAATTAAAATATGTCAAATACAGAATGATTATATTCATTTGTCACACCAGAACAACAAAAATCAAAGACAAGAGAATGGTTCTTCAGATGCAAAGTCAATTTAATCCAAAGGATAATCTTAATAACTAAGGGTTTAGCATCAGAGAAACAGAATATCCTTCAAAATAATTTCAAAATACACCTCACATACAAGCAGAAACCTGACATATAAATTAATTCCTAATCAGGAAGCTTTCTAACTGACAGAATCAAGTGACGATCTCTGTAGAATGCATTTGTTGAAGCCTGAACCTGAAAGAAGCCGTCTTCAGAGGTTTCACTTTTACAGTGCCTACAGCAAAAGGAGATAGACATATTCAAATTTCCTTTCCATATATTCAACTCACGGTGACTATAGCAGGGCTATCCCCTGTGGTCCTCTGTTATCCATTAGGGTGGAGATAACAGGAGCTGGATTAAACAGAACGATGAAGCTTCCCACCCAATCGCTCCTCAAGCATCATTCAGTGAACCCACTGCATTACAGATTCCATAACAATATCAAATTACTCACCTTTCATTTTATCTGTAACATTTCAAAAAATTTCCTCTTATTTCTTCTGTAGTGTTACCCTTCAGAAGCACACAAAGCAAGTATTTACAATTTTCTCTCTCTTTCCTTTCTTCTTACTACAACTCTTTTTCCCGCACACAACACAGCTTTTAGTCATTATATATAGCTCTGTTGTGACTCTTCATTATGTGAAACAGCAACTCTTTCTTCAGTACTTAGCTTAGGAACACATTTCCAAATTTTAAGAATGGCATGCATATAAAAACACTACTCAGAAACAAATAATTAAAATTAAGATTTTTTTTTTTTAATGACTACTGTGAAATGTTGAAGAAACTTTGATTTTAAAACTGCAATACCTACCAAATGTAATTGATTTATGTAATTGGGAGGCTGGGTTTGACACACATGTCTATTATTCAGAGAGAATATTTATCCTCATTTCAAAACTAGTGCCTGTAGTCTGAAGATATAGGAATGCTTACAGCTTCAGTGAGATCCCACTGTATTGAACAGATAGCAGACAAGGGTGCTTAGGCCAAATTTTAATTTAGACCTCATCACATTAACTTCTCAGAATATGTATTTGTAACAATAAGAAATAAACACTGTGAAAGTGAAGAGTTGTTTTAAGAACTACCTTACAGAGTTTCTCTAAAGCAATCCAGTCTTGTACCACAGTAATTGGAGTACGCAATATAGTACTGTGTAACAGTTAAGTAACGATCAAGTTACCATCAGAAAAAAAAAGGAAAAAAAAAAAGGAAAAAAAAATTGCTTACAGCCAGCCAATTCTAAAGTGTACTTTTTTTCTGAAGTGCCAAATTTAAACCTAAATGAGATTTAGAAGTACTAACAAAGTATTATGAATAGTACTTTCAGTATTTATCTGAAGGGCAAGCAAGGCTAAGAGAATTTGATAGCAGATACAGGAATGAAATTTTGTAACAGAACCCAAAGCTTCTCAAAGACTTGCTGTATGACATTGGGCAGTCATTTACTCTACAAATGTATGGTAATAGGACTTCCTTGGACTTCATAAAGTAACTTTAAGTCCTTGGAAAGTCGGAATGCGTTCTGGAATTCAGTTGAAGATTACAAGAATTATTCATGCTACAGATTAAACTCTCTGTGCAGATGATACAGTTATTAGAGCCTGGATTTTGATATATTACAGCTCACTACAAATGAAGAATGAGCATGTAAAAGTAAATAAATAAACCAATGATGATGATGGGAGTGTAACAAAAACTTCGCATTAAATACAGATTAGAGACAAATACACATTTCAACATTTAGAAAAACATTTCAGACAAGTATTCAGACAGCCAAACACTTTGCACTGAAGACCATTTGGTAATAATTCCCACTCCTACTGTTCCCACAAAGAAGCAGATAAAGCACATTTACCATTATTTGATTATCTCACTTCAAATATTACCCACACTTAAAAAACAAAAAAAAAAACCAACAAAAAAAAACAAAACCTTACATTCACAGGGAAAGCAACAAAAAAGTGATGCCTCAATGTAAAGCTCTGCTGTAGCATAAAACAAGTTATTGATTTCTTACTGTAAAAAAAGATCCTTTATAAGACATTTTCTGAAGAAATGCACACCGTAAAAGATAACAACAGCTTTCAGAGAAACAAGATTATTCAACATCTTGGTTTAGTAGTCATCAATTAGACTATTATTTCAACAGATAGATGCAAAATAGCTTTTTCAATCGATAAAATGCAACAAACTGCAGCTGTGTATTGCAGACAGACAAGTTATTTAGATTTATCAAACGTGTGTATACATCATATGTATTTTCAAAGTGCTGCAGCTTTATTAAAATAAAATCATGTAATATTACATCAAACAGGAGACCCTACATTTGCTATTTAGTGTAAAATGTATACATCATACACAATTTCATTTGTAAAGCACAGACACTGTGCAAGCAGCTTGGGATACTATGCCAACTAATAAAAATTCTAAAGCAGAACATGAAAACAAAAAATTTTAAGCAACATTGAAGGTCAGATTAAGAGTCACAAATCCAAGGACTTTCCATTTAAAGCAAGTTTTATCTATATATTTACAAACATACTGTATATCTTAACAGTAACTTTTCCTCTCTTCCTACAAAATACTCAGTCCTTTCTGCATACTTGACCTGTTCTCTGATCCATCTTAACCTTCTCATTATACTTTAACAACGCTTCCTACTGCAGTCCAAGGCCAAAGTGAGAAGTGGGTTTGAAGATGAGTGGGTTTGAGGGTACTACCTCAGTGGAGTGAACATTTGGTAAATTAATTTCAGAGAACAGTGTAAAAGCAAGTAATATTATCTGTAAGCAGAGCTGGAAAAGGTTTATGTAGTGTGACCTTATCTTGATGAGACAAACATCATCACCCTTCATAGAGCCATTAGCATTTCTCTTTCCTAGAAGCCAGCTCTTTAAATTCGAATTGCACACTACAGAAGTAAGAAAGCTTTTCCATATTTCCATGTTTAATTACAGGTACTAAAGACCATATATATAATTTCTAATCATGGACCTGAGTATACAGAAAAGAATTTTTCCAAGGTAATCACACTATGTTAAACCTACTTACAGTTCAACTTCCTCTGCATTTGTTAGAACTCCACTAAAACAAATCTTAATTTTAAAAATGCATGTTAAGCACCTTTTTTTTCCCCCCAATTTCCACAAATTTATAGTCTATTGTAATTGAGAAAAAAACTTATAATCTAAATGAGCCTAAAGTATAATAAAATGAATAATGTATTTTAGAAGATGAAACTATCAAACTCATGCATCACACAGAATCACTAGGTTGGAAAAGACCTTTGAGATCACCGAGTCCAATGCATTACAAGCTTCTAATGGAAAGCAAAATTCTCACCCATCCTTTGTTTGATCTGCCACTCCAGCCAACAGCTGCACTGTTTTAGGATTATAACGTGGATCTGTATAGAGTCCAAGGTACTTCTGCACAAAATCTTCAGGGGTCATGTAATGCTCACCATCTTTCTCAACACTGGCATACTAGAGTGATAATACAAAATAAAATCACACAAACAAAAAAGAATACATTTAGGTGCTAATTATCACTGATTACCAAACTAGTATCTCTACTATCACTTAAGATGGTGCACAACTGTCTGCTATTAACTGCTCTGAAACTAAAGGGCTTGATTAATAACATCACTGTACTCGTTGCTTACCACAACAATCAGATTATTCCAGTAGAGCAGGTGTGTTCACATAATGACCAATGTCTTCCAATAAAAAGACAATTACATATTTTCAGAAAACTGTGAGGTAATTGCACAAATTTATAAAACTGCAGCTATGTTGTAACTTTCCATCTGCAGCTACACTGTGAAATAAATTTTCTTAAAACTTCTAGTAGCAGGTACCTTCTAAGTAATTCTTCCTGATCATTCCTATAGTTAGTTTGGAAAATATGTATTATTTATTTTCTCTTTTTGTTAAAAGTAACTTCAGATTATTTTTTATCCTAAAACTAATGATTTGGACATTTTTCATTTATGTAAAAATTGACACACAAAGTATTTACATCAACTGAAATATTTTACTTTTAGTTTTATTAACAATGAATTGTCGAATAAAAACCATGGGCAAATTTTAGAATTATATGATTTAAGTAAAAATAAAACTATCTAGAAATAAAATAACCAAGTACATCTTTATTACTTACACCAAGACAACTATCACATGTCTGTATCAGTATTCTTACAGATTACTTTTCTGTTTCAAACCATTAATCACAGGTTCTTATCTGTGGGTCAACTTTACATTAAAAGTGAACTTTGTAGCATAAAGTAGATTCCATGCCCTCAGCTGTCCAGTTACACTGTGTAACACTAAACTTAAACCGAGAACATGAAGCAGTAGGAATTGAAAGCACAACAAGTGAATAAAAAGGAGACGTATGATGGAAGTTCATACCCCTCATCTTGTTTCAAGATGGCAGTATAGTTGCAGGAAAGATTTCTTTTAGTTTATTTATGATATGACAGTAATCTTATAAATAAGACCTAAATTTTCTGACTACAAGGTTAAAATATGCTTGCAACCTGGAACACAAGAAAGTAGATCAAAAAAGATCTCTAGTTCCCTAAGGTACTGTGACCTGACCCAGTTTGATGACCAAGTTTGTTTCTCAGCATTTTTTCCTCACAAAACCTGTAAGCAAGCTTATTTAGTAGTTTAAAATCCATCTCTTCTGTTCACTCTCTACTGCACAGTCTACTTGCACACAGGATGACTTAGATGAAGACCTTCAAAACTATACATAGACCTGTATTCATTCTGAGAAAGCAAAGTTACAACACTACAGAGCTGTTTAATTAGAATTTTGATTTGCAATAACAGTAGTGTGTTTTAATTCATTTGTAAAAATGTAATTTACCTGTCTATCTTCTAGTCATTGAAAGCTGCCTACATAAGTGTTCTCTGGAGAAAAAGAAATGGCAATGCCCCCCGAGGCCTATAGTGCAATATCTATGCTAGAGAATTCAAACTTCAATTAACGGCCTTATCTGGCATTTGTAACTTTTCCACTACATACTGCAGTATATAGTGGAAAAGTTATAAAGTATATAAAGTAACTAGTATATATTCCACTATATACTCAGCTGACACAGCTTTATCTGAAAGAGTAACACAAAGGGACCCTACTCTGCCAGAGACCCTGCAGGAATTAGAATACTAAGACCTACACACACCACCTGTTAAGGTATAATGCTCCATTAGGGTAACAGGGATCATTCACACGTCGTGTTTGTTTTGGCTGTATGCAACCCAACCAATTTAATCAGGACAGTGTTTTAGTGTGAAGGAGCTTGCATCAGCATCAATGCCTGCTAAAGCATCGCCTGTATCTCCTCCACCATACTAGCCCTTCACATCACTTCATCACCTCTTCCTCTTCCATCCTATAGCTATGATAACAGCCATTTGCAAGACTGCATCATAAACCAGACTACTGAACTAATCCCGAATTAAAATAGATTATTTCCACAAAAATAGGAACATAAAGCAGTAGACAGGAATCCTTTAATTCAGCACTGCTGCCAACATGACAATATAATGGAGCTGTGGCTTCATTTAATCAATTCAGGAAGGCTGTCTTCACAGTTGTACACACAAGTGACTAAAAAATTAATTATGATGCATGATTCTGCTGCAAGACATACAATCCAAAGAAAATGTTATGATGAACCATCCACCATGCAGAGTATTGAGCACATCTTCAAGAATAACAGAATCCAACTGTATGAGTGTGTATGAAAGAGTCAAAATCTAACCATCATCATCATCTGTTTTCCTTCAGATATGCATTTATCTGAATTTACTACAAATAAATTGTTTCTACAAGAAAAATCTCTGTATGGGAAGTTTTGTTAAAAAAGTTTGAGACAAAAATAATTAACTGTCACATAGATTGTGCTCCATATGAGAAGGTCATGGTATTTTGAAAGAGCTTGGCAGACAGCCAATAAATTAAGCCCTAGTAAAAGCAGGCAGGCTATTGCCTTTTGGCATGCATTTGTCCTCAAGTTACCTTTTCACCATACAACTTAAGAATCTTTATAGCACAAAACAAGGAATTGTAAATTATATTTTAATTTGCATATAAAACATAACACACCAATTGAATCTCTATTTTCCTCAGTCTCTAATTATCACTCCATAGCACAAAAAAGTTACTATACATTTATAGACCATCTCAGGTAAGCACTTGATGAATTCGCAAGAGACTTCTTTTTAAACACCATATAATACAAACACAAAAACTCCACTTGTACAATATAGTGTTAGGTATTGCCACACTTGCAGAAATAATGTTTTCTTTGAAAAATCGTTTATTTTTCAATTTAAAGGGGTCTTCTACCCCAATTATTTTATCTGGGCAGAGGAGAAAAAAGTTCTGAAACAAGAGACCTGTGGGCATACTTAACACTTTTTTTTTCAATTAAGCTAAGCTATGAGCAAGACCTTTTTACCAAGGACAGGGGTGTGGAGATTGTTGTATTAAAATTGGAAAATTGGTTTTGTTTCCTTCTCTACCTTGGTGGAACAGGTTGCAATTGCCTTCAGCAGGCAGCGAACTATTCAATTATATTCCCTGAGGTCTGACTGCGTTTTGCCTAAAAAAAAAAGAATGAAGTCTTACTAAGAAATCTGGTAACTGTTATTCTACGTAACTCTTTTATCCCTCAGTGAATTTCTACTTTGTTCTTTTATGGCTGTTACTGAACTCAGTGGTTAGCAAACACCTGAGAAATAACTTATTTGATGGCATACAAACATGAAGTTTCAAAGCCTGCACTTCATAGTTACAGGTTTACATACAAATAATATCACATATTTTTAATACAAGTCAAACTTCTAATATTTAACAGTTCAAAATAATAAAAAGAAATATAAAGCAAGCTTTAGAAATTCTAAGAGAAAAGTGTATTATCAGGTATCCATTAAAATACAACTTAAACTGGATGGACAGATGACATCGATCACATTAGAAAATACACATGAACAGAAGGAAATTTAAGCACACTCTTTATGAATAAAGTGGATGACGAAGAGGCCTAGAGTGCACATCTTCCCTTGTTCCTGTTTCCAAGGGAAGCCAAATTTAGGAAGGAATGCACGCCCTTTAGTGGAAGCTCACAGACCAGGCCAGCACTCTCTGCAAAGAGCACAAGTTATCTGACCCCTGATCTGTGCAACTCTAGCAGTATTTCAGAACAAGGCTCTCTATAACTTGGTCTTGGAAAGAATGAGTTCCCTTTTTTTAAAAAAAAAAAAAAAAAGTTATATTGCTTACTTTCTATCGAACAAAACCCCGCAATTTCAAATCCAATTATAATTAATTCTAACCCAAAAGAAATATAAACTCTCTTTCTGTGCCAGAGGTATCTGCATTGTTTGGGGTTTTTTACTGTAAATCTCAGATACTCAAGAAGAGACAGGAGAGCTTCTGTGTTTTTCATTCCTCAGAGCACTAAACAATCTACATGTCAGTTTGCATGCTTCTTTGAAGATAAGGTAGACATGGAAAAGACCAAAAAGCTGTTTTAAAACCAGACTGATTTTTAGGTCAATAAAACATGCATGGCCAGAAAGACAATTTCAAGATCCAGTCGTACAATGTTCTTCCTCTCCAGTTTCCCCTACATGACCACAACCAAGGACTTCCGGAAGTAAGTACATTGTTTGAAGAAAGCATTTCTACTGACTGAAGTCAAGCATCACAGAAAGTCCACATTTCCAAGTTGAATAGAGAATTTTGAGACACCGTGTCACTTTTTTTGTGAAGTATCTTGCAAAAAGTTGGAAGAGAGTTGTACGATGTTCCAGAACACCACATTTTGGTATTTGTATTTTAAAAAATCTAATTTCATGTTGCTTATTTTATTAACACACTCTACTGTATTCCTTACCTACAAAAGTTAAATGTCATGTTGACAATAACTGAACCTGTGATAGAATTTTATTAGAAACTAAATGCTGTGCTTTCAGTGTTTGATTCCAACATCCTATATTTTAGCACTCAAACAATGTTACTAGTGTGGCCCAGTATGCAAAAGAACTAATCTGCCAAACTTTGATTAGGATATAACTTCTCCCTCTCAGGCAAAAAGGTTTGTCTGTCTACTTACCATATGTGGAAACAGTTAGATAATATAGTAGGACCAAAAGATACGGGTGAAAAAGGAAACAGTTGATTTTATTATTTACAGTAATACCTTTAAAAGTTAATTTTATATTCTTTCCTTTTTCATAGAGGAAAGCTCCTTGAATATACTGTGTAATACTCAACATAAAAGGAAAAGAAAGGTATTTTAGTGATGGAAATATCAGTTGCCTCGCTATGGACCTAAAACACAGCTGTTCTTGTTCCATCTGCCCAATTCAAACTTTATTATTCCTATGAGAATGTGCTTCACTGTAACCAAGGAGGATGGAGAAAACTTCGTGTTGTTATTTATCTATGTTAATTCTAAGGCCCTGCAAGGGATAATATTGTGAAATACATCAATCTAGAGAAATTAATTTTAAGTTCTAAAAACACTGCCAGTCATCTACCCATCTGTAAGAGGAACACGTGTAAACCCTAAGGACAAAACATGCAGCCATGGAAGAAGAGTTTTTTAGAATCTTGCAACTATGTATTTAAAAAATAATAAAAATAATAAAAATCATTATCTGCTTTATGTTATATAATTAAAATACCTCTGAAAAATATTTCAGATTATCATTTGGAAATGTTAATCCCAATTTGCATCAGGAGCAGCTTCTCCTCAATGCCCAAAGGCCCTTTCAACACAGTGTGCCTGCAAAAAGAACTTCTAAGTGTCCCACAAGCATGACACATGCATGATTCCATGGAAAACTGCTGAAAGGGAAAAAAACAAGTCTATCAATCAAATAACATTAGACAGAGCTCTTTACCTGCAAAAAAATATTTCGCAGTTCAGCAGGATCGGCTCTTTTGGTTGATTGCACCTGTAAACACAACAAGTTAATGCTTCGCTAGCCAGGCTACTGACAGAGCACAGATAAAAGACGGCGTCTGCACGGGTAAGGGCAGCAACGCCGGGTCCCGCATTTAACGGATGGGGCGAACCTCAAACTGAACCTCCCCGTGCTCATTGCGGGAGTCCACAGCCTCCGGTGTCGGTGACAGCTGTCAAACTCCGAGCTGCCTGGAAGAGGCGCGGCGCGGCCCCGCACGACGCCAGCCGTTACCGCCCGGCGGGCCCAGCCGTTACCGCCCGCGCGCGCCGGGTAACAGTCCTCCGCGCGCCGGTTCCCGCCCTCCCCGGGGCGCCCGTCGCCCGTCGGGCCCTCGGCTCGCGCCCCCGCATCTTCGCCGCTTCGCCTCAGGAGGCAGAGCAAGGCAAGCTGCGCTACCTCCTCCCCGGGTCCGCCTCGCATCACCGCCCCACCGACGGCCTCCCCTAGCCCCCGGCAGCAGCTGCCGCCTCCCCCTGCCTCCCACCCGGCCGCCCCGCGCGGGCAGACGAGAGAGGGGTCCGCCCGCCTCCTCCTGCGACAAGCGACGAAGGGGGAGAGTCACCTTGACCGCCATGCTGCTCCCGGCGAGAAGGAGGAGGAGCCGCTCGTCGCTACCCACCCGCCGCGCCGCCGCAACAGCCACCGCCTCAGCGCAGCGTTCTGGTAATGAGCGCCCTGCCCTGCCCCGCCCGGCGCGGCGCTGCCCTCTGCCCTCGGCGGGCTCCCCTCAGCGGCGGCAGCGCCTGCCGCAGGTCTCCAGACACGAGAGCAGCGGAGTCCACTGGCACTGCCGCGCCCCCAGCCTGGGTCTCGCCGCGCTCTTACACCACTGCCCATGATCCGTGACACGGCGGACGATGAGCCGGCCTCGACCCTACCTCTGCTCCGGCGGCTCTTGGCCGGCGCCCAGGGCAGAAGTGGTCTAGGTCTTGCTTACCCCCTCGCCCCCTCCGCGTTAGCTGCCTCACGGTCCCATCATGGGGATGGTGGTTTGGACGGCATGTCAACGACCCCACCAAAAGTACCAGGAGAGCTGTTGTGGGTCCTTACTGGGTGCTGCTGGTAGCACCACCATCCTGCATGTGGTGGGTTGACGCTGACTGGACGGCAGGTGCCTGCAAATGCCGCTCTATCACTACCCTCAGCTGGACAAGGGGTAGAAAAGAAAATATTGTGAAAGGCTTATGGGTTGGGACAGGACAAAAAGATCAGCAACCAATTACTGTCATGGGCAAAACCAACTCAATTTGAGGAAATCAGTTTAATTTATTACTAATCAGATCAGAGTAGGATAATAAATAAAACCAAATCTTAAAACACCTTCCCTCATGCCTCCCTTCTTCCCTTAACTTCACTCCCAATTTTTCTACCTCCTCCCCATACAGTGGCACAGGGGGACGGAGAATGACATTGTGATCAGTTCATCACAATTTTTTTCTGTCACACCTTCCTCTTCAGAGGGAGGACTCTTCACACTTCCCCTGCTCCAGGGTGGATCCTCCACAGGGCCAAACAAGTCTGCTCTAGTGTGAGCTTCCCATGGGGTCACAGCCTCCTTCAGGCACATACACCTGCTCTGGCATGAGGTAATCACTTCTGGCTGGAAATCAGTAGTTTCTGACAGACTTTTGTAATACTTCAGCAGTAGAGCATGATGACTTTATACCTCAAAATGAAAAACATACAGGGCGTAGCCTCAAGAAAGGGGAAATTTATACATCATTTGGTCAGTTTGATCACAGTAAGAGCATAAAAAACCTTACTTAAATAACAATGCATGTTTTGTCTTGCTCTACTATTTCAAGGGCCCAAGATCTTTTTTATTGCATGTTGCTGAAAAGTATAGAAAGGACAGCTTCTGTTATACTTCAGATAACACACTGAGATATAAAACTACAACACAGCAGCTGAGGGTTTATAAATGGTAGTCACAAAACATGACTCACTTCTTTAAGTTTAAACCAAGTAATTTTCTCTCGAAAGCAATAGGTTTTTTGGCTATGGGTCAACATAAACTTCCTGAAGGTAACTTGGACTTCACACACTATGTGTGGATGTGCCAGCTGACAGCAGAAATAGTTTTGCCATTTGCCTATTTGCCAAGTATCTGACCCTTATACCACCTTGTTCAGCCAGTCCATGTACATGGAGGGTTGCAGGACAACTGCATCAGCACACAAACCCTTAAAATTGCAGAGATCTTCATAGTCCTTCCAGCAGTGGCTGGAACAAGTGGTTCAGTGTATGGCTTGCTTTCTTAGTAACGACAAAGCTCCGGTCTTACCCTCAGCTGCAGTGTAACGGTGGCATTGAGCCAGGGTACAGACCGTACCTGAAGAAAGAGCAGGAGCAAAGAGGTTGCTCTGCCCGCTCTAAAGCTGGATGGGAAGGTGTCGTACCTCGGGCCTCTTCCCAGAGGGATAACACTCAATTCAGCCCACGGCCTGTCTAGATTAGACTGCACACGCCCACGGCACGCCCATATCTGAAATAGGCGTGACAACGGGGCACTGGCGGGGCCAAACCGGCGCCCCGCCCGCCTCTCACAGCTGAGCAGCGTCCAGCCGCCGGGGACAGGCCGCGCCAGAGAGCACTGCGCATGTGCACGGATCAGGCCGATTCCACCGGCGGCAGCTTGCTGGGGGCGGGGCTATGCAAATTACGGATCGCGCTGATGCGCTTCTTAAAGGCTCCCGCCGGCCCCACGCGGTGTTCGGGGTAGTGTTGCGTGTGTGCGCGGGCTACGTTGCTTTGTACGGTACAGCTATTGGCTCCCCGCCGTTTTTCGGCGGACGGAAGCGGAAGTGTGTGTGCGCTCACTTCCGGTGAGTGGGCGCGCGGGTTGATTCGTTCTGCCCGGGTGACTCGGCCGCTGCTCTTCGGAAATGGCGGGTAAGAACCCGGGCCTGCGCTGCCTCGCGCTGCCAGACTGCGCTCCGAGCGCTGACAGGGCACGCTCTGCCACCTTGACCGCGGAGTGGGGCGGCGGTCTGGCCCCTTGGGGGCTCTTGGGGTGCTGAGGGGGAACAGGTCTGGGCGCTGTCGGCGTCTCTCCGTGAGGGAGAGTGGGGCCCTGGTGGCGGCCGACACTGCGTCCCTGTGTCGGGCTCGTGCGGGCGCTGACAGGGAACGTGGGAACGCTGTGGCCGGGACATGGAGCAAGGAACCGGAGCGTGAGCTCGGGGCCGTGGCGGTACCAGGGTTGGGGTGCCGACAAGAGCTGACCGCGGTGAGCTTGGGCGACTGAGGACTCAGGTATTTTGGGGGGAGCGCGGCTAACTTTGTGCTCCCCCTATTACTGTGGTCATGCTGCTGGATAGACAGGCAGGCATCCGCGGGCTCGCGGTCCCTATGCTTATTGGTGGTAAAACAGACTGTACCTCTGTGTCCACTAATTTATAGGAGGAGTGGGGTAGTCTAAAACCCAAACTTTTTTTTTGCTTAAAGCTTGCTATCTGAAGCTAGAGGAAGAAGTTTCTGATGACAGCCCTGGAATGAAGGAGGGGGCTGGCTGGGTTTGTAAAGCACTTTAAAAGTATCTTGATGGGTGCCTGCCCTGGATTGTTTTGAAAAACAGATTAGACACAATTTGTTTGTTATTTCTTCCCACATCCTCTCCGGAAGAGAAGTGGTAACTTGGTAATTGCTGGTGGTAAAAATGCCACTGTAGTTCATGAGCACCTGTTTATGAAAATGACTTAATACAAACACTAGAAATGCCCTGAAACATGTAGCTTAACATATTCTTTTAAAGAAACATGTTAGACTGAATTATTAATTTTTACTTGCAGCTTTCAAATATGTTTTATGGGTAATAACTGAGAAATTTAAATATTTTTATTGTAATGCCCTTCACTCTCAGAAATTAAGGGTACCTGTGGTCTGCCTTCTAGTTCCAGAGAAATGTTTGAGATACAACATGTAAAAGGAACAGAGGTTTATCAAGTTGTAGCTTTTTTACCAACTTGCTCAGTATTTCTGTTGCTTTTCTGTTGTGTGTGCTTTTCTGGTTTCGAGATTTTTTTTTCTTAGTATGTTACTTGAATAATAGTGACGTGTAACACTTTTTTAAATCTTTTTCTTCAGGACTTACTGCTATGGAGAAGAAGCTGGCTGAATACAAGTGTAATACAAATGAAGCAATTCAGCTAAAACTTGGTAATGTAGTTAGAATATTTGAGTACCTTCTCAAGAAACTTCCTTGTTACCTAAAATTACCAACATGTTAGCATGTACTTGTTAGTGTAAATGTACAACCACAAGAATAGGAATTTATAGTCTAGTTTTGCTCAGTCTGTTCCAATCAAAGTACAGCTACAGAAGTTCAGTCTTGTCTGTTGAATAACATCATCAGCAATTTATTAACATGCTACCAGAGTGCATTGGAATTATATCTTGTCATGATTTCTTTAACATCTTTCCCTTTCCTCTTTGAGTGGGGAAAAATAAAGACAAGAAATAAAACTGAAAAGTATTGTTGGATTGGGTTTTTGTTTCCCTCCCTCCTCCCCCATCTGGATTACACAAGACACTTTTAATGAAAATTCATTAAAATCTGAAAGAAAAAAATGTCACTGAAGAACTGTTTATTGCTCTCTGTAGCTCATTCACTTGATAGGTCAACTAGAATACAGACTGAATTACTGAATTCTTGGTGGACTTTTTTATGGCTCAAACTTACTTGCAGCAATAATAACTTGAAGAATGAGGCATACCATGTTGCTTTCTGAATTAAACCTGAGAAGACAAGAACAACAATTCTTTTTCACATCGGAGAGGACTAAACTTGTGACTTGTCACTAAAACACTCCTCACTTGCATTTTTCTCTCTAACTAATTCCTTCCTAATATCAGAAAAAAACCCCAACATTTTCTTCACTTTTATTGGAGTAATGAAGCTGTTCAATATTTCATGTGCTTTTTTTAAAAAAAGAAGCTTTATTAACTTCTACAGTATTGCATTAGCATGACTGCAATGTTGACTCATTCAGTATTAAAATACTGCAGCTGTTGTCTTGAGCTACCTATGTTTCATTAATATGGCTGAACTATTGCTTTAACGCCTAAGTTAAAAGTTACATGCCTTCGAATTTTAGGTAATTTTAACTGCAAATGCACAGAGGACGTTTGGGAATCAAGCATCTTGGTCTCCTAATTTTTCACCTAGAAAAATCCTACTTTAATTTCAAATCTCATCCACTAATTGTAAATCCCAAGTTTCATGATGAAAGAACTCCCATCACAATTACTGTGGAGCAACTTTTGTAACTCCATAAGTTACTGAGTTTGAGTAGATACCAGTATAGCAAATATTTTTACACTACCAGAAATTACTTGTTTCATACTAGGCCTTGAGGAGGAATCAGCAGTGGGGTTGCTAATTGTTTGCATAATATTGGTACAAGTGTCAGTATAATGTTGGAGCAATTGTTTTGCATGTATCAATACCGATTCTCTAAAACCCTGGTGTGATTACAAATGCACAGAAACATTTCTTTCCATTCATTGCTCCATAAAACTCCCCTAGAGTGAAGTCTTCTCACCTGCATGTATCAGAATGGCAGAATGAGAATGCAGCATTGTTTACATGATCAGTCTGGCTTACTGAGGAATAGCCAGCTGGGCAGTGCCTTCAGTGTTCAAGGTGAAGTTAAAGGCAGTAATGTTCAGTAGGTATAATATATATACACACATATGTATAAATCTGTATAATTTTCTCGGGTTCATTCTGTGTAGTGATTGGATCTTTTCAGTTAACATGCATCTAAATTACACAGTATGCCTTTATTTCATTTGTATACCAGCCTAATGTGGATGAGCTCATAACTAAAGTTGTCTGACTCTTAAGTGAAAGAATGCATGAACATCTAGCAGGGCTGAAGCAGAAGCTGATTACTTTATTGTGCCTTGGGTTTTTTTTCTCTTGTGTCTCAGTTCGCTTTCCTGAGGATTTGGAGGATGACAACACGACATTCAATCCGGAGTACAGCCATCAAGTGTTTGGAGATGAGTAAGTTAAACTATCCAGAATCAAATGAATAAGAATCAAATTGTTAAGAAAACAAGAAATCGTGCTATACCAAGCTATTTTAAATAATGCAACAATGCATCAATTTTATGACTGTATAGTTAAAATGGCCTCTGTCTAGCTTGTAGAGTTTTTTAATCCTGTAGTCATTTTATATGCTGTTTTTAAGGTAGATTAGCAGATAATGCAATACTTTATTTTGCAGTGAAACTTGTTTAAGTTGGTACTGTGTTCATGGCATTTTTTTAAGATTAAGAAAGAATTATTAGTTCTTGTTAGTAACTTTCAGTTATGTGTACCAGAAAAAAAACAATATCGAGAAACAGCATGTCAGCTTGTTTTCTGTAATATGTGCCCTTCTAACCAGTTGGACATGCAGGGGATACAGAAGCTATACAAAAGTATGGGGTTTGTTTTGTTGTCAGTTTTGGTGGTTTTTCCATGTATACTGACCCTTCATTATGTAGAAGAGTTGACCTCTGTCCCTAGTGCTACAGTATCATTTTTAATGATATGCTAATACATACATACATAATATTAATAATACAAGATATTTTCAGCAGAATAGTCAACAATCTGGACATATTTTAAAAGGACAAAAAAAATCCCCACCCAAAAAACCAACCAAACAAAACACCTGGAAGTGTCCAAGGCCAGGTTGGATGGAGCTTTGGGCAACTTGGTCTAGTGGAGAGTGTCCCTGCCCATTGCAGCAGGGTAGCAACTATATGATCTTTGAGGTCTCTTCCAACCCAAACCATTCTATGATTATATAACAAAAAAGGCACCTGTTTCTTTGTAAACCATTTTCTGTGGTTCAGTTGTTTGCCTGAAAAGAAATGCTTTATACTTCACAACAGTGTAGTGTTTACATTCAGACAACTCATATTTTCAAAGTGTAGAAAAGTATTTGTATTCATATCTGTCTTTTTAATTTACTCAGTTCTAGTTAGATTGGATAACTAGACAGAAACTGTCCACCAAAAACCACACTTATTGCTACAACTGGTTATCTATCTGTGTTTTATACAGTATAAATTGCAGTAGTGTATTCCAAAATACACTGCAAAGTAAGTTTTAACAAATGTTTTTGATCAATTAAGATAAATAAATGTTAATGAACTTAAGATATTGAAAAAACATCAATGTAGTGTTAGCCACTTCAAGTATTGTTTCTTGAACTGTCACAGTAGGTGCACAGGCACTGGCTTGACTTGAGTTCAGGAACATAGCACTTTCCATGAGAGGAGCAAAATAACCAGTAGAAATAGCATATGACATTACCTCTGTCCAGATTGTCAGCATCCCTTTTCCTGTTTGGAAGCTTAGTATACCTCACTGGGAAAGATGATGTGAACTTCAAAGCATATTAAATGAAAGCTCTGTGATGTGAATGTTTTGCTGTGTAAAGAGTTCCTGATTGTTCTTTTCTCCTTCTTCAGTGAAGTTGCTTTTGGCTACAAGGGACTGAAGATCCTCTTGTACTATATTGCTGGTAACCTGTCAACGCTCTTCCGCATCGAATATACGTCTAAAGTAAATGAAAAGTTTGACTGTGTGGAGGTAAAGACAGAACTAGAACTGCACTTAAAATATTATTGAGATTAGTCAGAATATGGACGAGAACTCTAGGCTTAGTAATTGCCCACCCAAACATTTAAATTGAAAGCAGTCAGACAGTTTCCTTTGTTGGGAAACTGAAAAAGCTTTGAATTTAAGCTATACGTTTTCCCTCTGTTCTTTTGACAGCAGTAACATCAAAATTGTGTTAAACAGTGCACTCAAACGTGAGGTGCTAATACCACCACCAGTTCCAGAAAAAACACAGTAGCCTAGCAAGTCTGTATTTGTGTTAACTGTTTCCAGGGAGGATTGGTGATTTGTACTGGATTCTCTTCAGTATAATAAAATTTCTGTAAACGCTTCATGAGGTAGGATACTTGACTGTGTCTCCCTAAATGGCAGAAATGAGATTAGAAACTTCTGGTTGGGTATCGTGTATGTTTTATGTACTACTTAAAAGAATACAGTTGCCTGCAGGATGTTTTGTTTGGGTTTGAATTTTTGGGGGGTTTTACTTTTTTTTTTCTTCTTGCCTACAGGTTTTCCAAGCTTATGTACTTGTATAAAAGCCTTTGTTTTTTTCTTCTTTCTGCCACTATGCTCAGAGAATATTTTTGATATAATCCCACAAAAGTTCAGCTAGTCAAAGTTTCAGCCAGCTAAAGAAATGTATGTGGAATTTAGAAAGAGGAATTAAGTACCTTCTTAACAATGTTTTAAACTGTTAAATGCTTATATAAGTGCCTGTATAGTTAATTGAGAACTCAGTTTTTCAGTGGTCTGTGATGCATTAAGAAAATTTATTACCATCTGAGTTTTTCTAGCTCTAAGGAAAAAAAAGTTAGATTATTTCTTTCCAAAAGAGCCATTCACATGGTTATTGGTGAATCTTAATAATGCTCTGTAGTGTGAAATTATTTGCACTGACTTTGAATTTCTCTGAGCTTTTTTTAAAGTCATCTTTTTGACTTCAAGCTGTATTTTAAGTTCCTAATTTAAAATTCATCTGAGTTTGTTTAAATATTTTCAAGGAAGGGCCTATTGTAAAGGAAAAAACAAATCCATTGGCATGACTGTTAATTGAATTTTACAGATTTGGCCTTCCTTGTTCTGAAATTGTACTGGATATACTTAGTTCACATGCCTGGACATGTCTGAGGCAAGAGCAACATGTCTGAGGAGTGAATGGTCATGCTTTTCAACCTGTAGAAGATTTTTAGAAATAAGGAAAAAATGGAAGCCTTTTGGCAAAGTAGTAATCATGTTAAAATCAAACTGTCCAACCTTTCAGCAATATAACTTCAAAATCAAGTCACAAGAGTCCACACCATAGCACCTTTTTTCAGTCTTATCTGTTTCCTGTAGAAATGGCAAAGCCATTTTTCTTGAGGTATGAGCAAGGTACACAAGAACTCTTACCTATTGCGGCATGCAAATTTTTTGATCCTTCCGAATCCTTGCTACCTTCAAGCCCTGTTTCCTGCGTTGAATTATTCCCCCAATTGAATAAGGGATTGAGATGGGGACAAAAAAGACACTCTGAGTGAGGCTTCTCAATGCTTTCTAGAGCGTTTACAGGCTTTGACTAAATGGGAAGAATGTTGTAGTTTACCCTGTGCTCCCTTTGGTGTTACTAGCATGGTACATCCAAATAGGCTATTTCTAAACCTAAGTAGGAGGAGGATACAGTGGTCATGATTTATATTTTCCATTATGTTAAAGGCCTTAAGATATTAATGCATTTGCAGATATCAAAAGCTGCCATTACAGCAGTGTGTTAATTTAAATGCAAATTAACATTTACTTTTTTTAAGTTAACTATTTGGTTGCTGATCTCAGCTCATTCAGGACAATCATACTATGATGTGGACTATCTGCCATACCTGACAGGTAATCATTGTCCTGTGAATAGGAAAGGACAGGAGTTTCTGCCTTTAACATAACTGTTTACAAGTGAGAAGTTAGTTATAATGCTCTGCAAATTACTCAGCTTAATATTTTACATCTAAATACCCATGAAGACTAGTTAGGAGCTGTTGGTTTTATTCTGTGATGCTAAGTTTGGTTCCATTATTGCTAAAGCAGCTGCTACAGTCTCTGCTAGGGACTGACAAGAAATATTTGTCCCAATACCAGGTAAGATCAGATTCTGAAATGTCAGGTACCAGAACTCTGGTCATATTTATGCAATTTTGTCAGGTCCCTAAAGATAGATACAAACCACATTAGTGGGGAAGGATCAGCAAAGTGTAATCAAGTTTTGAATAGAGGTTGGCACTGCATTTAATGTAAATATCCTTGTGGAATTGATTCTTTCAAATATTTACACTAGAAGAATGCTTCTCTTCAGATATTAAGAGCATCAACTTCTACATTTCTTGCTGCTTTGTGATTTGCAGTACTTCAGGTATCTTCCTTTTAATCTATATTTTTGTGATGGGGTGAGGGAAAGTATTTCATTAACCACTGAAACAGTCTTTACTGTAAATGTATTTATCTTGCTTTGCAGCTGGTCTAATATATCTGCCTTACACAACAAGAAAAACTGTAACTGCAATATTGGATGTTTTGGGGTTTTTTAAAGTAACACTACTGATCACTTTGTTGCTCCCCACTGGAATTGATACATGTAGTTGTTAGAGAAATTCAGCTTTCAAATATGTTTCTATAGTTTTAAATTAAATCACTTTGAACCAGCATCTTCATGGCATGCAAATGTCAGACCTGTGTGTTAGTACAAGAATGATCTCAGTTAAAAGCATCCAGAGTCAAATGGAAGGTACAAAGAGACACTGCCCACTTAAGTAGTCCTACTACAAGTCAAGTTTAGTTACAAGCCTATTGCAGGTTCCCTATCATCACCTTGCATGACTCTGGGAAGGTGATACATCACAGGTGATACTTCCATAAACTCAGCTGCTCTTACCTGATTCATTTCTGGGTTTGCTCATGTCGTGGCTTTGCATATGCTTAACACTGGAGTAGTTACCTGGCTTGTTCTTCTGAACAGAAACTTGTATGTCATCCTATGCATGCATACCAGTTGGTAAGGTATGAGTGCTTTGCTGTGATAAAGACATTAAGCTCTCATCAGTAGTAAAGAAATACACAAGGGAGGCAGTGAACAAATTTTGGTAACCTCTTGAATTATGAGTACATCAGAGAAGTGTTTGGAAGATGTCTACTAAGTAATTCTTTCCACTGAAAAGTATGAGTATTAATGAAACATGTTATTTGTTTATTTACAGAAATGGTCAAGCCCCTTTACAAGGGGGAGATATTTTAAGAAGCAGTAGGTGAAAATGTTGTCATACAGAACTAAGAACTATCTACTGCTTTACCTACTTAACCTCTATTTTCATCACTGACTTCTATTTTATGGAAAGCAATATTTTTTTCTATGGTGGCAGCCAGTGGTGGATGCATTAACTTACATGCTTTCAGCAGGTGAAAGTTTGTCTTCCCTCTTACTGCTAGTAAAGAAACTTCAAAATGTGAGGGGAGCAAAATTACTTAAACCTTATTTGTATAGTAGTTCATACTGCATATTCACCCGTATTAGGTATCTTCACATAGTCTGAATTAGTGAACTGACGCTTGGAAGTATTGTTTTAATTCTAGATTATTTTTACGTGCCTTTAAGTACATAAAATGAAAGTCACTACAGATTCTTAGTTGTAGTTTCCCTACAGCTTTGGTTCACAGACTTAAAATCTGTGCAAACAATGCACTTGCAAAGTTTTAAAAAAAAATTTCAAAAATGTGTTCTATAAGATACTTTTTCTTTATATAATTGATTTGGGGAAAAAAAGGGCTGATTTTCTGCCCTGTAATGCGGTTAAATCAGTAAGTGTAAAGAAAATGTTTAACTAATATTGGTTTAAGAAGAATAGCAAAGGTTCCAATAAATGCATCTTTGTTTTGAGAATGAAATGAATGTAAAGATTGTATGTATTTTAACTGGGTGCTTACATGAAGTATTGTAGAGCTATATTTTAACTGCTTAATAGCTCTCTCTACAAATATAAATATAAATGTTGGTAGTACTGCACCATTAAGAATAAAACTTGTTTGTGCTGAACTACATCCATCTTTCTCTTTACTAAAAATGTAACTGAATGATAAAGTGCTATTCATTTGCAGGTGCATTGCTTCTACTTAAGGGACTGTGGTTGAAAGGACAGGAATTAGTAGCATGTTGTATTAGCCTTTTGTAGAGTATTTTGTTCTAAGCATCTTAATTTCCCTGTTTTGAATGCTAAGTAGCAAGGGTCTTGGTTTTGAACTAATACCCATCATGCATGTAAACGGTGTGAAAGAGCTGCTTAGTAAGTTAACACAAAGTGTTCTTGTGTCAGTCCTTGTGGAAATAGATACAATACAAACATTACAGCTGAACTCACGGCAAACTCCATTAAGTAAAAACCTGGATTCATTGTCCAGAAGAAAGTTTGAATTGAATGTAAGCTCATTTTGTTGAATGTAATGTCAGGCTTTTAGGGGTTGTATTGAGGAGTACGGTTTTGTTAAGTTGAGACCAATTCATTAAGTTTTATTGCCTGGTGAGAAGCAGTAATACGTTATTGTGAAACTTCATCAAATATTCATGGTTAAAAAGAAGTAGTAAATGTATTCAATCAAGTGGTCTTTTTGGGGTCTGAAAAGGATTATGAAGTCTGCTCAGCTGATAGTCTCTAACTTTCACTTTGGATATCTGAAAAGAGTAATTTTAATCTCTGAATTTAATTTTGCTGTCATCTTTCATGGTGTCATTTCATCGTTATATTTATGAGCTAGGGAGCTGCTTTGGCAGGGGGTTGGACCCGATGATCTCTCGAGGTCCCTTCCAACCCCTATGATTCTGTGATCTTTCCCAGTATGTTACACTACAGGTCAGACTTGCTGACAGTATGCTTAAATTATATTTTTATTATCTTAAACTTTGTTTTCAAAATGTTCTTTGATTAGAACATGAGATGTTGTCTTCTGAGTTTGTAATGTGTTTTACAGCTGATCCTATGGGCAGACATTTCAGTCAGGGAGACATAAGTGTGCACAAGTGTACTAGCTATCACTTTCCTGTTTGGGAGCTACCATTTTTAGTCTGTCTTTTCTCCTCCACTTAGTTCTGCACCATGTAATACCTCTTGTAAGCTGCTTGTTTGGTAACCTGAGTTCTTCCAGGCTGTGGAGCTGGAAAGTCTTAGCTGTTCTGAAAGTGCAGCATATGCAGATGTTATCAACACTTTTAGGTTTTACTTGGGCATATGGAACAATGTCTAAACATAAAAAGTTATGAACAGTAGAAGCTGTATCTATGAGCTTTTTGGTGGCTGGAAGGTCACTACTGAACAATGGTAATGCTTACTTTTAGTTTTTTATTAAATTACTTTACGCCATGGCATCCCTTATTCATGTCTTTTAGCACAATAGTGACATCAGCCCTATCTCTTTCTAATCATCCAGTGATTCTGCTCCCTTTTTAATCTCCAGGCAGATGATGTTGAAAGTAAAATTCGAGAAATCATTCCTCCTGGTTTTTGCACAAACACAGATGACTTTGTGTCTCTGTTGGAGAAAGAGGTCAACTTCAAGCCCTTTGGAATGCTGCTGCACACGTACTCTGTCCATAATGAGGAAGCTGGTGAAGATATAACGTATCAGATATACAAGGTATAAAAAATAAGTTAAAATTCTGCTTTTGAACAACTAAATTAAACCTTATTTTGCAGTGATGCGCTTTCAGTAATGCTTCAACTATAATAGAAAATACTATAATTTTACCAGTTTATTAATAAAGCTGCTTTTTCATACTGGAGGATTTAGTTTGGTTTTACTTAATTTTTTCCCCCTCTTACATCTGTGATAGGTTTCACCTGACTTCTCCTGGCTTTTTCCCTAGGCTGACATGACATGTCCAGGCTTTCGAGAATATCATGAAAGGCTTCAGACGTTCTTGATGTGGTTTATTGAAACTGCTAGCTTTATTGATGTAGATGATGAAAGATGGAACTACTTTCTAGTGTAAGTACAGTTCTAAAGCAACAGTGGACCTTATTACCTCCACAAAGCCTGCATTTTAATTGTGGCTGGCCAATTATCGGAGCAGTATAATGATATTTTTCCCAGGAAAGAAAAACCATTGTTTATGAGGCTTGAGTTTTCCTCCATTATGCTTTGGGAAAGCTTGAGAATAGAGCTGAATTAAATGCTGTTGTCCGTTAGAGCCCTGAATGTAGGCTTAAACAGTAAAATGAGCTTTGCCTGTGTTTTCTTTTACTTGCCACCTATTCATCTTTATAATAGGCAAGTGCACTGAAGTGCTGTAAAGAGGCCTGATTTATCCAAGTTGCTGCACACCAATTAAGTGAATTGTACATTCAGAACATAGCAGGTGTACCCATTGGGCCCTCACAGAGTAGCTTGCTGACACTGAAAATTCAGTTGGAGAATGGAAAAGAAAATGGACACTGCATGGGAGCGCGACTGTAATTGACCTGCTTGGCTTTCTGTTTTATCTGCAGATTTGAGAAGTATAATAAGGATGGAGCTACGCTCTTTGCGACCGTAGGCTACATGACAGTCTATAATTACTATGTGTACCCAGACAAAACCCGGCCACGTGTAAGGTAATTGGCGGCGTAACTCGTGCCTTGCCTTTTATTTCAGAAGAGGGAACTGCTGAAGTTCCCAATACTTGTTTATAATGGTGTTGATTTGTTTAAAAAAATCCCCATTATTAGCTGGCTATGCACTGATTTATTTCATTGTTCCCTTCTTGAAATGGAGTGAATCTCAAACAAGTTTTGAATATTTAAAATTTTAACTGTTAAAAATCATATTCTGAAATGAAGATTGCTACACATACTTTAATCTCAAATGAAATACCATTTCATTTTTATGTCTTTACATTATAATGTTTGCAGATGCACACATTAGAACTGAAAGTGCATTCCTTTGTTTGTAGCCAGATGCTGATCTTGCCACCATTCCAAGGAGAGGGCCATGGTGCTCAGCTGCTTGAAACAGTTCACAGATACTATATGTCTTCTCCTACAGTACTTGATATAACAGGTTTGTTAAATTAACTCAGTTCACCTGTTTAATAAGCAACTTGTAGCATTCACAGGTTGTTAGCCTGCAAACTAACTTTCATGTTCATTTGTCAGAATTAAATGGCCTTTTGAAGATTTAGCTTCAGCCGAGTTCAGGATTAATAGTACTGTGGTTTATAGAAGAACTGTATATAATGTAGGTCCTTAAATCCTTTACTTAAAGAACAGCACACCAGGAAAATTCAATCCCTAGCATGAACGGATTACCAGCTAATTAGCCATTTTATTGTGAGATACACAGCTGAGTTTGCCAAGAGATCAAGCTTTGTCGAATTCCTTGTTCAACTTACTCCTGTTAGCCAAAACTCAAAATCAGGGGGAGGGGGAGGCAGGCACACACCAAACTAGAATAGCATATTCATAATTAGCTTACAAACCAAAATTTTACAGACAGTAAAAATATGTAGAGAATTTGTGCTCCAGGAGTATGTATTGCTGGCTGAAGGCACCTGTGACATTAGAAGTATGTTCACAAATATGTAAAAAAGAAAAATATTTAGGAAATGGTAGAGAGGGGAAAGGGAGCCTGTGCATTAAAAAATGTAACAAAAAGTACTACAAACATGACATCTGTCCAGTAGTTTCAAGTCCAACTTAGGAAGAAATGCGGTTCAAATGAATGACTTGACTGTTTATCTTAGACCTCATCTCAGCTGGAAAGAACTCTCCTGTTCTGATTGAACTACAATATAACACTTGCATTCATATTGTACTGCTGCAGGATAATCCTAACAAAGTAATTCACATCATCATTTTAATCCTGTTCCTAAGGAAGTATAACTTTGTTTATACAATAGGAAATCATGTACCTCATGCGTTTACTTTTTACTTTTAATAGTACAAAGCTTTATGTAGTTTTTTATAGGTGAGGATAAACAAAGTCTTAACATGGTGCAACTTAAATCATCTGACATGTTTATGGTTCAGTACCTTAAATAGAAGGTTGTAGCAAACAGCAAATATGCACTAATATGAGTTTTAATTTCTATATGGAATAAAGCCGTAGAAAGCTTGTGATATTTATGGGACAAATTAAGTCTCTTAGAAAAATTATGTGTCTCTTTTGGGAGAAAGTAAGACTGGACAATCTTGATATGGCCAGGATATTCAGCTATGAAGCATCTAAGACTGACATAGAGCCTTTAACCTTTCTGAAGATAATAAATCAAGATCTGTTTAACATCTTTGAATGATGTAATTTTTCTAAATTAAAAAAAATACTTTGGAGTTTCACATTTACAACACACATTTTGTTTAACTTGTCATCTTGACACAAGTGAATCGTATGCTGATAGTGCTTACTGTACAGAAACAGCCTGGTCCTTTTAATCTGAGCAGAAAGGAATTGGAATCAAGTAACTCCTGTACAACTTCTCCCATTTCTTTTGGGAGAGTAAGTGCTCTGAGACTTGCCATACAAGGTCAGACCACTCATGCACAAAACACTTCAACTGATAAGTCATAAGCATTTTCTAACCCAAAAATAAGTTGCCACTTATGCAGTGCTGCATATACCCAGCAAAAACTTCTACCTCAATCCTTCTTGGTAACTCATTTGCTTTTGATCACCCTTAAACTGCAGGTTTCAACTCTTTACAGTGGTGATCAAAGCTAAAGAAAAACACAGTTGGGATATAAGCTGTTTAGGAATTAATTCAGCAGCTCACCAAAATTGAGTGTTGGAGTGGAATATGGCCCTGCTACTTGCTTAGCCAGGCTTACTGCAGATAAGTAAGGAAGAAACACATTCACAATGCTGTAAGCATTTTCTTTTTGTGTAGTTTAAGTGGTGACAAAGTTGTATGTGGGATGATGTTGATGTCCACTGGAGGTAGTTCTCTATTTTGGTGGGGATTTTTTTCCTAAAACAACAGTTCTGGTAGCTATGCTGCCATTTTAAGCAAAATGGAAGTAACTTAAAATTGTGATTCACTTTTGCTTAGTTCTTTCCAGCCTTTAAATTTTATATAAGCTTGTCTGTTAGTCCTTGTACCTTTCCCTGTCTACCTTGCTAATAAAGACTGCGTAACTCATGGTCAATACTTGTCTCTAGCTAGTTTAGTTGTATGCAGTACAATAGTTTCACCAGTCTTTTACCACATAACTGGTGTCCTGGTAGCTCTACCACTCTGTCAAATATAGAATAGATGGAACATACAAGGAAATTCATATATAGAGTAATTGTTTTTTCCTAAGGTGTTAAATTGGATTAAACATATTTATTATCAGTCTCTGTAAGTGTCTATATAGTACTGTGCAGTACAAAACACATTAGAAGGTTTTCTTTCTGCAGGCTTTATAATGTCTACTGTCACATCTAAAACCAATAGCAGTACTTACAATTAAACAGTTGTTTATATACTGGTGAATGCTTCCCCATAGTTCCCTTAATTATATACCAGAGGTGAGGAAACAAATAATGCTGATATTAATTATGTGCTTTTCTTTATTCTTTCTAGCTGAAGATCCATCTGAAAACTATGTGAAGCTAAGAGACTTTGTACTTGTAAAGCTCTGTCAAGATTTGCTTTGCTTTTCCCCGGGAAAATTAATGCAGGGTTTCAGTCAAGAAATGGTGATGGAAGCTCAACAAAAACTGAAAATAAATAAGGTATTACATCAGAACAGTTGTAGTTTGATATATTCTTATCAAACTAGTAGAATAAAAATTTAAACATACAGGTGGAGACTTGGAATTTACACACTCTGGCTTATTTCAAGGGATTTTTCAGGATGTACCTGGAAGGGAGATATCTAGCTTTGGTTTTAGATATAAATGCTTTTTTGTCTACTGATTCTGTTGATGTTATATAATTTGATATGGTTTCAATTTCTTTCAAGTATATTTATACAAATAAAGTGTTTTGGGAATGCAGAACACTAGCAAACAACTGCTGCTAAGGCAGCTCTAAACACTTGGAGAACAAAAAAGATTGAACAATTTAAATTTGCTGATAATCTCCTTGGTAAGTGATTAAACTCATTAGTGACTATGGTGTGGTGAAAAGGCAGCATTGCTTAATTAAAAATGTATTTCAGTGTGGTTTACTGAAAGCTTTGAGACTTCAGGGCTGGGGATGTGAAGCTGTATTCAAATGTGTTCATGAAAATGGTATAACTTGTGTAAGGAAACTACATCTGCAGCCTTCTGTGTCTGATATCTTAAACCTGAAAGGATAAATAAATTGGATTATTTTAACACTATCTAAATGTGTGCTAGTGTAGCAAACACTAATTTTGTTCTGTTGCTTAGCAAAAGAATAATTGATCTTAAATTCTGTTTTCATACATATGCAACAGATAATAGTGATATCATAGCAACATGATTTTTTCTCTTCACAGCTATGATACTATCCGATCCTGGATCCAAAAGCACTTCAGTTTTTCCATTTACTAAGTTTCTTCCCTAGTGAACAGAAAGCTTTAAATGTTGTTGGTTTATTCTCATATTTCTAGGGGGGCTTGTGAAGGGCAGTAGGTATTTGGTGATTAAGATCAGCAAAGTAGATACAGTTTAGTAAAGTATTGTTTAATGTCACTTTAGTTCCAGTCCTTCAGCTCTTTGAAGTATTTGTGGTCTCTAGTTTCTGGACTTTTCGCTGCTTATTTAGAGCAGGTCCTTCAAGCACCTCTACAGCTGGTGCAGCACTCCAGGAGAACAGAAACTGGTTGTGTGGAAGAAAACGGTTCTAAAGGAAAAACAAGAATGTTTATTCACTTAACCCACCAGGTGGCTTTGTTCGTGCCCCTGCTGATAGGCTGAAGAACTACTCCTAATATTTCAGTATTTCTCCACTTTGAGTTGAGTGACTTGATGTCCATATAAAGGTTTTTATTCTCCTTTCTGTTCATTAGCAACACACAAGACGAGTTTATGAAATTCTCCGATTGCGTGCAACAGATATGGGTGATGCGGAACAGTCCAGAAGCTTTCGGTTGGACGTTAAAAGAAGACTGATTGGCCCCTATAAGGTGTATATGACTTAAGTATCATTTAATACTTATTTCAAGGCTAATTATACTTGATTTTACTTTCATTTCCATAAATGTAGTTGATGCCAATTATGCTGCCAATCAACTATTAGTTATGCAGTGTTCAACTGGCACATACAGATGCAGAGAACATTCATACATAGCTGTGCTGAAGATCCTGTGTTTGGCTCCTGTTTCCTGCCCAATTCCAGCAGGAAGTTACTACTAAGCTTATGTTATCTAGCTGCAAGAGGCTTTATGCCCAGGTAGGCTTAAGGAGAAAAAACATCAACTTCTTAAAAAGGTTAATTTTAAATAGACAAGCCAAAAATTTGGAGAGGTAAATGCTGTAATAAATTCATATTGCAGACTAGCTATAGTTTATATTCTTGTTCTACTCATTAACTAGGTCTTAAGAGAACAGCTTGCTAGAGGTGAGCCATGTCGACTTAGAACTTTGTGCTGATGGGATATAAAATAATTTCAGCAGTAAAGTTCAAGCAAGTATTAAAGTTGGTGTCAAGTAATTTTCATAATTCATAATGTTTCTCAGGATCTTCAGTATAGTTGGTCCATGTCTCAAACTGACCCTTTGATACAGATTAAAAAATACATAGGTATTGCTAATGGCATCAGTCTTTGTTTTAAGAGTCAGGAGACCACAAATAAATCCAGGCTTACTGCTATAACTAGCAGGTTAGCTACTCTCTTCAAATAAATACTTGCTGAGCAACCCAAAACACTGTTGGGAAAGTTTCACAAAGTGTAAGAAGTACCTTGATTAGCTTGGCAGCCTTCCTAAAACAGCATGTACCCTGTTACACCAAAACAGGAAAACTTTGATTGTACTCATATTGGACTTAGGGGGGCTGTTAGCAGAAATGAGAACCCAGCACTGTATTAAATACTTGCCTGATCTGGAGATAACTCCATGTTATGCTGAGCAGCAGGACCTTAATCAAAACACTTCCTATCCTTTTGTGAGTGTCTTGTCTCATTTGCTAAATTTCACTCAGTGTCCCCTACAAATACAGCCATGATTTTTCAGCTAACGGGACTGTTAGATGGTTTCATTTAGTTCATTGAGCACTGAAGTCATGTGGGGGAAACACAAAATCCCATAAGCAGCTTCATTTCTAATGCCTCTAGCAGTTGTTTTCATGTCAGTCTTTGCATGCAATAAATGCATTAATAATGAATGGATTTTTTATTGCTAGATATGTAATATTGCTGCTTCAGAATATTGAGATGGAAATTTTTCCATTATTTCAATGAGGATTCAAAAGAATCTGTAAGCAGCAGCCATTGTACGTTTTACCTTTATTTCAGCTATCATTGTATCTTGTTTATGGTAGCTTTACCTATTAAAGAGCCTACTCATGCAGTAGTTTTAAACAGTATTTCCAATGAATTTTAGTCTTAGTGCTGTTTTCCAAGACTTGTAGAATTTCTACAGTTTAATTTATAATATATATAGAAAGAGGGTAATTTGGAGGGGGGAATATTACTACCTATTCTAATGTGATATATTTAATGTGGAACAGTTGATGGCTTCATTTGTACAGATGTAGAATTGCCACTAACTTAATTTAGTAAAAGGGTATTGCATATTACAGCTCTTTCCTGGCTAACAGCAGCAGAAATAAAATCGTATGCAAAAACCCAAGATCAAAAAAGCTAATACATCTATTCCTCTTGAAGTCTTCATGTTTGCTGGAAGACTGTTGCTAAAAATAGTGAGTTTTATGTATAGAGTGGCACGAGATTGGAATGACTGATAAGCCAGCTATATTGCTCTCTGTCTAAGTACTACTAATAAAGGAGGTAAGGGACTTGGTATCTTAGTGAACAGGGCATCGCTCTTAAGATATTTCAAAGAGTAAGCAGCTTGTGAAATTTCAGTTTCACTGGGGCTTTGCCACTTCTTGAAGAAATCTGATTTTTATATTCAGTGGTGGACTGTGCTCATGTTCATGTCTCCTTGACCATGTCTTTGTCCTTCGTGTCGTCCCTTTTGGAAGTAAGCACCTCTGCTATACTGCTTTTCTTAATCATCATACTTTTGTTTGCACTTGAAATGTATACTCTATTCTAGTAGCTACCCAGATAAATAACTTGCTCCCAAAGAATTCTCTTGAAACTGGCCAGGTAAAATGTCACTGTAGGTTTCAGAATCTTGTGTACCTGGATATGCTGGTCGTATATTTGAATGGAAACAGAGATTGAAACAACTGGTTGTCTGAAACAGGCAGAGGGAGTTTGCTTTTTACCTGGAATCTGGAACTTGGAGATGGCCTAATGCTACAGTATCAGACATAATGGACACTTAAAACTGCACCTTTTTTCAGAGCTAATATTTGTAATATTAACAAATATTACTGTTAGTTAAGCAGACTTTGCATTCATTCTAAAATTCATTTTTCTACTGACAGAAGCTTACTCAGAGGTTACTCATCTCTTCATTTGGGCAACTCATCACCTCCTTGAGTATCCTAGTAACTTTTACTAGAGAGACCTAAGATGAATCTAAAATTTGAGCCGCTATGCTGCTTTTCCCTTTCTACAAGGATATTTTTCTTGATTATTGACTAGAAGTATTCCTGGGTGCCTCATAAGGACTCCAATACAGAATCTCCTTTTCTGAACCAAATTTGCCTCTTTATGGGAGATTATAAATACTTTTCTCATCTAAATTTACTGATCTTACTCATTTATACTTTACTGCAGTCTCCATTTCCTCCTCCTGACCCTCAGCAGCAATCATAGAAAGAAAACAAACTTTTCATTGAGATAAGTGTAAAATTAAATACAGTACAGCAAGGCTTTAATTGAGACTGATGGTAGAAATAGAATAGTTTGGGAAAACTTTGTTTCAACAAACTGTTATAATCCCATTGGCAATGCAGAGATTTATTAATAAGATGTCAGGTATACATAATGCAGGTATTTCTTTTTTAATGAAATAATGAATGACAAAATAAGGGAAGACCGAATAATAGAAAGTAACTAATGAAATGAGCAGTTCAGAAATGGCTATCAGCTATATAGAAGTATATCTGGGGAAAGGAAATCACCTCAAAATACTTTTGTATTTAAGAAACAAAAATACCACATCTACAAGGGGAGTTCTTCATCTTTTTGCTGTGTAAGAATGTTTACACTTGTAAATAATCCTTTTGCATTTCAGTGCTGTTACTGCTAATCCCTGGTAACTGGTGAATGTCTTTTCTGTGTGTGGGAGCTGTAAAATTAATCTTTTTAGTTATGGGGAAATTAGTTGGCTGAAGGGCCAGATAATGGGGCACCAGTGTGATGAGGTCTACTTTTTCATGCCATACATCTTCAGTATTACAAGTACCCTTGGACAGGTTCTGTTTGGTTAAGAAAAAACTTTGAAACAGTTTATTACTTCACCGGTTTGTTGGTAATACAGAAACTAGTGGGCTTTAACAGAACAGATGTCCTAGTCAAGTGCTGTTACCATTTTTCTTAGGGTTAGGGACATCTTAAAGAACTAGATACATTTACTTTTAAATGCCATATTCTTGATGATGATTGGTTGTGTTCAAACTACTGTTTGTTTGCTTAGAAAAAGCAGAGGGAACTTGCCAAGATGAGAAGATGCCTAAGACCAGAGGAACTGACGAATCAGTTGAACCAAATAGACCTAAACATGCAACACGAACAGTTAGAAGAGAGCTTCCAACAACTGGTTACAGATTACCGAAGAGTCCTAGAACGACTTGCACAAGCATGAGGATCCTGCCTGTACAGGAAACTTGCAAATTTCTATACAGTGTTGTAAAGCACATCCTTAATTGCTACTTAACTGCAAAAAAAATCTCATGTGACGTTTTAATCACATTAAAGGTGACTTGTGTTTCTGTGCATTTTGAATATTTTCTATTTTCGTCTTGTGTTTTTTTTCAAGTGTTGTACTCTAGGTTTGGGGGCACTTACTGCTGAAATAAACAATGTAGATTCTCAGATAGAGTATCACTTCAATTGTATGAATTTTCTTTTCCCCTTCTGTTTTGCCTCAAGACTTAATGGATACCTGAATAGCAAGTTAATACATAAATCCAAGCAATATAAATAATGCATCTCTTACATTTCTCCTAACTTAATCCTCCTCTGCCTGTTCTACTTGGATCCTGTTTTACTGTGTAGGTAGGGCCCATGCACTCTGGTTTTGTCATATGAGCAGGTTAGAAGACTGGTTCTGTGGTCTGGCTAGCATGCTTACTGAGGCTCTTTGCCTGCATTCTACTTAAGCCTCCAAAGGGTCTTGAGTATACTCTTCTTAAAACTCCCAAGTTTTCAGATTCGTTATTTCAAGACACTGAAAGGACTCCAAAAGCACTTGTACTAGTGTAAGAAACATAGCTATCTGAAGGAAGCAAATGCCTTTATATAGTTTGAGGCTATTCGGCTATCTACTACTTCCCAGACCTTTGTTAGTTCTTAAATACCCCTCTAAGCAATAAACCACACATCTTTTCTTGTAGTCCAGGCTTAAGAACTGATTTGTCTTGGCCTATCATCAAGAGGACTTAATCTGAATATAGATAACTTATTAACTATATTTCATTGTCCTAAAGGGATTCAGGTCCAGCTTTAAAAACTGGGGTTTGTAGGTTGACAGTTCTCTACTACCATATGATAGGAAGAAAAAGTAACTTTTTCAAATGTTTCAAAACTGTATTGTGTTTTTGTACATTTTTCTATTAAATTCTTCAGAAATTTTGATTATTCTGACTAGGATATCTTGTCCTTGGGCTGCACGTGGTTTCTCATTCCATTATGGGCTGGGAACACTATGCTGTTGAACAACAAAACTTAGAACCTGGTTTATGGGAACTACCTGGTTACTAATTACTGGCACAAAAGCTATGAATAAATAGACACACTGGCACAAGCTGTGTCTGCCCCCACCCTGGTAGTGTGCAAGGCTAGGTTGAATTGGGGCTTTGGTGGGGGACGGTGGGGGTAGTGTCCCTGACCATGGCAGGGGGTTGGGAGTGGGTGATCTTTGAGGTTCATGCCAACACAAACCATTCTGTCATTCTTGGAGATCCTGCCATCCTGCAACAGATTACAGCTTCTGCAGCACTGCTGCCAGGAAATACCATGTGACTGCTCCCTAATCCATTACAGTTAATTAAGTCAATTATCTGAAACAACCTTCATCAGCAAATTAAACTAGCCCTGCTGACTTTGCCTGAAATGGTCTAAGACTGGGCTATCCTTTCCCTTGGCAGAGAGAAAGAGGTAATAATCTCTTCCATGACAGCTCGAGAAGAGTGTAGTTCCACTGGCGCAACTCCTTGGGGTGCGTGTGCCCGTAGAACTCAGCAGGCTTTTGGGCCGAGTCTGACTGAACATTTTACTGCCTAAGTGTTAATGGTAAAGCTGACTAAGCACTCAGCTTTCAGCAGATGCTAGCAGACAAACCAGGCTTTCTGACTTGCTAGTCCAGATATGTTGCTCTGTGGTTTTCAACAGGGTAACAGTTTTCACTCACAAGTGAACTGCAGAATTCCAGTCTCTGAAATATACACAACAGCAACTCCAGCTCTTCAGTAAGTCATATTAATGAAATAAAAAAGCTTAATGTTGTTTATAAAAGTTTAGTACTAAAGTTTTGTGTAAATCCTGTTTATATACCTGTGCTAAGGAAATTAAGAACAGGGACTTCCTCCTGTGTTTAAACATAGTTCTCGGTGTAGTACAGAAAATAGTATAGCTATCACTGTATTGTGTGACTTCTGCATGCTGAGAGAGGACCTGTGAACAAGTACCAGCTGTCTATATAGAATTGCAATTAGGTACTGGCTGGATCTCATTTTGTGGTATCTGTGAGCTGATAAATGAACACTGAAGCTTAGTAGGAACTTTTCATCTCTAGGTGTTAGTCGAGTAGGAATTGGATAGCTGTGGCTGAATGCTGGTAGAGCCCTCTGCTATTCTGGGCACAATAGGACACTGAAGTAATCCTGGATAAAAATTGTTTTTGTGCAAACATATAATCTTATCTTAGGCTTCTTATCTTAAACTGCTATTGTTCTTTTGAGTTATTGCATACTAAGAGGAACTTAAAGCAAACACTAATAATGGGTTTATGTGATTTAATTTAACTTCTTTTCTGCATTTAGATTAAATCCAGATTCTTCAGTCACTTCATTGCAATATAAAGTGAAACTTTGCACAACATATTAATACAGCATTTAAAAGTGTTGTGCATTTGAATATTCTTTTTAGCATGTACATAAGGTCTGTAACTACATTTAAAGTTTTCCATTATAGATGCTGCTGGCATCAGGCAGCTGGTTTGCCCTTTCATCACTTACTAGTCCAGTCACAGCAATGGTGAATCTACTTTAAGAAAATTCAGTGGAGTATCTAAAATGGTGAATTTAGTTCAACCAGTAGAGACAAATGTTCTTTCCATGCAAAGCTATTATTAATGGTGCGAATCCAAGATTTTGTCCCACAAGTTAAATCAAGCTCTGAAAAATGTGTATGTTTAGAAACCTGGGTCAAACTGTTCCCTTGTGTATCTTGAAACATGAAAGTTACCTACTGCAAATCCTAGGAAACAACTTGTAGCCCAACAAGTAATAACCTGAAGAAATACAACAGAATACCTGTAGTTTCAGAACTGAGAATGCAAGCTACCTGAAGCTGCAGGACTTGGACACTCAACTGCTGTAGCAGGGGGAATAACGGTCTATGTAGCCGAAGCAGTATCTTGGGCAGTAAATGTCCGTGTCTCCTATGAACAAACACACAAAGCTGCTATGTGGCACTTCAGGCAATTCAAGACTGACCTATTGTCTCTCTCCACAATGTCAGCAGGAGGGTAAGCAGCCCATAATGCCTATAGGAAGGATTTACGTCTGCTTATATAGATCATTTTTTCAATTCCTTTTTGTCTCTCACTGAGACTTTGTTGCTCTTTATGCTTTTCCTTTATCATATTGTATAACTGACAGACGCTAGAAGGCTTGAAAATCTTAGGTTGCATATTTTGCTGTTTTACCTTTTCTCCCAGTGTCAGTTCTGACCTGATTTCATCAGTATCAAACTGTTAGAGCTGGAAATACCTGCTACATTTGTAAGCCTATCGCCTAAAAGCTTGGAATCTCAGCTTTCAAATTGAAAATTATTATTCTCTAATGCTACTGCTTTGTGAAACATTCCTTGCTAGGATAATTTGGACTTGAAGTTGACAAAGAGACAGCATGGTAAAATATTAAAATCTGTCTCTCATAAGCAAGTATCTATTGCAGATATTTCTGTTTTCTCAAAAAAAAATCAAAGTCACAGGGAACATTTTTCCCATACCATCAGTATTTCCAGCCATTTTACACTGCTAGTTCTTCCTCCAGTGATCAGGAGGACTTCAGTTGAACCCTGAGTTCTATCTATTAAAATGTTTCATTTACAAAAGGCTATTAGTCACACCGGTGGCAGTATTTGGAATTGTGAGGCTACAAATTTAGTGCAACCAGTAAAAAAGGAGGGCTATTACACAAAGCAATACAAACAGATGCAGGCTTAGCTCAGGCAGGGCATGCTATCTGCCATCATACTGGCTCACACCTACAGAGGGAAAATTGTAGGAATGGGCTTGCCTCCCTATCACTCAAATCTTTTTTACAATGTAAAAGAAAAAATAATGCAAATTCCAGTTTCTTCTTCGAAACTACTCAGGTTCTTTGTTCCTTGCACTAAAGCATTCAGTAACAGGCACTGAAAGAAACAAGACTACAGACTCCGTATCTGAGCTTCCTTTCAGACATATAATGGTACAAGCAAGCATAAAAAGGATGGTTAATCTAACAGTTTCCAGATTTCCATGTTCAAAACATTTAAAAATCTCTAGACTAGAGAAGCAAAGAGAAAGGGGGGAAGGGGGAGGGAAATGTCCTCCTTCCACCATTCAAAGCTCATTTCAGATATAAAGCTCCCACCCACACTGAAAGAATCTCAGGTAACAACATGATGAAGACAAAGCCTTGGGAAGATCACTTCAGAATTCCCTCTTTACTGTTACCAAAAAAAAAAAAAATCTATATAGCAGGAGCAATAGTGTGCACATTTTTTTCCAATAGTAGCACTAGCTTCTTTCTTTAGTAAATAAAGAACATGAAACGCTGTAACCATTCCTCACATAGGAGGTATACGCTCCATTTATGGCTGCTGCACAGTTTGAGCTGGAGAGATAAAACGTAAAAGAAATCTAGATCAATGGGAAGAGCTTGACATCCCGTTTTTGTTTCTAAACAGTCTGGCAATAAGGGAGGTGTTCTATGTTCAGTAGCTGCTATTTTTAGATGCTTGCCAGTCGTCCAGTTAAGCCTTTCTCAGTACTCTATGGGATGTTCATATTTCTAAAAATATTTCATGGAAAAAATGAAATCTTTGCCTGGAAGGAGTTCAGTATGATTGGGACCGTAAATGTCATTTTGCTTTCCCCACAGCTGTGATGTGATGGTGCAGCATTGTCTAGTTATATATATTCTGTATTGATGATGTAGGAGGGTTTTGGGCTTTTGCAAGTTCAGGACTCCAAACTGTCTCGCCGTGTACCAGATGAACACCAGTGCTGAAAAAAGGACACCTACTTGTGATTAGAGTGGGACCCAAATACCACCAGCCTCATCAGCAAAATCTGCCATGGAACTAAATCATATTTTAAGACAATCTTAGCTAGAAAATTCTAAGCATTCTAAGCCTGATCCCAGAAGTATCCAGCTTCTATACTCAAACTAGAAGCATATATCTATATTGCTTTATATAAGACTTTATGTGTACATAACTCTTGTTTTTATAGACTGTTGCAGGCTGTTTTCGAACTTGCATTTAAAAGCCCAGGTTATGTCTTCCTTAGCATATCTGTTGCCTATTTTAATATCAGCCTGTGCAATATCTTGGGAGGAAACAAAGTTGAGATTCAGCATGTAGAACCTGCTGACTCTGGCAGCACAGAGCCAGTCTAAGTGAGATGGGAAGTGCAAGACTCCTTGAAGAATGTTAACACACAGATGTGTTTAAAAAAGAAGTGATTTCACCAAAGCTGCCTCTCAGTTTGAAGCTCAGGACAGCTTGAGACATCACTCACTGTTCATCTTGAACACTGCAGAGGAATTGCCAAATGTGAACAGAAGACAACTATATACATGAGAGAAAAGTGACATATTCTTTTGGTGACAGTACTCAAACACGGCAGAGTATGATTTTTCAGGGTTGCTGTGCTAGGATATGGTGCATCTCTTCTGAGATACTCATCCCCATTTTACTGGTATAAAGCTCTACCAAACCCATATTTCTTTGTAAAAGGAGAAAACCTGCATCTAAGCATAAATTAGAGACTACTGAATGTTGACTGTTGCTAGATGTTAGCAGTCATACAGAGGCTGCAAAAATTACACAGTTGTTCTCTTGAAGTGCAATCAATCATAATTCAGTTGATCCCCTCTTGGTTTCTGATATGCAAAAGCAATCTCTCCAGTCTTACCACTGGCACGTACCTACAAGTGTCTGTGAAAGAACCCGGCACTTAGGAACCAGGCGATTACAAAGCTGGTAGCAGCATAACTAGTACTGCCTCCTGTTCCTGCATTTTGTTATGCCATCAACCTATTTCCAGGTTGTTACAATACGGAATTTTAATTTCATACTTATTTAAGGTGATACCTGTACCACAAAATGTTGGAAAGACGCTGTTCTACTGAGAAAAGCTTGCTCTTTTAGATCTTAAATGTATGAAGTCTGGCTGTGCAGATGAAATAATGAAACTAGAAATAACTAGAAAACCTAGTGCACCAGTGAGACTGCACCTCGAGTAGTCTGCTCAGTGTCGGGCCCCTCACCACAAGGACTGCAGAAAAGGGGCTGAAGGGAGACCTTGCTCTCTACAAGTACCTGAAAGGAGGTTGTAGCCAGGAGGGGTCGTTCACCCAACTAACAAGCAATGGGACAAGCAGAAATGGCCCCAAGTTGTGCCAGGGGAGTTTTAGATTTTCCTAACATGGAAAAAATTCTGCACCAAAAGAGTTGTCAGGTATTGGAACAGGCTGCCCAGGGAAGTGGCTGAGTCACCATCCTTGGAGGTATTTAAAAGACATGTAGGTGTGGTGCATAATAGGGACATGGTTTAATGGTGAGTTTGGCAGTGCTAGGGTAATGGATGGACTCTGTGATGTTAAAAGTTTTTTCCAATCTTAAAGATTCTATGAAAAATAATTTGAGTTTTAGTGTTGCAGCTTTAACTTTTGATTCTGCATAAACCCTTACAACAAATATAACAAGAAAAATGGTTTGTAGACAATATTTAATATTTTTATTCACAAAAGTACAAATAGTTGGTGGAGTGTTTTTAAAGGGGTGAATTATGAGATAGCCGCAGCACCCACAGAACAGCATGGCTGCAACTCCTCTGGGACTGGGAGCACTTCGGGAAGCGCTGCCTCCCCGATGGGTCTCTGGCGGAAAGCCTACAGTCTCCGAGCCAGCTAAGCACGCCACGGGACTGGGCAGAACGTGGAAGGGCACTTCAGCAGAGCGTCAGGGGACCGCCTGAAGATCACCCCGCATCCCGACACTGGGCGGGACAAGGCCGAGGCGGCCAGTAACGGCGACACGGGCAACACAGAATCATAGGGCTTGGAAGGGACCTTGAGAGATCATCGGGTCCAACCCCCCTGCCGAAGCAGGCTCCCTAGGACATTTCACTCAGATAGGCATCCAGACGGGTCTTGAATATCTCCAGAGAAGGAGACTCCACCGCCTCCCTGGGCAGCCTGTCCCAGGGCTCTGTCACTCTCACTGTGTAAAAGTTCTTCCGCATGTTGGTGCGGAACTTCCTATGCTCCAACTTGCAGCCATTGCCCCTTGTCCTGTCTCCAGGCATTTCTGAAGGCTGTCACTCGCAAAGCCCGTTCCGCGGGGACCGCGGCAGAGCTCGCCATGCCCCGCCGAAACCCCCGCAGCTCCCCACCGCGGAAAAGCGGGAAGGGGGCGCTCCCGCCCCGCAGCCGCAGCCACAGCGTCGGAGCAGCCGGATTCCGCGCTCGGCGAGACGCACGGGGCAGCGAGAGCGGACTGCACGGGGGTGCGGCGAAGGCGGCGGCGGCAGGACGCTGCCCGGCTCGGGCACGGTGCCGGCGGCCCCGAGGGGACGGTCTGCCACGCACCTGCCCGAGGACAGCGGACGGGACGGAATTACCTCCAGACACCCGCCTCAGGCAGCGCGCGCACAACGCGGCCCCCAACAACGGCCGGCGCAGCAGTCACGCGCCAGGCGTTCCCGCGTCCCGCGCTTGTCCAGCACGAGGCAGCCCGCGCTCCCGCCAGTCCGCCCGACTCGCCCTGTCCGGCCTGGCCTCGCCTCCCGCGGCCACGTGATCCCGCCTCACATGGGCAAGATGGCGGCGCCCAGAACTGTCAACGTGCTGCGGAGCGGAGGTGAGTGCGCGCCGCCACCGCGGGGGGTAAGGTGCGGGCCGGCGCGGGGCTTTGCCTTCCTTCCGCCCTTCCCGCCTGTCGCCGCTGTTGAGTTGGGGCTTGCTTCGAAACGGAGGGGCAAAGGATCCCACCGCCGCCCTAGCGTGGAGAGATCCCCGCCGGTCAGAGCTCCCGGGGCGCGGGAACACGTCCTGGGTCAGGGCGGGGGTTGCGGTGTGGTGTCGGCGGCGCCTGGGGAGCCTCAGAGGAATCCGGCAGCAGCGGGTGCAGCTGTCATGTCTCGGCTTTTATGGTCGCGTGTTCCCTCGGGGCTCTGCTGGAGTTTGAGGCCGGCCCCGCCTCTCACCTGGCCGACGCCGGTGAGAGCGGGGCCGCACCGAGGCGGGGGTCGTGGGTGCGGGGAGGCCGCGGAGCCGTTTGCTCGAGCTTTGCTGTATCATTGCTGCTGCTGCCATTAAAGTGTTTGGCGGAAAAGTGGTCTGACAGAATCATGCGCTTTTCTTCGGCCGACCCGTTCACTCACAGAACGTCTGTCACGCTGGCGCTCTGGCGCGCGTCGCGGCTCCTCCGCCCTCCCTCACGCTCCGGCCCCCTCCGAGAAGCACTTTCTGTACCACCCGCCCTTTCACAAGTGAATCTCTCCGGTACGTCTCACTGGCTTACTAATACACGGAGCAACCGTGAAAGATGCTGTACCCTGCTGAATAACGCGGGATCTTGTCGGGGTGCCGTTACTTTCCTCCCGCTCCTTCCCCTCAGCGTTTTACCGCCTCCTGCTACAGGCGGTTGGAAGCTTTGCGGGGCCTGCTGTGCCGTTCTGGGCGTCTCTTGTTGGCGCCTCTTGTAAAACAGAAGGAAATACCCTCCAGTGATACTGAGGAAAGTCTTACATGGTTAATTTTATGTGATAACGAGACTGTTACCACATCTTTTATGTGGTAATGACACTTAAATACACAGTGTACTAAGAGGATAGAGTGACCCCAGATTCATTTTAACTTGAACATTAAGCTGAAGGCTGTGTGCTTTCAGCTGAAGCGCAGTATTGTGATGCTTTACAGCAGGCGTAACAGAATTTAAATCATGTTATTGATCCTGATACTGCACTGTACTTTTATTTATCCAGGAGTCCTAAGTAACACTGGAAGAAGTAAAGACCTTTTCGTCACAGCTAACCCTCAGTTTTGCAGGGCAGAAGTGTCCCTTTTTCGTTTCTCTGGTGAGGGCTTATATCCATACGGAAATTTCAGTTTGGCTGGACACTTGGAACCTGAGCACCCGCTGAACTCTGGGAAAAGCTGCAACATTTGGCCCCCAGAGTCTCCCATTTGCTTTATTTCTAACAGCTGTCAAACCTTCACTCTTTCACATGTGTGCAATGGGATCACATTTTTTAGCATGCAATACCATACAAACAAGGTTTCTTTGTTTGAATCTCAAATGCCATGAAATTTAACGTGGAGCTTCATACTGTTCTTCATTATTGGCTTCAGCAGTTCTGCGTCTGCAACCTTTCCGTTCTGGATATTGGTTCGGTCGTGTGTCTGTGCCCAACCACTGCCTCCAGCCCCCTCCACATCTAGAAACCCAATGTCTAGCGGAACCTAATTAATGTTTATAAATATCTTAAGCATGGGATGCAGGGGGAATTGGCTAGCCCCTTTTCAGTGGTCTGTGGAGACAGGACAAGGGGCAACAGCTGCAAATTAGGGCACAGGAAGTTCCGCACCAACATGAGGAAGAACTTTACACAGTGAGGGTGACAGAGCCCTGGGACAGGCTGCCCAGGGGGTGGTGGAGTCTCCTTCTCTGGAGATACTCAAGACCCGCCTGGACGCCTGTCTGTGCAATATGAGCTAGGGAGCTGCTTTGGCAGGGGGGTTGGACCCGATGATCTCTCAAGGTCCCTTCCAACCCCTACAATTCCATGATTCTGCCATCCAGTTAAAAGCGCCAAACCATTTAATTTGCTAAGCTTTCCTGCCTTCCCTTCAAGCATCAAACCTTGTTCAACTCCCTTAGTGGATAGGCATTTCGAGAAGTTGAAAAAACAAAACTGTCATAGTTCAGACAAGACTGATTAAACTAAATCAAATTTTCTCTGAATTGGACAGTTCAGTATAATTTAATTTGCAAATACTGAAAGACAGAAGTAATTTAAATTAGATTTCTGTTCACCTAAGGGAATCCATTCTACCTAAATTGAATGAAAATGACTTTTTTTAGCTTCTTTTGTGGTATTTTTTTTCATATGTATGTTATATTTTTATAAATGATAAAAGTTTTCTTTATTATGGAACTGTTTCTAGATAAGTACATTTGAAGAGCAGAGATCTTGGAAGTTTTTTATACCGGTTAAATAACTTCCTCCACATATCAGAAAGTCTTCAATTAGCCTAAAAAAATCTTTATTATATTTGAAAAAAGAATATGAGTGGAATGAAAGATTGTAGGAAGTTAAAAAGACAGTTTGTGCCTTTTCAGCAGGTATGTAGGCTATTTATTTGAAAGGTCTTGGCCCTGCTAGTGTCAGAACTGCAACACTGTCAGTCCAAGGAGAAGGTACACAACTTTGTAAGAGTGTGAGCGGCTCGCACAAACCCATGTGAAATTCTGAGTGCTTAAACACTGCATTTCAGAGTGGCCCTGCAGCAGGTTGAACTGCACTTTAGCTGCTGCTCTTTCTTGAAGAGTATTTGAAAAGAAATTTACAGGTGATGCACAGAAGGGAGAACTGCATTTACCATTTGGTAAAAGAAAAACTAAGAAGCATCCAGAACATGGACACATCAAGTTGGTGTGTCATGTCACAGTTCGTACTTATAAATAGTACGGGTCTCATGAGTGATTCAGTGGTTTGTAAGTGGTCCCATTACGTATTACAACAGTTTCAGGTATTGCAGTAATACTTCATTGATAATAAAGTAGAAGGCATCAGAGAACTGCATGTCTACAAAAACAATTTAGATGGTTTAAGGCATAGTAGTCTCTTATTGATTTATTCATTTTAAGCAAGTAAATTATGGTGGAGTAGAAGCCCCTAATTTCTTGTAATGAAGTTTCAGGACTTTGAGCCACGGGAAAATAATTTATGAGAAGACATCCTGTGTAAAATTATTTACTTACTGAGTTAAATACTGATATAACCAATTTCTGATCTTGCTTCTATATCTCGAACAATGAATTAAGTATTCTGTAATAATCTATGTGGCATATTACTGTTCAGACTTTTAAACTTAAGTCACTATAGAGTGACAGTGTGTGATACATCTCTTAAATATGTAGTCTGTGTTCCCAGGCTGTCCATCTGCTTGTACGCTGCTGTGTTAAGGCCCTTGTGGAACTGGAAACTTCCAGCTTTGCCTGGAAGTGCCAAGTCTCATTCGAAATCAGTCATTTACATATATATATATTACAAAGCATTCTTATTTGGGCCATATAGATCACAAGTTTGGTTTATGGGTCTTGTCGGTAATGCATGGTATTTGTGATTAGTCTAGGCAAAATCGACTATTTCAAAGGAATAATAAAGTCTTTTCCAGCAAGGTGTTTATATGAAAATCATCAAATTATTTTGAGGTATTGCAGAAGTTAGAAATACTAGTTTGGACTCTGCAGAGAGTAGACTGACAGAAGATGTAGCAAGTGACTGAGGTGGTATGAAGTGATTTGGTTTACATCCTCTAGATAGAATTCATACATATAATTTCATACACTGTTTTTCTTTGTGACCAGACATGGCTTTGCCATTTAGGATGGCAGAACTGGTAGTCAATTACCATTGGATGTTGAACTCTGCATGTCAGTGTACAGAAGTGTATTATGGATGGTTTCTATGGCTTTTTGATGTCTAGAAACATGGTGAAGGTCAAATGAGTTACCTTACTGAATAATACCTCTCTAAACCCATTGCAGTTCCCACCACCTGCAAGGGGAGAAGACTATCCTCACTCCCAAGGAATCTTTTTTTGCAGCAGTTTCTAATACCCTATTGCCATCGCTAACCCACCTCATCTGTAGGCAGGGACCTGGACTTGCCGGCACGTCACCTCCTCACCCGCACAGCCTGGCACAGAGAATCTAGCATCTTTCTGAATAATTAGCAGAATTAGTACCACAACTCAGATGAGACATCCTTCCCCCAGTGTGCTTAGTTTCCTTTCCTTTTGTGTGTCTTTTTACCTTTATACATTAAATATTTATTCATTATCCAGAATTCATCAAACACTTGTGGTTAGCTTTGTTTCATGAGTGCAGCTGAGGGTGCCTGCTGGTCCTCATGGAAGCAGGGTACACCCCTGTGAAAAATAAGGTACTGTATTTTAGGGAGATGTCATTTCCATTACCTGAACCTTAATTTGGAGTCAATCTTTATCATTATCAATGTTTAGCCATTTTGTGCATTCTGTTCAAATGGGAACCTGTTTTTTTCACTCCTGCACTGGAATTGGAGTTGACGTAAAGCATTCACCCAGACTTAAGAAATAGAGTAAATTTGTGTTAGAAGATGGAGCATTAATGGTTGCCTAATATAAGACTCCTGTATCTTGAGTTATCCATAAAAAATTCACTGAATCATCTACCAAGCAGTATTTCTGACACACAGTCCATATCTTGTTAGTCTGCAGCCCTTGATAATTCTCACAGTCTCATTAAAAAAAAAATTTCAGTATTTTTGAGAGGAAGTGGAAAAAGGACTCAATATAAGGCAGTTTTCTTTTTTGCTGAAATCCAAGCATGCATGCCAGATTTTTAACTGTTATATGGTTCTGAATCAATCTGTTTCCCTTTTTTTGATGATGCATTTTTGTATGCAAAATTGTTTTAATTTGCCCTTTGATAAATGTATTTAACCATAAAATTCAACATATATGAGATTATTCTCATGTTAACAATAAATCATAACAACCTTTTTTAACATTATTAATATTCAAATGCTAAAAGTATCTCTTAGTCCATATCTTCACCTTTAGAAGAAGAAACTTAGAAATTTACCACTCAAAAAATGAATACTCACCTATTGTAACTTTCAATACTTTTAAGCTGTATTGCTTTTTTAAAAAATTAAACGTAGTATATGCAGATAACAGTTTTGGGGAGACTTGACTAAAGGTTTTCTGGTATTCCAGACTGATAATGGAATGTGTCAACTCTGAGGGGTTTTGGCAGATGAGAAAAAGTGACTGAAAACTTTCGCTAGAGAGTTTTCAAAATCCAATGATGCTTGGCTGCACTGTGCAGTACATGAGCTGGGCAATTAGCTGGAAGAAAATATTAATTCACATTTTCCATTAATTTGTAGACAGACTCATGTCTCCAGAATCTAACATTAGCATTATCAGCTGCAAATGATGCGCGGTGGAAGTTCAAACCATTTGATTGTAGTACACTCTTAACATTTCTTGAAATGATCCTGAGATAGTTTCATCCCTGTCTTGAAAATAATCAGGCAGACAAGGAATTATTCCCATTTCAACAGTGCAGCAATGAGTAACTCTGGGGGAGACATGCACTTTCATGGTTTGATGCACGAGAGAAAAAATATTCCCCTTTCAATAAAGTGTTTAATTGTTCTCTTCTTTCACTTGAGAGGTAATGTATTGTTGGCAGCACACAGCGCCTTTGTTCTGACAAGATCTATCACTTCTGGCTGTGGGTGGATTTGTAGGGTGTGGTTTCTCCATGAGCTTAGGTTTCTCAATCAGCTTTAGCTAAGATTGCCTTTAAGCGGGGGAAAGTCATTAGCAGATGTACAGCCTTGGCCTGAATCAGACCAACTTGCTGATCTGCCTGAAAACCAGCCACCATGGTGGTGGCTGTGTTTGGATGGGCAGCTCCCCGGTTACAGAGGCAGGGCGGCTTGCAAGGCAGCAGCATTTTCGTGTACGATTCCATTTAAGTGATCTGTGTAAGTGACTTCAGACATTACCTGAGCAGTTTTAATTATTGGCTAGGTGCTGAAACTCAACATTTTCTGCCACATCAACAGCTTTACTGACCCACACCTAGTCACGTAGCCATTTGTTTCAATGCATAAAAAGTATTTTCTTATTTGTAGGAAGTTGCCTGTTGATCTGATGCTGGAGCATCACTGTTGCAGTTACAACTAAAATCCACGTAGAGACAAAATTCATGACGAGGTCCTCAAGACTATTTAGTTTCAGCCTTTTGAGAATGCTTTCTCTGCTCTACGTGCCTTATATCTTGCGTGGCCAAGTCCCTGTCAGTGTCCTCTATCTGCCAGTGCTTAGTCTGTGATAAATATCTTAGTCAGGTACATTTTTAGATGCCAGAAGCTAAGGGGAGTAAGCCTAGCTGTAATCCTTCAGGCAAAATGGAACTTCTTTGGAAGTATATTTCGCATGTATCACTTTCCATTTTGCAGAGTTTTCCTTAAAGCTCACCTGGGACCTTTCTTCAGGAGTTATAAATTTGACCTCTTGTTTTAAGCAGAAAGGAGCTGCTCTCTCTTTCTGTTCCCACTGCAGAGCTCTCAGACTTTTACACTGTCTGTAGCAGCTCACTGCCCTGATGCAGTGGTTCCCTGTAAGGGCTGGTGCAGCTGCATGCATAGGCTACTGACCCTGAAGGAAAATGCCAGAAAGCTCTGGGAAAGCATCTGTCAAGAAACTGGGATGCTCCATCACAGGAACTTTGCTCGCTGCAGTGTTTCCAAAGTGGGTTTTACAGCACACTCAGTCTTCAGAGTTAGACATGGGGATTTCTGGGAGTGAGGAGGACTTATTGTTTGCATGCTCTACTGCATCACCTACCAGAGGCTGTTGTTTTCATCTGATGTTTTCTTACCTGGCTTCAGGTATAGAAGCAAAAATTAAACATAATACCATGTCATAAGGTGGAAAGTCTGAAATGGAAAGTCCCATCTGTGACTGTGAAGTTTGGTGCTGGCTTTGGGCAGCACCAAAGGTGCACTTAGTCTCATACTGAAGGGGTGGGTCTCTTCAGTCTCACAAATGCAGTGTTAACCAACACACAGATCTTAGTAGTGCTCTGCATAGAACAAAATGACTGATATAATCTCCTCTGTATTCATACAACAAATCAATGAAATACAGGATACCACTTCACAATCTCTAGGCTCTTAAAATCTACACCAGATGATCCTGCCAAGCCTATGTACAGGATCAAACTGCAAAAGAAGTCTCAGGCTTCTTGGGCCGTGCATGTTCTGTTACTTAAAACATCGGGAATAGTGGTGGAATGTATCACAGACGGTCTCTAAGCTTGTTTGCTCTAATATACAGCATTTGACAAGAAAGAATGAAGGACTGAATTGTCCCTAAAGAAATTCTGAACCTCAAATTGCGAATTATATTGTATTTTAGAGCAAATAACTCCTCTATCCAGAATCATGGCATCAGATGCGTTATGAGCATATAGTATAACATCTTTTTGTTTCCAAGAGCTCACGGCACAGGTAGCTCCATCGGACAAAAGGGACTGAAATCGTGAGCTCTAGCTGATAGATGGAGAAACTATAGTGCTGAGGGAATAATTTGTGGAGGGTCTTGTGGCAGTGCAGCATTAACAGAATAAAACGGGGCCTGAGGCTGCCCTAATGCCTGCTGCTCCTAAGCCTGGTTAACGTGCAGTTTAACAGTGGACATTTGTGAAGTAACTTTCTAATTTAGGTAGCATATCCCTTTTACTCAAGTTTTTGCACTGAATTACCCTACCCAGACCAGAAGCAGGATTTAAAGGTGTACATAAAAACAACATATGGCTTGCCTGTAAACTTTGTGAATTGTGTGTTGTAAGTGTTCTCTAGTTGTGCAGGGGAACAGAACTGTGCCAGTCAGTCTGGCACGCTTTCCCTCATTTCTTGCATGGTTTTCTATGTATAGCTAGAGTTGAGGCTACAGAAGAAACCCCACCAAACCTTTATCTGTAGTGTCACAGTATTATCTCTCTTTATTCCAAAGAGACATGGATTTCTGCTGAAGTCACACTGAAGAAAGGCTACTTCTGGGCTTGAACCTGTTCTGATGCTAAAGCTGCAGCAGAGGTCTGTGTCATAAAATCTAAGCTGTTTTTTCCACAACATTCAGACATACTAGACATGGTGTTCTGGCTGTGACAGATGTGAATCATGAGGAAATTTAAGCAAAAGCTTTTTGACCTTCTGAGCAGTCTTCAATGACAGTTCTGCTGGCCCACTACGAACTATGATTTCCAAGTAGTGCTTGACTGCGCATGATGTCTGTAAAAGGCCTTTTTGTGCTAAAACCCTAAAACCACCTGTAGAATCCCTAGTTACAGTGATCTTCTCAATTCAGGATCGTATAATTTCCTTTTTTTTTTCCCCTCTTCTTCCCCACTCATTCCTGCAGCCCTTGGAAATGCCCCTCTGGCAAGACACTTGCTGCCTCTTTTCTTCTTAACAGTTAGATGTGGTGACGTGCCAACCCTGGATAGCTTGCAGTGCTTCTAGAGACTACATCCCAGTGCTGTCGACCTAGTGATATTTACTACCATTAAAATTTAATTTGAAAATATTTTAAAGTAATTAAGTTGTAGTGGGAGGGGGAGTGGGTTGCAGGGCAATTGCCTTTTTTCTTTATTTCTTTTTTTTTTTTGATGCTGTGCCTCTTCAAGCTGTGTGCATTTGTCACAGTGGTGTTTCCTATCTATTTCTATTTAAAATCAGTGTTTGTTAAAATATGCTTGTATGCCTGGTCTAACTTGATATTACATAAGTAAAAAAGCAAGAGAATGTATACAGGGAGCAGTCAGTATGTTGTGTGCTCTCTGCCTTGCAGTTACTGCATCCTGTAGAAAGAGGCTGTTTGGCTACAGCAGTGTTTTAATTTCATTTTTTAGTGTTTAGTTACACATTTCTGGAGTCTCCTTGACCACTACTGTTACCTGATGGCGCCTGTATTTCATCAAGTTTAGACAAGCAGTCTACCTGGACTTAGGCCCAGGGGAGCTGCTGTAAGTGATGAACATGATCCCCTCTGCCCGGGAATCTAAGACCTGCAGTACTGGGATTCCCAAGGGAATTGAAAGAAAACTGTGTTTAAGCCTCATCTCCTGCTTTTATTATTTTTCCTTGTTATTTTTTAGGTAGTCTCACCTATACTGCTGGGTTGTGTGCCACTCCACCAGTAAAATCTGGGTTTCATTTGTTGGTAGTTAGGAGAAAAGTTTCTTTTTAACCTACCAAAGTAGGGAAGAGCACAGGCAGTGACAGAAGTTACTCTGACATCTGGTGATTACTGCTTACAAATAAAGTGACAAGCTATTAAACAAAATAACAAAAAATATTGAAGTGCTAGTGTTACCAGGTTGTGTTTGGGGCTTCTTACTACATTATCACTGTAACACTTCTGGTGCTTAGTGGATACAATGGCATATTTATGTTTTGTTCTTGCATGCTTCTCTTTAATCTGTTTTTGTTCTGTTAAAAAAGCAGCATTATATAAACATCATTATTTTGGCTGCACAATATTATCATGGTGGGTTTTTTTTTTAGAAAATGTTTTTAGAAAATTTTTCTGATTGCAGAGTGAGTGTCAGTGTTCAATCTAATTAAATCTAATTGCATTTCCTGCATGTTTTATTTTTAGTTTGCTCTTATATGTCTTTATTTTCATCAGGAGTTATAAATTTGACTCTTTTTTTTTAAAGTATGGAGTTGCCTGTCAGACACAAACTCACTTTAAAGCAGTGAAATAATTGTCTTTAAATTCTTCTAAATGTGGGGAACATGTAGTCTCTGCTTAATGATCAAGAGCTGTTTCTTCATGTTGTTTCGGGTTGTGTGACCCGGTTAGTTTTTTCCTTTTGTAAGTTGAAAAAATTAAGATGGAGAAAAATAATTAAAAGATGCTTTTTTCTTCCTATTCTGTATGTCCAGGTCAGTTGCACAGGCAGGCAGATCTTGTTAATTACTCTTTTAGCAACATTTAGCTACATATTTGCCATTGCTTTGTTATCCTTTACTGCTCATGTTTACCTAACTAACATGTTACACCATTTCTTGTGGAGAGATTTTTTCCATAATATGTTAAGAAAAAGTGTGGAAATTTTTCAACTATTTTTTTGTTTTTCTGTTGTTGTAACAGTTTGTCTGACATTTATGTTTCTAAACATGACCTGTTTGCCCTGGGAGGAGCTACAGTGGCTGGCGAATTTGTAAAGCTCTGGGATCACAAATGTGAAGACTGAACAGATAAAGATTTTCAGATTTACTTATTTAAATCTAGTGGTTAAAAACACCTGAAATAAAGATTTCATTACTAAAAATTCTTCTTCTCTGGTTATGGGAATATAAGGTCTGCTGTAGCACAGTATGGGTATTGTATTACAGTTCACATCTTCCAAGCTTCTTGTCTGCTCCAAGTTTCCAAGTTTTACATTCCTGGTATTTCTGGGATTTAAAAAAAAAAGCATGACAAATAATCAGATCTTTTTAAACCACAAAAGGGTAAAAGTCCAATCATGTGGTATAATCACAAGAATACTTTTTTCCAGTTACCAGCAAAGGAGAGAATTACTGTTCTTCCTAGACAAAGTTCTTTCCAAGTTTTTGATATTTAGAGAACACCTGAGGAGTTAAGCTGAAGCTGTTTTCTTGCATCCTGGCCACACTTGGAGGCCACATGCTTCAGGTTTCTATTGTCTGAGTTGTAGGCCTGTCCCAGACACTGTGCATAATAAACAAGGGAGAGCGGCAGAGGTTTTTGCCAACACAGAGGCTTTTTCAGCTCACTGCTTGGTCACGAATCAGTTTGAGAACCTCCATCATGAGTCTCACCTTGGTGTCTTGTGGACTTTCCACTTATTTGGAACAGTGGTCCTGGTGGGAGCTAGCGGTCCTTGGGAGATGGCCTTTCTATGGAAACGGAAAGCTCTTCTGTAAGCTGATTCTACAGCTGTGTGCTGAAGAAAGGCGTGATCTCAGGATAGGACAGGGTTCAGGTCTTTCATGGTACTAGGACCCAGGAGTTAGGGATTTTGGGGCTGGTGGTATGCGTGGATTTGGAAAAGCTGTTGAACTTTCGGTGTCTACACCTATAATGTGGATATTTATCTACCTTGCAGGTGCGTTGGTTGAGATTAATGAGTTGTTTGTAAAGCACTCTGAAGATGAAAAGCACTATAAAAATGCTAAGTATTATTATGTATGAGCTCTTGAGTGCATAATGGCTGTTTGCCTGCCAGTATTTAAAGCAATTTGTTGCACACTAAGTATGAAAGGCACTGTATGAAGTCAAATTCTAGTTTCCATTTAAGAAAAGTCACTCATGTTTTGTGTTCAGCAGTTCAGGTCACACCATTGGTCTTTGCTGTTACCTACAGTGAAAACGAACTCTAGAAGGTTTTTTTTAAGATAAACCATTTCAAAACTTTTAAAAACAGGTTATTATATATAAAGGGTCTGTTCTCAGTCAGTCATTTCCTACCTGATCTATATGTCTTGGGTTTTGCTTGCCAAATGCCCGGTTTCTGACATGCCTGATGTAACTTTACTCTCCATGTCCATAGCCATCATTGTCACCAAAGTTCCTGTTCTTTGCACTGTTTCTGCTCAGTGCCCTTTGTGTACCTGTTCATGACTTTGGTCATTCCTGCACCCAAACTTCCCTGTGTTCCTGAGGAGTCTTCTGCCCTGGGCACTCACTGCCTGCCAGTGCTGCACAGTATAGTGCTCTTCTTCAGGATGCTTCTCCAATAGATGTCAGAGCACACTGCCTGTTGGACAAGCAGAAACATCCCCAGAAGGGACAATGATGTTCTGTGTTTGGGAGCAGCCCTACCTCTCTGTGACCTGTTGGTTCAGTGATCTTCAAGCTTTTTGAGCATGGGCTTTTCTAAGCATCCCCCATGTGCTGATGTGGGACCCATGTAGGGAGCTGAAACAAAGTGATAATGAACTTGCATTAAAAAAAGGTCTTTCATGGTCTGTGGATGTGGCCATCAGATTCCTGAATTTCCTTGAAGCACAAGTTGAAAACAACTGCATCTTGTTTGTTATGTATCAGCACCATATAGTCTGTCCCACTTGGCTAACAAAATACTCACTTTGACCACAGTCTTGGTTTACTGCATTGGGTTAGAGATGCAAAAGAAACAAATGGCCTATTAAAAAAAAAGTGCAGTCCACTTCATAAGGTGTGGCACATAACCAGAATAGTGCAAGTTTTCATTGTCAAACGTCATAGTGTAAGCGTGAAAATTCATATGCCACAGAGTAAGGTCCTGTTGGAAGCAGTTCAGGGAGGAAAATACAATATGTGGCTATGTTTAGTATGATAAGAAGTGTCAGAGTTCTCTGTTTTGTCTTAGTTACAGCATTATCTTGCTATGTTTTAAAATAAGAAATTGTTTAAGGTAGTATTTACAAGCTGAAGTGGTCATTGGCAAAGGGCTTTATCTGTATGATAACTGTACCTCCCAGGTAGTTACTACCGAGGTTCCTGAGCAGGGGAAGTTTGAATTTCTTTCTTTTTTAATTTCTTTATGATGTAGAAACAAAACATGGAAAGTTTGTTTGTGTGTTTTGTTAAATGGCCGATTCCTGGAGAGTTCTCCTTTTAGAGCCGTTGTCCTGTCCAAATCAGTAGATGTCTTTCCCTTCCTAATTTCTGAACAAAGAGGAAAATGTTGGAAACCAAGTGTTCAACGAACTGCCCTGCTGCATGGAAGCCTTAGAAAAGGGGAATAAAGGGCTCTTCAGAGCTCCTCAGAGGTCTTTTGGCAGGCGTACTCTGCAGTGTGCAGCCTGAGAAAACTTTCAGGAGTGTTTTTGAAAGTCGCACTGTTCTCTTTCTGGTTTAGATGGTAAATAACTAGCCACTCTAACCAGCTGTTTAAAGTCTCTCACTTTCATGTTTTTTAAAACATTTACTTTTAGGTATTTAAGGTTAAAGTGGTGTTTAAAGCTGTGTTTCAATTTTAGATCGACCTCATTTTAACCATGTAGGACTATTGCAGAAATTAATAAGATCTGAATTTATATATTGATACTTACAACGTATCAGAAGTTCTTTAAAGGAACGTGTACACTTTTCAGATTATCTGTTTCATGTTTAGTTGTACATGAATTAGGTGCTACCTTACATATTTTTTAGAATTATAGTCAACAGAGATGGCATAACATTGAAAGAAAATGGCAAAGAAATTGTTTGTGTGTCACATAAATTCCAGTTATTCAGTGTCAGATTTTCTGATAGACACAGGTGATGTGTTGGACTTGGAAAGACAACCAACAGTGACCTCCTAAGCTCCTTCCATGAGCCATAAAAATGAGCTGCTGTCACCACAGATGTGCTCGTATGCTGTTTGGGTTTGTAGCTCTTGAAAGTGCTTGTAAACTCACCTAGACTTCTTGACTTGACTCCACTGGACAAAGTTGATAGTTGCCTTGCAAAGATGTCCTGGTTTGACACCAAGACGAGATGTTGCCCACAGTTGTTCATGCAGGTCTGAGAGTCATTTCACACTGTTGCATGAGGGATGGAACAGTAGGTGGTGACAAGGCTTAAATTCATTGCCACGTACTTACCTGTGAGGTGAAGAGGCAGCTCTTAACTCTCAGAGACATTTCTGGTTGTTGTGCACTGATTATTGTTAACATACTTCTGGCTCATGATAGAAACTTAAAGGAAATGGGTGTTCTTTGAAGAAATAAATAAAGTAGTAGAACTTGCTGGGTTTCTAAAGATTGGTTCATGCTTGGCAGACCCTACTAATTCAGCAGAAGGTCAGCTCATGAGAGGAGTTCTGAGGAAGCTTAAATTGATTCCTCAAAAGGATAAGGTGACACCAGCAAGAATAATTTTCCTGGTAGAGGTCTGTACCAGAGGTTTTCTGTGTGGCATTGTTACACTGTCTAGGAGGTTTGGGTTGTAGGATACTGTCCTTAACTAGTACATGTTTTCTCACAAAACATTATTGCAGAGCAACCCAAAGACTGCAGAAGCAGCTGTTTCAAAAACCTGTTCATGAAGACAGTATTGATTTTGTTCATTTGGGGTCTGTTTTGTCCAAATAATTTTTTTTTTTTTTCCCAAAAGTGTTTCCCAAACTCAGGTATAAAGTAAGGTAGCTGCTAGACAAACTTCAGCTGTTGCTACAACGGTATCTCCAGCTGTGGGACCCAGATGCAGGTTGCCAGTGGGTTCATGGGAGGTTGCCAGCTGGAAGTTCAGCCAGCTGATAGCAGTCCGTGTGGGTGATTGTCCCTGCTGATGTGACAAATGGTAATGATGGGCTACCAACACACTGCACTGCAAGCAGACACAGCAGAGGCATGAACATTGCTTCTGCTGACTCTGCCACTGCAGTCAGAGAAGCCAGGTCAGAGATCCACTTCACCATAGCTGGTTGGTCAACAAATGCAAATCATGTTTATGAAGATGCGGCCAGGGATGTAAAATTTGAATTCACAGACACAACACTTTGCAGCAAGCCATACAGGTGGACTTCACATCTTCCATGATTAAAATATGAAGCAGGATTCTTAGCACATAATTGACTGAATTTAATGATTTGGGGATGACTTTAGAATCAAAAGGAGTTGAGACCTCCTCCTGTACATGTCTGGGCTATGATTTTGCCAATACACATAACTTCTGCTATTACATCTTTGATATATTTTAGCACCAGAGCGTCTCACTCAGAATTTATCCACACGTTGGCCCAAAGCCTTCCAAGAGACAGACAAAAAATAGGAAATCACATGCAGAAGGTGCCTCTGGCTCTGTGTGTGGGCTTCTGCAGAAAGTTGCGGGAGCACCAGCACTCACTCCCAAGTTGAGGCTTTTATACTGCCTCTGTCCATCTCTATTTTATAATTCTCAGAATAATTTACAAGTGATCACAAATCACATCTAGATAGAGGTTTAATGAACAACTTAACTGATCTGATTTTTAAATTAGAAACTAGTGTCTTTGCAGCTGAAATCACCAGTAAAATTGAGACGTCAATGTTTCCCCATGCAGATCTGCTGGTTTAGTCAAGCACTGTCAAGGTAGGTCTGCACTATCATCAGATCTACATGGGGCTACCAGGATCACTGGCCTTTCTCAATAACACCAATCTATACTTCTTGTCACATGCCTGACTTCACTGCTAGCCCATTTTTTTATTTGGGTTTTTTTCAGTCCTTCCCAGGAGGAACACAATATGTGCCTATGTCTTGCATGACACACAGAGAGCTCTGCAGCCTTCTCTCCAGTAATGTTAAATTTTACTTAGAAATAAAAACGCCCTTTTTTTAAAATCTAATTGAATGGGAAGCCTTTGCAAAGTTTTTTCTCTTTATGCAATTAATGTCTTCGTGTCAGTTCTGCCTCTGGAGCTCACTCCTTCTAACTGAAGCTCCACATAAATAAATGCATGTGAGCTATTGAAACTTGCAAGCAGCTACCTCCTGTCAGAGCAACTGGGAGATCCAGCTGTGGGCTCTGGTTGCTCCCCACATGGCTCTGTCTCTCCAGTGGGCAATATTATTGCAAATCCCTGTATTTAAACCACAAACCTGTAACAACAACAAAAAAGAGAGTTAAGGTTGATGTTTAGCAAATCACAGAAGACAATCTAAAAGTTCTGAGTGGAGTTTGCAAATTAGTAATCGATTAAATGAGATGTCCCCGTGGAGAATTTCGTGGGTTGCTGCCCAGCTTTGCCAGCAAGGTAACTAAGCCTGCTCTGAAGAAATGTCTGACATATTTAGCTGGCAAGATAGAGTATCTTCATCCTGTGGAAAACAAAACATGCATTCCTTCTTACAGATTTATTTTCTGTGCAGAGAAGATGCTGTATAAATCCTTTTTGGTCTATAAAAAGGAGTTGGAGACCTGAGCTCTTGTGAAGACCCTTTGCTTACTCAGTCTTAGAAAATCAGATGGTGGAGCAGTCTGATAAACTGTACAAAGAGAGCGAATAGCCTGGTGAAGATAGTTTAGAAATGAAGTATTCTATTTTGTTTTTTTTAAAGTCTGCTTGTGTTTCACTCTGAAGGGCCTTGCTGTACCCACCCATGGAGCACGATGTGAGGTGTTATGTGGGTGACTGGTACCTGTAAAGTGTGCGTTGGGAGGTGTGACTGGGAGCAAGGTGAAGATTCGGAGGTGACAGGTACTGCCTAAAGTGCAACTGGATTACAGGATCCTCTCAGTAGGGATTCAAGCAGCTGATGTAATTTGTGATTTATTATCTTTGTTTCAACAAAGCAACTACTGTATCCAGGGAGTATCTTGTGGCAGTAGCTAGGTATTTACCATGGGATATGGGGCATGGAAAAACTCAGAGGTCCTTCTTTACCCCTCAACACTCCCAGCTAGCTCTTGCCATACAAAGGGGCCAGATGAGCAGGGCTGGAGCCAGTCCCAAAGAAAGGCTTGAGAAACTCAGATGTTGAATGTCAGTTGTCTTATCCCCTTCCAAAGTGCATTGCTTGGGACCGGGCACAGGGGACATGAGTGTGCTAGATACTGACGTGCACATGGGTTGTCACACCGTGAAACACACTCACCAGTCCTCTATGTTCTGGAAATGTAGAAAGGGTCATGGTGAAGACTGGACCTTGCTTATCATGGTGGTGGTTATTCTTTGATGATCTCTTTGCACTGAACAGTTACTGCATCCAGTTAAGGTGCATGTAGTACCCAGCTGTTTATTAGGTACTAGTGAGACAGTTGTCCAGGGTATGAGGGTTGCAAATGAAGTCTTTTGGGGTGAGAATAGCTGGAAACCTCCTACTTTGCTATGTGTTGATTAGTTTATTTTAAAAGCTGAAGCTGAGTTCCTACTCGCCTGTGTTTACAACCATGGATTGGAAGAGGAAGCACAGTGAAGGCTGTCAGAGAAAACTGATAGCCAGTGCCCAAGCCATACATTTTGGTTTTCATACCTCAAATTCCAAAATTTGGAATTGTGTTGGTATGTGAGTGGCCAGTATAGCTTCTGGAGGAGAGATGTTATGTGTGCTGTCTGGCTGACACCTAATTAGCTAATAGCGGCTACTTTTCAGTGGTAGCCAAAGTTTCACAGAGGTTTAAGTTTTTGTTGCTAGAAAATAAACTTAAATATTAATCTCTGTGCTGATATTAGTGTGTGTAAGTAAGGATAGATGCAGAGAGCAGTCACTGGTAAAGCCACTGTCCTGCAGCGATGAGGGAGGAGGTGAGGCGTCCTACCACCTGCCTGCCTGTGGCCTTGCAGCCCAAATATCATGTCTCTGAGAAGCTCAGACATCCCATGTGTTTCCCAGCTGTATCTGCTGTGTGGTATGGACAGAGCAGGGTTTCCCAGCCAAGCTCTGCCAGCCCTCTTACACTGTGATATAATCAAACGTGTCATTTCTGTCTTTATAGAGACTTTGTGCCATGTCTGTGCTTTGTGCTTGAGGGACTCTTGATCACTTTTTTTTTTAATCCAAATTCTGTATTCATTGAATAAATTAGGCTGAATGTTTGGCACCTCATACTCCTGTGACTTTGTCTGCTTTGTCCTTAGGTTCCTTGCCTTTAGCATTTAGAGCAGCTTCCCTTTCCACAGAAGCGCTGTGTTCAATTGCCATTTTATTTGCAATACACCACGTATGAAACAGGCCGTAGGTGACGGTTACCCAGGTCTTGAGAATAGAGCCGTTAATTTTGATGTGCTTTGTAAAAGCTTGGCAATAAATGGACTGATCCTCTGTCCTCTGACTTTTGTGGGAGTTTTCCGACCAGTGTATTTACGCAAGAAGCGCCGGCTGCCAGCGCAGCGTCAGCGGGCAGCACGCCTTTGCATTCAGCGCAGTTGCATGTCCCCGTGCCAAGAACGAATTTTGCCGATTCAAACTTGCTCAGTTTGTCAACACACAAGCTCCCATTGAACTTGGCGGGACGAGAATCATTCTTGGCACGGGGCCGCGGGCAGCCCGGGGAGCGCTGCCCGCTGCCGGCACCGGCTGCGGCGGGAGCTGTGCGCCAGCGAAAGGAGCAGCGCCCAGCCTTGGCTCCCTGGTTTGCAAGGCTCCCGTCTCCGTTTCACTGGAGGGAAGAGTCGGTGGTAAAAAGAGGTTTCCTCCGTTAGTTTTCAAGGCACTTTTTTCTTACTCTTTTTCTTTTTTTTGGTCGCTGTCTGGGTGATTAATGGGAATAGGAAAATACTGTTGACCCATTTAAATCATGTTAGATGACATCCATTGCTCATCTGCATAATGAAATACACACTGAACATTACAGCTTAAGTATAAGAGCCAGTGAACTACAAAAATAATATTTTACTCATTTAGATTATGAAGTAAAGTATAGGACATTAGTACTAATCATAGTATTAAATTTTAAGCCATGTAAATTGTAATTGTCAGTGAAAAAGAACTATAAGTTAAAAGGCTATTAGCATTTCAGCTTTAACAGTTAATTTCAGTAATCTCTTTTTTTTTTTTTTTTTTTGTGTGTGGCTTAGGAAAGCCTATATGCAAAAGTGCAGGAGTCTTTGTTTTATATCATTATTTAATTTTGGTCATTAAAGAAATTATAGAAATATTACATTTCTGTATTAAAATGTATTGACATTTTATATTACAAAGAGTAAACTCTAATCCTTACTTGGATAAAACCAAATCCAAAAGGCAAGTTATTAGTAACTGAGAGATTAAATAATTTTAAGCATTTATTTAAGTACCAAACCAAAAATTGAAGCCTTTTAAAATATGGATTTTGTCAAATAGAAACATCATTTTCAGCATTTTAAACTAAATACAAATTTTAAAGTACTGAATTTAGGCTGTCAGGTTTCTATGGTTACCTGCCTTTCCAGCAGTTTGGTGAGATGTGTAAATAGGCCTATGAGTCACTTGTAATTATTTGTTTTTTGTTTGTTATAGTTGTAATTCTGTGTTCAGTTTGAATCTAATATAGTTCACACCACATGCTTTGGTTTATGTATATTTTAGTACATATGATTGACAGTGATTGAGCATTTCTTATGGAGTGCTTGTTTTTTTTGTCATAAGTGATGTATGTTGGTACTTCTGAAAAGGTAAACAACTTCTTCCTGTATCACTGTTTGATAAACAGGGACTTTTATGATAAGAAAGAGGTCTTTGTAAATGTTAAGCAAGGAGATAAGTGAAAGGTATTAAAAAAAAATTAAAACAGCTCCCAAGCATTATACCATACTCTTCCAAATTCGATCCATAATCCTATCATTATAATTCATTCAGTGACCCAAGTGTCACGTATTTATGAATAAGCTTCTAAGTTACGCAGTAATAGCACATACTAGTGACTGACAGGTTTAAAAATAAATGTTTTAATAAGGACGCTACAAGTTACCTGCAATAAGCTCTTGATTGGAACATCTTCCTTGTGCCGAGCATCTTCTTGAAAAAAGAATTCGCGCTTGTTTCCGCCACCACTGCAATAGTTTAGTAGAAACAGCTGTAAGCTCTTACACCTCTGTGCTGGAAATCCTGGATACAGGATGTGATTCCCGAGCCCCTAATAGCAACAGAAACGTGCATGTTTTCACAGTAAAAACTTGCTGTCCTAATGTAACTTGTGTTTTCGGGTGAAAACAGGACAATACAAGTAATTAACAACATTTAATACAAGGCAAGAAACACTGCTAGCTGTCATTTTTACCAAATGAGTAGTAGTGTAATCATATTTTACTAGGGTATTCACCCCAAAATTGCTAGCTGTGTACACTTTTTTTTTTTATCATTTTAATTTTGAGATAAGCCTGGGTTACAATTCAGGAATCATTTTGTATCCTTACAGATATGGCTGCAGGTGCATTGAAGATACCTCTTGCAAGGGGTCTCATATTTTGTGTGGGGAAAACACTCCCGACTGCCCGTTCTCTTCCCATGTCTCATGCTATGCAGAAAATCCTGATACAATGTTCAGGAGCACTCCTGATTTTTCTACGCAGAGATTATTCTTATTTCAGCAGCCTTGATCACCCACAGAAAGGGTTTCTATGGGAAATGTGGGGGTTTTGGCAGTGAATCACACATACGTTTTTATTTTAGGTGGAAATTTAAGAGGTTAAAGCAAGATTTATTTTTAACATTTAATACTGTATCAGGCATAAATATAGGACATAAACAAGCCAGTCGAAAAAACGGTTGTTTCACAGAGCACCTGAAAAGATTTTATCCCAGTAGGATTCAATGAATGTTAAAGCTGTGGGTGGGTGCATATTAACAACAAGATTCGGTATTGTGCGTGTGTGTAAGGACTGTTTGAGTAGCTTATTATTTTAATCTGAAACAACTGCTATTTTTTTAAACTAAGTAACTTGTTCCAACAGTTGTTACTTCCCTACAAAATCAAAATAATGAGTACAATAACCAGGTTTTTAAGCATAAGTAATTCCTCTGATCTTTTAAAAAAACCTAAAGGTAGATAGAAAGTGATCAAAAGATGTATTTAACTGTGCAAACCTGAGCAGATACGTTTCTCATTCTAATTTATTCACATTATGATAAATTAATTTACTCAATACAGGAATGCGGTAACATAAGAGGAATGTTTCTCCTGCTAGTCACAGAAGTTGAAACTTGCCAGATGCTGTGATCTGGAGCCTAAATTCCCTTGATGTTAACTCTGTGTGAAACTCTTAATATTGCTTTGTCCGGCTTTTGTACCTGACTTCTTTCATTTTGCTGTGATAGTGCTTTAGGCAATTCTTTCTTTTTATTTTCTACTTCTGTTATTGTACCAGAGAGAGAAAATCTAGTAGAAATTACACCAGGAAGGAAGGCTGTATTGGAGAACCACAACACTGTGTTCCCAAAGTTAAGCCTGTACAGCCAAGTCCCATTTTCTGTAATAGATTATTAATTTCCTTTGGAATATGAATAAATATCATTCAGATATAGTGAGGTTCTACTCTGTATTTTTAACATCCCGTAGTAAAATGGGAACGTGCTGGTTAATACCAGAATTTTGCTCATTTTTCCATATACTGGCTTGGTATGACTCTGTGTATATACATATACAACTGCTCGATTGCTCAAAGGGGGTTTTAGGGATATAAAATTATTTTTTCCTTTTCTTCTTGTTTGTTGAAGTTGCACTTTTCGGTTGCTGCTGATAAAAGGTGGCACCGAGCCAACTTCCCGAAGGAGCTATGGGGAGGGTCATGGCTTGTCATGACCTGGGCACCATTACTTGAATGTTGTTATTATTGGGATGAAGTACCCTTAGGCTGTCATCCTTCCTGTAAATAGAAGAGGTTCTGATTCTCTGTGGTTTCCCAGTTTACCAACTTGTAGAACAGCTATTTTGTTGGCTCTAGGTTTGACTGAATAGTGAATTAGAAGAGCGGCACTATCCCAGAAGGCACTGATTCATCATTTTAGTGTCCTGGTCTAGACTAAGGCATAGTAAGTAAAACCAAACCGGAATGTATTTGTATATAGTTTATAAATTTACACCCCATTAAAAACCTCATTTATATTAGCATACAGCAAACAAATTGCCTGGTTCCACTCTTGGTGAAGTAAGGGCAGATTTTTAATTAGCAGGGAGCATAACTGGTCCTGAGGGCCAAACTTGACTTTTCAGTGTCAGTAAGGAGTGCCAGCGGTGTCGACAGAGGGGCTGACTCTGCTCCCTCGGAGTCGGTCGGCGTTTGGCCATCACCTTGCTTCACTGGCTCTTCAAGAGTAACAGCCACAGCAATTCTGTTAATGCCTTTATTAACTGAACAACTTCTGTCGTTAATTTCCAGTTAATGTCAATAATTAAATTTAAAAATGCCAATTAGAATGTAATGTTTGCAAGGAACTGGTGTGTGTTTCAGTTTAGCAGGGTACAGTCATAAGCATGCTGTTGTTGAGGCTTTCACCAATGTGTTGCTGTTGTAACCGAAGTCACATCTATCCTGATGAATATTTCATTTCCCCAATCATGCTATTAAAACCAGAGTGTTTTTACCCTTTCATTTCTGTTTTCTCTTTTCCAGTACCATCATGACAGCTGTGGCTGTGTCCTGTTTACAAATTGCTGCTAGTCACATTTTCAGTAGTCCTTGTGGGGTTTTGCTTTCCCCTAATATGGGCAATTAGGAGGAAATATTTCTCACGAGCATGGACTTGCTCGTCTTGTAATGACATAGTCCTGCAATCCAGGAAACAGTGCTGCATGGTGTCCATGTCCACGATTTCCTGATGTGGGAAAAAAGTGTGGAAAGCATCTGGAGAGGAGGAGACCCCCTTTACCAGCTTGTTTCCTGTAAGCGAAATTGGAAGACCTTGTCTGTGCAAATAGATTTCAAAATAGAGTCTGCCCTTTGACTGTCTCCATAATTACACAGCGCTCTCTGTATTTTATTTGGCTGCCAGAGCAGTTAACCCCTGGAAGTAAGGGGCTGATGATGGCGTGACCAGCACGGGTATGCAGACATGACCATGTGAATACACTCTTGTTTGGAGAAGCCTGTCCCTAAGACCTCGTTACAATATACATTTACCAAATTTAAAAATTATTACGTGTTGGGTTATGTTGATTAAGTTATGTTATATCCGTAATGTACAGAAAACATGGAGGTATTAGTTGCAAAAAGAAAAAAAAGGAACAGAAAAAAGTTATTTTGTGGCTTTGATGTAATCAACATCTGTCAACAGAATGAATTTGCTTTTGTTTAATTTCAAGGGCTCTTGTCCTTCTACTTTGCCCAATCAGTTTCAACTTCTGCCTCAGGCATTTCCCTATGTTGGTTTTTTTGGGTTGTTTTTTTTTTTTCCCTTAGCAAATGCACAGGTTATTGCTTGTGAAATGTGAGCTGCTCTTCTGCTACACAGGTTACACCGAGTTGGAGAGAACCTTTAATCTTTCCCATCCTATTTTTGAAGCCTGGACATACCTTTGCAACATGGGGATTACAAAGTCAGTGTTTTATTAAGACAGAATTACAGTTACAAGTAAAGATCTTTGAAACTACACCCATATATTGAATTGAAATTTTGAAACATTTTGTAATTAATGGTAAAAAGCTATATATTCTTACTCAGCTGCATTGGTTGGATTTCATATAATATTACCCATAGTGATTTTTAATACTGCACTTTAAACTTGATTCCTCTGTAGGTTCAACAAATGTAATATTTGCACAAGAAGCAAAATTATGATATATTACAATAACCTGACAAGCCAAATTAAAATACCCTCAAACATGTATATACTAAAAAAAACCCACTCCATGCTCATTTTTTTAAGTTTAAGAAAATATATATACAAGATCAAATATTTAAAAATAAGTTATCTGAACAATGCTTTTGATGTTGTTAATTGTTCATATATATTAAGATTTAATTTATCGAGAGAAAGTTGATTTTATTTCCTAAATCAGTGGGATGTTAATTCCTGTAATCCTATATAATTTTGGTACTGCACTTCTGTTAGTACTATGACTAAATTATTCTAAAATATGTTAAATTTCTTTCTCAGATCTTTTAAGATGTGCCCTTGTATTTAGAACTTAGAACTGGCGTAAAGTTTATCCTTTGGTAACATTTTTGCCATTTGATTGGGAATTTGAAAGCTTTTCACAAATAAATACCAAAAAAAAGGTTGCTACAGTCACATTTGATGAATCATGTAGCTGAGCAGGTTTTTTGCATGGCTACCCCACACCTCGTTCATTGAAAATATAGCTGATAAATTGCTGTAACTGTTAAACAAGAAGCATTAGAAAAGGGCTTATGTGAGAGTTCATTTCCAACATCTCCCTTTAAAAATACTGCTTGACCAGAGGAAAATCACATTTAAATTACTAAAATCAATTTAATTAAGGGTCATTAATAGAGATACGCATAAAAAACTCTCTACTCTGTGAGTGAAATGGAAGCATTTCATTATATAGTGTGGCATGCATGAACAGATAACAATTAAAATAGACCTAGAGTAAAAGGCTAATAAATATAGGGCACATTGTACTGCAAAATCAGTCACTTAAAATGCTCCCACCCATCATCATAGACAAATTCTGTATTCAGCCCGTTTGGCTGACTCGTTTAAAAGAAAAAGAAAATGTAATTTCCACACAAGATAAATTCATCTGGTAATTCGCAAAAGCTCACAGTGCATATTTATATTATTAATACAAATTAAGGTCTGGGAGGTATGCTGAGGAATCCAGCGGCTCCAGCAGGACATGCGTGCATACAGATTGCACAGTGTGATTCACTCTCGAGTCAGAGGAGCAGTTGTCTGTCATTTTCTGTGCTTGGTACATTGTATCTGCTGATGTGACTTAGTAACGGTGGTAATAATTCCCCTTATTGCAGCTGGTAGCAAATATTCTGTTATTTGTGGCAAGTGGCCTTACTGTTGAGGGAGAGAAGTAACGCGTAAGGGGATCGACTCTGCATCCTCCTTGTGCCGGTGTGTTAAAAGGTCACCCGCTTCAAACTCTGGGCTCCCTTCCACGGCTGCAGTTTCCACTGGAGGCTGCAAAAATCCCACATTTACCAGCTATCGTGCAGTAATTAGCGTACAGAGAAAGCTTAACAAAAAGGATGTGCTTGAGCGCCAGTGTTGCAGAAGTAAATAAGGCACTGAGGAAAGCTTTGATAGGTGTGAGGGATGGGGAGGAGGGAATATCTGAGCCAGACTTGGAGAATACAGCCAGTTGTTCCTGTCTCCGGTGATTGATGATGTTGCTATATCGAATTAGCTGTGAATATGGGAGCTTAAAAAATAAAAGGAGCTGTGGAGACATTAGGAAGGCCTTCTTAAGGAAGGAAGTGTGTGGATGGAGTCCAGATTTTCATTATAAAACAGTAACTTCATTATATTTTAATGCCATTTTATTTAATTTTATTTTTACTTTGTAGGAGAATATTTTCTGCTGTAGTATTTTATATTTCAAATAAAGGTTTAGCTGTCCTGTGTTTATAATTCTTGCAATGTATTTTAGGAGTTGTATTATACTATGGTGGTATTTATTTGGTTTTCGCATTTCACCTGTTCAAGTAGTAGGTATTTTTATATGTGTCTGGTTTATAATGAGTAGTTAGTAGAATAACAACAGACTATAGTACCTTATTATCCTGTTATCTTGTGACAACACTTAGAGTGTATCTTTGGGAGAATAGAGGTACAAATTTTATACCCTATAAAAAGGTATCCCTTCTGAATGTGGGATAGTTGATGGGCATGCACTCATGAATATAGACTGGCTTAGTGTATTTAGGAGCTTGTATTTGGGACATGTGGGAGTTTTATTGTCAAGTAATTGACAAGCACACTTGCACCTTTTCTTCCCCAATTAAACTTTTACAGAGTGGACAAGGTGCCTGGGCAGTATGCCTTATGTCAGTGAGGTGAGCGTTTGAAGTACATGTTCATGTGTTGATGGCCACATGGACTGAAGATGACCACATCAGTGGGTATGGGTTTTCAGTATATTTAGAATACCTTCAGCCATGGTAAAAACAAGGTACTTCCAAAGCACTCTGTAGAAGAGCTACCTCAGCTTATGTGAGCAGACTGATTGCTACTTACAAAACAGCCAGAAGTTGCAGCCTCAGCATGGTGTGTGCTTCCAGAAATGGGTGCAAACCACCCGAGAAGTTTGTAGGATGCTTTGGGCTCTTTGGATACACCTAATATGGTGTGCAGGTTAGATGGCCTGGATTTGTTGTTGATGGTGGTATTGGTTTTTGTTGGGGTTTTTTGGGGGTTTTTTTTGTTCATTGGACAATACTTTTTTTCTTGTGATAGAGATCCTAGAAAAGCAATAGATGAGGTTGTTGATTAAACTATGATTAAAACACCACGAAACCAATCCAGCCCTCTGTTAACTGGGCAGGTCCACTTGGTAGTGACACTCTCTTTTGAATCAGACAGCTTGCATGGGGTTTCTTAGGTTAGACCAAGAACTTGACCTGAGCTTCACTCTCCAACTCTGCCTTGTTACTTACCAACAATTTTAAAAAACAGTAAAAATCTGCTTGCATTGAAGAAAAATCTCTACAACCTCTCAGGTATTGGTAACCAAAAGTAGCACTGCTGATCAGCGTGCAGAGAGTCTGGACCACTTCTAAAGCAAACCACATGCATGTATTTCATTCATTTTGGGGCTCCAAAGGAGGTAACTTGAATCTCCCACATATCGTGGAATGCTGTAAAAGGGCTGTCTATGAAGCCAAGTATACATGTGGAAGGATAATTTCTGCATCTGGACATGATAAATGCATCCAAGGAAAGGAAGGAAGGTACAATAAAATAAAAACATACAAGATCTGGAAGAAATGCTGCTGCTTTAAAAAAACAAAACAAAACCAAAAAACCAAAACATTTTTAGTAGTTACCAAATATGCAAGAGATTAATTTCTTAATTTCTGTGATACACATTTAGTTACTTCTGTTTAAATGAAAACACTTCCTTTTTACAAAAGAGTAATTATTCATATGGGTTGCTGGCCACCAGAGATTGCTCTTATGTTTGTATACATATGACATTTTTCAGAAGCAGATTAACTATTATGTGAAACTTACATTTCAAAAAAAACCCCTCTGTTTAGCTTGTAGACTGTTTGAGTAATGGAAATACGCACTAGTGTAATTGTAGTTTAATTGGGCAGTGTCAATAATCCTTTTGAATTTAGTGTATTTCCCAGTTTTGATGCTAGCTTTGTCTTTTGTGATGCATTATTTTGATTTTGATGTCTCTGACAACCTTTGGGCCTCAATGTTCTTTTTTTCCCCCTCTCTTTTCTTTTTTCCTTTTTTTTTTTTTAATAAATTTTTTTATTTGAGGGGGCAAAATGTGTCATTGCCTGACAACTAAGTTGGAGCAGTGCACACTCTGATGAACTGTCATCCTGAATTCCCTGAATGGAAATCTGATTTGAATATTCTGAGTCAGTTACAGATTTTAATCCCTCCAATTGCCTTTGGCCAAAATTAAAAATATCCCTTAAAGTTTGTTATGTTGCCCAGCTAGGGAGGACAAGTTGAACCCCATTCCCTGTGTCATGATGCAAATGACAAGAGCAACATGAACGTGGTTATGCTCAAATCTGTCATCAATTCTGCAAAAATGCAGATTAAAATACTGCATGAAATGCACATTAATTTTTTTTTCTCTTTTCTTGTTATTGTTTGTCCCTTACTTGCCATTTCCTCAAGCCTTGAACAGTGCAGCTTATGGCCATACAAATTGCGCCGTGCAGGCGCCAGCGGGAGTGCCACTCCTGGCTGTAAGCTTTGGGGACTTTGCCCACACTACTTTTTAATGTATCAAATCAAAACAGATCTGGTATTTTATAAAACTTCAGAGTATTGTTAGGGTATTTTTTTTGTGCTCATTGCTTCTTAGTGTTAATGCTCTTTCTTTAACAGTACAAGTTGGAACAATTTGAACTGCCCTTGGCTACTACATAAGTTCTGTGGTTTGTTTTACATTATCCCATTCTTTTTTGCATACTTCCCATTTTGTAATGTGGTAGTAGGAAAAAACGTTAACCATTTTTAACTTGTCTGTTAACAGGTTCTGTGACTGGCCATGTAATCTTTTCTTGGTACAATCGTATCTACCTGCACAAGCAGTCAAGCAATCAACAGCAAAGATGCTTCTTTTTTCACGGACAAAGAAATACTGCTTACAACGTAGTTTGGCCAGCCACAGTTTCTCCAGCTCACCCAGTTCCTAAGGTACTGCAATTTCTATTATCTAATCTGTTCTTCAGTCAGTATAGAGTTCGACTGCAGGCATGATTGAGTGTATTCGCTGTCCGACAGCTGGGGGTTTGGATCGCTGTCCTGTTGCTTGGTCTGGTATTTGAAATAGGAGCACTGGTGAGAGATGTTTTCGGCTACCGACCATGTTAAACACAGTGGTGTATCTAGTTATTAGGGAGTTTAAACCTGGGACTTGTTCAGTTATGGTAGTATAAACGTGGAATATTATAATCATCTGTCAACACTTAATGTGTCTGTGTCCAGATTCTCGTTTTGGACAATTATAGATGGGCCTGTCAAAAATCAGTAGGAATCATTCGTGATCATCTGAGTTCTTTTCTGTATAAATCCACAGCAAGCTAATGATAAAAAGTTTATATTTTGCTGAAGGTGTTGTTAATTGGTTATGTCAGATTTAGGAAGAGAACACACAGTACCCCCTGGGAGCTGCCCTGCAACCCCACTGCATGTTAAAAACTCATCTTTACTGTGCCTGAGTGGGGGTTTTTTCTTACAACATATGTTTTTATTTTTATTTACCTTTGAGCCAAAAAGAACTTCTTCATGCAATTTAAACATGTGTTACACTTCTGGTTTCCTCCCCACCCTTTTTTCCCCCAATTTAATTGCAGCATACAGATTAACTGGTTAGTTTTTTCCTTTAGTCTAAAGAAAACCAAAGTACTCTTTCTAAACAGTGCTTCTCAGGATGTCTATTACTACTTTTTAATTTTTACATTTCATTTTATTATTAATTTCTTATGCAAAATATAGAGTATATCCATGGGCCAGAAATACCAAGAAGTTGTTTGATGGGAAACCTGATAAGAATACTGGATGGAGGACTCTTAACACCTCAGAGGCTGTGGAAGCTCTGTGTGCAGGGAGAATATTAAGCTTTATAAGCTTTATATATGCTTTATATATTTTCAAAGGTTTATAAACTGCCATATTTACAACCTTTTTTTTTTTCCTTGTATCTGGACACCTCTTTTAGGATAAAGAGGAAGAAATACATTGTCATACTGAAAAGTTGTCCTCACAGATTAGAGTTCTCAGACTGTTTAAAAGTCAGTCCATTTCTTCAGCTCTGAAAACTTGAGGGCAAAGTTCATAGAATCATAGAATTGTAGGGGTTGGAAGGGACCTCAAGAGATCATCGGGTCCAACCCCCTGCCGAAGCAGGCTCCCTAGGACATTTCACCGAGATAGGCATCCAGACGGGTCTTGAATATCTCCAGAGAAGGAGACTCCACCACCTCCCTGGGCAGCCTGTCCCAGGGCTCTGTCACCCTCACTGTGAAAAAGTTTCTCCGCATGTTGGTGCGGAACTTCCTATGCTCCAACTTGCAGCCATTGCCCCTTGTCCTGTCTCCACAGACCACTGAAAAGGGGCTGGCTGATTCCCCCTGCATCCCTTGCTTAAGATAATTGTAAACATTAATTAGGTCCCCCCTTAGTCTTCTCTTCTCAAGGCTGAACAGTCCCAATCTTCTCAGCCTTTCCTCATAGGGGAGATGCTCCAGGCCCTTTATCATCTTCGTAGCCCTTCTCTGGACTCTCTCCAGGAGATCCCTGTCCTTTTTATACCAGGGAGCCCAGGTATGACTTTATTCAGAGTATCACATTGAAATAACACAGCTTTTTTCAACAAGTTGGTGTGAAATTGTATATATAGACTTGTATGTATGCTACTTTGGGCTTCTCCTTTAACAGATCTTGCAGGTCAGCAGGGTCAGGTCTTGGCAATTACTAGATAAGTGCCCTCCAAGGGGAAAGCAAGGGTGCTGCTGTGTATGGAGTTGCTAATACAGAAATGTATGGGGTTTGTTTTCTAAATTAAGTCCCAGACTACTGCAGTAGTATGTTGTCAGGGTTGATATGCCATTAATTTGAATGAAATGTAAATCTGAAATTCTGTTGACTTGAATCCACTAAAGATAGTTTCACTTCTTGTCAGAGTAGAAATTTAATACCCATAACAATAGTCTTCCTATTTAAAGTCCCACTATAGCTAAACTCTTCTTTACTCCTACACCCTGATGTTGTATGGTCTTGTTGTGTACATCCCAAGCGCCCACTTTGGTGTTTGCCTGCCAGCTTGATTCTGTATTTTGTGACATCAATGCGAAAGTTGGCGAATGACCAATGTGGCGAAGAGTCAGGCTGACTGTTGGGCAAAGGGACTCTTCCCCCAGCCAGTGAAACATCCCATGAACCTCCAAGAGAAAGCATATTTCCATCTCTGTGCAAGATGTTGCCATTATTTTTACTTTGTTGTGTCCATACACTTCTCAAGAGATTATTGTGGATTTAAAAAATCAGAAGTGAAATTTCACCTCTCTGTAAGGGCTGAAACTTTCGGTGAAAAAAAAAAGTTTTTTACACTTTCCTTGACACAGCTGGTTGGGATACCCTTGCATAGTATTATAGATGGGCAGCATTTGAACTAGATTAATAAGTAAAAACTTTAAATTAAGGTAAGTTAAATACTAAGTTTCTCAGTCAAAAAACTATCACATAGAAGTTAACTGGAGTTTTGCCTGTATTTGATCAGTTTTATCTATGAGCCTAATTCTGTATGTTTGTCCTGTCAGTTCCAGCTTTTAGATTACTTTTGTAGAAAATGTTCCTTTTTGCAAAAGAAAATAAAGAGTTTTTAAGTCTCTTTCTCACAGCTTCAAAACTTTCGACTGTCTGTGCTGGAAGTTGGTTGCAGTATCTGGGGTTTCAGCACTGGAAGGTTAACAGACTGTATAAGTCAGTAGTAACAGGCAATGTTAAGTTCAAAAGGGCAGTGGAAGAAATACTGAGGCAGCCTTGAGGGTTTGCCCTGATGGCTTAGGAAGGTCGATACTACGACAGAAAGGGCAAGCTGCCATGAAGCAGGAGGCAGTATCTGAGAAAATGATCCCATTGTCATGCTCAGTTTTCTGATCTTCATTTTCAATCCTTTTTCTCCAAGCACATAAAGAAGCCAGACTATGTGACGACAGGCATTATACCAGACTGGGGAGACGACATAGAAATTAAGAATGAAGATCAGATTCAAGGACTTCGTCAAGCTTGTCAATTGGCCCGTCGAGTCCTGCTTCTCGCTGGAAAGGGCTTAAAGGTAACAATTACAGAAGTCCTGTAACAACTTGGATGTCTTTTATGTTTTTACTTATTTGGGGTTTTTTCTCCTTTTTTTTTTTTTTTTAATTTAAATTTTTTACTTTCCCTTAATATGCATCCAACTTTTAAGTTAGATCCTGAAAAAAGAAGGAATCGATAACTTTTGATTCAGTCCATGATATGCCTGTTTAATTACTTCTGTATTTTGGATCTGTGTACTGCTTAGAGTGAGTTCCTGGCTCAAGTATAGTATCTCTCTGGATGTAGTCTCCCTTTGTTCAGATCACACCAAATTACATGAGTTTCTCATAAGGCACACATTACTTTTTTTTTTTTTTTTTTTTTTATGCTTTCATTTCATGGCCCATCTTCCTCATGCATCCTGCTTTCTAGCTCTGCATGTGTGCAAGTCCAAAGGGCTGGTCTGCTTCCTCTGTTCCTGTCCATCCTTCAGTCCCTTGCTGTCCCGCAGGGTCCGGCACAACATGAGTCGTAGAGCTGCTGTTAGAAAAAACAGCTGCCAAATTCCACACAATTTTCCAGAGTGCATTGATAATAAAGCCTCATGGTTTCCAGTAATGTTTCTACAGTATGCTTTTGGGGATACCTCCCAAGTTAAAATGCACTGGGAGGAGTCTTCTACCAGGTTTTGCAGATGAAGGAGTGCTTTTTTAGCCTTGCCTTGGTATTTCATGTAATAGCATACTGGATAGGGTAAAATGGGTTGAGTAGCTATGAGATGCAGAGATAGATGGGGACTGTAGGTCAATGCCATTGACTTAAGAGGGGGAAAAAATTATCAGTTTACCATGCATTTTTCTTTGAGCTATCACTTTCCCAGAGGTTTAATTCTGGAGCTGGGATGGCCAGTAATAAAACTTCCTGAAGCTTTAATCTTAGATATGCTCGTGCATGTTCAACTTCTTTACATGCATTTATTTCCCTGTACAGTACAACTTACCTGTGTAAAGTTAAGGGTGTGCACATGTTTCTGAAGGATCGAGGGCCAGTGTGGGTTGTGAATGAGAGCGGTTTTTCACTAATAATCTTTGGTGGTTGTTATATGCAAAATACATACATGCACAGCACGGTGTAGCTTATGATGCAGTTCATAGTATGTGCCAAGTCATGTGTAATAGGAAAATACTACATGTGGGTAACAAACATTTTGGAGAAAAGTGAATAAAATAAGAACTATATGACCAGGAGCTGTGGGACTGGGAGGAAGGTGGCACTTGGAGTTGCAGTGCCGAGACACTGCACTGGTCAGCTATAGACAAGGGGTGAGAGCCCTTTCACACCAGTCAGTGTTCAGCCAACACTGGGAGGACCCTCGTTCCCCAACAGGGACCATCTTCTGCTTTCCAGCTTGATGCTGCACGTGGCCAGTTTATATCCATTTGTTCTTGTGCCAACACCGCACTTTAATTTAAACAGCTTCCTGCCTTTCCTTGAGTCTGTCCCCTTCACACAGTAATAGAGCTATTACAGCTTTCAGTGTGCCAGACTAAACAAACCAAGCTCTTTTAGGCTGTTCTCAGAAGGTACTAAGCTCTGCATTCCTCTTTATCTGAAGAACCCCATCCCTCCACCTGTCCCTGTTGTCTTGCTGAACCCACATTGCACGCAGCCCTCCAAACCAGCTCTCACCTGTGCTTTAGCTAATGGCAGCAACATTCCCCAGTACAACAAAGATACATTATGATGCATGGATGCAGAGGGACAAAGTTTGGGCTGAGTGTGGTTTTGATATTATCACTTACTGCGGTATTATATATGATAGCATTTTCTGACATTAAGCGTAAAGATTTGGGAATAAAGAAGCGAACTCAATGACATGGGAATATTTTGTTAGATACTGCCGGATTGCTCCATCCCAAATAAGGGATGAGGTGCACTGTAGATGCCTCCCTGGCATTACCCAGATAGAAAAAGCTCCTTTAAAAGTAAAGCAAATAGTGTTAAAAGGAGAACTTTTCAGTGTGTAAGCCTGCCGTGCAGAGAGCACAGACCTGTCTGCTGAAAGTCCAAAAGCCAGACCAAATTTCCGTGAGCAGAGCAGCGGCTCAATCTGGTACATAGCAGTTCAGATTGTCTATGGACTGAAAATGATAGATGGGTGAGTGAAGGCAGTAGTGACAAACCTGTATTTATCTGGAACTGAGGGCTGCAGTATCCAATATGGGCAGCGTACCGGGGCTGCGGATGCCATCCTGGCGTAGAGACTGCAGTGGCTACTACAAAGCAGGGGGGTTGCACAGTAACCCCAAATCCTGGTCATGAGTGGCTTCTTCGCTCCTCATCTGCCCAACCACGTTTTTTGTGCTGAACAAGATGCAAGCTGAGCAAATAGACCTGGCTTTATCCTCAACACAGTACGCAAGAGCACTCCGCTGTATTCCCTGTGCACGATCACTGAATATTTCAATATATGGATAAGTGTGCCTCCTGCGCCACAGCCTGCCTGTGTTCCACATGTTACTGAAAGTCCTCCAAAATCACAGCCGCTCTAGTGTATGTGTACGAAGTATGATTTTCAAAGGCTCAAAACTCATTCAAATCAAAATCAATTTACAGAGGAACCCTCAAAGGCACTTCTTCTCAATGAGGGAGGTTTCCCTACCAAATTTCAGATTTCATCTCTAACCATTCGAGACACAGAGCCGATCCAAAAGAAAAGGAAGAAGAATGGTATTTTGAGCATGTGCGTTTCCCACTCCATGGATACTCAGAAATGGCTGAATGATTTATGAGAGGGGTTTTTTAATATGTAAAATCATGGGGAAAAGATGAATCTAGAAAATGTCAAGAATAAAAATGAAGATTTGTAGAAATGATGGATAAGCGCTTGTAGATTCACTGTGATCGTCCAGGCTATGGTAACTTTAAGTAAATCATCCTCAAGATACAAAGCCAAATATTTAAATATTTTATAAAATTAAAGAGCACTGGGAACAATTTCACAAAATGCACAAGTATGTTATACAAATGTATACTGGGCGGTTACAAGAATTAAGATCCTTTCTTTTACAAATAAAAAGCGAAAGTAATGTTGTGTTTTGAAGGACTGAAAGCATTGAAACCAGACATTTCTATAGCAGCTACTGAAACAAAATGCCATGGAAAATTGGTGTCTGAGAAAGCAAACGTGAAAAAAAGAACCTAAAAGAAGTAGACAGTATTTTAGGTTTTCTAGGAACCTGAGAGTGCTCATTTCTACTGCATGCTTTATTCAAAACCTTTTCTCTTTAAAATAAAGGTCCAATGTATCAATAAAGTATATCAGACAATTTAGTGTTCTGTATCAAAACAGTGTGTTTGAAACATCTGAGATTTCATTGAAATGCTTGGCTGCAATCATGTTCAGTAAATATGAGAAACTATCTTTGCTTTTTTAACAGGATGTTATGTTTGATATTTTAGGTTGGCATGACAACTGAAGAAATAGATTCCATTGTTCATCATGAAATAATCAGACAGAATGCCTATCCTTCACCTCTGGGCTATGGAGGTTTTCCAAAATCCGTTTGTACTTCTGTAAACAACGTGGTATGTCATGGTATTCCTGACAGGTATTTCCCCAATAATATACATTTTACCACCAGGAATGAAAAATGTTAAACTGAAATTAATAAATTGTGTTTAATATTGAACATACTTCAGCTTAACTAAATGTCATATGTAAACGTATTGCAGATGCATATTATGTTACCACACAATGCTGATAGATGTTATAGAAATGTATGTGAAGTAAAAAAAGAAAATTATCCTGTTTGTCCAAGTACTTTAAAAAAAAATAGCATCATGTCCTTAGAGTTCAGTGTGTGGAGAAAAAAAAATCAGTACTGTCTGATTTTTTTTCCTCCTCCAGCAAAATAAGTATAGGGTAAGGAAGAAATAGATTTGAATTTATGTGTGAGGGTTTGGTGGCTTTTTTTTTTTATTATTATTTGCAATACATTCAGCTACTCACAAAGTAAAATATGAACCCTAGTGAGAGAAAAAGAATAAATATAATGGTAGATTTTTTCAGGTCTTGATATGTTTTTCTGGTAGTTGTTTCTCATTTTATATTCAGCTACACTTGTTCTCTGTGTAGTGAGAGCTGAACATTAAAAATGGTTATTCTGTTTGCCTCTGCCTTCTTCCATCACAAAATCTCTACCCCCTGATTTTTTATGTATGTGTCATTAGGTGTTTATTCTTATGTTCCCTTTGTTGGGAACTGTCTGTCACCATTATTTATTTTTTTTTCTGTTTATGTTTCAGTCGACCTCTTCAGGATGGAGATATTATCAACATTGATGTCACGGTGAGTAATTCATATAAAAAATAGTCTTTGATCAACTTTAGAATCACTAGTAGCAACAGGAAGAATAGTGGATTGGAGATGGGGGATGCACAGATGGATGTGCTGTTTACTTCTGAGCCAAGGCACAAGCAGCTGGTTTCCTTTTTTGTTTTTAACTGTGTGTTTATTCCAGCTAGACCCAGGCCTGACTTGAATTTAGGACTGGAATCAGATGCACTGAGATCAATGTTGGCCTAAGTGAAATGTCAACCCAATCCTGCTATGTGTCATGTTTTTGAGAAGGTGTAATTGTTATTGATCCACTGTGTAGTTAATGCAGAGCACCACAGTACTGGGCAGCAGCTGAAGATAGATATGTATGAGATGAGCTAACATGAAGAAAGCCAGCATTTTTCCTTCACTCTGCCAAGATTGATCTTCCTCTTCCTGCTGATTTTGAGTGGGGCCTGTCATTATCTTACTCTGTCATTAGAGGCTACATTGGCCTGTGTATGTCAGTCTATTTGGACAGCAACTCTTTTGCTAGCAGTGTTCCCTACATTTATTAAAATCCCCGAAGGTAGTGTTGTGTTCCATTTCTGGTATAAAAGCCCTGAACCTTTTGCACAGAAACAGAAATAGTGTGATATAACCATGACTTAATATTTCCAGAGAATGGTCAATTATAGCTATTTAAATAAACACTGGCTGGATTTTCTTAGGAGCGAGAAAGTACGGAAACCGAAAGCCTAATTCGCGTTTCATTTGTGAGAGAAAAAAATCATCTCTCACAGCAGCTTTTTTTCTAACAAGAAAAAAACTGTGGATGTTTTTATTTTCTCAAAGAGCGGCTTATTTCTAATAGGAACACAGGCACCTTATGAATCCCACCATTAGTTTGTAATAATATATCACATACATGGCAGTACCATCTCGCAAGAAAAAGCCTTTTTAATCATGAAAGAAACTCTTGGTAACTTGATACTGTTTTCAATGGGCCCAAATTTCATACTGGCAGAAGCAAAGAAATCTCCAGCAGACCTACCTCTGAGCGTGAGGTTCAAGCTTCCTAAAATATTTTTACTATTAAAATTAGGGTCAGTGACCTTTTTCCCATGGTATACTCACGTGTGATCCAGAACTGGGTTGTTGGGGGTTTTCCAATCTTCCTAAATTCTTCCCTATCTCCATATTTTTCCACTGTAGAATTCTGACAATGAGCTTTGCACCGTATGATGTAACATGTTTAAGGTATATTATTGGCCTAAATTTATTAGACTAAATTTGTTTGCAACAGCAAAGGATTTAACATCTGGGATTTTTTTATTTTACTTTTGTTTGTTTATTTGTTTCAACTGTCAGGATAATAACAACTCCTCAGATTTAAAAAAAAAAAAATCACAGATACTTTCACTGATAAACTAAACCAAGCATTTTCCTATTAATGTGGTGTGCATATTTTGTCCACTCTGCTTTACAAAAAATGTCTGACTAAATCTTAATCGACCTGTTGAAGATTTTTTTTTTTACCATCATAAAATAAAATAAATCTTGATATTTCCATGAATGTGACAGTTCTTTACAGATTATCTATGTAAATATTTCTTCTATAATTTAAAAGTGAACTGTGCTGTGTTTTGATAATTGCTCATTTCCAAAATACCTGAGGAAAAAAATATTATTTTGCAGCGTTGCTAATTATATTTTAGCTTATCTTTAATGAGCAAAATTAGGACATTTCACAGGTGGGCAAACTAAAAATCAAAGTAAATATTTCAAAACACATTGTTTATAATTTTGTACAGCTTTTATAAAATTATTAAATCATATTCTGGTTATTAAGTACAAACAAATAGTTGTACAAATTATTTGAAGAAAAATTTGCACAATTAAAATGGTAGAATTTTATGGATGAAATACAAAATTTGTTGGTGTGAATCATGTAGCCTTTAAAAATGAATTTTATTGTAGAAACAAAAGCATTATCCATCATTGAGTCCTCAGCATTGTGCAATTTTCAGCCTGCCATTACCAGGTTAATGTTCCTTACAACTTGGTTCTTTCATTGACTTTTAAGAAATTAGCATGTTACAGTTGCTGTGGTTGTAGCTTATCAACATCAAAAATATGTAATTCCAGTTGATGGGCTGCAGGAAATATTATTATTATTTTTAGGCTCTCCTAATAAATCTGTATGTGCTTTTCCAGGATGATGATGTTTAATGCTGGGATTTTGTGTGTTCTACTTGCTAGAGCTAAAACTGAACTGATTCAGTTTAAATAGGAACTATCTAGATTAAAAACTCCCCAACAGGCATTAAATTACTTTAAAAAAAAAAAGAAGATGTAGTGGGAATCTGGTCTGGCAGAAGAAGATGTAGAGCAGGGGATCACAGCCACTCTCCACTGGACCGGCTGGACATGGCTGGGCCCTTGCAGGCACTCACCTTGTTTTAAAACACTCCTCACTCCTAAGTGCCTGCATTTTCTTCACATTTTGGCCCAAACACAAACCTGGCCTTGGGATAAACTGTATCCAGGTTTGTTTTTTAGTTGTTTGGGTTGGGTTTTTTTTTTTTGTTTGGAATTGACAAAAAAGAATGTGAGTCTGCCTCTTACAAATAGCTCGCCAGTGGCAAAAGTTCAGTGCTTTGAGCTTGGTGAGTTTTGAGTCCTAGAAGGATAGTTGCCCACTGTTGGGGGCAGGGAATGTTTTAGAAGATCACAACTGTGCACCATTATAATTTGTCATTCTGTAGGGAAATTTGGCTTTGTCTTACTATTATGTGCCTGTCTGCCATACTACAGAGCTGCAAAACCCATTTTAATGGGGTGCTGCAGAGCTCCATAGTGCAGAGCCAGGGTTTCCTGTGCCTGGCAGAGAATTTCTAGAGAACTGAGATTTAAAACCTATGAAATGTCAAAAAAAAAAAAAAAAAAAAGTAAATCTGTAACTAATTCAATGGGCTGCCACGTTTTCAGCATGTGAAACTTTGTGGTGCCAGAATGGGATGTTTGTTCTCTTTTAAAATTCATCTCTGGAAATCAGAAAAAAAATCCAATATTAATGCCCCATTGTCATTTAAAAGTGAGATTAAAGAAAACGTGCAGCAGCAGGTGGTGGATATGGCCCATGCTTTCCATGGGACTCCCTCTGCATGTTGGCAGCTGGGTACACCTTCACCCCATAGCATCACCTCAAAATGCCGCCAGGGAAAGTCAGCTGCAGAGCTACAGGTTCTCCCTGCCAGCTGCTGATGGGTCTCTCAGCACACACAGCCAGCATCAGGGCTTGATGTCCAAGCCCTGTGGGGGGTGAGCAGGTCCCTCCCCAGGGCTGGGTAGCCAGGGCAGGTGGGCACACGAAGGCCCCCAAGGCCGCTTCAGCCCATGTACAGCCCTGGCCCATCTTCCCACATGCAGACCAGCTTGCCTCACACCTCATATCCTGTAGCTTGACCAGTGTGCTGCAGGGCAGAGAGGCACAACTTTTGCATTTCTTGAATTTTAATTGGCAACCCTTGCACACTTTGCAGCCTTTCATACATCGTCATTTGTTAGGGTATTTTTTTCCCTCCTCTCTCTCTGCAATGTTTCACTTTTCCAGTCTCATTCTCGCAAATCCAGCTTACCTGTGGCCAGTCTGTCGCAAAATATAGCTAATTCCTAGAAAGAATGGATTTAATTAAGGAGATGATCTGTTTCTGGATGCAAAACAAGAAAATGTCTTTACATTTCTGCATATGTTTAGGTCTATTACAATGGCTACCATGGTGACACTTCTGAAACCTTTTTGGTGGGCAATGTGGATAAATCTGGTCAAAAGTTAGTGGAGATTGCCAGGAAATGTAGAGATGAAGCAATTGCAGCTTGCAGACCAGGGGCTCCCTTCTCTGTAATTGGAAACACAATCAGGTAAGCCTTATATTGACAAGTAAAGGGAGGGCTGGCAAGTGGGACAAAGGTTATTGGTGGTTTGGTATAAAGCTGATGACATGTTTTATGATTCAAAACCATCATTTCAGTCTGATATCAGTATGTGAACTGCCAAGCTATAATGTTGTTCCTTGGGTAAGAGAGACTTTTTTTTTTTTTTTAAAGTGAATTACACTAGGGTCAGCAAAGATAACTGTAGAAGGAGACAAAGATATTCATGAAGTAGATTTAAATTAACAGATGTAATTTGTGATGTGGTTTTGTTTTATTTTTTATTTGTTTGTGAAGCTACACCACATCTGTCTAACAATGTAAGAAGGTTAGAAAGCATGAATCTGGTCGTATAGCAATAACAAATGTTACAAAGGAATTAGTCAACATAAATAAGTCTCTTTGTTTAAAAACTACAAAAATATTTAACTCAAGAGCTTCTGATCTTACAAAGAGCAGTGCATGCTAACATCACAGGGAAAAAAGAGCTCACATTCAGAGATTTTTCCCTATTTTACATCTCTTCATATGAACGCAGTCATGACTCTTCTGCCGGTGATTTTGAATGAAAATCTAGCATAGTTTTTTTGAAGATACCTATGGATTATTTTAAAATGTTTGCCCCGAAAAAATAGACATATATGGTATACATTTCATTAAGCAATACTTTTCTGGACTGTTAATGGTCCCAACATGCTATTGAATACATTCTGATTACTTAAAAGCTGCAAGGCTTAGTCACCTTGAAAGGATGCTGCTTTTTTTTTTCTTTGTAAATCTTGAAATACTTTAAGGAAAAAAGAGAACAGCAAAATATCAGTTAGATGTATTTATAGCTTTAAAAATATTGTAACAGTGTCTGAATCAAACTTTAGTAAAACCTCTTTGGGTTATATCTGAGAAGCTTTTATTGAAGACTTTGTATAAAATTGTGTTTTTGACAGTTTTAAATTATAGGCTAACTAGCCTGGAGAAAAAGGATAGTGTCTTTCTGTTCTTTCATAGGAAATGTTGAATCAGACCCCTACTGGGAAAAGAAATTTAATGCATATCTCACTATCTTACTGTCCATGAATATAATAGAAGTGAATTCAAAATGTAGTTTTATTTTTGCAAATGGGATGAGTCGATAGATGCACCTCATATTTTTGAACACCTAGGGTTCAACAAATTTACTGGTGGTGCTCTTGCATTTTAACAAAATTTATTCTTGAGTAGAAGGGGGCACAGAACACTGGATTCTTATTCAAGCATTCTATCGAGCTCTGCATTCATGGCTGTGTCTAAAGGGCATGTCAGCCTTTGATTCTCTCTGAGAGGTAATTATCCTTTTCCTGTCACGGAACAACAAATGATAGCTAACTACAGAGGCACATTTGCAGTAGTCACATTCATCAACTGCAGAAAAAAAATTCAATTTAATTGTGCAACACAGCTGCACATAGGCTTTTTGAGCATTTCTGTTGTTCTCCCTGTCTTGCTATTCCTCCCTCCAGATCTATTTTTTAAACTTTTTTTCTGGTTATTTTTTTCCCCCTTTTTGTCTCTTCTTCCATTTTTACTCTCTGTACTTTCTTGTTAAAGTAATTTTCCTTTGTGGCTCTCATTCTTTTTTCCCCATTGAAGGCTATGAATGTAGAAAATTATCACAATTACTCATATAATTGAGCCTCTTTGTAGCAAGTGCAACTCCAGTAGCCTTTCTCCATCATGAAAATGGTTTCATTATAGGGTTTTTCATATTCTCTGACACCATCTACACAGAGGAACAGGCGTGCAGATGAGATGTACTAGGAACAGGGTAGATCAGTAAGGTCACAGTAGGAATAATTAGCTCTGCTATGGAAAGAGCATCTAGGCCTTTTACTGCTACATAAATGTACTGTCCGTGGCTTTTAGTCACAAAAAAACTTACTAACAAATGGAGCTCCCGCCTACTACTTTGAAAAAAAGATTTGTATCAACACTACAATTTTCCATCATTAAGACTAATAACACAGAGCCTAGTATACATCAAGGGGAATAAAAAGAAAAATCTCACATTCAAGTGGCGGCTGGGTGCTGACCTTTGTTCCCTTTTTTTGTGTTCAACTTAACTCTTTACAAAAAAGAGCCACACGCCACACCAACATGCAGGTGAACTCCAGCTAGTGCTAGTAAAGCATGGCATTCAGTTGGAAAATCTGATAAATCTCCATGCAGGATAATGCATTTCATTACAGATTCACTACATTAATTCTAGCTGTATTAAAAAAAAAAAAAAAAAAAGAAGAAAAAGAACAGAATTGAATGTGACATTGGATTTTTGCTGCGTTGGTACGGAGGTCAGTTTACTTGAAAAGTGTAAATATATAGTCAGCGCCCCTTTAAAAAGCAGATTAATCAAAGCTAGTAGCTGTTCAAAACTATGTATGAAATAGCAGGTCATTAACTTTATTTCTCAAGATTTTTTCGTGTAGACAATTTAAATGTGCTGATTTGTTTAGAACTACTTCACCACTGCCTCTGCTGAAAGATTGCCCCAGTTTAGTGAAGCTGAGTGGGCTTGGTTATTCATCATTTGACTTCTGCGTGCAGGCAGACATATATAATACATACATACATACATTACAAGCTTAAGTTTCGGTAGAGTCAGATGTCATAAATACCTGAGAACCAGCACCTGCAAGCTGAAAACATTTAGGCCCATCAGAATGGAAATGTCTCCAGGCTTCTTTCATCAGTATTTCTATAGAGGTGCTCAAGTGATGTGCAGAACGTCTTAGGCACAAATAATCAAGAGTATTTCCTTTCTACAGTAGATTTGGGAATAATTATGTCGCAGAGGTAAGTTTGCATTCAGTATTCTAACACAGCCTTTGTTACAGAAGCTCGATAGCTGACACTTGAGTATTCCATGGACAGCAGTTCCTTCTGCCATCAGCTACAAGTTGCGAATAAAAGATTGCATAGAATCATGACTGACTTTGCCTAAAAAAAAACCCTGAATCTTTGCTGACATGTTCTTACTGAAGGTGGTGGCAGAACTGTCGGTCAGCTCCAGTGGAAACAGAATTGGGCCCTATGCTCCATTTTCTTGTGCCATTTCTGACATTTTTCTTTCAGGCAGAAACAAATCTAGTTTAAAATCTACTTTTTAGACAGTGAGTTTAGGTACATGGAAGTGTTGTGGGTGTAGAGAGCTAAAAGGCATAAACGTGATATTGTTAAATAAACCAATTTCCAACTCCTAGGAAAAATGGTAGTGATGAAAGTATTAATAAATGGTTTTAAATGTTTAACTCGTAAGTATATGTTTTGATATTAATTTAGAATAATATAAAGCAGATTTTTTTAAAAAATCTGTTTCTATCAGATTATGCACATTTAAACAATAAGTGGCTCAGGCAAAATAAGTCATTTTAATGTCATCTGTGATAGATTTTCCTTGACAGCTAGTGTAAATTACAATTACACTGCTTCTCTCTACACTTGAAAGTAAGCATTGCAATAAATTATCTTTTATTTCAATCCGTCATGTCTGCTTTCAGGAACAGAGAACCTCAAATAAAAGTTCAACACTATTGTAAGAAAAATACAGTAATTTGTGTTCCAGTTTGAAACTAAAATGTACCTTTCTTTCAAAAAACAATTGTTGGCTTTCAAAAATATTACTAATTATACCTCAACATTTATTGTCATTATAGGGAATCCCTGAACTTGTGCATTCCCTCAGTCTAGAATTACTATTTAAGAGAAAAAGACTTTATTATTTCCCCAGTAGAATTTATTAATTTCTTAAATTAGATTATATGGTACTCTTCAAAATTAATATTTTTTTATCACAAGCAAATCTAGTTTAGGCTGATGCTGTTTTCAATAATTTTTTAACAACTTTAAAAGAGCAAACATGCCTTTCAATGGTCATTTTGCTAACAATGTACCTAAGAAAAACTTAATTACTTCTAATTTAAAAAAAAAAATCATTCATGCAGATCCCTAAGTGAGAAAACAATTATTGTAGGTCTCTTATTGCTTTCAGCATTTCTCAGACATGTTTCCTGCCCAGAAGTATAAGAGAGATTTGTTTAGCAACTTGAGCCATTTATATCATGCTGCTCTGCAAGACCACTGCTGATAAAGTTTCATCCCTGGTAAGAGAACCTGGCACCATGGAGGAAGAGTCCCTAGCTGGGAATCCGTTCACCAGGATGCTCAGCCTGGGCAGGGGAGCAGTCCTTGCCATCTTGTCTGATGAGCAAATTCTTCCCTTGTTACCACCAAGAGCCTGGAGAGGCAGTTGCGTCAGTGCTGAAAATGGGATTTATTTCACTTTGTTTCTTAGCTGAGGGCTTAGAGTTCTGGTCCAGACCTGCCTTGAGCAGAAAGTGACATTCAGTAAAAAGAAAACACAGGTTTTGGGGTGTGGTGCTTTTTTCCTCCCCAAAAATGGGAGTTCAAGTCCTAAGACCGAATGGATGTTTTTTCCTCTGGTGCTGGGATGCCTGTTATCCGGTAGATGTTCCTAGAGGCTACCTGCACTGGGCCAACCCCCTGAGGAAATTCTTTCAACCTGCTTTTCAGCTTCTTAGCAGGAGAGATTTATCCCATTTGCCCAAAATCTCCTTTCATGGGAGGCATTGTGGGAGTCAGGGAGTATCAAGGAGTATGTGGGAATATCAGGGTGCACTTTGTGGAGAGTCAGTCCTGCCTGTTGCTGCCTTGTGGCAATTGCCCTGTTGGGCTGCTGGCAGGACAGCAACACGTCTCCACACTCATCCCTCCTTTCGGAGAATTAGCTGTTGTCTGGCAGCGTGGGCAGAGGATGCTCAGGAGGAAACTGACACCCAGCTCTCCTGTCTCTGTCCACTCTCAGAAGCATGATACCACCATATGAGAGGCTCTGCCTGTGGATTTAGGTGGACACCCTGCCTCATAGTGATGTTCCTTTACCAGCTTGGCTGCTGCTGGTCCATCTGGATGCTAGATGCTTTGCCTAGCTTTGCCATCAGCAAAAGAGGAGCAGCATTGTGGGTACTCTTGATTCCACAGCCACTGAACTGAAACACATGGCTGTAAAACATAAAATCAAGTCCTGGGCTCATTAAATTATTATGTTCTTAATTCTGCCCAGTTCACCTCTGCCCCAGCATGACTCAAAGAATGAAATGTGTGATGATAAATGTTATCAATGGGCATTTTTAACAATTACTATTCTGAAGAAACTTTTTTTTTTGCCTTCATGCTGTCGGCGTGGTGTGGCTCTGCTGCCCCAGCTTCTGCTCTGGAAGTGATTCGGCTGGGGTATGCCCCACAGCCAAGGGCAGCTGGCAGACTGGCACATCCACACCGCAGTGCTGCTCTCCTTTCCCACGACGGATGCCAGGCAGCCTAGCTCAGGCGTGCCGACTCCTGCCTTCACTGCTTTCCCACTTGTAATCAAGGCTCCTCCGGCTGCCTGATCTTACGCTGCCTGCCTGCAAGGAGCAGCGCATGGAGCTGGGGCTGTGATCTTGTAAGGTTGCCTTCCAGGGAAGGCTGGAAAAAAAGGCCACTGCTGACAGATCCTAAGCTGGGCAATGAGACAACGAGACCAAAATGTTGAGCTGTTGTCAGCAGCAAATGGTAAACTTGGGCAAAAACGCTCCGCTCCATGACATCCTGATTTTTAACCACATTCCACAGACTGGGAGTCCTGGAGGTCAGAGGCTGACCAAGATCAACAGTTCAATTCACTCTTCTCAGAGCTGTTTCAAAGTCCTGCCAGCACTTAGAGCCAACCTGTACACGTATGTTTACAGGATTACCTTCGCAAGTTGTAGCTGGGGTTAGTAGCTTTGGTTTTTTATGAAAGCTGGGTGTTTAACTCCTCAAGGATGTAAGAGCTCACTAGGATTTTGGAAATGCTCCAAAGTAAAGCTAGTAGTTGTGGAGTGAAATAACCCATAAGGTGCTTCTGAAGCACATGCAAATGCTAAAACCAGATTGCTTTTCATACCTGCAATTTATTTTCTCCACAAGTTTTCCCTGGTTCTCAGTTCAGGTTCATTGGCTACATTACATTTTATGTAAAGAATACCCAAGACATTTTTAAGTGGTCGGGGGGTGTGTGGCCATGGGCATCTGTCAGTGCAGATGTCAAAGCCCTGTGAGCTCCAAGATTCCCTATTTTGATCAGACAGTACTGGTGCCAGCAGAGTTGATCTCAGGCTGCTTGTCAAGAAAGTGGCAGAATTTGCTATTGAAATGCACAAGAACCACTTCTTTCACTGTGTGAGGACGGGATGCTGTCTGCACACTGCCTTGTGTGTGTCTGGTGCTCCTGCACCCGGTGCCCAGCACGCAGCTGCTGCTGCCACCCTCCCTTGGCACCAGCTGAGTGCAGGGGTGAGAACTTCCCCTGCCCACAGGAGAATATGTAGCCACTGTGCTCAGAAGAATAGCTGCACAGGAAAAAAACCTTTTGGCCTTGCTACAGAAGGTGGAATTTTTTTGTAGGAAAAATCCTGTAATAATTACAAACATTTCAAAAAGTCACTGTGCTCTTTCAGTGGTCAGAGTTGCCATGTAAGGACATCTGCAAAGCTGAACAGTTGCTTGTTCATGCTTTTCAAAAAGGACTTGCAGAAGAAGGTGAAAGAGAAGCTTAACACGTTGCATGGACAGCTTCTCCCATCTCTCTCCAGGGAATCACTTCACCTGTATGGGAATCATTATCTGCATTCCTCAGTCACCGGAGATCTTCCATTTTGTTTTGTGTATGTTTCTGAGTAATCTGGCTTTCTAGCTCCTCGCTGGTCCCTGTGCTTCTTCCTTGGCCTACAGAATTGCCCTGGCTAGCGGGCTGAGTCTCTGACCCAGACATCTGTGACATGATAGAAGGGTATACATAGGAGAAAGTCTTTTGCATCTCTACTAGGATTTTCACTGCATAAACCTGCATGATTTTTTTTCCACATAAATGATATGTAAGGTAAAAGCCTGGACCTTAAATACAATCGATATCCTTATGAGTAACTTTTTGCCGGTATTCAGGAGTTTGGGGACAGCTGAACTTGACATTTTAATTCTTCTCCACAGTTAATGAAAGACATGTGGTTGGTTAATGGGTAGGTAAAAGCTAATATACACATACTGTTAGAATATGCTTTTAAGGTCTGAACACTGCGGCATTATTAACCATTGACCAAACTCTCTTCTCTCATGCCTTTTCGCTGTGGTGGAGCACCATGTCCCTCAATTGCAGTGGCATTAAATTCTGGGATGGTGACCCATGGGCACTGAAGCTAGCACTGCAGGGGCTGTGAAGCCTGGTGTGCAAAGGGATTACTGCGTACAGCTAGCTGAGGTCATTTTGCACCTGAATAAGGGCCTCCCAGTGGGGTTTAACATCCTTTAATTTCTCTGAGAGTTTACAGCTTTGAGTTTCTTAACTTTCCCGCTTTTCCTCCTGCTGTCAAACTCTGAGAAACCAGTTAGGGTGTAAACACAGGAAAGCTGAATTTTTTAAGTGCTTACCTTGATTTAAAACAAATGAAGCCTCTACTGTTTTAGGCAAAATAAATTCGAGCTAAATGCCTTCCTGTCTTGCTCCTGTTTGCTTTTAGAAATAGCGCGGGGGTGAGATGCAGGGACAGGGGTAGCTTCCTTATCACTTCTAATCCACTTCTAGGTCTCCCCAAACCTCCACACATTTCTTTTTCGGATGTGGGCAACCGTCCTGGCTGAGCTGCCTCAACTCATCCCTCCACCGCTGCCTGGGTAAGGGCGGAGCCTAAGAGTGAAGCCTTCAGGTGTAGGGTGGCTCAGCAGCCAGAGGACACCACACATTTATCCAGGTCCTCTGTTTTTTAGAGATCAGGATGAGTAGGGATCGGTGCTGGGACATGTTGGGGAAGACAGCTCTCGGAGATGCTCCTCCCTGAGGCAAGTGGTGAAGGACAGGACAGATCTCTGAGGCAGAATCATAATTGTTACAATTAGGTTTTGCTGTGGTGGTGATGGGTCCTTTAGAAATAAGTTGTTAATTAGCATGTACAGATTTTCTGGAGTTGCAGTACATTTTGGTCCTGTTTGTAGTCCTCTGAAAGGGAAATGGTAGGCTCTTAATTCTGTGTGCTGCAGGACACTCTTCTCCTGCAGAAAGCCTGGTGCAGGCAGGAGGTACACAGCCTAGCATGGGCTCTGGAGCTCAGGAGGACTCAGCAGAGGCTGCTGTTTGGTGGTGTGCTGGGGCCTCAGCTGTGTGACTTGGCTGCCATTTAGCTGTCCCGTGTTAAAATGAGTTCCTGGTGTTCTGATGGAAAACATCACCCTTTTGTTCAGGCAGTAGGGCAGCCACAGGAGCCACCAGGCTCCACTATAGGCATGTTAACTCTGAAACCTAACAATGTCTCCCTGGTGCTAGTTCTGATGGTTGCTGTCCCTCCAAGCAGGTGCAGGTGGTCACCTGGCACTGGATTGGGGGTGAGAACTAGCAGAAACCGGATAACGCCTGTGACAGTGGGGTAGCAGGGGCCAGGGCTGGCTAATAGAGGTGGAGGTCAGGGTGTGCTCCCTCATGGTGTCCTCTTTGCCCCCGCAGCTCCATGGCTTGGCGGGCTGGTTTCCAAGTCTGCCCCGCTTTCATCGGCCACGGCATCGGGTCTTACTTCCACGGGCACCCCGAGGTGTGGCACTACGGTAAGCAGTGCCCCCTGGCCAGACTCGGCTCCCCCCGCCGCTCGCTCCCCCCGCCGGGCACGAAACGATTCCGGGGGAGGGAAACGAGCAGAGCCCCCTCACCCACGCACGCTGACGGTGCTGGTGGGGGCTTTCCACGCTTGCAGTCCCGGCGGGCAGCCCCGACCTCGCCTTTTGAGAGTCGCGCATGTATTTCTGAGGACAAATTACTCGTTTGACGGAGTCGTCGGGGCAGCTGAGCCCCGAGGGCCGCCTCCCCGCTCCCTTGCCGGCTCCGGGCGGCAGCCGCCGTGTGCCGCGTTTCCGAACCCCCGAACCCCGCATCCCGCCCGAGCCACACCCGCAGAGTTTGTCACGGGGCAAAGAAAAACCGCCTCTGAAACGTTAAAGCCCCGGACCCGGCCTGGAAGGAGCCGTCGGGGAGGGGTGGGAGGGAAGGAGGGGTGTCCCGCTGCAGCCGGGGTGGGATCGCTTTCGACGGGTGCTACGGCTCACAGCGGGGACCGGCCATCGCCGTCCCTGTGAGCCCAGGGGGTTAAACCAAGTGCTGCTTGCGTTTGCTTAAAAAAAAAAAAAAAAAAAGAAACAGCCCTAAACGCGTTTTTATTTTCTTTCGTAGCCAATGACAGTGATTTGTTAATGGAAGAAGGAATGGCGTTCACAATAGGTTAGTACCTCTCTGATACGGTTTTCTTTTAAAAAGCACACAGAGAGCAGCCCCGATCCGTGCCATTTCTTCGTTGGGTTGTACAGGTATCCATGCAGGTATGGGGGTGCCAGCGACAGTGACCCCTTAGGAAGCAAATTAACATATCGTTAAAAAAAAAAAACCGACCCCGAACCGCATTTAGGAACCAGTGGGTGAAATAGCTTCCAAGAGATGAGATTTAGGAAACGAAATGTTTATTGCGGATCTTATTAACTGGCGTATTTGACGCATATTTTTGTCAAGGCGGGAACCCGGCCGGCACGCTTGGGCTGTGGAGGATGCGAAGGGCGCGACTGTACCCCCGAAGCGGAGCCTTACCCGCGAGCTGCCTGGCGGCTCTTATGTCATTTGCCGCCTGCCAGAGCTGCTGTTTGGGTTTGGGGACTGCAGCGCCGGTAACCAGTCAGAGCATCGCCCGCAGACTGAACGTGCTAAATACCAATCATGGCGAGCTGGTGGGGGAAAAGCCCTCTTTCTCACTGTGTGGCTAAATGGCGCGGCAATTAGGGGGAAATAAGAAAATTGTTGTTTTGCTGATTTAATGAACATTTTAAGCCTGTTTAAAAAATTCAGATATTTAAAACTATCTGCTGTTTCTAAGTGTGGTTGGTGCTTTGGTTATTATCCACGGGGTCTTAATTAAAGCTTGATTAAAACTCCCCGCTTTTACAAAAATGGAATGGGCAACTCCCTACCTTGATATTTCGTCTTCCTCTTTAGTTCATGTTTTGGTGTTGCAGGAAAGTGCCAGCCCAGGGAGGACAGGACCCGTACAGAAGGGGAGCTACCTGCTGGGACACCCCCATTTCCTGCTTGCTTCACTGCCTGCGCGGGAGTGCAACTAACTTCAGACTACATTTTGTTTTTCTTGTTGCAGAGCCAATAATAATGGAAGGATCCCCCGAATTTAGGATTCTGAAGGATAAATGGACTGCGATTTCTGTAGACAATAAAAGGTGCCTGATTTTTTTTTTAATCTTTCCTAACCCATGGAACTGATCACTACCATCTGGAAAAAAAAACCAAAACAAATGGGTGAGTTTTGCAGGAGTGGTGAACACGTTTGCTCCCTCCTAACTGCTAAATGTGCATTTCAGATCAGCACAGTTTGAACATACCATTGTGATTACCTCAGAGGGAGCAGAAATCCTCTCTAAACTGGTGGAAGAAGCCTAAAGATGGAGCAGGGAGTGGAGGAACTCCCTATGCTTCTAGGATTTCCAGTTTCATTCGGGACAGAGAGGTTTCTGTAATTTCTGTGGGGAATGGGTACTGCGTAAATTGCTGCAGGGGACAGAAAAAGCAGCTTTGAGGGGTGTGCTCTGGACATAGTCTTTTCTGTGTGTTACCTGATGAGTATTTAATAAAAGTCCCTTGGCTTGTTTGTGACCTTGGAAACAGTCATGCACAGTCTGCAAGTGCAAAAAGTTTGGGTTATTTGGGGTGAGGTGCAGAGAGCAAGTCCCCTCTCTTTCAAATCCTATGTGGGACAAATGTGTATCGGATGACATGGTCTGAGCACAGCTGAGAGGACAGTATTTTCCCTTTAGAGCTGAGCTATGGAGTCGGTTTGTCTTCACTGTGACTGGCACAGTGCTGTTACCCAGGCTGTAACTTTTGCTGGGATGGAAAAAAGTTTCCCGAGGGTGGAGAGCAGAGACAGGAGCCTCTTCCCCTGCAGCCACGCCAGGAGCTCTCCCCCTTCCTGCCTTGCACAGCGCAAAAAGTGATTAAAAAATGAGATGCGAAGCGCGCTTCTCTGGAGATCGATAATTGCCCTGCTTGAAGAATTAGCCGGTTTGGGGTAATCACTGTTCTGCGATGCCCCCGTTTAGTTAAGGGAGAGGCACTCCGCAATCGAAGCGTTTAACAGAAACGGAGGAGTTTGTGGTCTAGAGGATGCGCCCCGGCTCCCGACCGGAGTTAGGAGCTGATGGTTCCTCATGCGCTGCGTGTCCGGCTCGGCCCCGCGCTGGCTGCGGTGCCGTCCCGGGCCTGTCCGGGTGGGCTCTTTGATTTGCAAATAGCCGGTTGCTGACCGCCCCATCGGCCCGGACGTGACTAGCCTCGGTCCTTGGAGGCTGCCAGAGCAGGACGCGGTCCTGTGACATGCGGGGGAGCCTTGGAGATAAATGACATCCAGAAGTGTCCCGGACCCGCGGCAGCAGCAGCGGTGCGGTTTCGGTACAAATAACTTTGCCCTTAATTGCAGGCAGATGCGGTCCCGGCCGGTTGCGCTTCCAGGCGCCCGGGGCTGCTCAGCACCGGCTCCCTCAGTGGTTCAGGGCAGAAGTAAGCCGCTTTCTTACAGCTTTACTCTGCTGTTTGTTTTCACTCGAGTACAACTAGCTGTCAGCTCTAATAGTTTCTAACAGCATCTTTTCAAAAAGCAGGACACACACACACACACACATACACCCTCACCCCAGAAGACGGCTAATACCGCGGGGCAGCTGCTCAGCTCCGTCCTCCCGGAGGCTAGCTTGGAAGGCCTTAAAACCTGTGAAAATAAACCATGCAGCCAAGTTCACAAACACAGAGGGTACCCAGCGCGCTGCGGCCGCGGGAGCCCAGGGACACCCGGCACTGCCCGGCGGGGATCTATTCTGTTCCCCAACACCCGGCCGCGCTTTCCCTCCGAGGGGCGCTGAGGGCGGGGGGGGGGGTGTTGGGCAGGGGGGACCGTGAGGGATTAGCAGCACCAAGAGCCCCTGGATGGCACCGCAAGTGCTAAGAGAGGAAGGTGGGAGCAGAGAACGGATTCTTCGCGTCCCCTGCCCCTCCGCTTCCCGTCCCGTGCGTGGGGCGAGGCGGGAACGGGGCAGCCTGGAGCAGGGAACGCCCCCGCGGCCCGGTGTGAGGGGCTGCAGGCACCTCCTGTTAGTGGCTGTTTGCTCTGAAGTCCCCCGGTAGCTCTGATGGGGCTGCGGGTTTTACCGGCCGCTGCGAAGCGGTGGTGGCCAGGTGCCGGCATGGGTGGCGCGCGTTTGTAATCCTGCTTATGAACGAGAGTAAAGAGATGCGTCGGCTGTGAGGGGACAGCCACAAGCCCTTCACGCAGGAGGTCTTGCCGAGCAAGCACGATGAGAGCCCCGACGGGGCGATCGCCCTCGCCGGCTCGTGGCAGCCGCAGTCCCTCCGCGCCTGCGGAAGCCTCACTGCCCCGGGCAGCCGTCGCACACAGGGCCGGCCACGGCCCTGCTCCGGAGGACGGGTGTGAGCAGAGCCGCGACGTCCGGTCCGCGGGGTTTTGGCGGGGTCAGCGGGACTGTGGTTCTTCCCAAGAATGTCTGCCCCCGGCCGACCGGAGGAGGTAGCCGCTGACCCGACGAGCAGGGGGCAGCCTCCCCTCCCCGCAGCCGCCGGGCTCGAAGCCGGCGAAGGTGCCAGAGCCGCCGGGGCGGCCCGTCCCTCCCTCGGACAAGCGCGGAGACCCGCCTCGGGTGGTCACTTACATGGCCAGGGGGGCAGAGCCGGCTGTCGGAGGAGTCCGTGTGGGGCCGCGCCGCCACTGCCCCTTCCCGCCCCGAGCCGCCGCGATTTTGTGAAAATGAACTTTGCGCATCGCGAGGGAAACAAAAAAAAAGAAAAAGGAGAGAGGGCGGGGGGGGGGGGAGGAAGCGAAAGAGGCGGCAATTAAAACCGACAGAGCCACTAATGAAAGAAAAAAAAAAGACCAGGAGCAGAGGGGCTCGGTCTTGTCAGCTCCGCACAGTCATTACCCGGTTGCTTCAAGGACCGTCGCTGCCCGGCGGAGCCCGAACACCGTGCGGGCTCTGCCGGGGGTGCCCCAGCGCCGGCGGCGGGGGAAGGCAGGTCGGCGCTAATACAGCGCCGCGATTTGTTTTGAACGTTCACTTTTATTGGTGTTCTCCCTTTGCCAAAATGTGTTTGATTACACAGATTGTGGTGCCGTGATAACTGCGCACCCTAGACAGCCTAGGTGTAACCGGGAAAGTTCAGCCCAGGCCAGATCAAATCCCAGGCTGTTTAATGCTGAAAGGCTGCATGTTGCTATTAGTGTTAAATATATGGCTAATTATGCGTATGAAAATTAAACATCAGTGTTATGCTAATGGGGCCGCCTTCAGCTGTGGATCAGAGCACTTGAGACTAGCATTTAATCAAATGAATCAGTAACTAATACATCTGCACGTGTGAACTTTCACAAGATCATTTTCCTGTTACAGTCACACCGCTGAATTATGAAAGAAATAATTATCAACACTTTCTAATTATCTAACAAAGTAATTTGGGATTCATCGTGGGCTTTCTGGGGAGGATCCCGCAAGTCCCACCTCATTTACCGCTCACGCGCGCGGAAGTTTTCATTTTAAGCTCAAATGCGCCCGTTTGGCCCGTTCAGGGTGATTTTTGTTTCGTTGGCTCTTCGGGTTTATTTTTCCCTTTTAAGAACAATAACGGCAGTAACCGGGCGTCGCGCTCCGGACGTGCGGCCGCTGCTGGGACACCCACACACACACACCACACCCCCGGGCCGGAGTGGAGAGCCCCAGCGCGCCCGCGGAGTGAGCGTGGCCAGGCAGGCGGGGGCCGGCCGATTTGCCTGCGGGTCCCGCCGCCGTCTGCCGGCGCGGAGGCCGAGCGGGGCCCCCGCAGAGGAGCAGCGCCCCGGCCGCTCGCCCGGGACGGCGGAGCGCTGCTGCCGGCCCGTCCGCGCCGCCTGCGCGACATGGGGCGGAGGGAGATGCGCTGCCTCCTGCCGAGCCGCGGCAAGGCGCTCTCCGTCGCCGGGAGCGAGCGGGCGGGCGACCCGCGATGGACGCGGCGGGCCCAGGCGGCTCCTCGTCCGGGGAGCTGGGGGAGCGGGGCGGAGGCCACCGAGCGGTGCCGTCGGGGCGTGCGGCCGGCGCTCGGGGACGCGCGGCGCTGCCAGTCCGGCTCTCCGCGCTCACCGGGGTCCGGGCGAGCCCCGAGAGCCTTGGACCAATCCAAAGCGATTATGCAAGACGGAGGACCAATCAGCTCCGCCATCTCATGAATATTCATAGACTTGGCTGAGTCAAAGCTTTTAGGCGAGTTTGTGTAGATCTACAGCATCATGCTTAGACTTTTCAAAGAGACAAACTCCATTTTCTTATGAATGGAAAGTGAAAAACCCTGTTCCGCTTAAATTGGGTTCTTTCCTGTCCTGAGAAACACAACAGACCCCAAAAAGGCAAGCTGAAGAGAGAACACACACACAGACCAAGCGACAAGAAATGACCATGACTACCATGCCAGAGAGTCTAAATAGCCCCGTCTCAGGGAAGGCTGTCTTTATGGAGTTTGGGCCGCCCAGCCAGCAAATGTCTCCTTCTCCCATGTCCCACGGACACTATTCCATGCACTGTTTACACTCCGCGGGCCACTCTCAGCCTGACAGCTCGTACAGCACAGCTTCGTCCTTCTCCCGACCGCTGGGCTACCCCTATGTGAACTCGGTCAGCAGCCACTCGACCAACCCCTACATCAGTTCAGTGCAGTCCTACCCCAACAGCTCCAGCCTGACTCAGACCCGGTTAGAGGAGACAGGTAGGTGCACTCGGCTTTGGGGAGGGAGGGGGGAAAGGGGGGGGGAGGGAAGGCAAGGAGGGAGGGAGGGTGCTTGTATTAAAAAAAAAAAAATCTATCGGCGGGGGGAAATTAAATTAAATTACAAAATATTAGTCAGGAGAAGCTGAGGATCACAGGGGAGCAGTACACAGAGCACCACAATGCCCGGCTGGAAAAGAAATCAACCCAGATGTGCACGTATTAGTCTTCGTAATTATTTATTGCGTAGCGCTATAAACAATGTATGCAATTAAGGGTAATTAAACCTAAACTGCAGCCTGTAAAAATAGCAAACTTTCTCTGGGAAGAAGCCTGGGCTGCCATAATCGCCCGAGCCTTTGTTAGCGTTACTCGAGCTTCACTTTTCTTCCTCCTCATTATTGTTATTGTTGACGTTGTTGCTGTTATTGTTACTATTGCTGCTGCTATTGCTGTTACTGCTATTATTACTGTTGCTGCTATTATTATTATTATTCATTCTGCATCGTTTGTGGTTTGTAGGGGCCGAATCGGAGAAAAGCACTGTGGTAGAAGGAGGGGAAGTTCGCTTTAATGGGAAAGGGAAAAAAATCCGCAAACCCAGGACTATTTATTCCAGTTTGCAGCTGCAAGCTTTGAACAGGAGGTTTCAGCAAACTCAGTACCTGGCTCTCCCCGAAAGAGCCGAGCTCGCAGCATCTCTGGGACTCACGCAGACCCAGGTACAGCTCCGACCGAGACGGTCGTTTTCCCGTGACTTGTCCCTGTCCCCACTGCCGGCGTGGGAGACCCCACGCGTGATGCAGACGGGTCCACAACCGCGGACAACGCGGCCCGGCGCGACGCCCGCCGTGGAGGAGCAGCCGGTACCGCGGAGGCCTCCGCAGTAGCGGCGGCTCCTCCACAGCGGGGCTGGGGTTGAGAGTGTTTTACCGGATGATTTGGCATCACAAAACGGCAACGGGCACAGCAGCCACGGGGGGGATAAGGGGGTGAAGCTGGAGGCCGCCGGGTGCAGGGGGAGGGGGATGTCCGTCGGACCCAGGGCGGGGGCAGGAACGATGGACTGTACGGAGGGATGCTGAGCCCTGTCCCGTTCCCGTTTGCAGGTGAAAATTTGGTTTCAGAACAAGCGCTCCAAATTCAAGAAGCTGATGAAGCAAGGAGGGGCCGCCCTGGAGAGCAGCGCCTTGACCAACGGCAGGGCTCTCTCGGGCAGCTCGCCACCGGTGCCCCCGGTTTGGAATACCACCTCCGCCTCTGGTAAGGCGTCGTCGGGGACCCCGGGTACCTACATCCCCAGCTACACGTCGTGGTATCCTTCGGCCCACCAAGAAGCTATGCAGCAGCCGCAGCTGATGTGATCATAAACCAGTTTTCCCCTACCGCAAGCACTATTTGTCCCGAAAAGAAAATTATTACGAAAAAAAAATAAACAAAAAAATTAGGTTAAAATAAAAGGAAAGGGAGAAAAAAAAAGAAAAAAAAAAAAGAGGGGGAGAGAGAGAGAATCAAACAAAAGAAACCCAAGCAAATACACAAACAGGAGGTCTCTTGCCCATCCAGCCATTAGGACGCTGCACTGTAGCTCGGTGCAGGGGAGCACAGATGTGATGCGGGCCGGTTCCCACCGCTGACAGCTGACGGAGCGGCCCCGAGCACCGCACAACAGCCTGGGAGCAGAGCGAGCGCCGGCCGCGGCTTTGTGGGACAATCAGAAAAAGATGTTTGGGGAGGGGGGGAAACAACCCCTCTCCTCTGTCCTGTCTGTCTGTCTGTGTCTGTTGAAATGTAGGTCATTTATTTACTACCCCGATCTGATGGTCTCTTCAATTGCAAGGGGGAAGGAAGCTGTACGATTTCCAAGGCTTCTTTCCCTCGACATTTTCCGTACCTTTCAGTACTCATCTGTATATTTTTTTGTTGTTGTTAGAAGGGGAAGACAGGGGTTTTATTTATTGACTTAAATTACCACTATGAGAGTGCTAGAAACAGACCGACAATCCGGCTTGCTGAGTGCACTGTTCGGACGCACAGTTTACTTCACACGAAACCACACAAGATCCCCCGCCCCCGGTCCCCCCCAAATAAATCACCACAGGAGAAGGATGCGATTTTTAACTTTTACAGTAACTTTTATACTTCGCTGGTGTGGAGAGGTTGGGTCCGAATGATTTGCATTTCTCGCGTATTTAACAAAGGAAATAAATGCACATTGTTTGGTACTCTGAAGTGGAATCGCAGCAGCTGCCGAGCGCTTTGCTGAGGTGAAGCGAGGCGCGGAGGACGGATCGAGATCCCCGAGGGCGGCGGCGGTGGCGGGGGGCGAAGGGGGGGACACCCGCCGGATCGGCGGGCGGGCGGGCGCACCCGCGCAGGCCCGGCGAGGCTTCCCCGCGGAAAGCCGGCCCAAAGTCGAAATGCACAAACCGACGTGCAGGAGCTACTCGCTGTACATATTTTATTCTTAATTATTATTATTGTTCTGTAAACATGTTGCACAAATTTAGCCTTTTTTATTATTATTATTATTATTATTATTATTATTATTATTATTTCCGTTCTGTTTTCGTGTGGCTGTAAAACATGATGCTTTGTGTACTGAGATCTTGACATTTTACTTGTGAAACTCGGAAGATGTGATAAACTGAGCTCGGCTGTGTTTAGTGTTCTATATGTCAAAGTTTAGTTTTATATTGAGAATGTTAACTTATTGCTTTGTATCTGGGGGAGGAAAGGAAAAAAAAAACCCAACACACAAATCTTTGTACATAAGTTATAAAGTTTCTTTGAGACAGTAAAATTATGGTTTGGAAAAAGAGACGCGCGTGCTCCCTGTCTCGTAGCGCGGCCGGAGCGGGGCCCGGGCCAGGCTCCGCGCTCTGCGGCGGGTCGGCGAGCGGCCTAAGAGGGAGGAGAGGCGGGGGCGCGCCGGGACAGGGGCCGAGCAGGGGCGAGCGGCCCGGGCCGGGCAGCGTGTTCCCGGCAGTGCCCGGCGCGGGCCCGGTCAGGCGGCGGCGAAGGTCCCTCAGGGCCGCGGGGCTCTCAGCGGCGGAGCCGTCCCGTGGCTGGAGGGGAACGGGGGGAACAGCGCCTGAGCCGGGGAAGGGGATGCGGATGGACCGCGACAGCGCCGGCCCTCGCCCCGACAGCCAGGCCGGCCGCCTGAGCCGCGCTTCCCCTCGGCGGCAGAACCGTCCCGTCGCCGATCCGGCTTTTCCAGCGCCGGGCTCAGCCGCGCCCGCTCCCCGGAGCGGCCCAGCCGCTGCTGGGGGTAACGCGCTGCAGAGCGGAAGGGAGCCGGGAGCGGCCGAGCTCGACAGGGCGGCCGTGCGCGGCTCTGCGCGCTGGTTCCGCCGGGGAGCCGCCCCGCGTAGGCAATGCTAATCCCCCCGAGATTCGCCGCCGCGCGCACCCACTCCTCAGCGCGCGGGGCCGGCGCGCAGACGGTGCGCGGCAGCGCAGAGCCTGCCCGGGCACGCACGTGCGGCGCGCCGGCCCCGCGGCGTCGTGCCCAGAGCGGCCCTCGGGGGTGCCGGACCCGGCTCGGATAACACCTCCCGGCTCTGTATCTCCCGCGGTACCGTTGTCCGAGACCGGTGCCGAGCAGCCCGCAGCCGCGACCGGAGCGGCCCCGCGGCGCCCAAGACCCGCGCAGCTCCCGCGGCGGCTGCAGCCCGGGACCAAACGCTCTTGTCCGGACAGGAGCGGGTTGGTCAAGCAGCTCGGAGCGCTTTAAAGATATATCAGCTTCTCCTAATTCAATAACGTCTTGCTAACATTTCAAATAGAGAAATTATTAGTTTTCTCTCAGCGAGGCGGTCTTGAGTTAGACTCTACTATAATTGTACATTTGAAAATGTTAATCTCAATACAGGCCTAATTAATTCTGCCTTGTTGCTGACAAGTAGTTCATCAAATATCTGATTCGAAGATTTTCATAATGAGGATATTAATTAAACTATGAATAATCCAAAGGTGCTTATATTGAAACAATACCTCATTACAATGATTAAGTCCTGATTTCGAATATTATACCTTTAACAATTGTCACCCCGCAAACACAACCTTATGGTTGAGCCTGTAAATGGCAAAATGTAATTTTGGGATATATTTTTTCCTTGTTGGCGAGAAAAAAAAAGTGCCCCTCATTTTCAAACACTTCTGAAATAGGTTACACACAGCTTAATGATGATCAAAATGACTCTTTTCTGCAAAAAAAGACCCCAAAGTGCGCGTACAGCTGCAAACCCAAGAGGGTCAGCATCATTTCACTGTATTCTCTTCTTGATTACAAGCCGAGCCCATCAAACACAACATAATTACAGTAATTTCAGGTTTATTTATTCTAATGCAGTTTCCCCATCTCTCTGGTAATTATGAGCAATTTTTTCGCCCAGGGAATCTTTTTGCATTAACAAAAGAGATAACGCACTGAAAGCCAAATTTGCTGTGCATTGAGAAAAGCGAAGAAAAAAAAATAAAATAGGTGCGAGCTGCCATCTCTGCAATTCTCCTATATTGGAGCTCTGCAAATTGCTTGCAGGTGTATGGAGCAGAGCTGTCAATAGGAAGGGGCTTCCAAATTAGCAAATGCACAATGTTGAAGTAATGAAGACAGACTTAGCAAAATTGCCAAACAACAGATACCTCTTTAATATCTTCTAACCAAAAAGAAAAAAAAATCCCTTTGGAGTGTCCCTGCGAACCCCCTTGAATGGTTGGGGATGTTGTACATGTGTCAATCTAATTGCAGAGCACAGAGCGGCCCCTGAAACTAGAAAAAAAAAATCAAATATCAGAGCCCAAGCCCGTTTGCATTCGGAATTTGCTCCCTTCGTTTGACAGAGGGGGATAGGAACCCCCCGCCGCCGCCCTCGTCGCCTTCCCCGCCGCCGGCCGCCTGCCCCGCTCCCGCCACCGCCGCCGCTCTCTTGCCGGTGACAAAGTGCCGTGTCCCGTCCCCACCCCCACTCCGCACCGCTGCCCTCCCCTCCCGCCTCTCGGCTCCCGGCTGGGAACCGGGCAGTAACGCTCCCCATTGCAAGGAACCGACAAACGCACACCGCGAGCCACCACCGAAAACGAGCGCGCCCCGGCGCCGCTAGCCCCCGGCCCCCGCCGAAGCCCCGGCCGACGAGTGCCCCCGCTCCGCCCCGGCGCCGCTCTGTCCGCGCAGGGCTCCGCGGCTCGGCTCGAGGGATGCCGCGGCGCGGTTCGGCTGTGCCCGACATCCCCCGCCGCCCGGCCCGGTCCGGTCCGACGCCCCGTTCCCCTTCCCTCCTCCCGGCGCCGCCGGCGAGAAGTTTTGCGGGGAGATGGGGCCGGCGGAACCGCCGCCGGTGCTTCCCCATCCGCGGCCCGCGCGGGGCATCCGTCCGCGTCGCGCCCCGTGCACTCACCTACCCCCCGAGAAAGGAAGCCTGTGTCGCCACCCTTACCTTCCGCCTCAGTCCCTGAGGCGCTGGACACAGGTCTTTGCTTTACAACAAACCAAAGGACCGAACGCGGCTTTTTGCTACGAAAGTTACAGGAGCGAGAGAGTGCTAGGGAGAGGGAGAGGATCGGGAGGGAGAAGGGAAGGGGGGAAAGGAAAAAAAAAAAAAAAAAAGCCGAGCACAATAATAATATCCTGAGAGTGCAAATGTGGATTGAGATCCCCCAGAGATGCACATGCCTCTGAGCGCAGCAGCCTTTTTGCAGCTCTGCTCTTGCAGAATATGACTGAAATTTTCTGCTATATAGCCTCTGTCTTTATAGCTGATGAAAAAAATTGCAGATTATTAGCATAAATGTTTACTCTTCATTACGCTGATGACATTGTGCACTCGAGATCTTGGTAATCTTTGGGAAAATTATGAGTAATTTTTAAAAATTTTAAAGCAGCAGCAGTTACCATGCAATTCAGGCTAATTCTGCGTAGGCTCCGAACGGATATAATTATCGAGGAGTCAAGATGTTATGCTAAAAACTATGCATTGATATTCCCATTTATTATGTACATACAACTTTGACAATGTTGATGCTTGAAATAGCAGGAAATTGTCTTGCGCAAAAATTACAGTCCATATTAGGACATGTGAAATTGCGAAGAATTATATAGTAATTGCAGGCTTTCAGATGGGAGAGCCAGAATGCTCAAACTAGTGCAAATGTGGATAAAATTACAGATCAGAGCAAAAATTAGGGAAAAAAGGGGTCTGGGATTTTTCAAGTTGGCTATAGGATTCCGGAAGTGTCTAATGCCACATGATTGCTGCAGCTTTAGGGGAGACATTCATGCCTCAAATAACTCCTTTTGCCAGAGCCGCTTTAATTGAATTTCTCGTGCTTTTTCTCTTCACCGGGGCAAATGAGTAAATTGCCTACCCACGGCACAAGCCCGGCCGGCCCCGCCCGTGCCACCGGGGAGGCATAGGGTGCCCCTCGCCCGGGCGGCTGCCGGGCCGCCCCTCCCTACCCCCCGGACCGGGCTTTGCGGCGGAGCCGTCACTTACCCCGGCCGTCCCCCTGGGGCCGTCCCCGCTCAGCCGCCCCCTCCCGGGGTCGGGCCCGACGGGGCTCTGGGGGTGGCATGATGTCGGCCCCGGGACGGGGGGCGGAATCGGCTCAGCTTCCCTCCCCCGCCCCAACCCTTCCCGGAGTGCTCGGAGAGAGGAGAGGGGGCAGGGGCAGTCCTCGCCCCGCGGCCGCCCTGCTCCCCGCGGCTCCCCCCGGCCCCGGGCGGCCGAGCCCCGCGCTAGCTGCTGTCTCTGCCCGGGGGCACATGGTTCACAGCGGTGCCTGCCGCGTCCTATCGGACAGGAAAAGAGCGTGAGAAACCACATCACAGACACACAGAGAGCTGTACGTGTGCAGCTGCGGTGCGTGCGGCGGTGCTGCGCGCCTCTGCATCCATCTTCGCCGTCCCCAGCACGGTGTGAGCCGCAGCCCGAGCCCGTGCGAGCAGCGGGAGAAACGCAGAGCCTGGAAGGGCTCCGGGAGCTGCGAGGATGCTGCAGGCGTGGAGCACACACCAAATGCGGGCAGCCCAAAGAGAGCTGCTGGTAGCTGGCAGCAAATAAATACTAATAAATAAATAATAAATAACTGAATAGGAGATAGAAAGCACGGAGGGGAGAGAGAGGTCCCGTCCCGGGGCGGGGTGCTCCGCTCCGGGACCGCCGACAAGCGTCCCCTGGCTGGGCAGGGCCCCGCCCCAGGGGCTCCACGCCGCTGCCAGCATCCTGCCCTAGCTCCCGGAGCTGAGCCGCGCTCCGCACCGCCCTGCCGCACCGGGCTGGAGCCGCGCTGCCGGGCGAGGAGGGACGGCGGGGAGGGGACGGGGGCTCAGGCGTTTTTTGGGGGAACTTTTTTTAACAGCGAGAAGCGCGTGTAAAAACGACGACGAGGGAGGAGGTGTGTGTTTCCGTCCCGGCCATGTCCCGCGCTCACGATGTCCTCTCGCACCCCGGAGGAGCAGTTTGGCAAAATCTGTCAGCTGGCAAAGGGGAGCCCCCCGCCCTGGCCCCCACGTTCCCAACACCGGGGCCCGCGGCATCGCAGGCAAAGCCCCTGCCAGACCGCGGGGGCTCCGCTGCGCTGTGTCTACGCGTGCCCCTGCCTCTGGAGGCGGCCCCGCTGCCTCGCCCTCCCGTCACCCTCCCTGCCTGCCGCCCCAGCGCCTCGCCGCTCGCCAGCCAGGAAACTCCTTCCCCGCTAACAGAGCGGGCGGCCGAAGCCGCTGTCGCTGGGTCGCCCCGCGGCCGGCGGGGGTATCAGGCGGCGGAGAGGTGCAGAACGTGCCGCCACCGCTGGTTTTGGGGGCGGCTCTACGTTCTCCTGCCCGTCTACTCCGCCGGGCAGCGCCGGGACCGGCGGGCGGCTGTCATTTCCCCTTTGTCTCTCCCTCTCCCTCCTCTCGCCTCTTTTGCAGCCGCTTGTCTCGTCCTCCAACACCTCCCTCCTTCCTCTCTTAACTTCTGCTTCGGCCTCTGCCCACCTCCCCTCACTCCCATCACCGCTCCCCTCGACCCAAGCTTTTCCCAGGCTCTCAGGAACAGTCCGCTTTACCGCACCCCCCGCCGCGCCCCCCGAGGGGGCTGGCGCCCCCACGCCTTCCCCGGCCCCGCCCGGGCTCCTCATGCCAAGGCCTGTCGGGAGGGTCCCGGCCGGGCTGCCCATTCCCTGCCCTGGGCGCACTGTTCTCGGCTTCTTCATCACATGTCTGCATAGGGATCCTCCAAACCAGTCACTCTCCCCGCGCACCCTCCCAGGCTGGCAGGGACCTGAGGGTGATAAGGGACAAAGACGCTTGACCATACTTCTTCCAGACGCCAGGACCGCCAGGGATGGAGCTTGGAGGGGTACACCCCTCAGAATTACAGCTTGGAAGGGAATAGCTGTGAGGGGTGTGTCCAAGGGTGCAGCCTAGAAAGGGGTTCAGCTCAGAGGGGTGCAGGCAGCGCTAATGAAGCCTCTCAGAGAGCTAGAACCTGGAGGCATCCCACCCCCGAGGGTAGATACATCCCAGAGAAGTGCCACTTGGTGGGAGCGTAGTCTGGGACGGGGAGGGTTCAACCTGGAGGGATCTAGCCCTCTCAAGGGCTTATCAGCCTCGAGGGCTACATCCCAGGGTGCTACATCCTGGAGAGCCTGAAGAGTCCAGCATTCCATGGACACATCCCAGAGAGGTCCAGACCGTGCCTCCGTCCCTCGAAAGGTCATAGAGAAGCTAGGGTAGCCACCAATTCTGGCCCCAAGTAAAGCTCCCACGAAGGCTAAAGGCCTGGGTGACAGACGGGGAGGTGTACGCCGATCCCCGGACATGGCCCTGCCCCAAACCCCTCTGGCCTGTCTGGGAGACTGGGAGACGGCAGGAGCCAGTCCCGGGCGAAATGTCGCTGGCGCCAGCAGGAGAGCGGGGGGCTCTGGGCTGCTGCAGGCAGCGCTGAGTGATTCATGGCCTCGCCGAGAAGACTGGCAAGGGCGAGCTTTTATTCTAGATGGGAGAGGGGGTTAGAACTGTGTGTGTGTGCGTGGGGGGGCATTGCCTGCTTGCGGCAACAGTTGCAATGGGGAAAGGGTAGAGGGGACTCAGATCCTCTCGCAGCAAGCACCGGGGTCCGGATCGGCACCCCCATCCTCTCCAATCCCCAAAGAAACTCAGCGCGGGCACCGTGGAAACAATAATTTATTTAAATAATCTCTGCTTATTGTAAAAGAAACATTAAAGAGTGTTTAAGTTTTCCATAATAAATAACCAAAAATACCTTTATTTTGTTTTATTTTCTTTCACGACTCCAGACATCAAATGGCGCAGGGGCAGGACCGGTGGTTGGGCTGCCGGCGGGGGTCGCAGAGGGGGCTCGCCGCGGCTCCACACCACCCTGGGGTGGCCCTGTCGGGGCATGAAACGCACCCGGAGGCACGGCACGGGCGGCAGCCCCCCCCCGGGGCGCAGAGCCGCCCCGGCTCCACCGCCCAGAACCGGCCCCCCTTGCCGTAAGGTTTCGTTCACGGCTAAAACAGATAACCTAAACACGGGAGGCTCTCGTTTAAATCTACATATAAAAATTATTTCTCTTTTTTTTTTCCCATTTTATTTTTTTAATCCCCAGCATGAAAGTGAGGTCATCCGCAAAGGCACCTATCAACTTTAAAAAAATAAAAAATAAAGTTAACCAAAGTTCTGCACCGATGTTTTGATGAAGAAGCCGGGGAGGAGGAAGATGGACGGAGGGGGAGGAGGGGAAGCGGGTGCTCGTTCCGCTGCGTTGTTCTTTCGGCGGCAAGGGTCCGGACCCCGCGGGGCCAAGTGCACACGGGGTCCGACGCTGGCGGCGTGGCGGGAAGGGGCAGGGCGAGGAGCGGTTCCTCTCCGTCGGGACGGTCGGGGCCAGGCTTCAACAAAACACCGGTGCCGCACCGCAGCTCAAGTCTCTGCGGCGCCTAGAAGATGCCGCCGCCACCGTGGTGGTGCGGGGGCTGCGCCGGCTGCGGGAGGGGGCGGCCGCCGGCAGATGCGCCGGGCCCCCGGGGGCCGGTGGGTACCACGAATAACTGCTGAGGAAGGCAGCGGCGGGGTTGGGGCTGGCAGTGCCGGTGCCGCCCGCCGTGCGCGGGTGCGGGGCGAAGTCCCAGGCGGGGGGTGAGGCGGAGGGCGGCGGCGAGGCACTCCGTCGTGGTGGCGGTTCGGCTGGTATCTCGCCGCTCTTCCACATCTTCTTGAACTTGGAGCGGCGGTTCTGAAACCAGATCTTCACCTGGGGGGGAGAAGGGTGTCAGATGGCCGCAGCCTCAGTGGCGGGGGGTCAGGGGCGGGCAGCTTTCGCGCCCTGAGGGGTCCCGGCGCCTCCTCAGCGGCGCGGCCAGTCCCCCCAAGTCCCACCCCGGAGCCGAGGAGGCGCCGCCGGCCGAGCCCCTTCCCACGCCCGCACCCGACCCGGCGGCCCCGCGGAAGGCGAGCGGCCCGACGGGGCGGGACGTGCCCTGGGCCCCGCGGCGGGAGAGCCTTACCTGTGTCTGGGTGAGGCCGAGGGAGGCCGCCAGCTCTGCTCTCTCGGGCAGGGCGAGGTACTGGGTTTTCTGGAAGCGCCGCTGCAGAGCCGCCAGCTGGAAGCTGGAGTAGATGGTCCGGGGCTTCCTCACTTTCTTCGGCTTCCCGTTCACGATCCTGATCTCCGGCTCGCAGTCTTCCTTCTCTGCTGCGACAAAAACAGCGTCCCGAGTGAGGAAGGACGCCCCAGCTGCCACGGGCCCTGCCCGTAGCGCGGCACCGCCGCCCGCCCCGTCGGGGCGGTCCGCCGGGGACGAGCGCCCTCCCGGCCCACCGCGGGTCCCCAGCCCCGACCGCTTCCTCGCCAGGCCTGAAGGGGCCGCCCGGTTCCGCCGGCTTTCCCGAGACGGAACCCCAGGGGCTGGGACGTACCGGAATCGTTGTTGGCCGGCGAGGCCCTGCTGCCGTAGGGACCATAGGAGCCGTAGGAGCCCGCGTAGCCCAGGTCGTAGCTGGCCTTGGAGTAGGGGGCGGTGCCGCCGCCCGCGTAGGCGTAGGAGCCCACCGAGCCGTAGGGCGGCCCGCCCGCCGCCCCGTGCTGCTGGTTGGTGTAGTAGCTGCTGTCGGTGGCCGTGGAGACGGGAAGCGTGGGTGACTCCTGCGGCTTGTGAAGGCCGCCGTGCTGGTGGTAGCTGCCGGCGGAGATTTGGCTGGCGTGCATGTCCGGCACCAGGCTCTCCAGCACGCCGGTCATCCCGCGCCCCCGCCCGCCGGGGCACGGGCTGCCGTTGCCCCGCGTCCGTCCCCACCGGGGAGAGGCGCTCAGGGCCGCGCCACCATGCCCGTCGCGCCGCGCTGCGCTCCGCGCCCGCGGGACCGGGGCGGGTAGCCGCGCTCCCGCCGCCGCCAGCGGGACGGGCTCTGCGGCGCCGCGCGCCGCCGGGACGGCATTTAACACCGGTCACGTGGCGCGGCGCACGTCACCTAGCAACGGCCAATGGGGCGCCCGGCCGCGCCGTATCCCCGCGGGTTCGCGGGGTATGGGACGGGGCCGACGTAGAGCGCAGGCACGAGTGGCCGCGGGGTCGCGCCCTGCGCCGCGATACGAACCGGAACGGCACGCCCCGCCGCCCTGGGCCCGGTACCTTTTCCTTTTCCTTTCCCCGCCGGCGAGCGCCTGGGGCTGCGGCTCAGCCCCGGCCGCCTCTGCCGCGCTATATTCGGTGTGTGTCCCCTCGCCCGGCTACCGACCCCCGTGAAAGGCCCGCAGCGTCACGGCATCTTCGTGCTGGCGCGACTGGCACCGATAGGACGGGAAGCGCGGGCGGTGCTCGGGGAGGCGCGCTGGGGAGCCCTGCCCGGTTGTCTTGGCCCCGGGAGAGTGGACACATCGGGGAACTGCAGCACTCTCGTCTCTGTGCCAGGGTGGCTGCGCTGTCCACCGAAGCCTCCGCACAGTTACACATGGAGGGGCGACATGCCGTCTGGTACACACACACGTGTGTGTTACGCAGCAGCTGCTGCACCTACGGGACGTCCTTCCACGCGGCCAGCGGCTGCGGAGCGTTGTCGAGGCCCCGGAATGACCGTGGGACACACGGTGCCGGGCACCCCCGAGCGGCCGCCTGTCTCCCTGCCGCGTCCCTACCGGTTCGGGGTTGGGGCCGGGGGAGCGGCCGCGCTGCCCTCGGCCGCCCTCTGCCGGGAGCAGCGTCACGGGGCAGCAGCGACCGGCGGGGCGGGAGGCGGTGTCTGACTTCACACGTTGTGTTCGTCGCTCGGCTGTCCCGCCGCGTAGCGGAGCCGCTCGCCGGGAAACGCGTTTCTTTCACGGGGGCATCGCCGCGCGTGGTGCGTGCGAGAGTCTCCGGGGCGTTCCGCGAGGGCAGGCGGAGCGGCGGCACTGGCGCAAGGGTGGCTACAGACGGGACAGAAGGGGGGCAAAAAAGGGAGGAAATAAAGAAGAGCGGGACCCGCCGCCACGGAGTCACTCGCAAGGGTCGTGGGAGCCAGTGCCCCCCGAGCCGCGCACAAGCCGATCGCGTGCCTTCACGAGCCCGAGCGCGTGCCCCCTCAGGACCCTCGCTCGCGCTCTTCCCGCCCGCCAGGACAGCCGTTCTATTACGGCGCAGGTGCCGGGCGGTCCCGCCGCGCGTCCCGCCTCCGCCGCGGGGCGGCTCGCCCCGGCAGCCGCCCCGCTGCGGTCGCTTTGAAGCTGGGCGCGGCTGGAGCCTCTACGTCTGTGCCCGGAGGGGGCGGCGGGCGCCGGGTGAAGGTGAGCAGGGCGGGGGCGTCGCGGCGGCAGGTGGCCTGGGTGCTCGACCGGGCTAGCGAGGTACGGCCTCCGAAAGAAGCGACCTGCCGCTGGTACCTGGTGCCTTCTGCCGAGGCGGGCGGAGCCCGCGGGGTCCCGGGGACGGGCTGGGAAGGAGCAGGAGCGGTTACGGAGGGCGCACGGCGCCTGCGCCAGGTGTCTCACGGCGGCTGCAGAGAGCGCACGGCTCACGTACTGCTGTCTCTCTCAAACACAGTCTTTAATGCAAAAAAAAAAAACAACCCTGGTTTATAGAATCCGCGGCCTGAGGCTACGGCTGTCCTGAGCTACATCTTCGCACGCCTGTATCTGTCCGTGGCTGGAGGGGGGCCAGCAGCCTGAAGCAGCCGTTGACTGACACGGGGGAGAAGGGGAGAGGCAGACAGAATTTAGCGATTATCAGCAGAGATCAGGGCAGTCAGCTACTCTTCATTAATCTCATTTTGAAGCATGCGAGATTGTTTAAAAACACCACAAACCCGAAGCTACAAAGAAGAAAGGACATGCTGCCTTGTATTATCCCATTCTGAGGATTAATGTAAAAGACTTTCTTGGAAATTTGTCTTGCTATGTGGCAAAAGTCCTCCTCCTTTTTTTTTTTTTAATAACTGTTTTACTACTGTATAGTCCCATACATGTGCGTGGTGATTTACACAGAGGAAAGTAAAGGGCAGGGTTTTGTTTAGTTTATATGAATAGTCTTTCTCACGCAAGTTGTTCCTCTGAAGTTAGGTTAGAGCTCACATGCTGGAGTGAATCGTCACATGGCAGCTGCTCCAGGCTTGCGGCTTTTCTCGCATTTAAAAAAAAAATGTTTTTGCATGTGTGGAGACACAGGCTGTGCTGGGATGACCGCTGGGGAGTTGCTTATATATATATTCTCATAGCCAGCCTTGGAGATCTGATTTTATTATTTCTAATTTGCTTGAACCTTGCTTATGAGCAAGATGGTTGTTTAAAACACTAACTTTTATAAATAATGCACAAGTCTCCACGTGGTGAAGGAGAGCAGGTTAAGATGCAGACAGGGAAGACATCAGGCAGCAGGGAGGAAGGGGTGCGCTAGGTAAAAGATAACCCAGCTACCCTGAATGTTTTAAAACACGATTCTCTGAATCAGTCTTGGTATTAGTGAAGAGTTTAAAACAACGATGCATTAGGCTGGTGTGTGCTTATGTGGTTTTGTGTTCTAATGTTGGGCTCATAATTTTAATTCTAGTTTTTTTGTCTCTGCTTTGGGAATTGTGAACGTTGTCTGGGTGGGCAATTAGAAAGGACTGAGTGAGACTGGGGTGCAAGGTAAAACTCAAGAGGAGTGTTTTGTATACCTGCTGTCTCTACTCAGCAGTCTTCTTGCTTGTTTTGGTGTAATAGATCATGTGTTATTATTTGTGTCCTGTGAGAATGAATGTTTGTGTGATCCAAAATACACATCTTGCTAGTCATTCAGTTGCACATGGGAGAAAGATGCTTGCCTTTGCCTTGAAGGGAAGTTCAGTGTTCAAAAGTTTTGGTCATGAGATTTATATAAATGTACAGCACTTATTGCCAGAGGCAATTGAGCTGGCTTTGTTGTTGACTTTTTTGTTTTAGAAGCATCCTCATGCTGTTATGTGGATGTGTTTTGTTTATCAAGTATACTAAACACAGTGTTTGCAAACACAAGAAAGGACCATCAGTCTTCAAAATCTTTATCTCTCAAGTTGATCAGTTTGTATTAATTTTTTTTAACAGGCCAGTTGTATATAACTCAAAGAAATAGCTACGGTAAATTCTGCCTGGTATGCTGCTCTTTTTTATTATTATTAACTGTTATGTCTATGATTCTTTTTCTAAACCAGACTTAATCTAAGAAAAATGTGAAAGTGCTTAAAGGCTGGCATCCTCAGTCTTTATATACAGTATAGATTTAACCTAGGGATCAACTGAGGAAGTTGTTCCACAATGTTTTATCTTAAGTTTGACTCGAACTTTTAATCCACTGTAGTTGTTAATATTATTTTATCCATTATGATGCACATCTGCTTGAACCATTTAACTTACTTCAGTTGGAATGTGGTGAATCTTGGGAGATGGGCCTGTTATTTCTGGTAAGTTACAAAAGAAGTAATTGTACAGTAGTGTCTACTGCAGTGGCACATCAACAAGCGTGGGTTTCTTTTCATGGTTGTGGGAAATGCTTTCCAGTGGATTTATGGTGATACAGTGCATGGTACAGTACTGAGTGTTTGTCTTCATAATAGAAGGGTCATTTAAATCATGTGCCACATGAAGCTGTGAGGAGGGTTTGTGCTTTCATTGTACCTATGAGATCTGGTATTACACTCTGGAGTAATGGTAACAGTTAAATCTTCCTTTTCCAAGGGATTAAGCATATCGTCTTTTAGGAAATTGTATGAGTCTTTTCAACACCCATCCAGAAGCTTGCTACCTGCTGTGTTTAGTTTCAGAAGCCAGTGTTATCATTTTCCTCTCTAAAAGCTGTTTATTGTCTCATCCATCTGTGTATCAGACTACTTCATTCCAAAAATCACAAAACTCTTCTGAGAAGAATATGCCCCCTTGCGTGGCTCCTTGAGGTTTCCTTTCGTAGCCCCTTGTTGTAAACAGCTTATACAATCATGATGGGAGACATGGACTCAGTAAAATCCTTTGAGTTGTTTATTAAGCTGTCTTGGCCTCAGACTATCCTTCTCAGTGAAGATTCACTGGCAGCTCAGCACCTTTCTTCAGTAGAGACCTTTGGAGACTGAAACAGAAGCTGGGATAGAGGGATAGGCCAGTGTTCCTTAGCACAGGAGTTTCTCATTTGTTTGCTTGTACTGTATGGAGGAAGTGCTCAGCCTGATGCATTGGAGCGAGTGTCTGGTATCAGCACAGCCTTGGGTCTGATCATTGCTGCAGGTGCGGGGGGAGAAGGAAGGTCGGTGTGCAGAATGTGAAGGCAGTAGAGCAGCAATCCTCCATGAGTGGCATGTGGGTTAATCATAAGTAACAGCACTGACAAAGCTATAGGTGTTTTTTTTTTCCTGTGAAAGGGGATTCAAGACCCGTCTGGATGCCTATCTGAGTGAAATGTCCTAGGGAGCTGCTTTGGCAGGGGGGTTGGACCCGGTGATCTCTCGAGGTCCCTTCCAACCCCTACAATTCTATGATTCTATGATTGGTAGAACAGCTACAAAGGAGTATTTTTAATAGCTTTATATAGGAGTGTTGACTGGCCACAAGCTGGGCAACTGGGCCTGCAAATACACCAGCATTCCAGAGCAGGTAGTTCTGAGCCCACGTCATAGTGGATTTGAGCAAATTCAGGTAAATCTTTCTGGAAAGTGTTTTGTGTGTGAATATTTAGAAGGAAAAAATCTTTAGCAAGAGCATGCAGGAAAAATAACTTTCAAGATGAATCATTAGATGATTTCTAATATTGCTGTAGATGACAAGTTTGAAAGAAGCTGAGAGGCGTATTTTGTGGGAGCAGATGTAGGCTGAGTTGATCATTTGTGTTATTATGAACTCTCATTTTGCACAGGTAGCAAAGAATAAATTGGGGGTTGGGGGGGTATGGAGGGGGTTTGCTTTGACTGCAGCAGCATTGGCACAACCTTTACCTGTATGGTCTAAGCATGGTTTAAGCAAACTGGTCAACATGGAGAATAATTTAGACTGCTTTTGTTTTAGTTTGTGTGATTATTTTAAGGGTTCAATGTAGTGAACAATGGTTTCGAAGTTGAGAAATGCTGTATCACCTTAGTGTGCTTGAATGAGTTTTGATTTGTAGTGCCAGTGAACTGCCTCAGCTGTGGAGTAGTTTGTCCTGCACCTCCTCTGACTGGCAAATCAAAAGACCCGTTCCTGCTGGAAAACGTGAATGTCTTCCTTGGAAGGATGGGATGCTTGTTTTACTTTGTTGAAGATACGCTCAAGAACAGACCTCCTAAGTGGATTATACAGCTGCAACACACCTTTGGGGCAAGTCCTAGATGGTTACTTTTCCATCTGGAATGCCACACTATAATGGACTCAAGTTATGGGGTGTGCAAGTTGCAGAGCTTCTTCATAGGCACACTTCACACATGTGCTCTGGGGAGAGCAGTGAGTGTTTCCTACTTTGACTTCAGTAAGTCTTTTGACACTGTCTCCCATAACATCCTCACAGGAAAGCTGAAGAAGGGTAGGTTAGATGAGTGGACAGCAAGGTGAGTCAGGAACTGGCTGAACGTCAGGGCTCAGAGCGTTGTGGTAAGTGGTGCAGAGTTTAGTTGGAGGCCTGTAGCTAGTGGTGTGCCCCAGGGGTATATGAGGACTGGGTCCACCCAGACTTGTTCAACATACTCATCAATAACCTGCATGAAGGGACAGAGTGTACCCTCAGCAAGCTTGCTGATGATGATACAAAACTGGGAGGAGTGGCTTATACACAAGAAGGCTGAACTGCCATTCAGTGAGAGTTGGACAGACTGGAGAATTGGGTTGAAATGAAGCTAATGAAGTTGACCAAAGGCAAGTGTAGGGTCCCCCACCAAGGGAGGAATAACCCCAGGCACCAGTACAGCTTAGGGGTTGACCTACTGGGAAGCAGCTCTGCAGAAACTACCCAATCCGGGAGTCCTGGTGGACAAGCAGCTCTCCATGAGCCAGCAGTGTGCCCTTGTGGGCAAGAAAGCCAATGGTGTCCTGGAGTGCATTAAGAAGAGCATGGCCAGCAGGTTAAGGGAGGTTGTCCTCCCCCTCTGCTCTGCCCTCTTAAGGCCGCACCAGGAGTAGTGTGACCAGTTCTGGGCTCCCCAGTTGAAGACAGGCAGGGAACTGGAGACAGGAGAGAGTCCAGCAGAGGGCTATGAGAATGATGGGGTGTCCTGGAGCATCCCTTGTATGAGGAAAGGCTGAGAGAGCTGGGTCTGTTCAGCCTGGAGAAGACTGAGAGGGGATCTTATCAATGTTTATGATGTATCAGAACTAATTTGTGAGACACTCACTCATGGGTGAGCATCAAGACTTCTCAGCGGTGCCCAGCAACAGGACAAGGGGCAATGGGCACAAACTGAAACACAGGAAGTTCTGTCTAAATAGGAATTGTTCAAGCTGCCTAAATTTTGGGGTTTTTATTTTTGTCCTTGGAAACTATATAACCCAGAAGAATAGAGAGAACAGAAAATACTGAAAACTGAGGTAGAGCACAGCAGCTTCTAAGGGATTATAAAAAGTGGTAGATGTGAAGTTAGATAAGCAAATTCTATTGCCTTCAGGCCCTCTTATTAAGTGACTTTGCATCTAATTCACAAAAGCCGTTAAACAAATGGATTAAAAATAACTGTGAATATTCAAGTGTAAAGGATCTCAGTGGCCACAGGATGTCCCCACTGTTCCATGCTGATGCATCTTTGTAGGCCGTTTATCCTGTAGTACAAAGCTTGACACATTTCTTGTGAGATACTTTACATGTTGGAGGTTTAGTATTCATTTTCATATTCCTAATGCTTATTAATTGACAGGGCAACCAATTATCATCTGGTCTGATAGAGGGAGAAGGGGAAAAAAGGAATTCTTGGCTTGGCTTGCTTGCTTTAGGTCTGAGTTACCTTTTTTACTGCCAAGGATTGGGAATGGACAAGACCTGTTTTATTTGAAGTAACAGGTTTTTTTTCCATGTGAATGCTATTTGGTCACTCAAATTAGAACGAGAATTTATTCAGAAAGGCAATTTTTAAGTCTGCTACAGTTGGTTTGCCTGTTGACTAAGAAAGCAAAAGGACGTACTTCCCTAGGGGCTTGTCTAAACAAGGTTGGTGACATCGAATAAACTAAGGCATGGAAGTAAAAGTAATGGGTTTGGGCTGTTAGAGTAGCCTGCTGTGGAAGTGGTTTAATTTAAAAAGAAGGGAGGCATTCTGCAAAAGAAATGTATCCATGCAGAAAGCAGTGTGGAGAATAGCTACCATGACAAAATGTACGCCCTGGCTTGTGAATAACACAGAGTTTTGGCACACGTATATGTACCATATGCGATGGACCAGACCGTGGCTGATGCTGCACAAGGGTATAGGGAGGGAAAAGTACGGCTTATAAGGAGCTCTGCATTAGGGCTGGGACTGCAGGTCAAAACAGACTCCTGAGTCCAAGACTATGCTGTTACATGTAGGCTATGGCAGCAATGTTTCCCTTAGGAATTCATTATAACTACAGCAACTACATCCAGCAGCTTCAGATTTTCAGCACCCCTAAAAAGTGCAGGCTGTGTTTTGAAGTCAGATAAGCCTGGGTGGTCTGTTATTTCTGGAAACGCATGCAGTGAAGCTTTGTGTGCTGGATACAGGCATATGCCCACATTCATACTTTTTTTACATGCATCTAGCCATTGAGTCTTCTGGGAAAGCCTGAAGAGGAAACTCTTAACCATTAAGCAACCTGTTGCTTTTGATTGTCCTTTCTGCAGTGCAGGAAGCTGTGAATTATGTGTTTGTATCAGTGGCATGCTTCCTTTTTCTTATTGAATGGAATGCTGCAATACTGGCAGCATTCTGCACTCTTCTTTATCTGGTAGCTTCCAGGGTTGGATTGTCTATCCTATTTTTATTAGCTCTGTAGACCAGACTTGTCTAAGTAACTACAGTAATTATGCTGCTAACAACAAATGACTGGCATTTCACCTAAAGATGTTTACTTGGGAGTTGATGAATGTGAGCTTATTTTCTTAAGAGCAAGTACTCTAGAATTAAGCTTGGAGTGCAGCTCTGATAAATCTAAGTCTATTCTTGTCCATAGGGACATGCTACCCAAATCTATATGATTGTATCTGCTTTTATTATTGAAAGGGCTCAGGGGCAGGCAAATGTTCTCTTTTCCAGCAAGCATTCTGAGTGTTTTATGTAGAAATGTAACTTAGCTTTTTTGTGCCTATAGTTTTCATGACCAGCGTGAAAGGTTTTTTATAAAGGAGGCATATGCTGTCATCCATTTTAATATATACAAGATTCCCACTGTACCAGAGTCATACTACTGCTACCATTGCCTTAGTTGGCTCATTGTCATCAGAGGTAGCCTTGCATGAAAGGCAAAATTGTGATAGAGTTGTTAGTGGGACTAGCACTGTTCATAACAATGGGACTCTTATGTATCCAGAGACTGTAAATCTTGACTTGGACTTCAGTCTTTCAATTCCTGCATTGACTGATGCAAAGTGATCAGATGATGAAAGCTGATCACTAAGTAGATAAAACTTTTACAGTGCTTCTGGAACTGAAAGACTGGAGTTGCAGTATAGTGTATGCAAGCTACCTGTGAGCTGGGAAGATGATGCATGGGCAACTGGGCTGTTGAGCTCGGGTGGTCAGGTTTTCTAAGGAGCCTGCAGTGCTGCTAATTGAGAATCCTGTTGCATGGATCTTTGTGCTGGAAGAGTACCTTCATTACTAAGTGCACTGCAGCAAAGGAAAAGGCCACCTTACAAGCAGGGGATTTTAGTGCTCTAATTGAAGAACTGTGAACAGTTGCTCTTGAGCAATGCAAGGCAGCTCATATTGGAGGAATAATTGCCCTTCAGACATAAACTATGCAGTCTATGGGTTGCATGCTTGCTTCATAAGACTTTTCATATCTCCTTGGCTGCTGCCTTCCTTTTTTCTTCCTGCATATGCCTACATACCTGGAATGTGGAATAATTAGTGCAATTTTTCAGTGAGAGAGGCAGCTACCTAGAGGTTATGAGATTCTTTCCTGCAGGAGGTGGCATTCATGCCTGGATGGGTCCAGGTCATTTACTACATTCCATTGTGTATATCAGGCCCTCTGAATGGTTGGGAGAAGGTAACAATATGAAATGTTGTCTCAGGCTCTCTACCTACAGTATAGCATTGCTGGGTTGGCTCTTTTGGCTCTGAACATGTGTCTGTGTGGCACAGGAATGTGTCAGTGCTGAGTATGGGGTATAACAGCTCCCAGCTTGATGTGGGAATGGGGATTTGGATCTTGCTGTCTCTGACCAGAAGTGTGCCGTGCCATTGGCCAGCTTCACCTGGGGAAGAACAGGGAGGGGAATATTGTCTGTCAAGGTTATTTGCCTCTATGTTAGCTGGCCCAGTCTTGACAAAATCCAGGAGCAGAAATGGATAGGAAGGTGTCCTCATACTGTCAGAAGAAAAGCTTTCCTCCAGGAGATGGCATATTTCCACTAGGTCTGTGCCAGCCCAGCTGCGTTGGCAGGGAGATTCCAGCCCCCTGGCTGAGAAGGAAATTCTGTTTCACTTTTCATTCATCCAGTGGTGAAGTCAGACCTTTCCAGGCAAACTCTGCAAAGGTAAAGTAGGTATGACAGGAAACATTCTTCCAACTGGAAACTAGCTGTGGCTGCCAGTAAATGTTAAATTCTGTTGTTATATCAATATTTGAGGAGCTGGGGAAGGGGGAAGAGAGTCTTTCCAAGTGTGAAACTTCTCTGGCTCTGGAGGGGGAATGGGAAGGAAAGCACACTGTCATCAGCCAAGCAAGGAGAGGGAACAATGCGCTTTATAGTACAGAGCTTTGGCTTTTATTACATAAAATGTAATGCACAAAACTGTTAAATTGAATCAGAGCTTGCTTTGCTGATACTGAACTTCATTTTTGTTATATGCAAAGAAGATGCCAAATGTTTTTTCATTCTAAAAATGTCCTTGCTGTTCTGGGGAGGATTGGATAGAAATGATTTAGCAGTTGCAAAAATATTTGTCTTTAAGGTGAAGATGTGTTTTTGTTGATCCTTGGTTTGCATGACCTAATTAACTAGTTAAGTTTCTTAGAGCTCTGCAGAGACTTAATAATTAGCAGTTCTTCAAAGAAGTACCAAGCTTCAACAAATCTATTACCATTCATGATTTGCTCAGCAACCTGATAGAAAGGTAAGTAAATAAGATGGAGTGCCCACTTCTGTCCTGTTTGCCTGATGTGCTGGGAGTGAATAGGTGATAGGGAGGTAAATAAATGGGACCTTCCTTTTTTCAGGAGACAGTTCTGACAACTAGTGGTTTTCTTGTTGCCTTTCATGCATTTTCATTTTTGGCAGCAGCTCACCTGAATGAGTTGATGTGCTGTGTCTGTTGTGAAGCCAGGAAGTCAGTGATGCATCACCTCTTGAAATTCTTATTGCTGTATCTGTTCTTTCTTACACTAGTGTGAGTTTGGGTTTTGTTGCTGGTTTGATTTTGGTTTGCTTTTTTGTTTGTTTTTTGGTTTTTTTTTTTTTTTTACTGTTATGGGTAGGCCACATTCTCATGGGGTTTTAAGGAAGAATTAAATATAATATGATGTTTGAAAAATAATGTACATCATATCTGTTGCTTAATTGCACTGTGGCCTATAACAATATTCATCCACATACACAAATGTGGTGTTTGCATCAACAGTTTTAACAGAAGGTACTGGAAAATTGGACTTTCTCCCCGGTGCTGGTATTTGAAGGTGAAATGTACACCTATATACTCCTGAAAGCTGGCAGAAAAATCTCTTTTGCAATAGCAGTGGTTATACTCTTGCTTCCTTTCTCCCATTATGCACTATTGAACATTTATGATTGAGAAACTGGAGTCAGTGTATATATACCAAAACAGTCTTAATGAAAAATGTGACAAATAATTTTAACAGTTTTGCTAAGCAGCTTTAAACTGTGATTAAGGGTATTATCAGGAAAACTCGTGTGGCTCTGCAGAACCTGCAGAAGGAATAGCAACCATTTTGCAGACTTAATGCAGTTCAGGAGGTAGCCTGAAGGGAGTGTTTGGACTCAGTCTGCACACATCCCTGTGTCATTTGCTATTTATATCATATATTTGCAGTCTTTTTGCAAGTAGAAGAGCAACACCTGAGCTTTTTTCTGAATGAAGCAGAAACTTCAAAAACCACATGGTTACCATTGTTGTCTACTGTGTTTGTATTTTCTCTTTGTCACTGGAGGATGGCAGCATCTCTTGCACAATCACTATTGTGACAAGCTGATTAATGGATAAGTGCTTTCCAAATGTGTCCACTTGGCTGCACTGTAGATTTATAAATGTTACCTTAAAAATCTCCCTACCTAGCTCATTTCCTTATTTAGTACTTCACCTGAGGTTGAAAAACTTAATTTCTTAGGATGTTTCCAAAGTTCTGGTATCAGGTCTTCTGTGAGAACAGCTCTAGAAAAATCACCCTGAATGTAGTGTAAAGGTCTGCAGCTTACATCCTCTGCCAGATTTTCATGTCTGCTCTTACATGTTGACTACAGAAATTGTGAAATGAAATGATTTTGTTAGTCTGTCTGTGTGTCACGTTTAGCATAGTTGGTTGTGGGATTTTTTTTGGTTTGGTTTGGTTTTGTTTTTTTTTTTTTGGTTTTTTTTTAGCAAAAGCATTTTTTTCCATGCTAAACCAGCTCTGGAGTTAGAGTGGGCGGCATGTGAATTGGGTAATGCCACAGGGAACTGCCACCCCATCCTGCTGGGACTCACCTCCCTAGGGTGCCACCTCCAGCCCTGGGTGCATGGATTTGCTGGGCAGGAGCCATGGGACAGCCTTCCACTCAGACAAAACAGCTGCAGAGGTGGACTCTGCAGCACTGTCCCAGCTCCCCAGCAGGCCCAGTTGCTCCAGTGTGTATCTTGGCAAGGAACTGGAGTTATGGGGAGAAGTGAGGCAAAGCCAGAGGGACTTGTGCACTATGAGGACATGAAGGATAGGTGAAAGGAGGTGAAGAAACCTACTTGCTTTGTGATTGTTGTGCAGGCTTCCCTACTTTCCATCCTTTTCTTCCCCCTGGTAGTCTTCAGCAAAATCTACTGCATTGTGAGAGATACAGCTGATCTTCAGTAGGCTCACAATGCTAGGACCTCTTCTCAGGTACGGGACAGTTAAAGTGAGAGCAACACACTGTCACAGTTCTCTAGTATGATCTGTACTGATGGGTTCCCAGGCAAAGATCTGGACCCCACCTGATTTGAAAATTGTTTTCATTTGATAGGTACTAACAGTTCTACTTGTTTTGTGTCAAATATTATGTATTTAAATTATGTATTTAATATCATAAATTGAGAATTAGGTTTCAGTAGAATCTCTTCTTCAGATAGCAGAGCATAGCTACCAATTTATGGATTACTTCGTTCAAATATTATCTACTATTATTACATACTGCTCCATCAAACACAGTATTAGCTTTAAAGATCATAAGTACAGGAATAGTGTTTAGTAATGCATAGCATTAACAAACAGAATTACTTGGCAGCCTGACCACCCAGTGTATAATAAAGGCTTTGGCTTTCACATCAGTGAGATCTTTGTATTGCTGCCAGCATGCTTTCCACAACACTGCTTCATGGTTGTGTAAAACTTCTGAGAGGAGAAAACTTATGGAAATAACAGGCTACACCATTGTGCAACAAGATTATATGCTGCTTATCATAGATGAAGTGCTAAGTACTGGCTGAGTCATCAAAGAGATTGAGATTGATGCGTGTGAGAGTGGATGGCTGTGTGTTTAACTTCTTCCTTGTGTTTCTTGATGTAATATTGTTTTAGCTGTTGAGCCTGAGTACTTTCACTAATCCTTGCTGCATTTAGCTACTGCCAATTTTGACTAAGCAACAGTCACAAGGAGCAGAAACTTTCTGAACTTGTTCTTCATCTTCTGAACTTGGGATACATCTGCCAAACTCCTTAAAAGAAGTTTTATCCTTCTCACCAGATGCTTCCAGCTATCTAGGACGTATAGATTACCTGGGTTTACACCTCCAAAGTGTGCTTGGTCATTTCTTGAGTGTGATGGTTTTTACAACTATTTTAATTTTTACAAGTTAATTTTATAAAGTTAAAGCTGTTTTGTCTCTATTATATAGGCGTGTAGCATTTCCCCCTTTATCTTGTGCATATCAATGATGGTTACTTCAAGTAAATCTTAGTTATTACAATGGAATCAAAGACCTTATAGCATGTGTCCATTTATCTAGGCAAAACAGTGGCTTGACTTAAAGCCAACAGTAAAATGATTAATGACTTCAGTAATTTCTCTGAAACACTTTCTTCTGTTTGGAAAATCAGGAGGCTGTTTTACAAACCAGTCTGGAGTATTCAGGAAATTTACAGGTGAGGTCATTCAAACACTAGTGTTACCCTGAGAACAGCCAGAGTCTATGACAACTTTATCTTCCACCCCATAATTCTTGTTATCAGTGAGCCTTAACACCATTTATATTAGACAGAGAACATTAATGTCTTTATGTTACAGAGAAAGTTATGCAGCAGAAAACAATAGCTTGGTTCCTGTATGGCTTAAAAATGTATAGTGGCAGAGTGTATATTTAACTATGTGCTGTTCAATCTCTTCATCTAACTGTATGAGAAGCTTTTTTTGGCATTTGTTTCTTTGTTTAGTGGCTAGGATTTGTTTTAGGTTTTTTTGTTGTTGCTGACAGTCAGTGTTCAAACTGACAACCTGTACTCAGTGGTCAATAAGCTTGCTTCCAAGGCTGGCTGAGGTGCTGGTAGTGGTGTCACACAACTACGGATGCTGTTGGCTGAAACACCAGAGTTTCACATAGCTAGTTGGAAGGCTCCTGCAGGCCTCAGATATGGTCACTGCATGACTGCAAAAGAGTGAGAAGCAATGAAGTTCTAGGATGGTAATGTCTGCACTTCAAGGAAGTAAGTGCAAGTCTGGTACAAAAATGTGGATAAGAAACAAAGATGCAGCTGTAATCTGAAAACAGCATCAAGCATACTAAGAGCTGTCCTCCAGGGTTAGGGGATTTGCTGACTTTTAGACCCCTGCCTATTAGGTCATTAGTGCCTGGCTTCAACCTTTGATCTTTCTGCAATTCTGGAAGCTCTTTTGGTTTTTTCCAACACAAGGCCAAAGTTGTGTGGTCACAATGAGGCCATTGTACTAAACATCCCACATATGGATGCAGCACTGAAGACTCAGAGAAGTGGCTTATGTTGCAAGAATGCAACAATCTGCATTGTACAATGTATATTCATCTCAGAACAGCCTTTATTAAGTGAATAAGGCCCGATTGTTTAAACAGAGTTGGTTTTTTTTTTTGCAGGAGAGAAGATGCACCTTAAAACAAGATAAGGGGTGAATAATCTAAGCTCTCCTGTGACACATTAGACAGAGAGGAGGGGGCTGTTTGTCAAATCAGAACTGTTGGAGAACAAAAATTTTGAGAGAGAATGAGGAGCAGCAACATGAGACTACAAAAACTTGAGGCCAGCAACACTGAACTGTGTTGTAAGTGGGCACCTTTGCTCTAACTCCCAATAATGTTATGCCTGGAAAAACAGCAGTTGCTAAGTTCTGCACAACAGATTAATTAGAGACTTAGCTAACTTGAAATTACTGGTGACAGGAGATGCTGAATCTATTTACTCCTTAAGAAGAGTTCCTCTGTTTAATTTTTAGGAAACATTTGTTTTTCCCTTGGTATCTGGGTGAGTTATGTTGTAGTGTCTTTAGTGGTTTCTTGTGATTGCTATGCATGACTACCTTCTGTGTTAATTTTTATAGGCCAGAGTCTTGGCCGTTTGGAGGTATAACTGGCCATTCAGCCTCAGGGAATATTTGTGAGTACAGTGTACAAGAAACACCCTGGCTTCCTTAGTGTCGCTGGGGGGAATTCTGTTTGGTGGAGTAGGCCTAACCTGGGAACTCTAACCTGTTTCCTTAGGCTGTGAAAGAAAAGAAGTTGGAAATACTTGTATTGCCTGATTACCAAGGCTGCTCCCTTACCTATTTGGTCGCATGTCGCCCCCTTCCTACTTCTAAGGAAATGCCTGATTTTTCTCAGGTTTGCTTTTACTGTGCTCCACCACAACTGATGATCTGGACTATGGGTCTGGTAAGCAAATAGTTCCCAGGAGCACAGCTTTCAAGCTAATTACAGCAGTTTATTTCTTGTTTCTTACAGCAGCACTTATTTGCTTTTGGTTACCAGCTAGCTGTGCTAGTGCTTACCAATTCTGACTAAAGCACAGATATCTTGTTGGTGTTGCAGCATGTCTTTGTCTTCTTCCTCATCTGTGTTTAGTTTAGGTGGGCCCCCTCTGTGTTACTTAGAGAACCTGCCCAGGAGTAGTGGGTGAAGCACTGAGTCATGGAAACAGGACCTGTGTGTGCTGCACTGGCAGGGTCTTAGAGCATGTTGGGGCTGCCTCCAGGACAGACTCATTCAAGCTCACTCTTGCCTCTCAGGCTTAACCACTGGCAGGCTCTGTCTTGTCCCACATACCAGCACCCAGACTCACATGGGGTTTAAGAGGAGAGTCCCAGTATGTCTGTGCTTTCAAAAAAAGATGGAGCTAAGTACTGAAATCTTCCCAAGCTTTCTGAGTCTGGAAGGGCTGTGTCATGGAATCCAATTCAGCCAGTTCAGTTCAGTGATCTTAACATCTCTTTTTCCTTTTATGTTTTTTTAAGGATAAAACCCAAAGGGTTTTAACCATTTGATAATCTGTCTTGGTCACTATCTGACATTTAGTCTAGCTACCAATTTACCGAGCAAACAAAGCTGACAACATATGTAATGAACTGTAATTAGAAGGAATACTAGGACTAGTGAAGGCAGTACTAACAATAGGAAAACTAGGGAGTCACATTGTAATCAGGGGATGGTGTCTAAAATGCTACCATTTAAAAGAATAAAGAAAAAAAAAAGAAGAATCTTCTTGTTTTGAGATCACTGCCAAAGATTTATCTATTTGGAAATTATGTGCTTTCTTCTTATTAAAAAGGAACATGACAGAGTAGCTAGGCTTCCTGCTAAGATTTGGTATCTTTGTGCTCTGTTAGTAAGCAGAGTATTTAACAGGAAATGACTGAAAATCTGACTGGAATATTGCAGATATCCTGTCCAGGGCCAATTCTCTGTTGACTGTCATAGCAGCAGTAGATCTCTAGTAGAGTCCAGTAATTGGAGACTTATTTCAATTAGTGGCAGCCCTCCTTTTGGGTTGAAAGAGCTGGATCAGTAACTTTCTGCTGTCAGTCTGAGCACTTAATTTTACATCCTGTATCTTGCTTTGTTCGGTCTGAAGAGTGAAGCTATTTGTTTCATGTTGTTACTATTTAAGTACTGTCACTTGAACAGCACATCACAGTGCTTGACAACATGGCATTGAACAGTTAAGGTTCTTTAATAAAGGAACCTGCAGCCCTGTGAGTTTTGCTTGTCTTGCTGGAGCATTGCTGTGCAACTGTGCATGCTTATCCTTGGGTACGCTAGGTTTGGCGTGTGTGGGTTTCTGGAAACAAATGGCCAGCCTAGGGGGATCAAACTTCCCCTGGAAATTGGCTACTCTGTTGCCGTGACGGGCAGTGTTGTTCGGGAATAGAGGCAGCCTGTGGAGTTGAGTATGGTAAAGATCTGGTCAGTTTACTAGTTGGGAATGGTTTTTACATGCGCCCATTGTTAATAATTATGGTACACACAGTCCTCATTAGAGCTCAGTATATAAAAACTGCAGTCAGCATGCCTTGCCCCTGCCATTCAGAAGAAGTAAAGAGAGGTGGGACTCTGAAAACCAAGAGCGGGCAGAATGTACCCAGTGCAGGAAGAAGCATGCCTGTTGCTCATAAATCCAGTAGCATGTGTTACTGAGCCCAGCTAGACTGCTGTGTGGGTGGGGAGTTGGAGCAATGGAGACACTGGAGGTGGTGTTTCTCTTCCTTTTTAATTTTCCACTGCTTAGCTGTGCAAAGGCACTTCCCCATATCCTGAAGCTGGCTAGGATCCCGCAGACATCACAGCGCTGCGTTTGTGCTACAAAGGGTAAACCTGCCCAAGCAACCATAAAGTCATCCTGATTGTTTGAATCAGTAATGAAACCAGTGTTGAGGCATTCCTGTGCAGGGCGGGGAAAGGCAGATAGACCCTGGGACATGGCCTGGGTGCTCAGCCTAGGCTATCTGTAGTGACCCATAACCCTCCCAGCATCACTGTTGCTCACCCTCATGCGGAGGGCAGGCTGCCTCAATTAGTCCTTCTGCTCCACTGGCCTGGTATGGCTTGTTAACATATCATATCTTGCTTCTTGTATACCTGAGTGTGAGACCCAGGTACACTTGAGGTCTCTCACAGGTTGCCTATAGGCTCATTTTACCCCCTGAATTCTCCCCAGGATCTATTGTTGGGCCTCTGTTGATACCTTAGACTGCAATACTGGCTCTGGGGCTTATTGGGAAAGCTTTAGTAAATCCCTAAAGGAAGTCAGACTATGTGAGGATGTTAGATAATTCAGCTATTACTTTCCCTCTCCTGGTGAAATTTTTCCTGCACACTAACATCTCAGGTTTATGGTCACATTAGCTTGGCAGAGGCTGGTACTGTGACTGAGAGAAGTTGTCTTGCAGCTGATTGCTCTCCCCTCTGCTGTACTGATCTGTTTGTGTGCTGGTGTAAATGTACTTGTGGTAAACTGTGCATACTGTAGTGTGGCTTAATAGTGAAATGACAGCCTAGGTACCCTGAAGTAAGACATTTTCATGTGTGGTTGGCATGCATGGCATTACATAAACGTTAAGGTGTGTCCAAGAAGCAGAGTGAAGCAATTGTGTGGCCTGAGGCGTAGGACTTAAATTTTGCAATCTATTTCTCAAACCTTTGAGGGGGAGAGCAGGGAGGGAAGAAGAGAGAATTGGCCTTTTTTTCCCCCGCTGTTTTTCCCTGTGACTTGGGAACACAGGTTTGAGCTGTAAGGGTTGTTATGAAGATTTCAACTCTAGGCTCTTTAAATCCCATTCTATGCACTTTGTGTCTCTGGAGTGACAGAACTGAGGATGGGTGTATGTGGAGTGACAGAACTGAGGCAAGTGTAAACCTTTGTCAACAGGGAAGACGTTTTAATACTTGGAAGCATTTTTCTGTAACTGAAATGTGGCATCTCTTTCATCTCTGGTATTTGTACCCATCCCTGGGTTGTTTTCAGGGACATGCAAATAAGAAGTATTTAACAGCAGGGAGACTGTTGTGGGCTCAGGAAGGTCTGGACACAAAACCAGCTATGTAAAAATTTAAATAATCTCTTTCTCTTCCCTGTTTCTTGTTCCTTTTACAAGATGATGGCAGGCAATGGCTTGCTGGACTTCTGTTTCAGCTGCATGTAATATATTCCAGAGTAGCAAAAGACACAAAAGCCATTATATTGAAGGTGTAAATTAGCTTGTACTCAGGCCTGTTGCCAGATCAGAAGATGGTGTGTGAAGCATACCAAATAATAGAGCTGGGTATGTGGCAGTGATAATCAGTCCAGAGAGCGTATGCCACCCTTTTGCTCAAGCAGTATAAGAATTGGCAAAGAGAGAGTCACTTCTTGGAGCTGTTCATGAAGAGGAGAGAAAAGTGCATTGAATTAGCATTTAGCGTCTCTAGCTGCCTAGATGTCTCACTTGGCCTGCATGTGACTGCAAGGCCAGGTACTCCCAGCAGCATGTTTCTGGAGGCCAAGGAGGCTGGTAGGAGCCGGGAAGCACCTATCTTGGTGCAGTCCCAGACTGCAGCAGCATGTGAAAGCAAGAGGTGGCTGCCAGATGGAAACTTCTGCTGGATGGTTGAAGCATCCAACCCATCTGTGGAAAGCTGCCTGAGGTGTGCATGGATCTAAAATGAGTGACCGAGTTCTGGTTTATTTAGCTTCCTGCTTTGTACCAAGATTAAAGGAAAGACAAGGAGTGCAGGCTGGGCACACTTAAATGTAGGAAGGAATATTGCTCCTCAGCTGAGCAATGTCTTCGTCTAACTCCAGACAGAACAACCTGCAAGATACTGCCTGAAGACTGTACCACCTCCAGACATATAAGACCAGCAGCTAGTTGAAAAAGGCTAAATTACCTTGTCCGGAGTTTGAGAGCTTTTATCTGCACTCTGACACTGTACTGGATTAGAAAATAAGAAACAGAAGCGGCAGAATGGTGTGAAACACAGCAGAAATAAAAAATCTCTACAAGAAAAGTCTGCTTCCCTCTTTAATAATTTCAATTAAAAAAATTGTATTCTCCTAGGGATCAGGCATTCTGGTTGCGTTGTGCTTGGTCCTCGACAGATACAAGGAGGTGTAGGGCATCAACAAATAGCTCTTGATGAATACAGTTATTTGAACAGATTTGCAAAGCTGTATTGCCCATTTTAATTTTTTTTCCTTTGCAACAATTTGAGGCTTCTTATTAAATAGCCAGCTATATTTATTCTGTTTTCAAAAGCTGCTTGGTGGATCTTGTTTTGGTGCAGGCTGGTCTCATTTAGAATCTATGTCAATGGATGTGTGTAGCAGCAAACTGCCCTTTAAGGCACTGGAGTGTATATTAGCAGATTATTATCCTTAGAGTTGTTATGTGGATTTTTAGGTATGCTCTAATCTCTTGCTGCCACTTCCCTGGAAGATTGGTTTTTAAGTAGCAAAGCTGATTAAAGCTTTTCAAGTTTTGGGTTTTGTTCCTTTTTTTAACAGAAAAGGACTTTTATGTCAACCAGTCTTCACCTAAGCTGTGAGTAACTGTTTGCTCTCATGGTTTAAAATAAAGCCTTTGTGATACTGTCTTGTTCCACAAAGTTCAGTTGTGACTCTGGTGCTGATTTATTCAGTTAATCATTAAAAGAACAGTATTACTGACCAGTGACAAAGCAGAATTTGAGATTGAAATAAAGCTGCCACCTAGACTTAAGGTGGAAACCGATGTAGGAATAATAGCAATAGACACCAGCTGGTAAGAGTTGGTTTCCATGCCTGTTTACTTTTGGGTGTAGAAGGAGAGAGTAGTTTGGAAGGAGGAAGAAAAGTACTTCCTAAATCTCTCAGCCTGTTCCTGCTTCCGCTTCTACTGTGGAAGATGCTAGGAGTAATAAGAAGGAAGGAGGGAGGAGTCAAAAGCTTATGTTATTTATGCAGGGAAAGGCTATGTCTGGGGCTCCGATCATGAGAGGTGCTAATCAATTGCCGAAGCCTCCAATTATGATTGGTATCTCTATAAAAAAGATTATTACCAAGGCATGGGCAGTGACGTTTACATTATAGATTTGGTCAGCTCCTAGGAGGGTGCCAGGTTGTCCTAGTTCTGCTCAGATAAGCAGGCTGAGGGCGGTGCCAATTATGCTGGCTCATGCTCCAAAGATTAAGTAGAGTGCTCCGATGTCTTTATGGTTGGTTGAGAATAGTCACCGATTAATGACTGTCACGGGTAAGATGGCCGAGTGTTAAGGCGTTAGGCTGTAGCCCTTTGTACAGGGGTTTAATTCCTCTTCTTATTGACCTTGTAGTGAAGTTCATGTTGAGTTGCAAGCTCATTGATGCACATTAGAACTGTGCTGGGGTCTGTTGGTTGGTTTTGGTAGGTAGAAGCTGGCTGGATTAGGGCGCCTAGCTGTTAACTAGGATGTTTGTGGGATCGAGGCCCATCTATCTAGGCAAGGCCCTAGCTTAATTAAAGTATCTGAGTTGCATTCAGGAGATGCAGGATAGTGCCCTGCGGGTCTTAGCAGAAACTAAGAGGGTTTAACTCTTGTTTAAGGCTTTGAAGGCCTTTGGTTTAGGTCTGTCCTAAGTTTCTTAGAGTGTAGCTAGGATTATGGGCGATAAGGATAAAAGGAGGGTTGATAAGGATGTAAAGATGGCGATTAGGGCATTTGTTGGTTTACTGACGTGCCAGTGTTTGATGGGGTTTATGGGGTTAGGCGGGAGGGCGATTGTGGAGTAGTATGCTAGGCGAAGATAGAAGAACAGTGCTAGTAGGGATAGTATGGTGATGGTTGTGGCTATGGGGGTCATTATGAACTCAGCCCAACCTATTGACTATGATATCTATCAGAATTAATTTAATGTAATGCATTCTTACTTACCTGCACATGCTTAGAAACAGAAGTATTCCTAACACAAGCTCATTGTTCTGACCTTCAGTGTTACCATTGATTTCATTTCCAGTATCCATACTCTGAATTGCAACTGAAAGAGCTTTGATATATAGTGATGTGAAGCATCTCTTTCTGTGTTCTGGGCAATGTTTATTTATTTTAACAACTAAAAAGTTCATCATATTTAACACAGTTACATTTAGTAGTCATAGTGTATGGATTTGGCCTACTGAACAACGGTGAATACTGGAAGAAAAGTCCATCATATAAAAAGTATGATTTGTGTGCTGAAGGTTACAGGGAGATCTGGGTAGATGAGCTGTGATTGTGTATTTTGCGGCTGAGCTAGGGAAGTATTTAGTACGGTCTGAAAAAGTTGCTTCCTTTTTGTTTGCCTCAAATCTCTGAAAGTAAAATGTGATGGATCTTACACTTGACCGTTTGTTCAGGCTGAGAGTGCTCTGGTCTGGTATCATCTGGAGTATCACCTGGTTCTCCAGTACAACACAGCGTTAAGTTGAATGAGGGGAATCAGAAACCATTTTGATATGGACACTGTGGTTGTTTAGAAGCAGTCTACACAATGTGACAGATGGACTTCTGTAGTCACCCAATCTAATTTCATGTAAAAGATTAATTAGGGATGGTGACTGGAGAAGAGCATTGGGGACCAGCCTGGGGAACTGTCAAATCTTCTCTTTTCCTGGGCAGCTCAGCTTTTGTTTCTCACCTTCTATATTTAATGTAGTTTGCACGATTCAGCAAGCTCAACATCAGTGAAAGTGCCAGGCTGTCTCATAGGCAGCCTTACATGTCCCTTCACTTGTGTCCACTAACCCATAAGCATGACACTGCTTTACACAGGTTAAAAGCATCTCTTCCTGCACATGGCATCTTTGGATCCTTTTCCTGGTTAATTTTGTGTTGTATGTTTATAATGTGAGGCCTGGTGCTACCTGTGAACTTGCTGTGTGGTGTCCTATCTAGAGGCCCCAGTGATGCAGTGTGCCCAGCCTACCAGCAGCCAGCTCCAACTTGCTACCTGGGTTACAGTTTGGGTTACCATTCCAAACCGACCCATGTCCCAAACAGGCAGTGCAGTTTCTGATGTTCTGTGGCTTAAGTAGTTAAAGATGATTTTGTGGTTAAGTGCTGATGCTGTGCTTACCTGTTGATGGGGAAGAAGGCCAGGGGATGCCATGCCTTGTTTTATTTCCTGGATGGAGGAGTTACTGTGGAAGCCCCAAATGCAAATTAAATGCAAGCAATGAATTTGGTGTTATTTCTTAGTACAGCCAATACTTAGTAAGGAAATACTGGCTATCTCAGTCAACAATTAAATGTATGTTTTTGCCATGCTAAAGGCACTGAAGACTTCTAAAATTGCTCCCAAAGGGTACCTGTCACATACACTGTGTGGATATGGGATAATGAGATTTAGAAAATCTCTAAGCAGCTTCTAGAAAAAGAGGAATAAAGAACTGTGAGTTTCTATGGATGCTGAAAAGTAAACATGGTGAAAGGAAGGCTGAACACTAGGAAATGGTTGTGGGATGAAAAGGTTTACTATGGGTGCTTTCTCCAGCAGTTGCTAGCAGCAGATTGGGGGAGGCATGTTAAAACAAAGTAAGAGACCTACAGACTGCCCCTTCTGTGTTCTCCAGTCTGAAGCAGTCAGCAGCTGAAAGCAAACTTGGGATGTGATGTTGCACATGTTAAATTTTACTAGCCACTGATCAACTTACCCTCCAAGAATGTGCCTAATCACTTTTTGAAAGCATGTATGTTGTTGACACAGGATACCAAGGAAGCTTAAAAGCTTAGAAATCTAAATATTCTTTACTTAAAAAATGCTTTTTGTTTGTTTAAATTCTGCTGCCTGATGTGAATTAGTGGTGAGTGAAGCCATGTATGAGAGACCAATTAGTATTTTCTTACACAGCTTCTCATGTATAGACTGCCATCATGTCCCTTGGTGATCTTTTTAACAGAGGCAAATTTTACTTCTGGTATTACAGGCAGTGATGGTAGAGACTGAGGATAGATAGCCCTCAGCTCTGTTTGCCTTTCAAAAATTAGCTTTCTGTGGACAATACAGCAATGATAAGTAACTGTTCAAGCATACCAACAATTTGACTTCACTCCAGAAGATCCTCTGTATGCAAGAGATGTAGGGTCAAGGAGCAGCTGACATAGGGTAGTCATAAAGCAGCTATTTGTTGGTGAGCATAAGCATTATTAGGGATAACACCATATCCTGTCTGTAGGCTATATCCTATATTATGCCTTATATTTTCTCAGACAGCTGTTACTGTCTCTGTTTCACAGTTGTAGACTGATGGGTGAAGAACCCTAAAGGACCCACAGGGTTTATATCTTAGCCATTACAGTCCCTTCACCAATAAACTCATGGAAACAGAATATTCCTTCAGGTATCCAATCTTAGGAGAACAGGGATGCTTTTACATATTTTATATTATACTTACAAAAAATGCTTTGGATACAGAGATACCTGGTCTTGTTCCTGAAAATGCCTGACTTAGCTTTGATGCTGTAAGGTCCTAATAAGAGTTCCAAAGGAAAACTGATTAAATAAGAGATTAAAAAAAAAAATCGTTTGAGGTTAAGGAAAATTTGCATTTGGACTTCTGTGGGCCAGAGAAAGAAGTGGTGGTCATACTCTGAGAGAAAGTCTTAAAGCATAGGTTCTCTCACTGCCCTGTATTTTGATTTGGAAGGACAAGATTCTGAAAGAATGGAAGTAGTTATTGGGAAGTTCATAGGGAAAAGCCTTAACTGGTTCAGTGTTTCCTCATTATTCATAAATGACAGAAGCTTGACTGCATTGAAAGACATATGCACTTGCAGCCTTATCAAAAGAAAAGCTGGAAGTGAAGTCCTGTGAATACTTGTTTTCTGGAGGTTGTTTCATATGAAGCAGCACAATTTGCCTCCCTAAACTACCTTTTGTTTCAAGAAAGCAGCCAGTTACTCCCTGAGCAACTTGCTACTCTCGGCTGCCTCATCCCTGTAGCATCAGGAGGTGGGTGCCCATCTTCTGCAGTCTGGGATGCAAAACACTTGCCTTGCTACAAACTGTGCCTTGCACCGTAACAATTTGGATGAGGGAGACCATCCTTAATTAGACTGGGAGGCTTTTAGCAGCTGCCAGTTAGCTGCCTCTTCTTGTCTGGGAAGGGGAGAATCTTTTGGCCAGCTGTACAAGGAGGAGAGAAACAACTGCTGCTGTCTCTTGGCATGGTAACCCAACTGGGATTGGCTTGAAGGAGGAGTGGGCACACCGTAAGGAAATCTGATGCCCTTGGCATAACATTATCTGGCATTAGTATGTAGCTTTAAAAATAATTCTACAGGGCAGAGTACAATGCTACCACAAAATTAGTTGTTGCAGCATTTCTGCCAAACTTGGCTTTTCAGCAATAAAATTAATTTAAGGAATTCTTTCTAATCCTTTCCTTAAACCCATCTTTCTTCTGATTTACGCTTCAGTCACAATCAGACATCTTCTTGGTTTTACTTAGTTTCTGAGTCAGATTTCTTCTTTCTCTTTTTAAATAACAACCTGCCTAGTCTGTGAATAGCAGCACTACTGTACCCATCAGTTCCCCTCTTCTGCGTGAACTCTTGTTGCCCTACATTGCATAGCACTGCTGCTCTGCAGTAAGGGGTTCAGGTGCAGCTGCAGCCTGTGAAGCAATAGTCTGCAGTCACACCTGTCTTAATACAGCTGATTCCTACCTGCTGTGTTAACACTTCCAAGTACTGGATCATTTTGGGGTGATGGGGCTGTTGGGGATACATACCCAAAGCTGACTTCCTTGTTTGAGAGGGGAAAACAGTTATGGGGGGTTATAAGGACTTTTACTGCTCTGCAATACTGTGAGTAAGAGCTGTACTTTTTCATTATGTTTCTAACTGTGGCACATCCAGGAAGTCTGGCAGCATGGCTTCTGCACTTTGGTTTGTGTCAGGGCTTCATCTCAGCCCGTAGTTAGGTGCACAGACTGGGAGAGCAGTGCAAGGCAAGAACCTGGTATGCTGGGTGAACACAGTAGAAATTTGGGATAGCTTAAGTGTGCCCTGGAATGAAATAAGTGTTTGAAATAGTTGTTTGTAATGTGCCATCTGAACCTAAAGAATGTACAGTAATTCTTCAGACTTCCCTGCTGGTTCGCATAGCCAAAATAGCCTAATATTTTACATGATACATATATGGCAGCATGGACCTTAGGATAGAATATATGAAAATGCTGAGTCTGCTCTATGGGTGTGAACATTCTAAAATTTGGAAGTACTTGATAAAAGGCTTTGAGTTTTGCATTTTAATAGTATAGTATATTAATATCTATTTATTTTACCTTCACGTAGCTAGGAAATGGTGCTGTCATATTTGAATGAATTGTGTAGAAACAGAGCATGTTCCTGTATGCCTTTTGGAGACGAATGAAAAGTATTCATAGTATGGTTGGTCTGGGACTGTGCTCTCATTTGAGCAAAGACCTGTGTCACTGAGCCAGCAGAGTTAGGTTTATTGGCTAACTAGCCAGCTTGCAGAGAAGCTTGTATTTGTTTTCAGTGAGAAATGTCAAATCATTAGCAGTTTTGATGTGGAGGAGTTACAATTGCTGAGTTTATTTGGGATTTTCCTTTGGTTCTCTTTATTTGTTGTCTCTTTTTTTTTTTTTTAATAAAAATGTAATTGTGACTGCATGCTGAAAGTGCTCACTGTACTCATGGCATAAGAACGTTTTTCCTGTGCTGTGTGTGCATTTGGAATTTGATCCAAAGTCCAGGAGTGATTCAAGATGCCTTTGTAATAGGCACCTGACTCACACATATCATGATGAATCAGCTTCCTAGGCCTGGTGTATGCTGTTCTGCGAAAGAAATGTTCTTTGGCAGCACACGTTGCTACTCCCTTTCGTTCTGTGTTTGTCCCATCAATTACTAAGACTGTAAATCCATGTCTAAATTGTCTTACTGTTTATGCAAATTTAAATTTAAGAAAACCAGTATTTTGCCATTAGTTCAACATACTGTATGAATAGAAATTCTTGGACTGCTTTTATAGAGCCTCAGGGTGTTTTATTCTTTTTCTTGTGACACGCTACTACTAGCTAGCTTGGTGGTAGCTTTGTCCTTGCATCAGAATGGCTCTGCAAAGGACACATTTGCAAATAGAAAAGTGTTGCAATATAAGACTTTCTAAAGCTTCATCTTGAATGTAGTAGGATAAAGTGGAAATGAAACAGCAGAGTTTAGCTCTGGAAAAGCTACCCGTATTTTGGAGGATTTCTAAAGATTAAGCTGACTTGACTCTTAAAATATTTTAATTAACACTTCATTAACCTCAGTGTGTTTGGAAGACAGAATGGTCTCTCATCTCTCCCCAGTGGTGTAAGGAGAATTTGTATCTGTTTGCCTTGAGCTATATGCCAGACATCACCATCATGTCATTCTAGGAATGAAATATGTGACAAAAGCTACTTAGGAAAAATGGCCATGGGCAGATGACATTTCGTGAAATGTGGACTAGGCATATTTTTCTGTTTGCAGATATACTTCTTGAAACTGATAGTGGTTACCATAGGACACGATTTCTTCACATTGCAATACTTTAAATAATATAAAAATTAAAATGGAAGTTTTTTGGTTTTTTTTCAAAAAAAAGTAATGCATACCTACCTTTTTTTTGTTTTTGTCAAACAAGTAAAGTTTTTAGCTCTAAAAAACCGTTTGTAGGTGCTATTTTCTTAACAAATATGATGCAGGCTAGCATTTTTTATTTTTTTTTTTAAGAGCTAGGAAATCACCTCTGAAGAAATCATGTTAAAAGAAAGCATGTTAAATGCAGACTGAACCATATTTAAGAGTTAAATTTTCTTGTGTAAATTTGGTTCAGTAGTTTAGATGGAGTGATACAGGCATCAGCTAGATACTGTAGAGGATAAAAATAAATATTAAATGCTCCAATACTTAAATGAAGGAGTGTTATGGAGAAAAAAATGCTCCAATAATGTAATTAGAGACTTAAAACCAAAGGAGAATGTAAGAGAGTCATCTGAGATTGCACATAGAACTTTTCTTTGGGTGTGTCTGCAGTCTAATCAACTTTTTTTGAATCATTTTATTAGACATAATAAACCTAAACGAACATAGATTTATTTTTTTTTCCCCCTCTGGTTCAATTTCTGGGCTTCTGTAGAAATGTGACGAAGAAACAACTTTCATTGTCACTTTGTACTGTGCAATACAATTAATCCTTGCTGGTACTGAAATGATTGCTTGGATATACTGAAATATTTTCTATTTCTATCTTTGTTGTAATGCACACTGAATCTGTTCAATTTTTTATATTAATGTATTTGACAATATGATGTCCTGTACTGGATTTTATATTTCCATAATTAAAGTAGCTTTTGTATATTCTACTGCTCGTATACTTGCAACAAAAGGTGAAAGTGATTGATTCGTAGTTAAAAGACTGCATTTGCATTCTGTGGACTTATAAATGGGAAACGACGAGTGGTTTATATACATTTATACAATGTATAATGACTTGGAATTCTGGAACATCATGGTATGATTTCTATACCATAAGCATAGTATAAAGAGCTATATTAAACCTGCCAGAGATCTCAAGAGAGATACTCTGTTTATAGCTAGGTACAGTTACTACAGTGGTAGTTCAGGAAATACCTGAAATTCTTTGCAACTTCGCTTCATCGTCAGCCACTGTTTAGGTGACACTTAGTGGTAGAGGAGGCTGCTGCTGTGGTGGTGGATCTGCCTGCAGCAGACCAACTGGGCCTGACCCCCTGAGCACTGGGAGCAGGAGGGATGCCTGTCCTGCTGCTTTCACCTTTTTTCTTTCCTGAACCTACATTTTTTTACAGGTGAATTGAAAGGTGAGGATGTCCAGTCCATACATTTGGTGAATGTATAGGTTCTAAATCCATGTAAATTTTTAGATCTTTATGTAAAGAAAGTGGTTTAATTATGAATAAAGAAATAGTATTCCTAGCAGTCATCTGTAGTTGTGCCTACTCCTGTCAAAGAAGCTGTCCTTAAGCAAGATCAGACTCCCATCAAGAAAATAAGATTCAGCAAAAGGCAGCTGAAATAAGCAGGATCAGCTTCTGTGGCTGTCAGAAGCAGAAGTTCCTTAAACAAAATTTAAAGTTCATGTGTCTGTAAGTGGAGTAAGAGGAGGAGTTGCAACCCCAAGTTCTCAATAGCTAAAATGTCTCTCTAGCACATCACCTCTGTTGATATGAGAATGTAACTGAAGAGAATATTGGAGGGGGCAGGAATCATTGTTTTAAGCTGCTTTTATGTTTTTCCTCCAGCAACCTTGTGACCTTGTGAAATGCAGCAGGGAGATCCATGTGAGGTGATTCACCTTGCTTACAAGAAATTTACTGCCTTACTTGAAACATCATGAATAGGAGTGTTGTACACATCCTGTTAATACCATCCATGAGGCATGCAATTCTCTCCTCAAAGCTTAGAGCTAATTCAGGAACGCTTCCAGTGTTGACAGGTGGTGGAGACAGCACAGCACTAATGGCCTTGCCAACATCCAGGACATCTGTGCTACCCCTAAACTTTAACCATATCTGGGCAGATGGTGAACAGATCTCTGACAGTATGGGCTGTTGATTGTCACAGGGTTGCTAAGCCATTATCAATCCTCTTCTGGTTGCTGCTAACTTATGTGAGGTGAACACCTTGTACAGCCTCATGAAAATGTCTTTTTGTATTTGACAGTTTTGGGTACAGTGCATTTCAGTGTGCCCATTTGCAGTCTGGTTTCTGTATTCTCTCTCTGTTGCTCTGAAGACAAGCTGTATCACTGTCCTCAGAGTAGGATTTGAGACTTGTCAATCTTACATGGCAGTTGCTTGGGCAGAAGCAAGGAAAAGAAATGTTGGGTTCATGAAAAGCGGCAGTATTTGGTTCTGGTAATTAGGGGGGTTAAGATTGAATTCCTTACTGTGTAGTGGTGTATACCATGCAGCTGCAGCCTGTTGCCAAGAAATGGATTTTGCAGGCCTGGACTATTCCTTTTTATGATTGCAGAACCAAATGGACAAGTTGTCCTGTAATATCCTGTAGGTGTGCTTAGGAGGTAGTGCAGTGTCTTGTGGGGCTACAAAATGTGATGTAACTGTAGAAAGCTGTAGAGTTTGTCATGGCTGGTGCCCGTAGTGTAGTCCAACAAGATGAAATTATACTGGCAAGGAGAAATGCAGGTGCTTATCTCCTGGCTAGTGTGCAGTACCGATGGTGTTAGATATGCTTTAGGAATTGGAAGTGGGTTTTGTGGGTTTAGGAGTTGTTAAATACAAGACAAAAAGCTTTTATTTTTCTCCCCAGCCAATGTGAATTTGCACTTTTATCTACAGTGGAGTCTGAAATCCAGTATCCTACTGTATTGTGTTTCTCTCTAGACAAACAGCATCCTTATCAGTATTGATAAGAGACACATAACCTCCTGTATTCAAAAGGCAATGTTCACAACCGGCTTCTAATTTCAAAGCCAAGATCTTATTTCCTATGAAGACTATCATGCTCTATCAGCAGAAATTATTATTGGAAGACACAGTAATCTGGTTCCACTGAAGATGAAATGTTCCAGTGTGAAATTTTATTTTATGTTCCCAAGATGTCAGCTGCATAGCACACATTGTAACTCGCAGGAGGAGTTTTGAGTGTAACAGCTGATACATTTTTGAGAGTCACATACATCATTTATAGTTGATAAAATTCTCATTCTAAAGACTTACTGCAGTATTACCACCCCCCACCCCCCAGTATTGTGCAGACATCACAGCAGCTGTGATATCACACAGAGTAATCAATGTGGTGCAGCAGAAATGGGACTTTCCCAGATGGTGGCACAGAAAGCTGGAACCCCTCCCATGCATGTGCTGACCACACCTGGCCTTCTCTGCTGTTCCCAAAAGGATCTCTGTAGGTGGATAAGACTTAAGTAATTTCAGTTTATGAGTTTGACACAGATTTGTTGGCTCATGTTTTTTTCTGGGTCTGTCTGCTATGTCTGGTAACACAAGTGAGAGGTGTGTATCAAATATATATAGCGTGACTGTCACTGGGTTTAGGGTAGTAATAAGTTTTCCTAATATGCCTTCTTGATTTTGCTAAAATAAACTGTCTCTGCCATTTTATCATAGAAAGTGAACAACCTACAGCTGGAGGGATGAAACAGCTGCACTCTATTTCTGCAGCAGGTCAGGGAGGGAGGGTTGCATAAGGCTTCTTGTGTAAACCAGTAAAATTATTTTGATGAATTTGAGTTGTATTGTAAAGAGTCCCGTTGGTAATCTGCTCCACATCACCTTGGCTCTGTGCATAATAAATGATAATTCTGGGCCAGAAAGGAGTGTGGCTGAGTGGTGCTATGGTGGTTTTTGGCTGGAAATTGTTGGGGCAGGAGATCTGCTGATGCAGCTGTGGGCAGTGTATTTATCAGTTACAAATGGAAGTGCTGCAGTACCTCCTGGACTCCCCCCGCCCGTGTCTTCAAAACAACAGTTGCCAGGACTGCTTTCTTGCTTTACTACTTGATTTTACTCTTTCCAAGACTAGAGCAGAGTTGCTTTGCAACAGCAGAGTGGCAAATCCAGCCTGACTGTGGAGTGGTATCATTACAACTTTCTGAAATTGTGAGCTATTTTTTGAAGGCTGAGCAGCACACTTTGGCTGGCAACACATTGGTCAGTGCAGTCCTTGGAAAATCGTGTTACTTTATCTGGCTTTGCTTATTCAGAACTGCAAGTGGCTGGCTTGGTAGGGTTTTTTCTCCGCGCCTCAGCTTCTCACAGGCATTGAGAACACTGGTAGGGCAGGCTTTGTAACAGTGTTTTAGGGAAATGTTTTCTATTCATGGCAATTTCTGATTACTTCAGCAGAAGCAACAAGGCTGGACCGGAGTTATAAAGTATCAGTCGTGAGTTTACTGCTGTGCTGGGAGCCAGCTTGCAAATACCAACCTAGGGAAGCAGCCTGCCTGGGCCAGCAGTGACTGTAACTCATAAGACAGTCAAACGTACATGGCGCTGCGTTTTCCCCACACCTCTCCTCCCCTGATAGCTTTCCCTCTGACTTTTCAGCCCAGGATGATCTTCTAAGCTTAAGGTGCTTTGTCTGTCTAGTAGTATGATACAGGCTCCCTTCCAAATATGGGTTTGCTTCTCCACACTACCCCAGGTCTATTTAAATGTCTCCAGGGCATGGGTTGGCTCAGTTCACCACAATTTGGTCAGCTGTGTGAGGAAATGCTGCGCATGTTTGTTTTGAACTGACTCCTGATGGCTTCATTTGCAGGACACTATCTCAAATATCTGCAGAGACCATGAACAACATTCTACTTTCCATTTTTTTGCCACCTGCTCCTGAAGCTATCACTTTCTCAGACTGAAGGATTACTATCAGATGGCCCGTACCTCTGTTCTTCCCTGTTGTGTCCTCTGAATCTTTCACTTGCTGAGATTAGGTGAACTAGTCTGAACTGCATGTAAGGTCTGGAAGAAGCATGGATTTATTTGGCAGCATAATGTTGTTCTCTTTTGCTCACTGTTAGTAACTCAGTGGGGTTTTTGTGTTGACCAAGCACTAAACTGATATTTTCATGGTACTATCATAACCCCAGGTCAGTCTTTAGAGAAGTAATGGCTAGGACTACTTTCTTCCTCCTCTGAGATGAGACAGTCTGGTCTTTTATACAGTTGAGGTACTAGTTATGCATATTGTGAAAAGAGTTTGGATCTAGTAATTCACAAACAATCACCTGGACATTCTGCAGTCTTTTTAAAGTGTCTTACTTGTAATGTGCCTGTAAACAATATCATGCAAAGCTGCCATTGCCACAACATCTTGGATATATCTTCTTATGGATTTGCTTATAAAACTGCACTCTTAGTTCTACTGTAGTTGCCCAGGTTGTTACAGTCTCACAGTTGCATTAACAAAAGGAATTACTGTTGTGTATGTCAGTGGATATCAGCCCTATGAGCTTTGTGAGCTTTTATCAGCTCTAGAGAATCATCTTTATTCATACAATCCTGGAAATGTATGCTTGACTGCATTTGCTGGAAGTATTAGAAACATCATTTTCTGTTATGGAAACACATACTGTGCAGTAGATATCAGCCTGGAGTTGTTTTTTCTGTAGGCTTATAAGATGGGCTTAAACTCGGGAGTGTTTATTTCTAAAAGCATGTATAAACTGTGCCTCGATGGATGAGGCTAGAAAGAAGCTTCCAGTACTGGCAGACTCTGCCCAGGCTGTCTTGTGTCATGTTGAGGAAGATTCAGGACGCAAAATACTGACAACACATCCCTGAAACATTCAGCAACTGAAAAACAGGTTGTTCCTGCATTACTGCTGTTCAGTGCAGGTAATTCTGTAGTGCCAAAGAGCTGTAGCTGTATGAATGGTCAACAGCAGCTGGGTAAAAGAGAGCAGCCCAATTAGTGCTCCCTGCTGAGAAGTGGCTGCTCCATCTTGGCTCCAGGTTGCCTCTGCCAGGCATCAGCCAGCTGGTCAACGAGCAGGCGCGTCCTGCACCGGCCGGTCAGCCAGCACTGTGTAGCTGTGAAAACATCATGGCCCATATGTCACTTGTCTGGCTGGACAGAGTGCTGAGAGTTCTTGGGGATAAGTAGGTTAAGAAATCTAGGACATGTCCATAGGAAGCAGGCATCACATTTCCAGTGGCTCACAAACCATGTGTTTTAGTAGTAACCAAGATGTAATATTTTGCCCTTTGTGCACTGTTTCTAGATTTGTAATTTTGAGAAACTCTTAGTCAAGTCCCACATAATGGGGGAGGCTGGAGGTCCTGTTTTGGTTTGAAGGAGGAGGAGATACCACTGCTGTAATTGTAGTGACGTCAGGAAATTTATGCACGATGTATGTGCAATTTCACTTTTCATAAAAGAAAATTGTATTTATCTAGATGTGAAGTGAAATGAAATATTTCAGAATTTTCTCCATCTCTTTGTGGAGGTGCTGCTAAAGGGAAGTTGGAGAAATGGAGAAAAATGCAGTAAATATTGCCATTAGCCGTTCTTTCTTTTTATTGAGAGTGTATTTTCTTCAAATGTTTTTAGGGGTTCTTCTATTAAGATCTCACATTTTGAACTCTTAAACTAATTTTTACTTGAATGAAGGAGTAAGAAATTTGGCCAGCCTGTTGTTGAGGAAATGCACCTTCCTTTTGAGTTATGCTGATGCAACTTTTCCATGTAGCCGTTCTCTGAGGCATCAAGGCACTTTCTTCTTTATTCAGTTTACCTAGGTAAACCTTTCTTAACAGAACAGCACACTGGTGATGGCAAGATGATTTCAGTGTAGAGAATGGGGAGAGGGGAATCCTCTAATAAATATATAAATTCTTTAAGAACTGGGAGGGAACCAAAATTTGTGAGGACTTCCAAAGCAATGGCCTCACTGTCACTCTGGTTCGGGGTGTGTTGACCGCTCTAATACAACATACATCTTTGCTCTGTTGATGTTTTTATGTTTGTGCTGAAAGACACAGTGCATGTTCCTGTTTTATGGCTTGAATCTGGGAATCTTTGTTCTCTGCTAGAGAGAACTGTGCTGGAGAGAGGGAGTGAACCTGGTGATCACTGCAGAGGCTGTGGGGACTCCTGCCCCCATCCCAGTTCCCTGCTATAGGGACAATGCTTGTTAGTTTGCGCTTGCTTGATGCTTCATAATGACCACACAGCTGATGGTCCTTATTGCTGTGGTCATATAGGTGATGATGCAACCTGGTAAATGATACCATTGATACCAGCTGTTCTCAGTAGTGTTAGGAGGTTATTACCAAGCACTTGGGAAAATCTGTGTAAATACATAGGAAATTGTTCCCTTGAATACCTTTAAAATTAGGGTGATTATGAACAAGTGATTACTCTGGCTTGCAGACTTATTCATAATAGTTCAATTGAAATATACATAAGTTTAAATATTACATGAAATGTAAATGTAGTTGATTTTATGATAATTTTTCTTATGCTGGAAGGCATGCTTTATTTTAGTTGCATATATATGTGTACACATACTTATGATTAATATGTTTAACCTATGTGAGAGGTGGTTTGCTGTCATGCATGTGCCATGCAGTGTTATATTTCAAACTACAAGAGACTAGAAAATTAATATAAATTTCTGCAGCATATTGGCATCAGTAGGATATATTAATGATGAGACTCAAATATTTTTACAGTGGAAAGACTGTATTTTTGATACCTGTAGCACTTGTGTAAATATGTCTGTATAGTTCACAATGAAGCTCAGAGAGTGTTTGAAAAATGCAAAACATCTGACTTTGTAAGTGCTATAGTTGCCTATGTTTACCCATTATTTTATTGAGAAAAATAGCTTGTAGCTACACAAAGAATTGTTTGGTTAGCAGAATTGTAGTTTTCAAATTCATTTAGCAGGGATGAAATCAATTGAAATTGATGGACTGTAGTAGAGTAAAAGTGAACAGAAAATACCCTCCCATTATTTGGCAATGAACAACTCTATACTTGGAACCACCAGGAGTGAGTCTGGTCTTCTCCCAAGACAAATGAACAAAAGGTAAACAGCATGTGCAGTGTGTTGTCATCACTGCACTTCAGGAAGTTTTGGAGATTCACTTGATAGTTGTGTTTTCTGTGTTCATGATAGATAAAGCTGCTGAAGCAGCTTTAATTTGAATATGAATTTTGGGGGACAGGGCTAAGAAGAAACATAACCTTGAGTTTAAGACAACGTAGCATGTTTTTTCCACAATAGAAAAGATGACTTTGTGTTCATAATCATACTCTCATTTGGCTAATAGTGCTGTACAGCCAAATACTAATAGTATAATTCAGTTAGATCTACTGTATTTGCTTTTAAAACATTTTTTGTTTACACTGTTGTTTTTGATCACCAGTATAAACTAAGAAGTTTCTCATTCACTAAGCTGTGAAGCATATACAAGCTTTCTAGGCTTTCCTGTGTGGGAAGGCAGAGGTCAGTAAATTGATGCTCTGTGAACTGATGCCCTGGGTTACTCTTCAGCAACTTCCTTGCATAAGTAAGTTTTTCAATTTGTCTCTCACACAAATTTGCAAATTAGTTCCTCTTAAAACATTGTTAATATATTTAACATCATTGATTACAAGATAGAGAGTCATGGCCTGAGATACTGTTTATCCTGTGTATTTGAAAGATCAGTACTTTACTGAATCTCAGAGGTTTAGCTCAACACAAGACCAAGAGAAATAAAGGCAGGAAACTAAAACCAAACCAAACCAATCCACTTAGTGCCCTCCCCAACCCAAAACAATAACAACACCAACACCACCCCCAACCCAACAAACCCCAGCCTAACCCAAACAACCCTTATATGAAGGAAAGGAAAAACCCTCAAACCTGTGTTTCCCCTCTTTTAAAGGTATTTTACAAATTAAGTTTTAGGTATATAATTTTTTTTCCTTTCAATATTTCTTGACCTGGAAGAAATAAATCTTAGTTGGGTATTGCAGCTTGAAGCAACATATTACAAATTGTATTGGCCATATTTTATCTTCCAAGAGAATGTGATTTTAGATGAACCGAAGAAATGACAGTCAACCATTTAATTGGCATTGTGTGCAAGGCAGAATGTACACACTAAAGGTTACCTTAAGGTCTGCAGCTATAATTACCATTGACCAAACCAGACTTTTCATTTAATCAGCCCCGTGAGAAATGATGTTACAAGGTTAAAGGATTGCCATTTTTCAAGAAAGATGTCAATAAGGAATGAAGAGTACTTACAATTTTACAGTGTCGCTTGTCTCGGCTATGCTTGAAATCTGATAAAGTTGGACCCTCTAAGTAGGAAAAAGGAAAGTATTCAGTACTCATTCCTACTAAAAAAAAACCCTACCAAAAAAACCCCAACCCCAAACTAATTCAAATACCCAAAGAATTTTAAAGGTGGGAAGAAAAGACTTTCAAGTATCTTTTAAATACCTCTAAGACTTGACTTTTTTATAATTGTAAATTTCTAAAGAAATGAAGTGGAAAAAAATGCTGGAAGTGCAGGAGTATTTATCCCTTGATACAGAATTGGATATAATGACAGCTGAGAGAAACTGAGGTGTTGAATTCACAGCTGTGTAAATTTAGGAAGAGATGGGTCATGGCAACTTTTATGTCCTTAACAAAGGTTTTTTTAGCTCTAAATGCGCTTTCCTCCTTTCATGAGGGTTCACATTTGGTTATGATAAGAAAATTTAGAGAAGCCATTTACTGGATAGTTTCTAGTGTTGAGGTAAAGGGTTTATTGATAACCTTGAGGCTAGGATACACGCACTTGAAAAAATATGTATGTTAACAAATGTCCTGTGCAGCCCGAGCATGAAAACACAGTTAAAATCATGCACATAAAGATGGTTACTTCTACCTTTGAATACAGGTTATAAGGAGGAAAAATGTTGGAGATCCTTACACTTTATTGAACTGTATCCATAGCCCCTCTGCAAGTGGGGTCTCTGAAAAACTTTATTAATGAACTGAAAGCCTTTTAAGTAGCTCCTAGATAATTTTCAAGCATGGCTTGATTTACATAAAATGAACAAATCTAAACATCATGTAAAATGAGACTGCATCTTCTTTCTGTGGGTTTTTTGTTTTCAGACATTGAGATAATGGGTGCCATAGTTGTCTGAAAATGGAAGGCACGATAACAGTGTGTGCTGAAAACACTTCCTGCTGCTTCTAGGGAAGCTGTGTCCTTGCATGCTGGAGCCATTTCTAGGCTCTGGTGTCCTCCTTGTAGTGTTCAGGCGCATGTCCCCCCCAGCAGGCAGGGGTCATGCCACAGGGCCACTGCTGCAACACTATGCCTGTTCTTCTGCTGATGGTCAGGAAACCTACATTTACTCTTTTGTTATTGCTGTCACTCTTCCTTTCATGTCATCTCTTTACATCTGCAAATGATGAATGCAGTTTTGTCCCTTTCCGTAGCAGGATAAGCTAACAGATAGTGAGGGGCAGGAGTTGGTTCTGCTCTAACTTGTTCATGTAGCAATTAACGCAGTGAGGCCTTGGATTAGTGTAACAGCTGCTATTTTAGTCAAGACTGGATGCTTTGCTGTGGACCTCCAGAATTAAAAGAACAGCCTCTGTGTGGCTCTCAGGAGTTAACTGCAAGTAGCTGTCAGGCTCCCATCCTTGTCACACAGAGGGGCAGTGCAGCTGAGTGATGGACTGCATTCCTGCACACAATAGCATTGGTACCTGCGGGGCTGCTACAAGGGGGGCAATGAAGGATAGCACAAGCACTGCGAATTTATTTATCTATCTGCAGTGTGGGAAAAGTATGGTTCCTTGCACTTTCACCCTTGAGCATTCATATATAGTCTATACCCAATATGCTTCTCTCTAATTCTCAAGTGATTCTCAAATTGCTTTCCTTTACCCCCATCTGATTTTCAAAACAACTGCAAGATTCAGGATGTGATAGGGAAGGATCTTAAATGTTCACAATGAGCTCAGCTTTCCAACTTTTAGCAAGCTAGAAATACACGTTTAAGACAAAACATGGAAGTCCTACAAATCATCAGTGAACGCTCATGTTCTCGTTTTGAGGAAGTACGCTTTGGCTTGCACATCCCTCCCGGTACAGAGTTCCCCAGTAGTCTTGCTGGACAGTTTGAAAGTGATTACCTTGGTAACGCCACTTCCCACGGCCAAAAAAGCTTCAGGCAGCCCTTAGCATGGCCTTTGTGCTCAGTGCTCTTAACAATTACAGTGCAAGTCCCTAATTATCCTGCTTCACAACAACTTTCCTTCTCTCCTGCTGGAGTGCTTGAAAGGGTGAAGTAAGTAGAATAAAGCAAGGATTTACATTTCTAAAACTTGTTTAAAATCAAGTCCTGACCGAAAACTAAAATGCATTACAAAAGAAAAATGTTTTGATTATCAGTTTCCTGCTGCTACATCCTCCTGTTTAACGCCAGTGTACACACACTCTTCCTTTAAATCTCAGATGGGAATATAAATGTGATGCCAATTAAGATTATAATCACAGAATTACTAGACCCAAAAAGGGTGTGACTAAGTGGGAGCAAGACCCAGTGCTTGTCTGGTTTTGTTTTCTGAGTTCCTCTCGTGGTCCTGTGTTCGTGTGTTGAGCATCCAAAACTGTATGGAGGCCATACATCCTACTTGATGTTGGGTATTAGTTATTCTGCATCATCCTATTCCAAATACTGCTGCCATGCCTGTGTCATGGCAATGAATGTCTTGCAGTGAGTCTGACGTCCATTTGTCCCAGGATTATAGAGCTGCAATTCCATAAGGAAAGCGGCAAAGGTGAGGAGATACAAAGGTTGTGACTTTAGCTCAGAGGCGGCAGCCCGATGCCATATGCTCTTCTCAGTGCTGTCTTGCCCTGTTTCAAGAGTTGACATCACTTTGTTAACTTAGGTTTGAGATTGTTGTAATTGCTTTGCAGTTGAATTCAAGGCCTTAGGCTATTAATAAAAATAAAGAAACCCTACTCTGAAGTAGCTCTTGCATCTGAGGAAAATACTTCTGCATGTAATAGACCTTGATGTCTTCTCACATTTAAACAATTGTGGCAAAACACAGACTTGTGTTTTGGGTTCTACTGGAGAATACTCTGTTTGGAGAGAAAGCAGGAACCTTTTGTTAGCCTGGGATTGTACTGTTTTCATAGGTAATGTCTCGTATTATGACAAAAAAAATCTGTTAGCATTCGTTAGAAAAAATCCTGCTTGTCTTTACATTATTAGGAAGGCATATGCCTGTTAGGGAAGCAAAGTGACTATTAAATGCTTCTTTTGTTGTTGACAGAAATTCCATGTTCAATTGTGATGTGTCAAGTATGAATGTAAAAGATCTGCCATTCCACAATAGCTGTCTACAATATATCTCAATGACAGTGAAGCCAAATTAATCTGCTGCGTGTCGGTCAATATTTGCAATTGTTTAGAGAGTTTCCTTGATGGACATTTATACAAATAGTGGTTCATTGTCCCTTAAGTGGATGTCACCTCCTGAGAGACATAATCTCCCAGGGGGAAAAACAATCATGGCAAACCTATCATCAGTCCATAGACTGAGGGACATTAATTTTCTTTTTGTTTCACTGTGAATACCTATTATGTGTGTCCAATGCTGGGTTTTTTCCCTTGCTGTAATGTACGACTGCAATTGTCTAGTTTGTATTATTTCTTAGCAGAATTTGGGTTTGTCACATTTCACACCTCAAATCCTTCACATACAGCAGAAAGGTACATACATTTTTTTTAATCTGTGCACAATTGCTATTGGAAATTAACAGTTCTCCCCCTCCCTTCCCAGTGAAATACAAAGTAAAATTTTAAAATCAAGCCTATACAGTTAAAATAAGATGCTAAACAAGAACTTACATGGACTTGGATTAATTCACAATTGCAGTTCATAACTCAGATATAGTATGAAAGGGCCAGCAAGTATGTTCAGCTTATCCTTAGCAGCTTTCTTGTCTTTTCAGGTCTTCTGCCAAATGCTTCTATAGTGCTGACAAGAGCCATCTGTAGTCTTCTGTAACCCAGGGATCTGTAAATCACCAAGCTGTTCAGTATTGTAACACCAATGGGTGATATATTTTTGTATTTGAGCATTTATTTAGGAAAGAACAATGTTTAGTCAAGAGGGGGTCTCCCTGTGTGCTTTACCACATTTATCTTTACTCTCCTTCTCTAGATTACTCATAGATTTGACCCTATGCTTGTCAACTACAATGCTAATATAAGCAGTGGCCTCACATTCCCTTTGAAAACGTATCCAAATAAATGTCTTTGCTCCTCAGTACATTTGTGAGAGAAGTTTTGCTTCTGGCTCTTCTAGTCTTCCATTTTTAAAATCACTTGTGTTAGGAAACCCCTCAAAGGAACTTCTATCTACACAAGTGGATTTTGTTTATAGAAGAGTAGAGTTGGTTCCTCTGCAGGAAGGACATATTTCTTCTGTCAGAAACAAAGAAATAAGCAAATCAAACAAGGAAAAGGTCTATTTTGCCATGCTTACTAATTAAAGAATTAAAGGCAAAGATGGGCAGGGGAAGGGAGATCAGAGTTTGATTTGCTGTTTGGCTTCAGTTTGTTAACTGGTTTTTTTGGCTCACTGTTAGGAAATCCTCTTTCTGTGCCCCTAGTGTCACAAAAGAGCAAGGGGAGAAATCCTGGGGTCACATAACGGTATTAACTTCAACCAGTTTGTTACAGTGCTCAAAAAACCCCACGCAGAGAGAAGAACTGTTACGGCAGTGTTATGCCTGAAAAATGCATCCTGAAACCATCCTTTTTCCTTTGTGTTGGTGAGTGATTCAAGCTTTGGGAGAATTAATTATGTCCTGACAAGCTTGCCTGTCAGCCTGTGACACCAGTAACATCCATTTCTAAGGCAGTTTGTCCTTGGTGTAATGTACTTAGCCAGCTTTAAGGCACACATGTGGCCAAGGTTCTTGGGAAGCAGGACTTGGTTGTTACCTGTGCCTGGCTGCCTCACCGTGTAACACATTATAGGCTTGTGGATCACTTCTTTCATTGTAGCTTGACCCTCCCACTCAACCCCCAGAACTTCCAGACACCTGAGGATTATTTCATAAATAGGCTGTGTGAAGGAAAAATCCTGTTGGTAGGAAATCTCATTCAAAGGTGGATGTTTTCTGTGCCAGAGAGGCATGATTTCTGTGTTTGTGCCTTGCGATGCTTGGGTTTCTTTTGCAATGATTTTGCTTATGACATTTAATAACTGATCATTCCTGGAAAGACCCCAAACCTAAATTAGAGTTAACAGTTGTTTCTTTGTATATACATGTCTGTGTGTATGTGACATTAGTTTTGTTTAAAGCTGGTCAGGAAACAACCATTAAACAAAATTTAAAACAAAGCAAAACATGTTTGTGGCTTGATTATATACAGAAGCCTCTGGAGCACAGCAGAAAGTGGCAGAATAAATAGACAAAAATAAAACTGGATTGAGAAATAATTACAGAAGTATTAGAAAGAAGATTAGCTTACAAAGTAGTACTGTGTTATGCACACAAGACTAGAGTAGCCTGTGGTGTTCCCATGATATTTGTTCTTGGCTATGTGGGGCTGTCAGTACCTTGGTATCAGGACCACTAACTCCAGAGGGACAAGAGAATGTAGTTCATTTGAGGTTACCCAGGAAGTCCAGCTGTTGAATTCCTGTGGCCAAAGCACTGGAATTAATCTCCTATTGCAGTGCTTGTGGATTCCTCTACATTGCAACTCCTTGATATATAGCAGAATAGTTCTGCAAGTTTCCAGGCTTTTGGAGGGTGACATGGCACACTTAGAGTGACCCCTGCAGAGGGTGTTTGGTCCAGTTCATGCTAGCAGGTAGGGCTGGGGGAGGTAGGGCTGGGGGAGGAATTCGTCTGCAGCTGGCCGTAGGAATCTCTGCAGTCAGGTTAATAGTTCAGTCCCTGAATGCCCATTTCCTGAACCTAATCTCTGCTCATCTGCAAGAAACTTTGTTGCCTCTGCAGCACCAAGGATTGCCCTGATTACTAACATAATTTTGGGTGTGCCTCATTTCAGAAACCCCTCTTGTACAGCAGGTAACATTTTACCATTTTAGGACAGTCACAGTTAAACAAAAGTAATACTAAAAGTGCTTTATAAACTACAGTAACAACTTTTTCTCTTACTGTTTTCTTAAGCTCCTTGTTAACAGTGAGAAATTCACATTGCAGCATGTTTGTTCGTGACTCATCCCAGGATATACTATCTATTGACCTGGGCCCCTAGATGAGGCAGAGTGGTGCCTCATAAATGGTTTTTATCAATAAATTAACTCAAAGATATTATTCCTACACTTCATCAGTGCTGTTTGTTCCATTTGCACTCCACCTCTACTATTAAAGGAGACACCGATGGCAAATAATTTTGGGCAATACCCAATTTCTGGTATTCCTTGGATGCCCATAATGTTTCTCTGCAATGCAGCCTCAGGGATAGTCATATCCCCCACCCACTGGCTTGCAAGGAATGCATTGGGTAATGACAAACTGCAGTGCACTGTGCTTAGAGAGCTAATGAGATGCTTTGTTCCTCAGTCTTTCATCTATACCCTTCAAGTACAGAAGTGGAGTTTTAACTGGCATTATATGCATCTAAAAGAAAGTGAATTTCTGATACAAGTGTAGGCATTAATATCCTAACCATAATGATTTTATTATGTCCTCCAGCCTCAGCATCATGCTGTCCTTGGGGGGAAATGGACACTTTGAATGTAAGGTATAAAATCACCAAAGGGAATTGAGGGTGCCCTTCTGAAAGTGTGTCATAAAGATACTATGACTTGTTAGAAGGAACAAGGGTGTGATACATGTGCAGACGTGGTATTATAAGCCTTTCCTTGACACTAAGCATCTCTATTGAATGCTAAGGCTGCATTTCTAGAAGCTTAATGTATCCATACGATAAATGGGCAGGAAATAAAATTTCAATCTTGTCCTGTTTTGCTTTTTCTATGTATTAAAAAAAACCCCAAACCATCCAAAACCAGCCCTCACGGTGCTACTTATAAGGCTGTTATCTTCAGACCACAACTCTGGGTGGGAATGAATGGGGAAAATACGTTTTGACCCTTGTGAAAATGATCTGTTGCCTAGTGCCATCAAAGTGGAGATCAGCTTTTGAAAAAGTTGAGCATTGCTATCCATGTAAAAGGATGTTCTGAGTGCTATAAAATACACAAACTTGCTCAAGTTGTCTCTTCTATTGTATTGAGTCTTATTGTATGTTCATCAGTGTCTGTCTGATCATCCTGTGGTAGTTAATGAAATGATACAGATAATACCTGCTATGTTCTCTTTCATCGTTCTCTTGCAGAGACAGAATTGTATGTGGTGAAATGTTTTATTTGTTTGGGGTTTTTTGTTTCTGTTTTTTTTCTTTTAACTGTCTATATACAGACTTGCACATGTTGCTGTGCAGTTGTGCTGAGAGGTCAGTATCTAGAAGACAGCCTGGTTTGTGACATTTCACAATCCGTCTGATTCTCAAGATAAGTCTCTTCTGCCCGGCTCAGCTACTGCATAGTGTTGCTTTTGCCAGAAGAGCAAAACTAGCTGCAGAGCTCTTGAGCTCTGAGGCAATGCTGGGTAGTAGGTAGTGGCTCCAACTGAGCTTATTTTGATGATGTTCTACATTGCCAAAGAAAAATCTCAACAAACTAACTTTCTTTGCATGTCTGAGTCAAAACTTCTCTGCTTCCCTCCACATTGATACAAATTTAATGGGTTTATTTCTCTGCATTAGTATACGTCCTCTTCACCCTGTCCCTTCCCCGTGTGAGTCGTGGCAATGAAGGGTGCTGCCTGAAGTACAGATGTTCTGAAAGAAGAGTGGCTGTTTGTGTCTGCTACAACTGCAGGGAAATTTTAGTGTTTCTTCATACCCCCTGCACTTTTCAGCCCCTCCTGCTCCTCTGTTGCACTGCCAGGCAGCGCTCTCTCACCAAAAAGTAATTTAAATGCAGTGTAAATAACATAAGTAGTATCAGTGCTTGGATGTGAGTGGGAGATGGGGTAAAGGATGGAGGCTTCTGCCTTCTGGTAAATTTCTGCATTGAAACTGATCTGCAAAATTTGTTAGCTGCTTAGAAAAGCTCTCTGGTGTCTGTTGCTGCCTGCCTGTATTATCAAGATCTGGTTTTGGAAATCAGTGCCAGTGCTTTTGGAGCAGTATTTCAAAGTGGTCTAGAATCTGTGTGTAGGGTGTGATTTTGCTTCAGCTATGTTGCAGACACATTAGTGCAGATTAAGTAGAAGAAGATAAAAGGGAAGTTGATGCAATCATATTTGCAGAACAATAGAAGTAAGAGTGATCAAAGGCAAGAAACAGCTGGGTCACTTTGCTGTAGTGCTCCTGACAGGCAGCACTCTTCGTTTGAGCTGCTCTTAGCAGTTTTCCAGGCTCTTTGGAGCTGGAGTTGGAAGCATGGCCAAAGAAGATGTTTCACCATTATACGTTATTTTTTATTTACTGCTTGACAGCTGAGAACCAAAGAGTAGAGCCTGTTCTTTGATACCTGGCTGACTTGTTACCTCTTTAAAAGTCTCTCATCAGCAGGAGCTGAGATCCAAGATACTGAATGCCTCTTTGGTATGTGAAGGATCTTTTGAACCTACTAAAACCAGAAGCACCACCAAACTTCCAAATTGTTTGTAGAGTGTATAATGGCCTCATTGAGAAAATAAGAAAGGGAATAACAGTGGAACATCCAAGACTTACAGTTGCTCCGTGTTGAACAATTGGTGTGACATGGCAGCACCTCAGGTTTCCTCTCTGCAGAAAAGGGGGTCATTACCCTCATCTGTAGAATACTTTGAGGCTGACAGCTGAAGGGGACCAGGGATTGGGGCCTCCACTTCCTCTAAAAACTACTTTCTAATTGGGTTATTTACTATTTATTATTGTGTTACTGTTATGTCTACCACTGCTATATTATGATGTAAGTTTATTTATATAATTGAACACTTGTCAACAGAGGTTTGAGTTGCAGCTTGAAGGTGCTGGTGTACTGAGACAATGTAGAAACTTCCTTGCGACTTGCTGTGGCACAAACCCATTGCTGTCCTATATCCTAGTGAGGATTATTTAGCCAAGTGATGCGCTCTGAATTTGAGTAGCTGATCTGTTTCATTTTTGAGGAGTAGTGTCCTTTGAAAATTCAGATGTACTTATGTTTAAATGTCTTCCTAACAGCTAAAATGAGTTTGACTAATGATAGGTTCCTATAGTCAAGACCAGACCAGCAGGTATTGAATAGACTGGTAAAAACACTTGAAGAAGTGCCAAATGTTATAACTCAAGAGAGACCTTGAGGTTAAGAAGGAACTCACTGTTTACTCAGACATTTCCTTACAGAAACTGTGGAAGTCAGTAACTTTTGCAAGAAGGAAAGGATTGATGGGCAAAGGTGAAATGACACTGGTGAAAGCTGAACTACTGCTTGATTTATGGTAGTCACCCGCAGCACTCTGAGCACCAAGGGCTGCTGAGGTGTGATACTTGTGTTAGCCATAGAAAAGTGTGGATGGTCTGTTTCTGAGCTGGAAATCTTACCAGGTTTCTAGATGCTGTCATTCTGCCTCTGTCCAGGGAGTTTGCTCCAGGAGGAAGCTTGTATTGTTTGACTAAAGACTAGTGCCCAAAGGGAGACAAAAAGCCCCTTTTCTCATCCAAGATGTATGTTTTGTAGTAGATTCATTTTGTGACAGTTGGTAGTGTGGGTTTTTTTTTTTCTTAATCTCCTTTTTTACTATTATTCTCCCTAGCAATTTTGAGTGACGTTTGGAGATGTTCATTAGTTATGGCAGTGCTGTCATTTCAGATGGGTTTAGTGAGGCATCCAGCATGTTAGTGCCTGTGATCTGGCTGCCTCCTGCTCCAGTCTGTCATAGGAGTCTGACACCAGTCTGTCATAGGAGTAAAAAGATTTACCTCCCCCCACCTTAGAAATCTGCTGAGTAGGTCAGTTTGACTTCTTTCTTTCCTTGGCTTCCTTCCTTCCAGCTTTAATTCTGCCGAGCCCTTGAAATACACAAGAGATGGTATAATACAGTTTTACAGAACGAAAAGAGAAGTGAAATGATGTGTCTGTGTTCAGGAAATAAGTAATGCAAGATACAAAAAACCCCTCCTTACTTACCAGAGCCCGTCTGGGAGAGCCAACACAATTCCCACACTGCCAGCTCCTCTCTCTGCCTCTTACCATTTATTTCCCATACACATTTAAGAAAGTTTTGGGACCGTGTGCTTCCTTCTGCACTGCTTGATCTCAGTTTTCTCCTGTAATAACCAAAGTGGTTTGAGATTTCCAGGTCCTCTTAGCTATAATCTGCCTTTTAAATTTGTTTATCTACAGTTTAAATACCAGCCAAACTGTGTCAGAATTGTTACTTACCATGACTACTTCTGACTACCCTCAGCTGCTTTCTTGTGTGGGGTAATAGAGGTGCTTGAGATAAAAGTCTAGTAATGCAATTTCCTTTCTTGGTAGATTTCATACCTGCTCTTAACCTGTTCACCTCCTCAATAGCAGTATCTGGGAAGCCACGCTTCTGGTTTAAGATTAAAAACACTTCAGAGATTACTTCCATAGCATTGGAAGGTAATGAAAGAACTTCTGTTGCACAGGTTGCCAAAAGTGTATTTAGCAGATATGTAAGTATCATCTTGCAAAAGAAACTCAATGTGGACAGAAGGGATGGGGCAGAAGGAGGAGCAAACCCTTGTTACCAAGACTGTAGTTGGTTTTCAGACTGTGGACTAATCACTGGTGGTGTGGAAGGGTTACTTAAAGGTAACAAATAGTACGATTTTTCTGTCAGTAGTGTCCAGAAAATTAACTGTATGTATTCTGTCAGTGTAGGTGTGAAGTAGATTCATCCAATTCAGAACTTCTGTCTGTATACACGCTCATTCCACAGTTGCATTAATTTTGAATGTGGGGTGCCTGACACATCCCTATCTCAAAAGAAATCTACAAGATAAGAATCAGGGTATGCAGCAGTTAAGAAGACTAACAGGTTTAAGTGCAGCTATCGTAACCTCAGAGCATGTCAATCTGAGCAGAAAATATGTACCTAAAGCTATAAAAATGCCTGATTAACCCTGAGTCTGTGCTGATCCAGAGTGTGTCTCTAAGTGTTTCAGTGTAGTGTTTTCCAGTTACTCTTTTTAGTAATTTCTAGATGTCTGAACTTGTTAATGAATTTTTATGCTTGGATTTGGGCTACACAATGGGGAATATACTGATTTTGTTTATTTATTTATTTATTGGGTCAGTTAAATGTGCTCTTCTGTTTCAGAGTGTACTTGTCTGAATTTGTGTACCTTTTTAAGGCATAAAAATGGCTTCATAGTTAAATGGTTTTCTTCTATGCCAGTCTACCACTTTGCTTGGCTCCTTTGTGGCTCTTGTTCTGAGGGCAGGAAAGAAAAGGATGAAAGAAATCTCCGTTTTATGCTCAGCTAGTTGTCCAAATCCACTTTGCTTTGTCTAGCAGCTTCATGTTTTTCACTAGCAAGATCACTCAATCATAATTTGATTTTAAGTGATAATTTTCAAGAAGTGTTTTACAGGTAACTTTTACATGTCATTTTAGTGATTCCCCCATCAATCTTAAATTACATTCATAATCTTGGAAAGAAAATTCTGCAACCGAAGAGCTCTTTTATACTTCTGTAGTGTAAATGCGCCATCACTCTTTCAGTGTTTGTGTTGTGGTAGGGTTTTTGTTGTTTGGGGTTGTTTTAATACTTTGCTGAAGGTTAGCAGAAGCAGTATAAACAAGGTTTCTAGGTAATGCAGTTCATTGTTTTACTGCGGTGGTTAAGATAGTGCTCTATCAAGTCTGACTGTATTGCTCACTGATTTCCTTTAGCTCCCAGATGTGAATTCTTATCATACCCTTTGCCTCTTCCACCTTCTGCAATTAGCTCAGCTAAACTAAAGATAAAGTTTCTGGAATCAACCATATTCTGTTTCGCGATTGTTCTAAAGAAAAATCAGAGTCTCTTTCATTGCATGTTTGGGGCACCTCAAATAAATAGCAGGTCAAATTTCTAATCTATTAGCTCTTTGTCTGCCATGGTATGCACAGTTAGTCATGAAATATTCATGCAATTCAGAAAAAAGCTTGGGGGAAGGCAGCTCCTGAAATGAAACCATAGTATCATAAGGTCAATCTGGTTGCTGCTCTTAGATTCAAGCACAGGTCAAGCCTTTCATCCTAGAAACTTTGCCCAGGAATTATTTACTTTCAGCTGTCAAGCTTGTTAAATGATTACCTAAGTCAATAGTGTGCATTTTCTTTACTCACTGGAAGATTTTTATAAATTACTTTTTCCCTAAAGGATTACATTTTTACAGTACATGGCTCTCTATATATAAGCTTTTCACAACAGTCCTAATCCGGCTTCAAATTAAATCGTTTGGCAACTCCTGTTGGCTTCAGTCAGAACAGTATAGCACCGGTCTGTCTTTGTGCCTTGGAAGAAAGCACATTCAGTGCCATATAGTTATAAGATTACTGGGTCTAAAAGAATATGAAATTGCGTATGCGCATAAATACAAAACACTAGATGTACTCTAGTTGGGTTCTTACCTCATCTCCTCATCCAGCCCTGGAGAAGGAACAAGTACATGATGAAAGGGGAGATAATCTACATTATAAATATAAACAAAAAGAAGAACCTGTGTTAAACCTATGCTAATACTGTGTTCATTATTATAATATCAGAGTACTTTCTTCAGTGTACTAGTGACATAAACCTCTTTTTTTTTTCTCTTCTTGTACTTCCTCATCAGCATGAACAAGGTCTAAGGGAAGGTTTCAGTTTGAGGGTGACTTTTCCTCTTTAAATGTATGTAGGTGTTAGGGAAGGCAAGAATAATAATACTGGAGCAAAAAGTGACAAAGCTGGCTCCAAGGTTGATTGAAGGAAATTAATTTCAGGGATACAGAATGATGCTTGTAGAAGCTTGCATTGTTTTCCATTATGTCAGGTGAACAAAGTGTTGCCCATTGCCTTAATTTCAGCACCTCATTTATTTTGATTAATCTGGTTCAGAGTTTTGGAAACTGCAGATTGATAGCTGAGACCTTGATTTTATATTTATTGGCCAGTATGTTGTACTCTGAGGATGCACACCCAAGTATCTTGTTGCACTTGCAGGCATCTAAACACATCTGGATTTTTGACACAGTCAAAGACAGGCATGACTCTAGTTCTGGCTGGAGAGTCAGTCTAATCAGAAACATTGACTGAGGATGCATAAAGTTGTGGAGTTTTAGGGATGTTGTCTAGAAAGGGAATTTAGACCAGCATCCCTCTTGAGGCAGAATGATTGCCATTGGGCCAGCTCTAATAACGATGATTTAACCTCTTCTAGGTTTTCCAGGGTGACTTCCTGATGGAGACTTTTTTTTCATCCCCAGATATCCAGCATGAATCTCCCAAGCCTCAATTTCCAGTTGCAGTTTGTTGCCCCATGTTACACTATTTGTTACTAAAGGAAGAGTTTAGCTCCATCATCTTCACAACGTAGCCTACAGCTAAGTCTAGACCAAACACAAAGGACAAAATATTTCTCAGGTAAATTTTACTGTAGTAGAAAATATATTTTGTGGCAAGTGCCACATCTACACATCACCAGTGGCTTTTGAAGCTGATGAATCATGGTAGAATAGAAGCATAATCCATAAAACATTTCCACTGGCTGCTAGCCAGTATTTTTCTTGAACAATTTAATGCTCCACCCTGTAGCAGGATACCCTGCCCAGCAGCAGAGTCAGGAAGTGATACATGGATTGGTTTTTTGAACAAGAGCCTTCACTAGCATGAAAAAAAAAAAAAAAGGAAAAAAAAGGGAAAAAAATAGTCTAAATCCAGCTGCCTTTGTACGTTCTCCAGCGGAACTGACACATTCTCATAACCTGTTCCTTTTTAGTTAAGGGTATGTGCAATCCTTTGGTCTGACATGCTAACATTAGAGATGGAGGAGTGATGGGGAAATTGAACTGGTGTTGGGACCAGCTACATGGTGTTATTTCTAAAGAATTGTGAAGTTAAGCACCTTCACGTTCTCAGTTTTTCAGGTAGCACCTGCATTGTTTTGCTGTGACGTTTATGGCAAAGTATAAAGTAGTTCCATAAAATTTCCAAGAGTCAGAATAAAAAGGATTTGCTGCATAACTTACCCCACTGGCCTGGTGATTTGATATGTTTTTGGCCTACCCTAAATTCTGAAGATGTAAACACAGTGAAGATTTAGATATTCTGGAGTGTTACATCTGTCTCAAATTACTGTTGTTAAAATGCTAAAGTGACCCCATTTGCAGTGTGTGCTGCTCTTAGGAAGAAGTGTGTGCTGGTAGAAGAAATGTTTTCTGGGATATTTAGATACTGCTTTTTTTCACGGGAGAGGCAGTGTTTGTTTCTTGTGCCATCCCATTAACTGTGCCTTACAGTAAGCTATCAATGATTTTGTGATGCGGAAGTTATGATTTTTTTTAATGGGAAATACCATTTTTTTTGCCAGGATGTGGAAAAAATACATGGTACACTTTGAAAAGACAGTTTTGTGTGTAGTTATACAATCAGGATTTCCTTCAAGAAAAGGCAGGTTTAAGACACTGCAGAAGAGCTTGTTTTATATCTGTCAACTCATAAACTGAAGTGCTATTGATTTTAGAAGTGCTGTGCATGCTGTTTCTCTGCACAGTCTTCTGCCATGACCATGAAATAAAGATCAGGTGCTGGTCAGCCCATGGAGGTCAAAATGCCAAGTGCTCTTCTCAGTTGCACGTGCTCCTGGCTAATGGCTGCATCAGTCCTGCTGCTGGGGAGGTTCACAGGGAGCTGCCCAACAGTCCCTGTGGGAGCCCATGCTGCTCACCTCATGGCAGTGTGGGATGCGCCCTCCCGGTGCACACTGCGCCCCAGGCCTTTGCATGCTCTGCTGCACAGGGCTGGATAGATTCCTCCAGTAAAAGATTGCAGATTGAAAAACTAATTATGCAGTTATATCATACAGTGAGTTCTAGAAGGAATGTTTTGGGTATTGTCTGACAAGCATATCCTGCGAAGCCAAAATGAGGTGCAGCCTCCTTTCCTGTGGCAGCTTTTATTCTACCTACGCAGGAGGGCATTTCCACTTCCATGTCCAGTTCTGTTTAAATCACTTGGGAGATATGCTGTTGTGGGATGCAAACTCCCAATTCCTCTTGGAGGCACTGGGAGAATTGCTGGTGCACCTGTGCAGAAAATTTCTGCCTCATTACCATGTAGAATTAGAAACCCACCATGCATTGTCAGGGATTTGTGTATTAATTATCACATTTCTCAGTTGAATTTGGACATATCTACAAGGAAGCGTTAAACCTACAGATGAAGAGAGGAGCACAGGTGATTAATGATTGTAATGATTCTTATGGATTTGTGGCTGGAATCTGGAAATGTAGCTAACTCACACACTGATACAAAACTCATTGAATACTCCTATGTTTCACTTCCTTGCTTTAGATGATTTTTCTCCATGTGTCTTTTTTAATAGGTGAGGATAGTAAAATATTGAACTTGGGAATATAAACCTGTATAATCAATCTTTGATGTTATTACAGATATTTAGAAATTGGTCTTCTATCTGTTCTATATTGGTCCAAAAGCTGGGTCTAAAATCTAAGCTTCACACTGGATATGAGAGATATGAGTTCCTTTCCCAGCTTTTCTACTGATCTACAGATTTCTGATATGGCTGAGATCTTTCCAGTTTTATCACATCTAAAATAAGAATAATGATACTGATTTCCTTGGCAAGGTGTTTTGACAACAATGAATGTAAAGACTGTTTAAGAGCTGGGTTTTTATTTTCAGAGAAATATTATGTACAAATTATCTTTATTTGTCACTGAATGAACATTTTATTTGTAAATTTTGTAGATTTTCTTTTTCCTCTGAAGGAATAATTTTCATTGACAGTTTTCAAAATGTGTTTCATTTTACTCATGAGAATATTTTTTTTTAGTGTGCTCCTGGTGGATTCTAGTCAGTACATGTTTTCCTGTACTTAGGTTTTAATTTAAAGAATAACAATGGAGACAGCAGGTGTGGTGATTGATTGACTAGTTAAGTGCTTATGTCTATAGGAGGAGTTAAGGCCATTTTTATAAAATTGAAAATGAAAGAAAATTATAAGGGGGTGGATTTTTGTTTAGTGATTGAGACAGCTTTTGCTGTGTATTGTTAGAAAATTAATTTCCTGCACAGTAGCAGTTAGATTTCTTGAATTATATTATCATTCTTTTCAGTTTAATATTATAGTTGTCACTTACATAACGAGCCTTCTGTATGCAGCTCTGATTCACTGAGCTTTGTTATTTCACACTGGGAACATGAAATAAAGAAGTATCTACATCTGGATTTCCCTGCATGTCTAATAATCTGCACAGTAAGTTTTCCAATCTAAATGATGGAATCGGCATGATCTCTAAATGGTAAAAGATGTCCTTTCTGCTGACTACCAGTGAGCAACACCAGCTCTCAGGAGGCACATTTTAATTTTTGATGCTTTGTTTCTGCTTAGAAATTTCCACATTCACACTGACTCATAGTGGGAAATATCCGTAGCTTTATGGCTTTATTTGCTCAGATTAGTGCATTAGTGTTTAATTTTTTACTTAGATTGTACACAAAATATAAGCCAATGTATATCTCTAGCATGAAGACATATAAACAGACTAGGGAAAAAGGATCATGAGAAAGGATATTACAAGTTTATGGTAGAGGAGGTTTAGCAAGTATTTAGTTAGTACTGTGCTACATGTGCCTTGTCTTCAAAAGATGTTTAACTCCCAACTTCAGATTTGTCGCAGTTGGGAGTTCTGTAGCCTCTCACCCAAGTCATGCCAATGAAGGGAAATAGGTCAGTTCCCAAGGAGCTAGTGGGAAGAGGAACTGATGTGGGCCCTTTGCCCAAAGGCTTTGGCTCAAAGCCGGACGGAACTGTGTGCTGTGACACACACGATTTTCCAGGACAGCTGGGATCAGGGAACTGAAACTACAATAGCAGGAATGGAAATGTTTTGGAAAGTGCTTTCCTAGAACAGAGCATGTCCAGGGCCAATGAAGAATGCCAGTGCCCCTTGAAAAATCCTGAAGAATGAGTCCGTTTAATTTGGCCTGTAGATTGGTACTGGACTTGGGTTGGTCCTTTCATAACTTGTCGGTGCAAACTGACAGTAAAATGATCCCCCATTCCATTCTCCGGACTTAAAAAATTCCCCATGTATGTCAAAGCAAATTTGTAGTATTTTTTTGTAATGTAGCTGTTTGACAGAAGGCCATAGAAGAAGTGAAAGTAGAGGTAAGAGTGTACCCCTTGCAAATTAAGTTACAAGACCTTCAGCAAGGTAAGTGTATCTCCAGTCAGATTTAAAATGGGTGCATCTAGAGAGATGTGGGTTTGTATGTTTATACTTATTTGTAAATGAAGCCAACCTTTATCTTGATACATTACTGTTTCTGTCCACTTGGACAGAACAGCATCTTGTAGGATATGCATGTTTAGGATTTAGACTTTCTGAGCTGCTTCCCTTGAAATAAGCAAACCAGCCTCCTTGTTTATTTGTTGGGGTTTTTTTATTGCCAATACACCATGTTTGCTCTGCAATATCAGAGCATCTGAAACACTAGGCTCCTGACAATAGCTCACTTCCCAGCCAGCTCCAAACCCACTCTGATGTGTTTCCTGTTATGGCAGTGCCTGGTTATTTGCTTTTTGTGTAATTTCATTGCATGCTTAATGAAATTATGCTTGTTAGAGACTCAAAAACGCACACCAGTCTTTATCTGTTATTGTTTCAGATGATCCATGGAGTTTTTCTTTGGTGTGTACCCAGATGAAATTGTGCCAGTTTTCTGTATGTCTGCAGTGGTGCAGGGCCCAGCTGCTCTGTGGGGTGAGAGCACTCAAAAGGCAAGTATGTCCCTCATTTGTGGCAGGAGCTCTGCAGGAAAAACAAGGGTGAGGGGACTTTGCTGTCTGGCAAATGCTTAGGGATCTCTCCTCCCCGTTCATGTGGTGGGAAGTTGGAGAAGCGCCTAAATCTCTGAAGGGGACTATAACTGTGAGCTGAGGGGTTTGTGCATCTGCCCTGGCCAAGGTCTCTCAGACAGACACACCTTTCCCTCAGCCTGTGCCTGGGGTCTGGTGGTGCTTTGCAGACACCTCCTTCAGGCATCTAGTTGCCTGCCACAGGCTTAGCCTGGTTGGTTGCCTCATGATGCTTGGAGGTAGAGGAGATGAGTTCAGCTGCAGAATGAGGGATTTTAGGACAATCAGGCACTGGGTCTGAGGCTTGGCTTGGACATTAAGGGTAACACTGTTTGCACTTGAGGAAATAGGCTTGTCGGCTTCAAAGGCAGCTACTTAGTCACATTATCTGCAAAATGTTTTCTGTGTTTGTATGAAGAGCACCTGACTGTTTGGAAAGGGGGAAGTTGTAAGGGCTAGTGTAGCTAAAAGGAATAATTTAAAAGTCCATGGCATCCCTGCCAAAGCAAATCAGATGTTTTTCAGCTGTTGACAAAGAATTACTGGTTAGATGTGCTGTGCCTGATAGAGGGATGACATCCTCATGGATATGAAGACTAGTGACTACGAATCAAGACAAGCAGAATGTTCTTCCCTAAGTGTGGTGCAGAAATGTTTTTCAAATCAAAGGGCCATTTTGTTAAACCAGCTAGTTTGGACTTCATGTTCCACAGTAACTCCTTGTTTAGCAGCAAATGTTTTTTATGGTAAAATTACTGCTTCGTTCATGTCTCCTAGACTTATATGAATAAACCCTTTCCATTTCACCTACTTGCCTTGCAGCAAAATTGCCTCATTTTAGGCTTTTTAAATAAATGTGGGTTGGAATGAGTGTTTAATTAAATAATAAGGACCTCTGTTGCTCAACTGTTAAATAAAAATCAAGCTCTATTTGGCTGCAAAAATGGTTCAGACATTGCTTAGCAAAACATACCTTATTTTTATAAATGCATCTGGTATTTCTGGACACAACATTTTCTGCTAACTACAGCTGGCAGTTTCTTTGGTATTTTTATTGTCTTTCAAGACTTGCTAAGCTGCCACCTTGGCTTGATTTATGTCAGTAATGAAAACCAATGGTTTGGAACAAGGTATAATCAGTCAGTTTTTCATGCAATCCTTCACTAGCTGTTGTCTATCTTATTTCGATCATATATTTCTGCAGAGTAAGTCTCCCTAAGGTGTTGAGCAGGTGTTGCCTTTTAAATTTTATCCTTGTTAACAATTAATCCCTTTTCACAGTTCCTTCTATAGGTGACCTGGGGTACATGTTTCTCACAGTTTTGTGTATGCATGTCCAAGGAAGGAAAAAGAACACACTTCAACTTTTAGATCTGTTTTATGTTCTGCTTTAGCTCATTGTAAACAAGAGGTAATCTCTTAAATTCTGCTCCTTGTATGCAAGAAGGAATAAACCCAAAAAGATTGAAATAATTTATTCTGGAGGATGGTGCTTAGTGATAGATCTTTGCAAGCAGATGCATATTTCTTTTGGTAGTAAGAGTCTTTTTTGTTTGTTTGTTTCTTTTGTCCTTTGATCTTAATTAAGAACACAATGATGAATCTGTATTGCATAAATGAAATTATGTAGTGGTAAGTAACATTAAGCAAACTGTATTCCATTTTTTTTCTGCGTTCTTGTGCAAAGTAGACTCTAGCATGGGTCTTTTAAAATTATTTTCAATGTTTATGTCCTTCATATCTAGAAAGTATAGAAGTCCTCCAAAATTTGTGTGGTTGTTTAGTTGCCTACACATCAAAAGCATTGCAAATTCCTGGCATTTGTGGGGTATGTGATTTGGGCTTTCAAGTCACAAGGTTGGCTTAAAAACCTGTACCTTTTAAGAGGTGTTTTTTTGATCACAGCCCTCATAAAGCACCTCTTGAGAGATGTATACCAGATTAGTATATTGCTGGGTTTGTCTTACACCCCTAGACTTCCCAAGGCTGCTTTTGCCAGTTTTCCTATAAGGAGTTTTCTGAATCCTAATCCAGTTCATCACTCCTTATGGGAGTGATCTTTGTGGTCTGGCTGCATGTTACAAGGTTGCCCAACACTTTCCCACTTGGCTCTGCGCCTCCTTGTGCCCTTCCTCTCTCCAAGGTCCTCTGCCTGGGTACACATATTGGCTAGAACACTTAGCATGGAGCTTGAAACATTTGCAAAATCTATTTTCTCCAAATATTGCAAGAAACCATGACAAACAGAAGTAATCTCATGCAATAATTTTCTAAAGCTCAGGACTCTTGAACCTTCTCAGAGCTAAGGTCAGAGTCTGTTCCTATGACCTGGATTCTATTTTTTTCTATTGGTGCAATCTGAGTCATGAAGCATATGGACTTTACCTAGATTCTTGTTTAAACTTCCTTTAAATTAGTCTATGAGACTAACGGACTAAACTTCATGTGATAGCCATGTGCCCAGCACGCTTGTTAAATGACTGAGGCACTTCAACAAGACGCTTCTTAACTATCACTTACCTGGAATTTACGTCCCAGTGACATCTGGTACCAACTGGAGGAAACAATTATTAACTCTATCTGTTACATGTTATTTGTTACAAAAGCACACGTAATAATGAGGTTAAAAGTAACGTAGCAAATCATAGGTATAAAGAAGAATTTTAATGACCTTCCTGAAGATTTTGCTTTCTTCTATGTAAATCCTCTTTCTTTCTTGGAGCTTGCAGAAGTCCATGGTTTTGATGTGGGTTGGTGGGTTTTTGTTTGGTTTTTTCCCCCCTTTGAATAGGTGAAAACTGCTCTAAAAATATTTTCTCATTTCCTGAAATATTTTATCCTGAGAGTAGTTGCAAGTTCATGTTCAGTAAATTGCCAGGGTTTTCAGTCAAGGACAAAAACTTATACCAGCTAGACTTTTCTGATAAAGAACTCTATCTGGACTTTAGCTTTCTCTTTTTCCTGCTTAGATTATTTGTGGCGTAGCTGAGTCATCTTCCAGCACGGCTGATTACCAAGTTTCAGCTCACATAGGACTCTACCCCAAAGTCTGTTCCTCAGCCACTTGTTTGCTTAGCAGGACCAGGATTCACTTGGATATAAATTTTCAGTTTCCTTCTCTGAACTTGCCTTTTGCGTATGTTTTGTCAGTTGAAATCTTGTTTAGAGTTAGAATATCAAAGAGCTGGCATTTTTTCATAGCTGAATCTAGAAACCAAGCCAAGTGGGAAGACAGCAACATATTTTCTCATCATTCCTATCTACTCTCCCTTCCAATTGCAGGAATGAAGGCATAGGTGGGGAGAGGCAAACAAAGCCCAGAAATTATTGTCGTGATCTGATCATCTAGGGAAACTATCCCCTGCTTTGTCATTAGTTCTACTGAAAATGTAATGTCACTAATTGATATTGTAGGGAAAGTCAGATCTCATCAATTGGTGACGTAGGACAATAGAAAGCTTCTGTTTAAGGCTGTGTTCTTTGCCCTGCTGCACTAATGCTCTTAGTAAACTTTCAGTACTACACTGGAAAATGATATTCTATAAACATGGGCTAAATAACTTGCTTGATGATGACATTCAGCATAACCTTGAGATAAGTAGCAGGATGTGTAACACTCTGCTCACAGTATAGCTTGTTGCATAAACTACAGAACAAGTTACTTCTATCTCTTCAGTAAGTAACCTTATTTTAAAATATTTAAGGATTTAAAATCAAAGAACAAGTGAGAGTGTGATAACAGGTGACATAAATCTTTGAACTTAAGTTTGAACTTAAGTTCTTTCAAAACACTCACAAACCCCTTCCCCCCATGTTTTTTCTTCAAAGACTGGCAGGGGCAGAGGGAAAGCACAACCTTGAGGAAAAATTTAATTTGGTCAGACTTTGGAGGACTGTTTTTGCTGCTGTTGATGGTTTTGTGGGGTTGTTTTTATTTGTTGGTTTGTGGGTTTTGTTGTTGTTTGGTGGGGTTTTTTTTGTAAATTATCTGAGCAGTAGTAGTTGAGAACTGTGATAAAGCTCAGATGTGGATCCAAACCTCCCCGCGGTTTTAGAATAGTGAGATAGATACTGGACTGCCTGTGGTGCCCTTCTTAAGCTGAATGTTACCTACCTTTCTTCCACAAGCCACCTTGCAAGGTGTTTCTTTCACTGGCCTCTGTGCTTTAGGGAAGTAGGTGTTGTACTAAAAAGGGTGTTAGCTTTAATGCAAACTCAGCTAAAATGTGAAAGAAAACATAAAAATACGTGCCAGCAGTGCTGCCAAAGCACTGAAGTATGTAGTACGCCCAGACTGTGCTTCTCAGCCAGAGTGTTGGGTGTGTGTTTACCAGCTATGGATTTCATTTTTTTCTGCAATGAATGCCTTTGTTACAATAGACTGCTGATGTTCCAAGGCTGGCAGTTAACCTTGGGATGATCCATTGGTAACTGTGAGAAGGGAAAGCCCATAGCTGGTTGAAAAGGAGGAGCTTGTTAACAGGCAAAAAAAAATGAGCTGACTGAAAGCTGTGTAGCTGAAATCTTCTAATGTGGGGCAGGAGTAGATTTTATTTTAATCAAAGTGTATACGTCTGGGAAAAATACATTTTATTGGGTCTGACTCTTGTGGCTGGCCAGTATTTCAGGATTGTTACACTGTAAATGAGCATGAAGTGCTAAAGTAGTATAAACCAGCATTTTTATTTTTTGTGTACTGAACACACAGGATACTACTAGTTATAAGGAATAAAGTACTGATCACTTGAAACCAATGGTAAAAATCTTTCTTGACTTTTAGGGGGATTAAGATGTTGCCTCTTGTTTGAGAATACCCCTGAGGAAAGACCAGTGCTTGACTGATATGGCATGCATATCATGGAAGATGTGCATGTAAATGAACCTCTTTTTGTTTCCTGCAGCAATGCATCTTCCTTGCAACAAAGTTCTCATCTTGGTGTGATGTTGCTGTGATTTCTTGCTAATGGTATGTGTCGACACACACAACAAGGTAGAAAACCAATATTGTAATGTGACAGGATGGATTTTCTGTGGGTTCAGTATCAGAGAGTCTTGGAGAGTCAAACAGCTTAGAAAAATGCACAATACCTATAGTTTGAAACAGTTCAGTAGAAATGTGTGCTTTCTGTTCCTCTGCTCCCTCAGAGGAATTTTGCCCCTTTAGACAGACTAACAAATTTGTACTGTATTTAAAAACAACTATGTTTGGCCTTTAGCTATTTGCGCTTCAGCTATTTCAGGACACTGCCTTTACTTACAAGTTCTTCACTCACATTTTTTATTCAATTAGCTTTATTCTAGAGCTCCTTATTTCTGGGTTTCTGACTTCATGACACATGTAGGTGACAGTGGCAAGTTGAGTGTGATTTACTGATACCTTCATTCGCTTTGAAATATTTTGAAACAGTGTGTTGACAGTCTTTGCTATTAATGTGATTAGGAAGACACTGTTCTACATATAACTCATGTAGTAATGTTGTATCTAGTAATTCTTGTATAGTTTCAAATGGTACAAATTTTGTTCTTCTCTTTAACAGGTGGATGGATTGTTCTGGTTTGATTTTTTTTTTTAAATATTTGCAGTATAACCTCCCACTGAAAGACTGGTGAGCCTAAATCTTTTCTAAAGCAGAAGTTCAGTTTCTGTTTTACAGAAACAGAGGTTTTTCAGTTGCTGAAAGTAATGAATGGTTTAATTATTCAAGACAGTAGTTTGCCACTCAAAATCATGTGTTTCTTGGCATCCAAGAGAAAACATATAGAGCACATTAAAAGATTTTTTTTTTCTCCCCGAACTAGAGCTGTGCAGAATTAATACCAGACACTGAAAAGTCATGGAGAAAGAGCTTGCCCTGATAAAAGTTTATAAAGAGCAGTTACTAAACTATACAGATTTCTGGAATGCACACCTTTGTAAATAGCCTCATCCCTGGGAACTGCACAGGTCTGTGAACACTTCTCAGATGTCTTTGGCTGGTATCTCAGACAACCTCGCAGTGGAAATCCCTGCCATTAGTTAACAGTTTCTCTGAGCATGGGGCACTGCAAGTTTTCACACTCTCAACTTGCTACTGATTCTGGTTGTACACAAAACATTCAACTAGCTATTCATGTGCTGTGAGTAACTCCCCACAGTGCTGGATGTCACAGGAGCTTTGGGGCTTGACAGAGCTCCTGGCACCTGAGCCTCTCATGTGGCTGCCTCTGAACACTTAGTGGTGGTGTTTGTGGATCTGCCCTTGAAGTCCCACAAAAACCTCCTAGAGACGACAGGCACTACTGCAATATGATCAGGCTAAGACACAAACCCCAAGTGTGCAAATATGTATGATTAACAAAATAGATTCTAATATGCCTAAAGTACTAAATTCTCCTTGTGCAACCACTCCTTTCCAGTGCAGTGGATTTTTGACGTGATAAATCCTGACAGCTCTTGCAGAGCCATTATACCCCAGTACAAAACCCAGTGCCTTTATTAATAAGACCCATGGCACCAAAAGACTTGTGATGGCTTTGTATTAAATATGGCTTTTTGTATTAAATATTTCCTTTGAAACTGCTCTACCACATATATACAAGCCACTGTCCTAAATGTGATTATGCTGTCGAGGTATTTTTTCCCTTTAGTAGAGCGGTCTGCATTCTATGAAAACAATAGTTGGTACTTAGAGCCACTATTTTCAAAGTCTTTTTCCATTTTGAAACTTTTAATGTTTTCTGAGACACTTCAGCATGCATTATACCTGTTTTACAGTTAAGAAAGCTGAGGTGCAAACTGAATAATGTGCCTGAGATCACAGAATATGTCAATGGTAAATCTAGGAAAACAGTAATGGTGTTAAAATACGTTGTTCTACAGTTTACTTTTAATGCACGTTCTTCTGTGTCTAGACATTAAGGTGCAGAAAATACTTGCTCAGTTCTGAGATGCAGGACTACAGAAGCAGCATTTAAAACGAATGTGTATTTTCACTATTCTGATTAAATCCTGTACTGATGTCCAGCCAAATTGCTTGGTTACTTTTTTTTGGGGGGGGAAGGAAGCGGGGGGAGTCTTGAGTAAAATGTTGTTGAGTTCAGTCAAAAGAGACACGATTGAGGCTGTTTGGAAGTAGGAAAACAGAAAAGTTGAAACAACTAGTCCTTTTGTGTTGCATTGCAAACAGAGCCCTCATGAGCTGGGAAAGGACTGTGGGAGTGGGGGCAGGGAGGAGAGCAGCATTTCACAAAGCAGCTAGTGCAGGAGTGTTTCCCCAGAAGATGGTTTTGAGGAGTAGCTGCTTGAGAAAGTGCTGTTTCACTAGCACCATAAAACAACACCCTTGCAGACTAGTTGTTCCCACCCGTGTTGTTCCTTCTGCGTTTGCAGATCACAGTTGTTTGTCTCTACTGCATGCTAGCTGCTTTCAATGCAGCACTTGGCAGGGGCTAAAGAAGTTAATTTCTTACAATAGTCAAACCAGTTTGATTCCCTGACCCCAGTCCCCTTTTTATTAAAAAAAAAAAAACCCTAAAAAATTACTCTTAAATGTAGGTCACTGGTTTTGGCAAACATAGACACAGTTTTTCTAGCTTAAAAATTCTCCAAAGCCTGCTCACCATGCTGTACTTGAGTGTGTGGAGGAGTTGGGGAGTCCAGGCAGTCTGAGGAGGGGCAGGGGGAGTCTTGTGGGAAGTGTAGATGGCATTCCAGCTGGCCTGCTGCTGAAGGCAGCTTGCAGCATCTGAAACAGTGTTCTCTGCTTTTCTGCTTGTGTCAAGAAATTGAGCTGTTTGTGTTGCTTTACATAGCTGGCATTTGTGTTATGCTAGGTACACAGCATACACAGGTTTGCAGCAATCAATCTTCTTGGGCATGTATAGTCCTTCGTATGACTTTATGCCTGAGATAAGTGCTGTGGATGAGAATGGGAGCTGTTGCTCTCTGAATTTCCTGGTCTTTGTGTAATTAAATTATTGGCCATGATATTGTATTAGCTGTGGCAGGCAGGCAGGGCCTTGAATGCATAAGGATCTCTGGGTCAGGTTACTGCACACTGGAGAGTGTGGCTCTCCAGAATGTAGATGCCTCTGGAGGTAAAGAAATGGGATTAGGAGGTTGGGATCATGACACTAAGCTGGTGCAGAAAAGGCCAATTGTTTTTCCTCTGTGCCAAAAAAGGTTACAGTTTTCTAATTTAAATATTTTCTACTTTGCAATTCATTACTTGTAAAAGATGGAGAATAATTTAGACATCAGACTTTAGCAAAAGAATACCAGGAGGGTTTTTTGGGTTTTTTTTTTTTTTTTAGAAGTGTGGTTTCCAGTTCACACCACAAGAACAGGCTACAAGCAGGGATGGGTTGGCATGTGCTTTCTATACCTGTTACATAGCTTTTCAGGAGCCCCGCTGTCCCCGTGGGGGGATGTTTAGCAGTAGCTGTGTCAGTTGCCATATTAAATGTACTTGTGAGCCCAGGACTATTTCAGTGGGAATTTGCATAACTCTTGTAAAGCTCCAGAAGTCATAGTTTTGGGATATTAACTGGCAAATAGCTTTTTATACCATAACTACTAACCAGTAGCTTTGAGATACACAATTAGAAAATACCTCCAAACAAAAGACTTCTTGAAAGTTAACTTCTTGAAAGCTTATCTGAAAGCTGTGTGTTGCAAAAGAATATTACTACCCATCTCAAGATTATCAAATGCACTGGGCTCTAGGAGATGATTTCCGTTCTACGCTTCAAAGGCACCTTTAGCTTTAATATTCTTTAGGGTCTGACATGAAAGGTGGATTTCTACTTTACAGAGCATATGTAACACGTGAGGGCACTGCCACAGAATGGATAGCCTTTGGCTGTAAAAAACCAAAATATACTTAGAATGCCTGTTTGGCTCTGCTTGTATGCTATATTCAATAGCTTTCTCAGTGTGTGTAACCTGAAGGGACTTTCCTACATCATGCTGGATACTATTTTGATTTGAAAGGAACAGAAGCATCAACATGCCTTCTAATTTCCTCTGCTCTGTTTTTTAAAATATAATTAGCTTACTAAGCAGTGAAAGACAGTCAAGGTCATTAGCAGTAACTCCGTTCTTTGTCTTGACGTGTTAGCTGCCCACTTTTCCTTCAAACCTCTTCTTAAAAATCCAGTTAATTTTTAAAGTTTAGCAACCATAGGAACATCTTTAATTTGTGCTTCTCTTCCTAGTTTCTGCATTGTGCTCCTTTTGAGTGCAGAGAAGCTGAGGTGTCAAGTGCTTCTGTGCAAGATACTGTTCTCTGAGACCCACGATACTGTTCCTTGTGTGTAGAGGAACACAGAGGGTAGATTTTTTAAAGGAGCTCAGAGGAATAGGAGTGATTGGATCCAACTCCTAAAGCCTCGTTGAATGAGATGGATGAATAATTAAGTAAAGAAAATATGAGGAATAATTAAGTAAAGAAAATATGAGGAACACCTGGAAATGAACATCTTTGTGACTGAACCTCTGTTGTGTCAAACAGAAGTTGTCAAAAGAGGGTGAGATCAGTTTGTAATATAAATTACAACAGTAAGCATCACTGTGCCCAGTCTTAGCTATGTGGCAATTTAATCACAGGAGTAAGCAAGTTTTTCTTACCTTATTTCCCTCCCTGATCCCTGCAACTGCACCCTACTTTTATTTCAAACCAATTTTCTGCATATACTCTTGCTTTTCCTTTCACAAGCAAAAAGTACCTGAAACAATAAAGTACCAGTTAGGGCTTGTCAAATACCTCTTCCATTCTGTCAGATGTTTTATGAACTAAGCTATCTACGTAACTAAATTAGTTTTCATTATAAACACAGCAGTTGTGTTTATCTGGGAAATGCTGTGGTTAAAAATGACTCATGTATACCTTACAGAGCTATTCTGCAAGAAATACTTATTTTGCATATAATATAAATCCTAAAGACAAAGTTTTTCAGCTTTATTTCAGTGTCTGGCTAGAATTTCAGACAGATTGTCTATTTCAAAATCAAAACAAACAGTTTGAGGCCTCTGCATTTTTAGAATTCTTCTTTCCTGATAACAACCACCTTGTAGTGGTGTCCCTGGTGTCTTTGGCATCGTCCGTTCTGTGCAAGGTATAAATTAACACCTCAAAGTTCATTTATTTCCTTTCTTTTTTCAAACCAAATAGTAGAAGAAACATTTGCATCTTTGATCTGTTTTACAAAAATTTTCTGAAAAATGCTATATTTACGTATTAAGCTGAGAAGTTCCTTGGCATTGTATATTAGGGGACAAAAGGATGCTTTACCTTTATGGTACTCTACATTGTGCTGTCTGTGTGCTGAAAATGATAGAATGCCTGCTTGTTTCTTTTATAGAACTTGAGTGCAAGTACATTACACAGTCTCTCAGAAAAATATTTTTTTAAAAGTCTAAATTAGAAGGTTGGGCTATGGTGTTTTTAAAAATGGTTTAAAATTGATGCATAACAGTATTATACTTGTTACAAGTAAGGTCTGAACCTTGCTTTTTGGCTTCATTACTCAGCTCTGATAGAGAATTCCAGAGTGCTTATAGCTATATATTTAGGGATGCCTTTTTTAGGGTCTAAGGCTTTTATTCTGTATTAGGTTTTATTCTGTATTATAAAATCATATATTGTCTTCCCTTCAAAATTATGGTGACTATGGTTAATTTCCTGCTTTTACAAGTAACGGTCATTTTGTACATGTGGGAAACACAGACTCTTAGTAACTATTTTCTTCCTTTTTTCCCTGTGATAAATATTGCAGATTTACAGCACTCTTTTACTGACTGATAAAAGCAAATGTTTTCCTAGGAATTGTATCTTTTCTTGTCCTTGCAGCTACTACCCTTGATCTTTAATCTCATTTGACAAATTAAGGTGACACTGCAGCTTTATTGGAGTTTTGCAGATTATATTATTTGTCTAGAGTTAGAACCACATGGGGCTGGGCTGAACTTGCGCAGTACTGTCACTTAGAACAAGGTCAAGGGTAGGATTTAGATCCAGTCAGGATGTGGGTGAATCTTGCAAGGAAAAAATGGGAGCAGCCACCTCTTCTTAATGCATGTCTTGTGCAGCAATTGATGTGAGCTGCTAGTCCTTCATGTGGATTTTTGCAGTGCTCTTCTTGCTATTACAGTTAATTTTTACCTGTGAATTATGTAGGGAGATGTAACTGAGATTTTTCCCTCTTTTATACATCTTTTTAAAAATTAAAATAGTTTTCATGTTTTAACTTTTTCCATCAAAAATAAATACTTTACTGGAGTATCTGGATACAACTGCATTTCAGACTCCACAGACATCCTCTGATTTTATTCTAGTGGTAGCAAGAGGCAGTATTCTCTTCTTCACAGGTTTGCAGAATGCAAATACCAGGCAGATAAATGATAATGAGTTTCAGTAGTCTGACTCTGGTGTTGCTAATACTTGGGTACAATTAAGTCAGATCTAATCTTAAAATAGGCCTAAATCCTGAATAAATATAGCATTAGGGTTGCAATGAGTAATTCCTACTTTTCAAAAACAGTCATTGAATGCACAAATATTAAAGGCAAACCACATGGGGGCCCAGTACATGAGATTTCTAATCTATTTAACAGGATAATTTTATATGGCTAGATTCGATTAAAAAGATAAATACATTCAGTTTTCTCAGTGGAGAATCTGTACATACTTTGTGTTAACTCTAACTCATAGCATGTAATGTTAAGCATTTGCTGTTACAGTGGAGTTGGGGTTTTTTTACCCTCCCCAAAATGGATTTATTGCGTTAATAAGGGGCCTGGAAGGTCTGGTGAATCTTGCTCAGGCAGTTTGACATTTCTCTCTCTAGGGGTCTGCCCTCCTCCTTTCTGTTCTCTGCTAGGGCAGAAGGGAAATGTGTACTTCTGCCTCTATTCTCTAGTCTCCAGGCTGCTTCAGCTGCTGGTGAAGGGCTGGAAAGGTGGGTTTAGCGGTGTCCTAAAGAGCAGCTGCTGCAAGGCTCTACAAAACTCATCTGTCAACGTCCAGAAATTTGTCGGGAGTTTTTGCTCGTAATGACCTGTCTCAGAGAAATGGCACTTCAGTTACATTTGAGTAAAGGAGATGGATGGTAATAAGATCCCCAGAATCTCTCGTACAGAATTCAACTGCAGGGTTGATGCTCTGTCCTAAGCTGGAAGCCTGTTTGCAAAGTTTCCATGTGATTAACCATTCAGCTATAATGTATGAATAGATAGTGACACCACACTATTAAGTCATCCAGGACTGCAAATACTAAGGCACTGGGAAATTATTTAACATGGTGGTATTGCTAGACTGTAGCTTTGTCTGGACTGCTTCTTGGGATTGGATCAGGTTATGTTATATTGCTAAATCCAGAAGCAGGAAGATTGAGTAAAATATAAGAAGGGTGTAACTTCTGCAAGAAACTAACTGTATAGTCTGGTTTACTACCTTATTTGCTACCAGCATATTAAAAACCTGACCGGGAAAATTTGCTGTAAATTTCTGCTTAAATTTTGTGTGTTGTTGCTAAAGGTCATTGTGCCCAAGGCTTTTTATTTTCCATCCACTTAATCAGCTACCACTGCCATGGCCCAGTTGCATTTCAGCAACATCCCTTCAGTGTAATGTGACACACCCAGTGGATTTGCACGATGTCTGCTTGAAGGAAGCCCTGATCTTTTTACATCTGAGGACAATGATTCAAGTGTTTAAAATTATCTGAATGTTCTGCATATCAATTCCACATTGTTGTAATGCCTGGGCCTTTCTAAATGTGAAATTAGTAGATTTAGGACCCAGAGCTCCCCTGGAGTGTCCCCATAGATAGATTGTAGGTCACAATAACATGAGACAACCTAATTACCATAGCCATTGAAGGGAGTGAATGCACAGTAGGCACTGGATTATGAATGCTCAGTTCCAAGGAATCCATTCCCTAAATGGTTGCTGCTGGGTCCTTCCTCAGGCATGTGGGGTTTTTTATCTGTTTAGTTGCAAATTTGTTCTACAACCGTTGTGATAATATTATTACTTAAAAGTATCTGCAAAGATTCATCAGCAAATGCAAAATGTATTTATGCAAATGCCCAAGTATTTTTTTTTTCCTTTTTGTGCTGAAACTGGGGGAGGGAGAGTTGCTGATTCTAGTTTGGATTTTCATGCATGTGACTCTTGTGTCCCCTTTGCATTTGTTTTTGGGTTTCCATATGACATTGCAGATGTGGTGATGGCTCCAATCAGAAGCCCAGCAAAACTCAAGGACCTAAAATTTTAGCTGTACAGCTGAAGATTTTATTTTTTTTTAGTAGTGGTAGTAGCCACAACACTGCCTTTCTCACTAAGAAAAGATCCTGCCTTAAGCTGGGCAGCAGCCACTTTTCTGACGCCAAAAAGAGTACCCAGGTTCAGTTACAGAACTGGAGTTTAATGTAGTTACTCTCTAGAGATGCTGCTCTGTGTTTATGGTCTACATTACTCATTTCTAAAACTGGACGTAGCAACCATATTACTCTCTAATGGCAATTGATGTTGCAGTGCTCACTTTTCTCTTTATTTTGAAGTTCAGAAGTTCAGAAACTCACATGAAGGTTCTGTACAGCACTGCCTAGGTGAGCTGGTCCACATCTTTTCTCCAATGTGGTCCAGGCTTTGCTCTTGTCATAACACGAGCTTGTATGTGAGCACTTACATCCCAGCTTCAGAAAGATCTATTGAGCTGATGTCATCTGGGAAGGGGCTTAAGTAGAAGGAACATAAACCAGGTTTTGTGTGTCACTGTACTGTGTGTGTATCACCAGAAGATATTTTCCCATGTAGATGATGTCCTAATGAGTTGGAAATAAGTCCCCACACTTGACCCCCTCCCCAGTAGCTCCTGGGAATGAGCTGGGCAAGGTTAGAGGTAAACTCTTTATGAAAAACTTGGTGCCTTGAAACCTTTCATCTTAAATTGGTTTTGTTGCAGAAGTGACTGTGACAAGAAGCTGCAAATAGTATTAAAAATAATTTACATTTAGAAAACCACATCCTAGTAAAGTGCTGTAAAGATTCTTTTCATTGCTGTTTTTATGAATAATCTGATTTATTAGCTAGTAGTATTTGAACTCTAATATCAATCTTCACTTTGGTGAGGACACAGTCTTCAGATTTGTGATTTTACTACTGTGAGAATTTATTCAAGAATGCAGCCCACAGGTATAGTTTTATAACACTGTAGAGCTGGTATATTTTCAATATATACAGGTACTTATATACACAGATTAAAAAAATACATTATACAAAGTGCCTGAGTGTTTGAGCAGTAAGTTTAGCATGTTTTCAGTGGTAATTAAATTCTTTCCTTGTTTCATTCCCAAAGAAAATATTTAAAGAAATCTGCCTATCTAGACACATAAGTAGTCTTGAAAATAACCATTTTTTTTCTAAGGACCCATCTTCACAAGGAAGTGGAGCTGTTGCTGATGATGTGTTTAACCATGAGCCTCCATGAATTGGTTTTAAAATATATTTTCACAGGTTGCAGCAAGGATACTGAAAATAGTTTTGTGCCATTACAGGAAGTTTCCGACACCAACTACTCTTAATGTTTCATGTCTGTGTGATAAAAATGCCAATCCCTCAAACTAGGTCTTTAAAGAAAATAAATATTTCAGGACTTCAAGGGGGATTTCTTTATTTCTGAGGCTGCTGAGATGCAGTTAACTGCTTCTGGTCTGTAATGCTGGGAGGGTATTTGGAACAGGGAATGGAGTAGGAATGTTATCTTGAAGTCAGGTTCTGCCTGGGGATGGTGGTGGTGACTCTGCATGAGCAGGTGAGGGCGTGAGCCCAGTTCCGTTGGGCTCTGCAAAATGAGATGGGCCACCCTCTGCTCAGCCCCAGCCTGTGGGACAAAGCTGTCATTATTTCATGGAGATTTAATGGTGCAGTATGAAATGAAAGTTGCAAGGCCTGCATGGCTATAGTCTTTGCTTTCACTGCGTGTTAACCATGGGGTGAGTAATTGAATGCTCATCCATGTGTGATTCTCTGTGCTGCCACAAGCTCATTATCAGCATTAATGTGCTGAATTCACCCAAGCCTCCGTAATGGTGCTGTATCTGGCCACCACAAGAAGTACTGCTTTGTCCCTGTTGCGAGATGCTAGCCAGCAGTTCCTTGTAGCTGTTGGAAAATCTCAATTTATAGAATTATTACAGTTCCTTTCTGTGCTAGTAAAGCTGCATGCTAGAATCTAAGCTCTGCCAAGAAATTAGCGTGCTTACATAGCCAAGCGGCTGTCTGCTGGTCAGATGCTGTGGCTGTATTATTTTATTTTAGTATGAGGGATGGGTGCAGCTGAATAAGCACTGCATAGAGTAAGACTGAGAAAAAGAACAGGGGAATAAAAAGTAGAGTGCTTCAAGTGAGATCTCAGGTCGGTGGAAAAGTGGTGCCTGGAGGGTTTCATGGTGTATCTGATACCAGTAGCTACCTGGTTGCTCCCCTTTCTTAAGGGTTTTCCCTAAAGGTCCAAGGGCTGTATCTACTTTGCCACATATTACTAGTAAAGGTGTGTGAATGAGGAAGCGTGCCAGTAATGAGGACAAAATAAATATGCAGTAAGGTAGGACTGCCATGGGAAGAGAAAGGCTTTCCCTCTGTGAGGGTAGGTTGTACAGAAAGTGATCTTGGGAGTTAAAAAACTTCTATTGACATTTTCCATCATGTTCTTGATCTCTACAAGACCCAGTCATATCTGCTAATGCACCACTCACTCTTGGAGACCAGTGATTTCTGAGATCAACTGACCTGCTCTCTGAGTGGTTTCTCAAGTGTCCCTGTTGCATCATCCCTTGATACCATGTTGTAGATCCCACAGCGTGGTTCCTGTGACACAAGTTTCCTGCCAGTGGCATTTGTGTCCTTGTGGCTTCAGCCACTCCTTAAAGAGGCTAGTCAGCTCTCCTGGGAGGATCCATAAACACATCCTGCTACATGTAGCATGGGGAGGAGAAATCAAGTCCAGAGTTGGAATGTGAATTGGAAATTGAAGACATGTTCCCTTCTGCTCTGCAGAGCAGTGCCGGTTGCCAAAAGTGGATTGATCACTATCAAAGGTGAATGTGAGGATGGAAAAGACAGACCAGGTTTTTTTACATCTTCACATCTTTATTTGGAGAAGAGGGGAAAACAAATTTTAGCAACTGTTTCAGGCAGGTTTTTTTAGGGTAAATGACAAAGCGTTTTGGTATGCAGGAAACAACTGCTTCCCATCTAGAGTTTTTGGGCACTTGAAAGGAAACAAGGCAACTCCAAACCTCTAGAGAGTGAAACAATTACAAAGACTAATTATTCTCCCTGTAAAGCTTTTAAAGAGTTTCTCTTGTATCAGGTGGAATGATGATTCCTCTACATCTCAGTAATACCACTGTGTTTGGTTTGCAAGAGTTTACCTCTGTGTGGCAGTGGACTGCACTGGAGTTTTATGAATTTCATATCTGCTAACAACACATTGTATTTGGAATATTCTATGTAATTCAGTCCCCAAGATACTGAATTAGATGGCAAAATAATCAAGAATATTTATTGCAAAGTTTCATGAGGAGGCTTGAAATTCTGTCTGTGCTGCAGAAAGCAGGGAAATACCAGTTTTCAGAATGTTGTGTTTCTGCTTTACAAACAATAGAGCCTTTTCCCCATAATCCTTATTATGTTGATGGGCTCAGTCACTTGTCTGTTGGTTCACAAGGACCCACATCTTAGCTGCATGTTTAGTGTGTATCTAAGACAGTGTTTGTGGTTATGTACAGGTTCCCACAGCCAGAATTCCGTGTCATTGCAAACTCTTCCTGACCTCAGAGAAGGTCTCCTGCCTTGTGTGTCAGCATGTCAGGGACTTCTGTAGTGCAGAAAGGGGGCCAGCAAGTACAGATACGAAACTGTATTTATTGAGTAGAACTGGAGGACAGGCAGAGATACAAAAACCTAAGGGATCTGTTAGCAGGTGAAGTACTGCTGTGCAAGTGCAGTTCCCTTCATGTGTTACACGATGGCTTGAACAGAAACAGAAATGACTTTGATAAATCCTCAAACTGCCCAAGCCTACATCTCACTGTGGCTGTAACACTGAGATTGCCTGATCAGCAGGAATTCTGTGTCTGGATGGGGGAGCTCCTGCACTGGAATTAAGGGTGGGATGGGCAGCCAGAAATAGAATAATTTGGAAGCTGAGTTTGGGTTTTTAAAGAAGTTGAAGCAGAGGCAATTTGTTTCACTCCTGTATTTGTTAATAGCTGGTTGGTGCTGACCAGCACAGTTCGCCAGTGCAGCCCAGAGTTGTCAGGGATTGCCTGTGTGCTTTTTCCAGATGTCAGTCACAGTAGCAGCTGTGGGGTCCTGGCCAGAGAGCCTAATTCCTCCAGGTTCCCTCTGTCTCTGGATCCCTGTCTGGGGAGAGGTTTCTCATGTGGGATGAGGCATGGATTGGTTGAGGCTGTAAACAGGAGAGGTGAAGACACCTGAAAAACCTTTTTGTCCTCTCAGTGTGCTAAGGGAAAAGAACAGTGTGGGAACTTACCACCACCTGACATGAGGGGGTGATGGCTGTAAATGGGTGCTAAGTCCTGTGGAAAGGAGGAGCAGAGGAACATGTTAGCTCCCCTCTTACTTCACTACTGAGTGCCAAACAGATGCCATAACTTTGTTATTTTACCAATTCTGTTTCATTTTGCAGATTTTCTTAGACAAGCCTGGACAGTGTTCTTTTTTCAAGAGATGGTCTGAGGGGTGGTATGTGTGTGCTGTTCATGGACTGGTGGGCTGTTAGTGTGTTTTCTTTAAGTTACATTTGAGATTTTCAGTGTTTTAAATATTAAGATTCTAAGAGTAAATAGAATGGAAATTAACTCCAGTGCATTAAAATTAGCTTTTGGAGAGGAAAAAGGATGTATAATTTAAACAAAATTTTGACCCAGCAAATACCTAAAACTTCCAGAGAAATCCCTCTTCTGTGACCAGGGCCAAGATTCATCCTGCCACTGATATTTCTGAGTTTAAAATGCTAAATAAGATTAAAATAACTATTCCATACTTTCTACATACATACTAAGGACAATTTTAAAAAGCCTTTTCATGCTGCTACTTGAGTAATTCAGTAACAAAGTCCCTGTGTACTGTCTTAGGAGTGGCATAGTCCCACTTTGATAGACGTGATCTTCATTAGAGGCTTCCAGACACATTTTTTGTGTGCTTTCTCCCATTTTGTAGGCCAGATAAGAAATCAACCCATTCAACCTTGGGAATTTCAGGAAATAAGTGACAAAGGGGGGAAAAAAATGCAATATTCTGTTAAAACCTATTAAAAGGGTTTTGGGTCTGAAATCATGGGTGCCTCCTGGTATGTATTGCTCAGATCTGAGGGCTGTGGCCAACCCCAGTAATTACTTTCAGTTTACTTTACTTTTCTAGCACAGAATAGATATGTTATCAAGCAATACTAAAGCATAGCAAAATATAGGGAGAGTGGCTTGAATGTCAGCCAACATGACTTCACTAAGGGCAAATTATGCCTGAAAAATTTGCTAGTATTCTAGCAGAAGGTTGCAGCATGGGTGGATAAGGTTGGTGTGATTGTACCATAATGATTTTCTTTTCAAAGTAAATTGTAGAGCTCTCTTTTGCAAATTGTGCTTTGGTGAAATTTCCTTCAGGTTTGTTCTCTACATTTTACTTAGTTTCTTGTAAAATTAGATCATTGAAATGCCATATCCATCACAACAGTACTGCACATTCTTCACATGTTTTCATTCAATACCTGACACTATTTCTATAAAACAGATGGGGATGAGCTCATAATAATACTAAAAAAAAAAAATCTTTCTTCCTATTAATTCTTTTAATGGATTATCAGATGTGGTTTAGAAATGAGATCCATCATGACAGTTCGTTTGTTTCTGCTCAGTGTATGAAATTCAAAGCTTACAACAGTACCTTCATGGGACAGAAATATTTTAGAACTAGAGCTATGTGTGTCACCCTGAAATTGGGTCTTTGGCTTAATCTTTTTGTGTAGAGTTGCCCAGATTAAGTAGAAGATGAAAGCAGTATTATGCTTTATGTAAAAATGGCAAAACTTTCCAAGTGCCTGCAACTACCACCCAAAAAGCTGAGTTCTCAGAATAGTGAGGAGGAAAAGGGGACAAGATAGGAAAGAAAACGTATCATCCCAGAAAGAACAGGCCTGTGGATGCAAAACTCCTAATGCATTTTAATATGTCCATAAGCAAAGCTCTGCTAAGTCAAATATAGTAGAAAGAACAGATTACTGCTGCTTGCTGGAATATAAAGTGGGGTTTATTCCTCTTTTGAGTAAATTGTGCTGTGTTTCATGATAGGGCATATTATTTAGGGGAGGAAAAAGGTCTGTCTCAATGTGTTGCAATGTTCTTTGCTGGAAGAAGGGTAGAGCAGAGAGGGGTGTCATCTACCGTGCCACCAGTGTCACTAAGCAGGTGAACCAGAAGTTTCTACCTGTTGTTGAAATGCTGTAGGGTTTACTGTGTGTTCTGGTGCATTTGCACCAGAGGGACTAGGCTGGGCTCCGGGTACAAATGTTTAGTTCCCTTCTAGTCCATAGCTCTTCACCCTTGCTGAGGAGGAGGGTATTAGACAGTATTTGGGCTAGTGAGAGTGCTGCATGGACAGACTGAGCTATCCCAGTGCAATCCTGCAGTGGGCTGGAAAGACGTTATTTGTGTAGGTTTGTCATTGAAGTGTGTGACTGTCAGACTGAAGGTGATCCAGTATGACTAAAATTTTATCATAGCTTAACACTAGACTAATTTTTATTGTTGTTGTTGCTAAATAATGATGGTCATGTATCGATCTGAGACCTGCAGGCGAAAACCTGTTTGAATGAACATTTTGATTGTTTTGGTATGTTTGGATTTTTGAGACGTTATTAGGGTTTGTTAAGCAATGATGGAGCAGGCTGACTTCTCATGATTGGTTTTAGGATGGATTCCAGAGGTCACATCATGCCTTCATTGGAAAGTTAACTCAAGGAAATGGGAAGCTTTGGTCTGAGGGTCAGTTTTGGACTTCCTAAACTGTGAGGGAAAGCTTCATATGATTTTTAAACATTTTGCTACAAAAATAACTTGTAAAATACTCCTGGGAGACTTGCATTTGGATGGGCAAAATAGAAATGAGCACAAACGTAACAAATTGCAGGAGTGGCTTATGAGCAGGTTGATCACAGGCATCAGCTTTGAAGATAAGTCTTGAGGGCATGTTAGAAAAAGATGATGTGTCAGTCACCTCAGAGGAATCATTTACTGCAACTGAATGCTTCTCAAGTTGAAATAAAGGACCTATTTATTTCTGTTGCCTATATAAAAGCTGAAATCATATTTAGCCCTCAAAATAGTGTGCCACTTTGCAGTTCAGCTTTATGACACTTGAAAACTTAGTTCTAACTTCTCCCTTGCAGAATTATAAAAAGATTTTATTTGTTGTAACTCTTGTTCTATCTGCAAGTGAAATAACGCCCCTTAGACTAAGGGCAAGCATGAGGTGTAATTTCTGAAAAGGATCTTATTTTACAGTGGCATTGGGCGTGTTCACAGTATTTCTATGTGTTCAGGATAGAAACATGAGGCAACAACAAACCAAGATGACTTACTTGTCACAGTAAAGTTTTTTGTATAATGTATTACTTACTAGCTTTGCCTTCCAAGTGCAAGATAGATACTTTAAAAGCTCATCAAATGCATTAATGGGACTTCCAAATGAAGTTGTGGAAACCAAAGGACAGTCATTCAGAAACTGTGTGAGAGAGATCAGTTGGAAAAAAAAAAGTAAAAAAGGAACTCTGTATAGCAGAAGTCAGTAGTGTGAAATTAGAAAGAAGGATAAATTAGGTTCTGATCAAAGAGTTGTTCTATAATGGATAAGTATAGGCAGCTGTGTTAATCCTAAAATAATGTGCCATCTCTAACAGATTAACATTTGAGGGTGTTTCATCATAAGGCCTGCTTGGAATGATAGTCATGATGATATAATTTTACAGTACATTTTCAGAGGCAAAAGTATATGCAGGTGCAGCTGGGCAGTGGAGAACCAGGCCTCATTCACCCTTGGGTGATAAGCATATATGGTTCCTGCGCTCTTCTGCTCTGGGAAGGAGCCTGCACAGTTCAAATATCAAAGGGCCAGCGCTCTGCTCCATTCAGAGGAGGTCATTCTGAGCCTCACTTGTGTCTAAAGCCTAACGATGGATATTAAGAAAATGAAGATAAATATGTGGAAGGGCAAAAGAAAGATAGTAGCATAAACCAAACCCCCAACTAAAAAGGTGTTAAAGCCCTACTTTCTGATTTCCTGCTCATCACTGGCCACAGGCTTTGTCCCACAGTTGCAGAGTGGCAGTTGGACAACAAGAACCACAAAAGGTGACAACAGAGCAGCAGTGTTGTGCTGGTTGGGCTGTCCACGTGTGGTGACATGGAGCACCCAGTCTGCGTGGTTTTTCACCAGCTGGTTGTGCTTTGGGAAAGAGCAGGAGGAGGGAAGAGAGATGTAGCCCTGTGTTTTCTGTCTTAATGCATGTACCATTCAAAAGGGATGATGGATGCTGTGCAGGAGTTGAGGTTGTGTTCACAGCATTCAGCAGTCAAACTATTTCTCCGAAAAGACTATTTGGGAAAATGTTGTCCAGAAGTCAGTTGTCAGGCGTCCACAGGCCTTGTTTGAGACTTCTGGAGATCTCATTTTGAACATGTTTGTTTTAAATAAGTGAGTAAATTCCTATATTTAGCAGCTGACTAGAGCTTCTGTTTTCTATGTATTTATTTGTATGCCTAATGATATTCCAGTGATTACTTCCTTTACAATTAGTGGAAGTACTCATATAATAAAGTTAGCATATGTGTATCTACAGGAACAGGGCTTAAATATCACTAAATTGTTTCATTTCTCTTCCCAACTGCTCCCTCATTATACAAGATAAATAATATGAATGAGGAGAAAAGACAAAGAAGTCAAGAAATTAAGTTTTATAACAAGAATTACACTGGTTACTGCTTTATAGAGGAAGAAAAGGAATGGGGTGTGTGTTCATGAAACAGGTTTTAAAAAAACATGGTGGTTGTATTTTCCCTTTAGAGAAGAGAGATGATCTTCCTCTTAGATGATCCAGAAGTGCAGTTTTTGGAAAATAAATTATTTGCAGCTCCTAATGCAAAAGAAGAACCCCAAAACAACCAAAAACCCACAAACTTTTTCAGGTACGTTCAGTTGCCTCTGTCCTAGCTAATCTTTCTTGTTATGCCCTAGATACATATAAGCTTCCTCTTGTATATATCTGAAAAAGCTATTCCACTTTTATTTCCTTTAGAAGATCATGGAAAAAAAATCTTCAGTTTTTCTACAGTTAAAAGCTACATTCCTGAGGAACAGATTTTCAAATAAAGGCCTTTTTTTTGGTTTGCGGTTTTTTTATGCCTTTGAACAATGAACTTCCATTCTGCATAATGTACTTCTGAGTGCTACAAAGTTTAAAAGGGTCAAATCTGCAGTGTGTGGAAAAGCAGTAAGTGTGCTGCTTAACATACAGAGTCATTCTATTGGATGCAGCTTCTGAATGTTATGGGCTGTGATGGATATTATGGATTAGAACAAGAAGTATGTTGACTAGACAACACAGTGGAACTAAAGTAGTTTAAGTGCCATCCTTTTTGGTGCAAGGGACATACCTCCCTAGTCTGAGAAAAAGCATAGAGCCCTTCCTATTTATTTAGGGATTATGAATCTGTGCTGAGAACCCCCTTCTTTTGTGGTGACAGAGCTTGATCCATTGGAAGGCTATTGCTCAACCAGGAGTCTGCAGTCATCTACAGTTCTTAAGTATGATAATGTGGAACTGCCAAGAATTTTATAGCTATGAATGTGCACTCATATAAATATCACCTGAGGTTATATCTTTCTAATGAAGGCATGTGGAGACAAAGCACACAAATATTTAGGTGTTGGCTTATTGTAGTTATGCAGCTTCTTTAACGTGAGAGATGCACGTCGTCTTGTAAAATGTTTTGGAAGGGCTTTTCTGAGGTGGTATACGAATAACAAGTGCACATGGGTAGCCCAAGTTCTCATCATGAAATAGGAGATTAAAAGATGGTAGTGCTGATCTGTGAAAATACAGAGCATTCAGGAAATTGGTGTTGCTTGAAAAATGACTCCTTTATACTGATGTCATTGCTGGAAGATGAGCCGGAGCCCACGGAAACTAAAAGGATTTTCATGGATTCCTGCTTTCCAAGAGGACTTTGAGACTGCCAGGTGAATTGTAACAATGAGGCAGTTGCTACTAGCAGCCCCTGTCAAAAGAGTAGGTGCTCTGGGCACTATTTATACTAGTGAGACTTCCAGCCTGGCTGGTAATTGGGAGGGTGAAGGGAGCAGGAGATACTTGTAAACTTCTGAAGGGCAGACGTGACTTCTGGGTTTGTGATGCTGCTTCAGTTCCTGAGGTCACAACTTGATAAGACTAGGGATAAGTAACAGATAGCAGCCTGTCATTTTCAGGCTCTGGTTTGGCAATTGCACATGTTCCAACAGCACCCAAGTGCGTAATTATGAACACGACAGTAAAGATTCCATATGTGTTCATCCTGTTTGCTTAGTGCATCATCAGTTGATTCAGTGTTTGCTTAATTGTGAGTTTTATATGGGTTTACTGCTCTTGTGATTTGAAGGACTGCATGTATGAAATTGCTGAACTTCCCCAAATGGAATTTTAACTGTATTTTATCATGGTACCAGCGGAATAAAGGGGAGCACATTTAGGAGAGTAGTTTGAAATAGGGTCTTTGGGAGAATTATAGAAACTAAACTGACTTCTAAGCCAGGAACATGATAGGAATTGTAATGAGAACAGTATTAGCTGATACATGGAAAATACAAAGTTTGCAAAGGGACATCACGCCTCTTGGAATTCTTTCAAGCATGCAATAAGCCTGCAGATAAGATGAATCAGTTGCCACAACCTCCTTGTATTTTCTGGTTATTTTGAGCCCTTGAGAACTTAAACTGGTATTCAATACAGAGATCCTTTTGTAGATTTAGAGCTGGGTGAAGAAAAGAAAGCCAATGGGAGGAATGCCTATTTTTCAGGGAGAGATATATCCCAGAGTGATGTATGCTGTTTGCCATGTTTAAAGACCTAAGAAGGGATGTGGGTATATAGGGAGATAGTGTTTGCTGCCTCTATAAAATTAGTTGTGTGTTAAAACTAAAGCTGGCTTTAAAGAAAAGTTTTGCTGTATATGTGAGAAATAAAATAGCAAGACTGAGGTCTGTACTGTACAGCAATATGCTTGAAGTAAAAAATTGACCCTGGATTAATTCATTGCGTTCAGGATCTTGATCTTCCTGTGGTAAGTCTGCTGTCACCTTAGTATTCAGTAGCAGGCAAAAAGCAAATCATAAAATCAGGAATTACAAATGAAATGCCATATAAAATGGAGCATATAATCATGCTCTAAGCCCATGTCTTAGCTGCATCTTGAATGCTGCATGGTGTTCCCACAGTTCTGTCTCAAAAGGCATGTAGTGAAATGATAAAAGTACAAAGAATGCTCAAAGTGTTTAGAAATGTGTGATTTCTATTTGAGATATGAATTGGACAAGGAGTCTTCTGTGTGAACACAGATGATTGAAATGGGGTATGTCAGAAGCTTATAAAATAACAAGATGACTAAGGAATGTTCATTCACTTATGATCATATAATACAGTGGAGACACAGTGAAGTTATTGGGCAGGGGAGTTTGAAACAGAAAGTCCCTTTTCACACAGTGCACAATTTAATTGCATATCATGTTTCCACAATTGCTGTAGAGGCCAATAACATAATTCTAAATATAACCTAGATTATATAAACTAGAAACTGTCAAAAAATACAGAGGTCTGAATGAACCCGTGGACAAAATCCATAACCTGCAAGGTACTAGCAGGAAAGAGTAAGAGAAGGAGCACTCTATTACACATGTCTTCAGGTGACTACTGACAACTTTAAGGCAGGTTGTTGGACCAGTGGAACCTTTTTTCCTGAGTCAGTATTTCCATTTTTAAAAAAAACTGTAATAAAATTTAAATCACATTGTTATAATTGCTGGGGAAGGAGGGGAGTTGCAATGTATGAAACTCTGCCAGGGTCCTATTGAGACTTTTCCACAGTATTGGTTTATTAAGAAAAGTGAATATTTACCCTGACCCTTCAAGAAATCACAGCTCTAACTTTGAACTTCACAGGTTTCAAGATTTAGAGAAGGCTGAGAGTCCATCTGTGTATCCCTAAAACATCACAATGTCTTCTGCCATTGCACCTCTGGAGCTGGGTTGCCAATGAAGCTACATTGCTATAATGAGACCTTCCCAGCTGTGGCTTCCTCCTGAATGCCTTCACTCTGGGAAAATCCCTGCAGAGAGTGATTTATGGTAAAGGTAATGCAGTCTGTCTCTCTTTTTGGAATTAATCAAGAAACCTCCTAGTTTCTTCACAGGCCATGCCCCCTCTTTCTCAAGGGGTCTTGATCATTCAGATAAACAATGGTGCAACAGAGATTGCTAACATATTCCCTGTCTTTTGAATTGATTGTGGAGGATGTGTGTAGGCCCAAGTTCTAGTCTTGATTTACTAATCACAGAAATAAAAATATGACACTGAAGCTTTGTTGAAACTTGTCTTGCAAGATACTAAAAGCTGCTGTTGACAGAGTAATAATAATGAAAAAAGAAAGATGTGGCTAGGTATTAACCTCATGCTAACCAGAGTAAAACATTCCTTATACTAAGAACTGAATGTCTTGAGTTTCATGATGCCAGAATTATAACGATGTTTGGATATCTTATTTTCCCTAATTTTTTTTTACTACTTCCTCCCCCATCCCACCCCGAATGCCATTGCAAGAATGTATTCTTCTATTACTATTACAGTTTATTAGGAAGAAATCAAATGCTTTTCCAAGGAGTGTTGTGCTTGTTCTACAATGGAGTCTTATTGGAGGTGTTTATTTCTGTTGAGTATGTTCAGCTTTTTCCTGCTGATACAACTCTTAGCTTATGCTGATCTGACAAAATAATGCTTCCAGTCTTCAGGTGTTTCTGCTTGGTTACCTTGATGTTGTTATATCACTATGTTATTATGCTGATATTGCAAACAGCTCTCTAGCAACTAGTCCACAATGCCATTGAGATCCAAGTCACAATGTTTGAACTTCTGGCTTTCATAGTATTTGAAAATACTTGCAAGTGCCCTGTTATGAGCATTGCTGTGTTAGTCTATACAAGGCCAAGGTGTACTCATTCTGCAGGAATGAAGATTATTCAGATGTTCCAGAAAGGATGAGGAAGTTTGAATAAAGAAAAATGTCAGGAAATGCGGCAAGAACTGTGGCAGCCTTGTCAGAGCTGCTGTTTCTCCGCAGAGCGCAGTCCCATACCATCTGGGGCACACCAGCAACATTCAGCTGACAGCATGTTCCTCTGCTCCTTAGGAAAAAGCACCTTTGGCCAGCAACACAAAGAAAAGCTGCTGAGAGATTCACACAGGGGGACGTTTGTGGTAGGATGGAGATAATTAACATACCTTAATGACCTAGCTTGAGGTACTGGAATGCAGGCTCGCCACGGCATCTGTAAATATATGCATATACATTGCTATGGCTGGAGTGTTTTAGGTACCTGAGTTATTTCAATACACTGTGATGTTATCCACAAAAGGTGAAAGAACTCAGGTACTTCTCAAATGAAGTGTGTGTTAAAATAATTCTCCTAGTGGGCATGTTGCTTTTCTACCTTGTACCTCAAATAGCAACAGACTGCATGTAGACAGGGAACAGGACAGTAGCTGAAAATAGCAGATCACCTTATGATTATGCAAAATCAGCAAAAATATGATTATGCACTCAGCAAAAACGGCAAAATGACAGAATGAACACGCTGAAACTATGCAGCATTCCCTATCATAAATTTTAGCAAAAAGCTGTTGTTCAAATTAAATCACAAATATGTCTTCTATTACAATAAAAAAAAAAAGGAATATGGCTATGCACCCAGCAATACTAATCAAGAAGTAGAACTACTGCTGCTAAGCAATGTGGCAATTGGCTATTAAGGCTACATAATGCTATAGGGGTATTATTTAAAATGTACTTGATGCTTTTATTACTTACAATAGAGTGTTTTTATGTTCCTACTTCACCACAGCGTTTTGACTTCTAGATAGTCTGTTACCTGTGCATCTAGGGAAGCCTTCTTAATTGACTTAAATATTAATTCCTGTACTTTATCTGTACTACTCCTACATGCAAGTTATGGTTAATAGTTACACATATCTGCAAACTGGCTGCCTCCTGTAATAGCTTCTTTTTCTGACACTGAACAGATTGCTAAGTGAGCAAACTTTCCCTGTGAGATTGATACCCTAATTCTTACCCAAAGCAGCTGCCACTTTGGCATCCTGAGGCTGAAATAAACTTGGCGTCCAGCCTCAGGAACACAGGATTGGAATGGCTTGCAGTCGCTGCTGACAGGCACAGGCTTGTACCATGACCTGATCCCACTGTGTGGTGATTGCACTGCCATGTGCAGTTGGTCAGCAAGTGCTTGTAACATCTGTTGATTGTTTATTGTCTGCAGAACATCCATCTGCTTGGATTTCTAGCTGCCGCACACCTGGCAGATCTGGTACTTGTATTCCCACAAATGCAGGCAAATTGGTTCCTTCTGCGAACAATGGTCAGCTGGCTTCAGGGGTAAAGGGCTTGAAAACTAACCTGTTGAAGGCTGGAGTGGAACTGAGAGAACTCCTTGGATCTTTAAATATTATATGAAAATGAAGTGATGAAGTGGAACAGAAGATGATTTTTTACACTGAATGCTTATTCTCTGGTAATTACAGCTGCAACCCACACTGTACTGCAAAATTTCCCAGAGATGGGGAGTCAGAAAGTGTCGTCAGGGACATTAGCATGCATTTTACTAGCAGCATGTTACTCAAATGATGGGAACTGTCAGCCAGTTGTGCATGTGATCTGGTATCTCACCTCAGCGTCTGGTAGTTGTGCAGAAGTGAACTTGTGAATTTTCAGATTTAGATGGGACTTTTATAACAAGGAGAATCCACAAAACAGATCTGGCTGTGGGTTCTGTATAGGTTCCCTCTGTGATACTGAGGCAATCTTCCTTGAGTAGGCCATCAGTCTTTTCCACCTGGAGATAATACTGCCATACCTCATAGGGGAAGAATGAAAATGCTTGGAGATAGTCCTTTATGTTCTGCGAGGAAAATACATCGTTATCGCACAGTAACTGCATTTGATAGTGTTAAGAACAGATCTACAGTAAAATGGGTCAGTGTACCTTTATTTGCACTCAAGAAGCAAATAATCATGCATTGATCTAGCTGCCAATTAGGTTGCTGAATTGCTTAAAAGTGGACCTTGATCCTTGAAGATGCTGATGGACTTTAGAAAAAACTGAGTAATAGGAACTGATGCATGCATTTCACTCTGGGCAGAAATTCACAGTGCACTTGCTTGTATGCTGGAAAACATGGCATAAACATGGTACATGGTAAAAACACACCCTTGCAAGTAAAGAAAGTAATGTATGTGCACCACATGCACGAAATTATAAGAAAGATACAGCCTTAGTGAAAACTGAGAACACATCTTCCTGACAGTATCATCTTACCTTTCTCAGTTGTTTCCAGATACATGGAACCTTGGGTAGGTTTGGGGCATTCTCTTTGACACTGCTGGTGTGAGACACACAAATAAACAAAGCAGAGAACTCCCAGCACACCCACGCAGGGACTGTTAATTGCAGTTGAGGAAAAGGTGTATTTTAGAATAGTTCCTCTTGTTGCATAAAATGAGAGTGGGCTCGTTTAAATGTGACTATAACTTGAAAGTTCAAAACCTGATTCTTAGAACTCTCAGAAAATTCCTTCTGATTGAATTAATCTGGAAAGACCAAGCGAGCGATGGTCTGAAAATAAACATCAGAGTAGTTAAAGCCTGTCGGAATGTGTTTGTGCCATAAATCTTTCACAAACTGATGTTGTTATTGGAGTGATTGTTTAAGATACAGTGCCTTAAATCTTGATTGCCTACAAGGCACAGGTCATTTTGCCTTTTCCTAGGAAGGACACTTGAAATTTAGATACATAGAAAGATGGGGGAAAAATAGTGAGCAAACTGAACACAGAATAAATACAGAATTCAAAACTACATTTGAAACCTTTTGAGTGCACTATGAAAGTTTGCACTTTCATAATCAATGAATGACCTTTCCTTCCTTGTCTCAAATTTTAGTTGTTTGCAACAAATGAACAAAAGAACAAACCACTTGAAGTCAGTGAGGCCAACACAGCAGCTTCCACAAAACCCTTTGCCAAACTGATTAGCTTTGCAATTCACTCACTAAACCTGCCTGGTCATGGCAGCATCAAGCAATGAATCTTTTCATTGAATAAAACTGGAATTGCAGAGGAACTTTTTTTTTTTTTTTGGTATGAATACTTCTGTAGTGCTTGTTTAAACATGAAGTTGTTACCAAGTAACTCCTGTGAGCCGTTATTCTTGAATGAAAAAAAAATCTTGTTAAGATTAATGTAATTGTTTAATAATTAAACACCAGTTAATTGGAAAATGTTGCATATGTAGACAGTCCTCAAGTTTTTTTCCTTTAGTGGATTTATATTGTTAGTGATTGGATGCATTTTTAAAAATTCTTCTTGGATAACAGATTTTCTTATTTTGTTATTTTTATTAATTTCTTGGACTAAATGAAAAAGTGAAACCATATGATAGTTTTTGTATCTAAAATAACTGTACAGGTAGATTGGCATGAAGGTAGAAGAATCCTTTGTTTTCTGTACAATAGTTTATGACTCTAGAAATTAAATGTTGCATTGCTCAGCAGGCAGCTTATGAGAGCTGGTGTGTCCTCAGCCTCTACATAATTGCTGTTCATATCCTGGCAAAGCAGGAAGAGAGAACAACCCCGTGTTCATTCAGACAGTAGTTCAGACCCTGAGTGGACTGGGTTTTTACAGACTTTATTTGGGAATTTTTGTTTTTTACAGCCTTCGAATAATTAGCATTTTCATCATTGTGAGTGAGCACACTGGCAAGTGAGACTGAATATAAACAAAGACTGGATTTGTTCATTGGGGATTGATTTAAAAGACTAAGATTAATTAAAACTGTATGTTGTCCAGAAAAGAAATACTTTTAAATGGTGAGCCAAACAAAGAAAAAAGATGACTCTGATGCTCAGTTCTACCTTAGCCATTTTGTTCTTCAGAAATTAGGATGTTAATCTAAAGAGAAAAGAGAATACAGGTGTGGGGTTTTTTTTAATTAAAAAGAAGAGTTCTGTTAGCAAAGAAAAAAGTAAAAAAGTAGAGGAAACATTATTCTGAAGCTCCTAGCTTTAGACCTTAACCAGAGAAGCAGCCTCTGGTGGCTTTGTCTGCAGTGGTCTGGGTCTCATGTTAAACAATGTCTTGAGCACAGGTCCTGCTGAATGGGTGTCAGAAACAGTTTGGTTGATAAAAGTGAATGAGGTGACTGTAGTACCAAAATTGTCACCTTAAATCTACTTAAAAAACCTACAAACAACAAAAAAAGACAGTTTACTTTGCGTGGTTCCTGTTCATCACTAGAAACTTCTGTGCAAACTGACTGGGCTTGCCCTCCTCCATGGCAGCCAAACAGCCAGCTGGCTGCCCCCACAGCTGGGCCTGATCTGGGACCTGATGGGGAGCAGGTGTCACTAGTGGGGTAATGACTGAGCAGCTGCTTCTACTAGTTTGTTGCAAGGGATTTGGGGGTCTCAGCTACAATGTGCTGTTACAAAAAGCTAGATAGTGGTCTAGAGACTGCATTCCTCCAGTGACTGTAATTTCTGGTCTTGTCCTTCTCAGGGCCAGGTCCTGTGTGTCCAGCAGCCAGTGCAGCTCTTGGAGGTAAGTACTAAGAAGGCTGTGTAAAGTTGTGCTTTGGGTGATGGTCAGTGTGAGCTAGGAAAACAAAAAGTGTTTTGTCCTGAGCAATGATTATTTACAGCTCTTAATGGAGTTTAAATGGGTCCCATGAAGGTTCATCTTGCTTCCTGAGTTCCTGGGGAGAGTCTCCAAGGCGATACTATAAATATCTTGATTATAAACCTCTCTCTTCCTCTGCTGCTCTCTGCTAGCACCTACCTTGTGTACTTTAAAGAAAATAAATCTCTTTTGCTAGCCTAAGAGCAACAATTGGCTGCTTTGTCCCAGATTGTCTGGAAGATGTATCCTTAGACAGACACTGAGGGAGGGTTGGCTGAAACTGCCCTGAAGTTTGATCTGGTGTTGGGTTATGTCTCTCTACCCTGCTGAACAATAGTACAAGACAAACAAGGTTTCTTCACGTGCAGGACTGTTGTAGATCAAGGACCATGCATGGTATAGGTCCAGGACACAGTCAAAGCTACAAATTTCACCCATGGTGATGTAAGAGATTTGGGGATAAAAGTCTTGCTGAGAGCTACAAAATGGGGCTGCATTGGAGCCTGTGATTTGTATAAGGATGTGTAAGCTTGGGCTGCCCTTACTGGGAGGGAATCTTACATAGTGGTGTATGTGGTAAGTGAATTAGAATACAAACATATTCAAAATGACTGAGTTTTATGCCTTATTTTTCAGTAATTGTGAAGGAGCATACTTAATTCCCTGTACAGCAATCCAAACTATGGGTGTTTAATTCCCATTTGTCACTAGCATTTCTCTGATCTCTGCTTAGTTACGCTCATAAAGTCCCTCCAAGTATGTTTACAGAGATGTTTACTCTCCAAACAGTCTAGCCTGGTCATTCTGAAACTACTTAAGGAATGTACCTGACAACTTGTGTGGAAAAATAAAGAACTGCTATATAACACTGGTTGCAGCGTTAACTAGAATTCTAAGTCTGAACTGAAATACTTCTTTCAACACATATTTTTATTTGTGTAATGCTTTGCATATTATATAGAAGCATTAAGTTAGAGCTATGACACTAAATGTTAAAAACTCAGGTTTAATGGCTCTGAACCTGAAATATCGTGTCAAATTCTAAACATTTGTCTACAGAGGTGAAATATTTTTGCTTTCCAAGCCAGTAAAGAATGGCAGGATGATGTCTATAGTGTTTGTGTTGTGTGGTTTTTTTAAACATCAAATAGAAAAAGAAAAGTTATAAACCCAATGACATCTTCATCTGGAACTGTAATTAATCTGATTTAAATATAGCAACAAATGAAAAAGCTGCATCTTGGGAATCTTTCTGAAAAGGTAGTAAGAAAAGATATCGAAACATTCTTCATTTAGTTATAAATGATGTGAATATGATGAGTATTGGTTCTGTATAAATCAGAATACCATGTCTGTAAATAGTAACTGCTTTAATATTCTGTTTTCTGTACTGTTCAGAGCAAAATATTTTGCTTATGTGGTATTGTGCAGTTTGCCTTCCTTATCACTGCAAGCCCCCTTATTTCCTGTGCTGCTGTTTGCTCGTCCTATTGTCAACAGAAAACTAAGTACAGACACAGAGGATACACTGGCAAAAATAGTCAGCTATCCTGGCTGCATAAAAATTCAACTGTTTATTGTAACTTTGACATGTATCCATTCGATAAGTGTAAAGAATTTGGAGAACATGCAGTTATAAAAATGGTATGTGTATTGCATTCAGGAGAGACCATCCAGAAGGTTGATCTAGGCTACTATCACTTAACTAGTTTATGTTTCTGAACTGAAACAGCTCTATAGCTTTAGAACTTGAACAACGAACCAAAACTTCTTGGTCTGTATCATTTTTTTAATCAGGAATTGCATCAATTCTAACACCAAGCCCTGTAATGAAATGGAAAGGGAATGTTTACGTATTTTGTTTTTCAGGACCATTTGATGTGTTTGTGTTAGAGGTGCACAGCTGAGTACCCACAAGTTATATGTTTCTTTGTGCAGTATTTTTTGTTTATATAAATGATGAGTTCAGAAATGTAAAGCATTGCATCTTGCTTTCCTTCTAGGGAAAGCCTAAAATGTCATCAAGCTCTAGCTTCTTCCATCCCACCTCCTCTGTTTTCCAGAAATTTTTTTTCCCTTTGTAATTAACTGTATGGAAAGTATTTCTGGCATTAAGACTTGCTCAGTATGTGGACACAGCAGGTGAACACCCTGTAGCCCTTTGGCCAAGTATCAACTCACCATTAGTAATCAGACAGCTTGAAAATTTGGCATTAGCAGAGCATTTGTTACAAAGAAGAGAGACAGCTTTGATCTCGCCATTGCCTTTCTTAGAATCACCCTGTTACTAGGCATAGCAGACCGCTCCATGTTTAGTTGGTCATCATACCTAATCTTGGTCCCTCTTTATATAGGGATAGTACAAAAGAGGAATTCCTGAAGTATGTGTTAGTTATAGATAACCAGCAGTGTGTTTGTTTTGGAGGAAGAGCAAAGGAAGGAAACTGACATTTAAAAAAATTTTTTTCCTCCCCTCATCTAGGGCAAATGAAAATAGTACAGAATGATGAGACACCATCCAAGGTAACTCTGAGCTGTTTGTGTGTGGTTCTGCTCCACCCTGTATATGGCCTATTTTTGTGGTTCCTGCTGTGGTCACTTGGGACAGGTTTTAATATAACTGTGTCTTGGAATGCCTGTTACTGCATCTGGAGATGAGAAAACTCTGTCTCCCCTCAGCAACCTCTGTGGATAACAACAAACAGGTACAACATGCCTAGGCAGCACTGGTTGGAGGGAGGGAAGGAGAGAGAGGGAGAAGTCAGATGAACCTAACATGCCAGTACCATTCATATGGCTCTGGATGAAAGTATTCCTGTGACTCCTTACAGAAGTTATTGAGTACAAGCATTACTTAAAAAGTAACTATAGTTACTATAAGAGTATTACAAGCATGCAAGTTTAAAGGGTCCCGAAGGGCAAACTGGGAAGACTTTGGTACAGACATCAATACTATTTTAAGACTTGTTTTCAAATCTTTACTAATTACTGTGAAATATGTGGATTGTAGTAAGCCTACTTTCTTGTAATTAGTCTGGGACCCTTCACTCTTCTAGTCCTTTGGTGAAACTGTAGGGCAGTGTTTGTGCCAGTAGTGTTTTCTGCCCTGGCAGTGACTGCGAAGTGATTGAGCACTGGATTAAAACTTTGAATGAGTTGGGTGTGAAGAGCAAGCAGGGAACGACTCTATTAGCAATAAGTATCTGGGAGCCTAATTTAAGAAAATGTTTTGTTTGCACATTACATGCACATTTCTGGTGTGTTTTTTCCTCTCTTTTGATCAAGCATGTTTTGGACTGGAGCCAAAGACTTGTCTATACTCGAGTGATCCTAGAATAATTACCCTGGGACAAGTAGCCTGGATTAACCCAATGGGGGCAGAATATTGTTCCAGAAGGAGTTATTTGGAGTATCAACATATTTGAGTACTGTGTCTCAACTGCCTTTTCTCACTTTTTCTGGAATTCTCCCTTTGCATCTTGGATAGCAGTAGAAAAGAACAGATCGTGCTGCTTGCTTCACACTTGTGAGGTTTTAAAAGCTTGCATCCACTTTCCTAAACTGGAGCACTAACCCATGGCTCTGGTACAGACAGCCCAACGCCTCCCTCGGGTGGATGAAGTGCATTAAGGTATGCTTGCAAATACCCTTGCGGAGTTATGCGTGAAGGCGAGATAAAATGACCTGGGCTTCAGCCCCACATATTGTTTTCAAACAGTTAACAAGCAGAGCGGAGAAATTCTCAGATCTGTTCCGAGATAGGAGGCGCTGGCGGAAGGGAGTTTAAATGCGATTCGTACCTAGTCTTGAGGCTCTCTCCTCATGTGCTGCCTGAAGACTTTGTGAAACACGTGGCAAATAACGTTGGTGCCGTGTCGCTGGGCGCTTAAAGTGCACCGTGAGGGGATCTCTGCTCTGTCCACCACCGCTGCCCGCGGGCTGCAGCCCGGCCCTCACCTGCGGCCGCGCCCGCCGGCCGGCCGGCACGGCTTTATTTTCAGCCGTGAAGAGCAGACGCCCGAGGCTGGGGGCGCGGGAGGCGGGGATCCCTGCGGGCCCGGGGGCCGGCCGACGACCCGCGCGCGGGGCGGCGCCCTCGGCTGCCCTTCCCGGGGGACATTTTGTTTGGTTGCCGTGCCGGCCGCCCCCGCGGCGGACTCGCGGCTCCCTCGGCGTGGAGCTGCTGCTTCGGGGGCCGGGCAGCCTGCGGCGGCGGAGGGCGGGGAGGGCGGGGCGGGGCGGGCTCCGTCACGGCGCGCGGAGCCGGCGGGGCACCACGGGCGCCCTCAGCGCGGGGAGCAGCGGTGAGCGGCAGGTTCCCGGGGCCGGAGAGAGCAGATGGCGGCCGCGCTCCTCTTCTACCTGCCCCTGCTGCCGGGGCTGGCCGGCGCCTTCAACCTCGACACGGACAATGTGATCAGCCGTCGTGGGGAGCCGGGCAGCCTCTTCGGCTTCTCCCTGGCCATGCACCGGCAGCTGCAGCCGCAGGAGAAACGGCTGTAAGTGCTCCCGCGTCCCGCCTGGCCCCGTCCCGGCTGCCCGCGAGGACCCTCTTCCCTTCCACCACCAGGAAACTCTCCCTGGCGGCGGGCCGGGGTGCCAGCCCCCACCTGGTGGCCGCCCGGCGGCTGGCGGCGGGAGTGGGGCTGGGCGGTGGGGCGCTGCGTGCGGAGCGGGTGGGGGGGTGCGCTTGGAGGGAGTGGGCGGTACCTGCCGCTCCAGTGGGGTGCCGCAGGCCCCCGGAGGCACCGTGTTCCCGGGCGGAGCGGCGGGGACGTGCCGGGGAGCTAGGTGCCGTGCCGCCCCGCCCCCCGCGGTGGATTGCGGCGAGCCGGGAAGATAAAGGGGGAAGCGAGCGACAAACCCCGCTGGGAAACCTTACCGCCTCGGGCGTGCGCGGGCTCCCGCGGCAGTGTCCGGGGCTGGCGGCTGTGCCCGCGGGGCCCGGGCGGAGCGGGGCGCCGGGAGCCCGGAGCCCGGGGCGGCGCCCGGCCGCCTCGCCGGTGCCCTGCGGCTGCGGGCTGCCTGTCCAGGCTCTGGGGTTTTTTCTGCGTGTGCGGACCCGGCTTCGGATAACGTCTGCTGTTCCAGACGGAGCCTGCCCGGGAGCGCAGGTGGGAGGTGGTACAAGGAAGTCGGGAAAAATAAATCTCTGTTGGTGACGTACGGGTGGAAGCTAGGAACTCCAGAAAGCAAAGTCAGGGTCTTCCCTATGTCCTCAGGATGCTTGTCTCTTCGTCACCGTATCTGAGCAGTATCTGACCCCACCCTATCCAGTAATGCTGGATGGAGTGTGCCTTGTGTAAGGTACTGTTATTAGATAAAAGTCTCTTCCCGAGATACTTAAGTTTTAATTAAAAGGAAAACAAGCCCGTCAGCCATGTGGAGCTAATGGGAGAAGTAAACTGGAAAGAAACCTTTGTAAAGTTACCTGGTAAACTTACTTAAAAGTTCTGTGTGTTCATTTTGCTCACACTTGTGCGATTTCATAATAATGGTAGTGTGTGATGGAGTATTAACCGCAAATACCCGCATTCCATCTTCTGTCTAGTAGGCAGAATGACCCATGGTATCCTGAAGAATGAACTACAAATCTGAGATTCTTTTCGGGGGCCTTTATCTTAATTCTTAACAGGATTACTCTTAAATTGGTCTCTTTTTAGATCTCCAAAGAAAGCTGTGCCTGAAGCTTGTTAGTTTCTTATTGTAATGCCAATACTGGTAGAATGAACGTGTCAGAATATGCAGGGATGTAAAGCCAATTACGGAGAAGTCAGTAGAAACACAAAGGGGGTCACAGTATCCAAGCTGGCCTGTAATATTTTGCTGAAATGCTTCAGAGATCATTAGTATGAAAGTTCTGTATTGTATGTATAGTAAGTGCTTCCTCGGGCATTCCAAATCTGGGGACAGAGCAGAGCCAGATGCTATCTGCCTTGACAGAGCTTTCTGAATCCAGGCTTTCATGAGAAGCTGGGGTCTCTAACAGAGGCAGAACCAGGCTAGAAAAACTTGTGTGGTGATGTGCACTTCTGAGTGTGAGATGCCTTGGCTATTTTTGAAATGTATTAATGAGTTTTAGCACAAAGAATTTGAATGCTAGCATGGGTAGCTGCTGGCTGGTATCTTGGAATGAAACCTTTAACATCACACCGGCATGCTGTAGTCAGTTTGAGCATAATTTTTCTGTCTGTAAGAGCAGTAGTTCGTGGCTGTAAGAAAATGACATTAAACATGTTAAGCTGTAACTTTCTTTCATAGGGACAGAGGTGTGTTTAGCTGGCTTTGCAAGTTCTGTCTCATGGAAGAGATGGAAGCTTTGGTGGGGATACTTGAAGTGAAGTCTTCCCTGTTGGGCTACATATTTATACGAGATAAAAATGATCGAGGTTGAACTGATAACCAAATGATTTTTGTGTCCTGTTCCATGGAAGCCATGCGTAACTTTTATATAGCTTGATTCTTTATAGGTGGAACAGCCTGTGTCTGCTGTCCAGGTAGTCAATGAAAGTGTGGAGTTACGGAATGGTGGTCATACCTAGGTCTCCTACTGAAAACCAAGCATGTCTAATGCTCCTATGCTGTTTGGTCTTAGGGGTGCAATGTCTCTGCATTCCCAACAGCGTTTTGATCTGCGCCTTGTCTTATCTCTACTGCATAAGTGATTGTATATCTCTTAGTGAGGAGTATTTATTTTACCCCTTTTCTCGAGTGGATGCTGACTTCAAAGCCCAGTTACAGTTTGACTGTGAACACTGTTAAGTAGCTGCCGAGAATACTCAAACCTCGTTTCATCATTGAAACTCAATTAGAAGTGACACTTGGGTTCTCATCTGGCAGAGATCCTCATTGCAAAGAAATCTGCCAACCCAAGCACCTCTGCCCCTCAAATTTTACAGAATTAGAAACTAGCTGTGACAGAGGTGTAAACTAAGTCAATCCTAGAAAGAACAAGGAATTTAGAGAAGGTGAAATGTATTAATTTTGTTCACAGGCTGGTTTAGTCTGTGGCTTGAAGCAAGGCTCAGTAAAATAAACTGAATGATGTGTATTTTTTTCTCTTGCCTCGCTTAAGTGGCTCTTGGGTGAAATAGTTCCCTTTTCCTCGCAGCAGACAATTAAGGGTTAACATTATGAAAGCCCTCTGTACAAAAGAGGGCGGAGAATGGCTAGGAAGTGCGACAGATGAAGTAGACTTTGATTAAACATGATATTTGCTTTTGATCACCTTTTTTCTTAGTCACAGGATACTGTGGATTGCGTGTTTGCTTTGAATTGCAATCTTATTACTGTAAGCTACTAATGCCACGTTTGATAATGAGGAATGAATTAACTTACAAAAGGATAGGTAGGTGACTGTTCAACTGCTTTGCCTTTAATTGTAAAGGGTACTGAGTATAAGGCTATGGACTAATACCAGGATTCTATTTTTCTTTGTGTCTTTGGGTGAGAAAAATTAGAAAGTTTGTCTGTTGGAGAGGAAAAAAGCTATTAATTCACAGTGACGGAAAGTGGACTGCTAATGGGATGTGGGTGTGAAAGGCAGCTGAACGCAGCCTTAATGTGCATAAGGGGAACATCAACACTGGAGGTACTAAGGGCAGCCTGGCTGGATTGCTGTGTACAGTTCTGGTTCATTGTCAAACAGAGCAAATCAGGTAGTGGAGAAGGCTAATGGAGCTCTAAGAGACCTGGGCTTGTTGCCCTGTATAGGATTGTTCTGGTGTTAATCTGCCAATCTGATGAAAATAAGTGAGTTCTGCTTCTGTGAGAGGGTGGTGGCATAGCAGCAGTGCGTTTTGTTTCCAGCCTGGACGAAGGTTTATAACTTGGAGGGGCATGAGACACTAGTCCTGTGATGGAGAATGTGAGAGTATCTAGCATCTGTAAATGGGGACTACACTAGCTATGTTAGCTGCTAGATAGTATAAATATGTTACCATTATAATAAATAGATTATTACTAGTTATATGTAGTAAGTGTAGTCACATATGTCTAATTTTATATATATATATATAAAGTTATATACATGTATATAAAATTTATGTAATGTGGCCAGCCGATCTTTTCCAGTCCTTTTTGTTTGTAATTCAAAATGATTTAAGCAAATATCTTGAATTAGAACACAACCTTGAAGAACACCTAAATTTGAGTATAACTGTATTCTGGCATTTTCAGTCAGCGTATGGAGCTGAATTCAGCAGGCTTCTCGTTACTGTTTAAGGCAAAAAAGGGTGAGAGTGTAATCAACATTCCGGATGTTCTCATTGACTGAAAAGCTGTGTGGTTGAAGACTGTGGATAGGCACTTACTCTCAAGGCTGCACTGCCCATTAGCAGCCACGAAGTCCTAAAAAATTGCAGCATCTTTGCTTGTGACAGGTTTAGCTGATACTGCCTGTTGGTGCTGTGAGCTGTTAGATCAATACATAACAAAGTTGCCTTGGGTCAGCAGGGCTGCTGACATGGCTGTCCTGCTGCAGTGCCTGCTCAGTGGCATTTAGCCAGTGCTCCTATGTTGATTGAGGGCTCATGCTCACAGCCGCTTTGCTCCAGCCATTAAAGGGCTGGATTGTGCTGGTCTGCAGTGGGAAATGACAGCTTCTGCGTGCAGAGGTGATGTACTGTAATTCAAGCTTCAGGTGGACTGTATTAATAACAGTGCATGTCTACATCTTCAGGATTTAAATGCTTAAATAATGCTGTTCTTTAGTGCTTCTGTCAATTAAAAAAATTAATTTTCCTTTTTGAAGACTATGTCTTTACTGTGTCTTTACACGTAGTGTGTTTTTCTCGAGTGTTTCTCTGTTTTTGTCTATGCAAGCTAGTCCTGGATAGCTTGCTTAGCATGCTTGATTACTTTCTTAATTTGTGATAATAGGGGAAGTTGTCTTTGTTTGACAGATATCCTGTGGCAAAGGTCAGGATCAAATGAAGTTGGGAAGGAGAAGGGAAGAGTAGTTTAATACTTTCTCTGTAGTGGTAAGGGAAAGATTTTAAAAAGAATGTCCATCATACTAATATAATGGGTGAGTAAAGTGGGAAGATATATTTACATTGCATAAGGGGGAAAATTATGGAATTGCTTTAGGTGGAATCAAGTTTTTTCTCAGTGCTAAGTTTGAGTTGTGATGTGTACTGTCTGTGGCAGAGATAGAGCTAACAGGTTGTCCTGGTTTCAGCAGGGATAGAGTTAATTTTCTTCTTAGCAGCTGGTATAGTGCTGTGTTTTGGATTTATGATGAGAATAATGTTGATAACACATGGATGTTTGTAGTTGTTGCCAAGCAGTTGAGGACTTTTCAGCTTCTCATACTGGCCTGACAAGGAGAAGGCGGGGGGTGCCCAAGAAGCTGGGAGGGGACACAGCAGGAGAGCTGGCCTCAGCTGGCCCAAGAGATACTCCATACCATACGACCTCATGCTCCATATGTGAAAGGAGGTGGTGTGGCTTAGGAGCTAGTTAAGCATTGTCTTTGTGGTAAGCAGTTGTGCTGTGCATCACTTGTTTTGTGTATTTGTTCTATCTTTATCTTCCTTTTCTGTCCTATTAAACGGTCGTTATCTTAACCCCAGAGTTTGACCTTTAAAATTTTTTAAAAATTTTATTCTCTCCTGGTCCCACTGTGGCAGAGGGAGTGAGCAAACAGCTGTGTGGTTGTTTTAGCTGCCTGCCAGGTTAAACCACAAAGCAGGTTTACAGGTCGGGTATACAAAAGATTGGAAGCTCTGTCCTATATTGCCACTGTCTGACTCCCATTCTTGCAGGTGGAACAGAAGATGTCAACGTCTTCATTTTTGTGGATTTTTTCTTTTTTTTTTTCCTTCCCATTAGTTTTTGTTTTGTTTTCCAAGGAATGGGAAAGAATTGTGCACACGCTTCTGCAGAACTCTACTAAGGCAAGAAGGATGAAACAGCATTGAGCTGATACACACCAGGAAGTTGTAGTAGTGTAACCCTTTCCATCAATGTAGAAGGAAGAGCCGACCCTGCAAGGCACTAGGGAAGTCACAGGTCATACAGCAAAAATATGCTTCCATAAAGGCAACTCAGTTCAGTCCAGGTAGCTCCAAAAAGCATCTGTCAAGAAAGGTATGCTACAGTACAGTCCTTTGCTGGTAGCTGTGTGAGTTCACAGGTTCAACTTCACCGCAGTTAACTGGCGTGACAGGCATTTATAGCATAAAGCTAGCCTTCCCACATGGGAAGTGGCAAACCACTTACTCCGGCCTCCGTTCCCTTGAGCATCTTGTTTCTCAAGAGGTCATATGCCTTCCAAATAACATTTTTTTTCTGTGGTCACCTGTAGGTGCGTAAGAATCGTAAGTAACCCTGTGGTAGATGTGTTTCTTACGCTGGTGTTACTAAGAATTAACAAAATTTGTTGCTGTGCTAGTCAGAGCCTTCTGCGAGTAAGGACTGTAGCATATGCCTTTTGTCAGCAGTCATGATAAATAGCCATATGTGCAGGCTCTGGCTTTGAGAAACAGCTTAGGCAATCAGCCTTAATTACAGCTCATAAAATTGTTATGCTCTTACTGGAAGTTGCTTGTACCTGATACAACTCCTTGCTTTCATAGCTGCTTGGTTTTACCTATGCTAAGTCTGATCAATGATTGAATTTCTAATGTAAGAGGTACCACGTCTTTGGGATTGCTAAATTTTACACAACATTTACAGGGTAGATGTGATAACAGGTTTAGAAGCATTTTGGTTTGTGCTTTCTTATTTTTTAATGGAATTTTGTAGAAGCACAGCTTCCTCTCTCTTCAGGCTATGTGTTTGGAAAGAGAAGGGTGTTCTGTAAGGAGTTACTCCATGTAAGACACAGACCTGCCAAGCCGTTCCAAGAGCGTTAAAATATAAGTGATGGCTCAATTAACCAAAATTGCTTTAAGCTCTTGTGGTCCAAGTCTGTTGTACTCATGTCTTTCTAAAAGCATGGAATTTATACCAGGTAGTTCTTATTAAGTAATGTTAGGATATAAATCAACCCTGATGAAAACATCATATGCTAACCCCAGCAAGCTCTATTATGGCCAAAGTGTTAGACACGTCCCAGAGGATGCAAAATTATGCTTTTCATCTAAAGCTCGAAAGGTTAGAATAGTGTAACTGGAACACAATAACACAATGCAGGCAAGGACAGACCGTGATATCAGGAAGGAGAAGAAAGGCTTTTTTCTTTACTAGAGTGAATAAAAATTAATGAACTGCACAAAATATGAGTTAATGACAAAGGAAAAGCGTTCTCCTTGACAAGTTGTTGTGTACTCGAGCAGTGGCTGTGGGTCCTGGCAGCTCTGCTTAACGATGCCTGAAGGCTGAGCAGAAAGTGTTTGGGGAAGAGTCTTGGTTGGAAAGACCGGCTACTATTCTCTTGCTTTTCAAACCAAGCTGATGTAGACACACACAGATGGGCAAAGTAGTCATGTCTGTGCACGTCTGACTTAAAGCCTTCAATGAAACAGGAGTCATTGTGAAATGGAGCTGCAGTCCTCAGTAGTGTTTGCTCTAAACATTAGGGAGGGAGAAGTCATCTTACACTGTTTGACGTATATTTTGGTTTGAGTACTATAGTTGTAAGTTGGGCTGAAATGTGTGTGTTTGAAGAGCATAACCACTTCATCTAAAACCTCAGGTGGGAGTGAGATGGAGAAGCATTTTTTTCTGCAGTTCCCTTCATGTATTGAGACGTGGAGCTAGGGAGCTGCCAGGGGCTTGTGTGCAGCGTGCATGCTCTGCTCTGGTCCTCAGCTGTGCAGGCTGGAGCTGAGCAAAGAACCAAGGCTCTCTATGGCACTGGCATCCTGAAAGCCTCAGCTGGCAGGCAGCTGCTTGAAACTCATTGCCATCCCAATCTTACAGACTGACTGGCACAAGAAAACTTACAGTGCTCTTTGGACTTAAAATATGGCCCCATCAGCTACAGAATGGTAGAAAGTGAGGGGTACAGAATATTGATCAAGATGCAGGGGTGTATAGTGAACCACTGAAGTATCTGAAGTACGTAGCATGCGAAGCATGAGGCCTGTTTTCTGTGTGCTGCTGTTCCAAAGCAGCAGGATTTGGGACAGGGATGCCAGGAGTCCTTTTGCAACAGGGATATTAGAGCGCACTGTGTGGTTACATTATTTATGAGCTGGAATCTTAAAATGTAGTATTTTTATTTGAGGACATAGTTTTCTTTTGATTTCTGTTTCCATTTTCCAGATTTTCTGAGGTCTAGAGAGTAGCAAAGAGCTTTCAAACAGGTGTGCAGAGAGGTGAGGTTTACTAGCAGTTTTGGACACAGGTGCAGCTGTGTCAGAATTGTTACTGGAAGGCAGGCAACATTTTCTCTATCGGTTTTACTGTTGTACTATCTTGGTGGTGAATAAGACTCTTTAAGCTGGCACATACTTTAAGAATAAACCATAAAGCAACCCTACCATCAGGTAAGAATCTATCTTTATCCAGATATGGAGTTTTATGTACTACATTGTCTACTGTTAAAAATACCATTCAGCTGTGTAGAGTCCTAATTCATCCTTTCTTTGTGATGATCTAGTAGAAAAACCTCTTGTACAATGGCAAGAAATAATAAATAGTCTGGTTTGTATCTTCAGAAATACTGGTTAACCCCATCATTCTGCATCTGAAGAATTTGATGGACTTGATCTGTAACTGTACAAGACATATCTAAATCTTTACAGAATGACTCTCAAATTGTTTTTATTTAATTAAATCATTGAGAGGTGTTTGTACTATTGAGTGACCTTTAATAAATACTCTGCAGTTGTATAAATTCTTTCATCCAAAAATCTCAACATAATTTACAGTGATATTATTTCTTTAACTGGGAATGAAGAGGAGCACAAACTCACTGTTAGGGTGCTTGGTGAGTAAAATTTTGTGTAGTTTGTTACTAATGCTGATAATGTTAATTTATAGGACAAGTGGGTTGGCTTCTCAAAAACATTTTTTTCTTAAAGCATAACAAGCAGAGAAGAATGGTTTACTGATCTAATTTGTTGCTGTCTGGATCCTCCACAAATCAGAACATTTCCCAAATTAGTATGTTGGCTTGCTTGGCACATTACAACAGTAAATTGTTCACTGATCAGCACGGGCCATTCTTTTCTCCTCTGTTAAGCTCTACCCAAAATCCTTTCTGCATGTGCCAGGAGTAACTGTCAGTTTCAAAAGGAATGCAGTCTCTTAACTTTTCATAGGAGATACCTCTTGCACTTCAGAAGAGCTGCTGTTTAAAATCAGCTTCTGTTTAAATGTTTCAGGAGCACCCTGGGGCTGTATGAATCATTCCAGCCATAACTGTAAAAAGCACTACATTTTGGGGATGTATTCTGCAGAAAGGACAAGGCTAAGATCAGCCTATCAGGCAAATGGCTATTTCAAAACAGGAAAGCAAAAATCTATATTATTGAATGAGTAGTCTCTACAGCGAAATGCTAGCTGGAAAATTAACACCTCACAGTGGTATTTATCAAGAGTAGATACAGTAAGTGGCACAAGAATATTTGAAGATCTGTACAGAATGGTCTGGACAACAGTGAATAATTAATTTACTAGCTTTGGGTATCATTGATTGAGATATATATATATATGCTGCTTTGAAAGTATTAGCAGAATAATTTAGCCTAGAAAAACAAGTGTACACGTGGCAAAATAAGTCTCACTTCCATTTTTCAGTATATTAAAAATAAATGAACTGAACCATAGGTTAATAAAGCTTCTTTTGCAACTCTAGGATAAAAAAGTATTGTATTCTTGGTAAAAAGTACTTCCTTTGGGTTTAAGGTATTGTAATGTGTTTTCTAGGAGTGTTTTGAGACTTCTGTAGCTATGGCATTGGAAAAGAGAATTGCTGTTCTGTTGGTTTGGATTAAAGAGCTGGCCAGATGCAGTCTGCTGTGAAGTACCTGAGATTAGATTTTGTATCAAAATGTAAAAAGTACTGATTCTTGCCTTGTGGATTTTGGGGCCTTTGCTAGCATGGACTTGACCGTTTGGCTCTGTTGGTGTGATGGGTGTTTTTGTTTCCTCTTACAGAACTGCATCTAAAAATATGTCATTTCCTAATATTGATTTCCGTTAAGCAGTTGTACTAATGTGTGTGCGGATGTTTGACTGTGTTTGGAAGAAGGGGGAAGGTCAGTAGGATCAAGAATATAAGCAAGGGGGGTTTATGGGACGCTCCCTGTGTAGATGCTGGCATAAAAATGTATTTGGGTCTTTCCATGTATGGATCCTGCCTGGTTTTCACTGTCAGCCAGTGAATTTCTGAATTACTTTGCAGCTGTATTCTTCTCATTTGTTTTCTACTCTCAAGGAGCGTGGCGATCTGTTATGAAACAAGGAACAGCAAATAGAAATGATGAGTGGTGTTGTCGAGTTTACTGGTAGTGTCTGTAGGAATGGCAGTCACTCTTAGAGAGACTGCTTTTCCTTCTTAGTGAAGGTCGCAATTTTTAATTTTCAAATGGAGCTAAATGTGCTTTGCTTCTGCCTGTTCAGCTGTTATTGCTATCCTCCTCAAGAGTAGGTCTATGAAACACACCTTTAAAAAACAAGGCAAAACAAGATTGCAGATGTGCTGGGAACAAGTCATGTCTGTAATGCCCAAGGTTGTTTGCTCAGCAGCACATGCATGGGTCAAAGGTCTGAGGGAAATGCATGTTTATCCTGGAAGTGCTCAAAAGTGGCAACCAGCTGTTGCCAATAGCAAGCACATTACGGCCGTGTGTAGTTGAATTCTCTGTGCTTTCCTCATAGCTCTTTTCACGTTACTCTTGTAAGCCATGGTAAATGTTGGGTAGCCTTGCACTGTGTTATTGGTGCTGCTGAAGTTAGATCGGCTGGCTCTTAGACCTTAGCTGGGTCTAGCAGAGCGTGTGAGAAGAGATCACAGCTCATATTTACTTATCCGTGTTTGTTTAGTGTGAAACAAACCTTAAGGGGAAAACATGTTATTTTCTTGGCCAGAAATGCTAAAATAAATTTGCTATGCTTTTTTCTTAAATAGCCAACTCTTGTAGCTGCTGCTACAAATATGGCATAGTTATGCAAGTCCCTGTAAACTTTTCATCCACTTGACTTACTTTTCTGCTAGAGAAATGTTTGACAATTATGTCGTGTAGCTCCAGAATATTGCTGAAGAAGTAGGTTTCTTCTTTTTCTCAGCAAAGCTGTTGTTCCTGCATATAGTGGAAGAATACTTCTGTTGTCAGATCAGATACAGTCTTAGTAATAGCCGCAATACTGTTTGCGTAACTTGCAGCCTGCAGGAACATAGGTTGTTAAAAATCCCTGAAAACAAATAATTAATTCCAGGTTCTGCTCAAGTGAGAATTTGGGGAGTGGTGAAAGATGGAAAAAACGTACGTGTGAGAGGAGACATGTAAAATTAAGTGTGGAGGGGGAGCAGTATGTAGCGGAAGCAAAGGCGCTGGGTTTCTTGGCATAGTCTCAAATATGTATTTTGCAAACAGAAAAATCTTGGGTTTAGGTCTTGCAAGCTGAAATTACCAAAGTTTGTACATTCCTACTTATTGGAAAGTGTGATTGCTGCTTGTGGAGAAATTTCTCGTGGATATACGATGTGTTTCTGTCGGCCTGTTTGATCAGTGTTTCGGTACCCGCACGGAGCGTAAAAAGAGGCTCCTTCAGCATCCCAGTTGCATGGGCACTTGTGTGACTTGGCTTGCCTGTGAACCTCCTACACCACTCCTTACTGGGGTGACGCTCTTCCAAGCGATCGGAATGCCTGTGTGTTCAGTTACTTTGAAGGAGTGAGGGGACCCTGTGTTAGTACATACACCCAGTGACACATCTGCTTTTGCAATTAGGTTTATGGCTTGAAGAAAAGCCTTACTCAAGCTGTGGATCCTGTTATACACATTTAACTCGGGGCTAGGATGGCTTTAACACAGAATAATTTGAAATCTGTATTTTAGCGTGCAAGTGACTTTGGCTGTTGAAGTGTGTGTTTGCTGGCTGTTCGTGTACTTGTTCTCTGAAACATTTATTGGGGATTATGTACTGGGAAGGTACGTGCCTTCTCTACACATGCAGAGTTTATAGGCCCGTGGCACCACAGAGCGGTACCCTGTGGGAGTGGGCTGATGCTGGCAGCTGAGAGGACACTGCTTAGCTCAGAGTGCCAGCGTTGGTCTGGTGTGGGTGAGCTTCCCTCTGGTATGTTTTAGGAGAATGGAATGAGTTTATTTTGTTCAGATGGTGGGTCTGCTGTCTTCTTATTGTTTCTGTGGATGTGTACCTAGTGTAGGACGCTTCCACCTGTCTTGTTTTTCCCCTACAGTTTGGAAGGGGAAGATGGTAGGCCTGGAAAAGAAGCAGGAGTCTCATAGTTTGGATGTATGAGTGAAGGAACCATGGCTTGGATTAGTTCGGGGAGCTGTTAATCTTCAAATGCTGCATGAATGTGGGAGTAGCAGCTGTAGCATTATGGTGTTATATTGGCTGTTGATACTGGTGTGAAATGTCTGTCCCTCTTACTGGACTTCTTTCATGCCTTTTAATGGTTTAGTTATGGTCATAAATGAAACTGATGTACTTTAGACAGTGAAGGAAATAGAGGAGTGACATTTCCACACAAATATTTGTTGTGCACTCTATTAAAATTCCTGCATTGTGGGTTGTTTTATTTTAATGGCTTTTATTGTGTTGATGAAGAGTGTATGCTTGTTACAGTTACCTTTCTAACAAGTAGTGCCTTCAAATACTGACTGGGAGCACTGCACTTTGAGATTGGGGGGTGTGTGAAGTGGAATATGAACAACTGTTTCCATATTTTTATTACTTCCATGTTTGTTTTCTAAAACATGAACCTAATAGATGATGTGTTACTCCTTTTATTTTTCATGAAGTTCCAACGGGGGTGGCGTGCGTTGGGGGATAGAAAGACAAGCCCTGAAAACACAAGTTTAAATCTGATTTTAAGAGTTTTTCTATGAGTTGAATGGCCTGAAGCCCAGGTGCAGGATGTACTCGCATACTTGAGCCTGTAGAGTGATCGTGTCTGCAAAACACTCATCACAGCTAACTCACTGTTGGTTGTAGTAGCAACAGCAGTTGCTTCTTTGCTTTGCTGGCTTGTTTTGCTGCAGGAGCTGGGGTGGTGCTGGGCAGGGAGATGGGCCAGGGCCCTGCTGTGTGGGGGCTATTGTCACGTGAGTGAGATTGCGGCATGGGGGCAGCAGGGACAGACAGACCGCTCTTTCTGAGCCTGCAGGTAGTTGGGACTGCTGGGTCACCCCTGCTTTATTGCAGCTGCCCTTGAGTGGTTGTCTTGCTGCCATCAGGACCTGCACCTTAACAAACTGTGGCTGCCTGCAATGGTGAGTATCTGGGTTGTGCCCAGCTGACTGTGGTGGGACTTGGACCACTTCAGGGAGCATACGCAGACAGGGGGGCTGTGGGCAGGGGCTGGGCTGCAGCGCTAGGGCCTCAGCTCCTGCTTGTTTCTTTAAATGGCACGCTTGTCGCTTCTTGACTGAAACCCCATGTTGTTTTAAGAGGATTTCATGCAGTAACAGGCATTGCTGTGTTAGAAAACCCGAGTGAAAATCCCTTTAACATTATTCCTTCCATAAGTTCATAATAGATTAATTATAAAACGAATACATATTTTACAGTATTGCTTCATGCTCAGGACTGTTCCTGGCACAGAACGGACTTTTTGTTCTTTCTTTTAAACCTGAAGGAATGTGTAGCTTGTAACAAAGAAATTAAAACTCTGTACTGCACTGGCTTCACTTGGTATTTGACAGTATGAAAAATGTGAGGTATCTGTCTCCTGGTTAAAACCAGAGAAGGGTGTCTGAAATAGAAAACTGTATTTTGAAATAGGAGTTTGGAGCAGACTGGATAATTTCTTGTAGGAAGAATGCTTTCTACCAGTGAAAATGAGATCTGCAAAACTTATTTCAAATCCAGACAGGCTGGGCCCTGGACAGTGAGGGAAAGGGTTTATTTTTCCATGTGACTTTCAGAAAGTCAATAATAAGTGGCCTTTCCAGAACAACAGGTATCTTTGTAGTTCTAGTTTTGCTTTGTAGCTCACCCATGTCCTTATGCCACTTTTGGCTTCTTTTCCCAGCTTCTATCATAATTTGCTTCCTAAAAAAGGCTGAAGGAATAAAATTAAAATCGTAGTCTTTCAAGTGCCAAGCCTCTGGGCAGCAGAGATTAATGATGTACTTGACTATGGCTTTGGGCTGGTAGTTGGAAAATGCGACTTGTGGAGTAGCAGATTAGTAGAATCATCAGTCACTTAAAATAGCTGTTAATAACAGGCTGGCAGTGATGCGTATCTCTGTAAAAAGCCTCACAAACAAGTTCCCTGCTGACAATGTTATTGGCTGTATTTTGCTGGGAGAAGGTGTTTTTTTGAAGAAGCCCAGTCCTGTGGTTCATCTTCAGTTCCTGTTAGCAGCCCAAGGAGGGACAATCTCTCTGTGCTGATTAGCCCGTGGTGCTCCTGTCCTGTGACTTGTTTCTGTTGCCTGAAGACAGATCCAGGCACAAAGCAGAGAAGGTGCCGCCTGTATTCAGACGTTGCATCTGTCCCATTGACTGACTTTAGTTGTGATGAAATATTGTGGGAGTTAACATGTTCCCACCCTCCCCTTTCATAAAATCTTAAAACTGTCTGGAAGCTTTAAACATTTGAGACACAATTAGTTACTGTGACTGTCATGTGGTAGTAAAATTTAATCTGAAAATGAGCTAGTGGTTGTTATGCTTATTTCTTCATTTTGATCAGTGTAGTGGAACACTTTGCAAGCAAGTTCCAGGAGTGGGAGAGGGAAAGGATGCGGGAGGCTGTCCAGGGAAGAAGTTTCATGTAATTTACCTTCATCACTTCCCAGATTTGCCCCCCTTGCGTGTATGGAGCCTTTCTGAAAACACAGTGAAGTGCGAAGTCTGTGGCGGCAGCATTGTTATCTGAGAACAGCAACCTGAAGTTGGACATTTGTGCTCAATGAAGGTTGCAAAATTGGAAATTACTTACACCACTGACTATTTTATTTCGCCTGTATGTGGAATGGCTAATGGCTTGTTACCCAGGAAACACTTTGAATGATTTCTACTCCAGTCTATTAAAGCTCAGGGCTGGCACTGTTGACGTGTTGCTGTTACTTTTAAAGAAAGGCTGGCAAAGATGCGGTGCCTTGTTTGGGGTAGAAGATAGCATGGGAAAAGGGAAAGAATTTAGGGCTTGAAGAGAGTGCTGGGAGGTAGCAGAGTGTCTGAGCTCTGTGCAGACTTTGGTGGGCTCTGTTTAATGTACTCAATGGAAGCCACTTCCCTTAAACAGGATTTGCTTTCAAAAAATGTTGAAGATGTTCTCCCTCCTTTGACTTGATTTCTTTTGAGTATTTATTCTAAAATAGAACTGTAATGAATCGCCGACAGTTCTTTTCTGAGGTATGTTGTGAAAATCTTGTGTTGTCCTTTGGCAGTTCCAGGCTGTAAAGTGAGGAACAGCATTTCACTGGGGAGTGAGGGAACACTTCCAGGAGCTTGGAGGTTTTCTGTCTTTCCTTTGGTACAATTTTTCTCATCTGAACTGCTGAACTGCAGCTTTCCTTTTGGAAAAGACCAGGGAAGTTTCATGGGCAACATTGGAGGGAGTTCAGATAGCTGCGAGCAGAAACTGCTCCCAGTTCTCACTGTTGTTTTCATTAGCCGGGAAGGAGCACAGCCACCTACTAAACTTCTCAAAAATTACTGATGGAAACAGGGAGGGTTTTTAAATCTTCTCTTTGTTGCTTAATGCTTTGTAGTATCTGTTAAAATGGAAAGTTACTTCTGGTGTATTTTGCTTTCGATTTTAATAACTGTAATGGGCTACTTTTGATTAAATGAGGTCATGGTCTTTCTCCTTCACGTTCACCTGGCTGCTGTTGCTGAGTGCTGGTTAACAGCAGCCGACAGACCGAGACCTGGTGCCTGTCTGACTGTGGGCAGGGAGTTCCCACTTCCTTTCACTTCTTTGAGATGTGTGGGTTTGTAAAGTATGTTTTTGGCATACTTCATAAACCGTACAAACATAAAATGTGCTTGTATGTATGTTATAAAACATCCATCCATCCAAAGGTCAGGTTCAGCTCTAGGTCAGGTCAGTAGGATGTCTCGATGCCTTTCCTGAGGCTTGAGTAGTGCTCAGCAGAACTGATGAAAGAGTTTTTCCTGCCTTGGCTCTTCGTTTAGGTGTAATGTAATACTGCAGGGCGGTAGGGTGGATGTAGCTGTGTCCCAGGGTGATATGGGGCAGTGATGCTGTGTGGGTCCCTCTCTTGAGAGAGGGGCTCATGCCCATCCCTGTTGCATGTTGTGGCTGCACCTCTCATGTGCAGGTACAGCTGAGGTCATCAGCATCTGCATGATGCTGGCATCATCCACCAGAGCCAAAATTGCGTCTCAGTGAGGTCAGTTAGTTAAACTGGCATTACATGCTGATCCTGGAGCTCTAATCCTATAGGATTATCTCAGGTTTGGCCACGAATATGGGGCTATAAGGAGGTAAATCTCTCCCTGGAAGCCAACAGGTGTTCATAACTGTCAGTGAGACTTTAGTCATTATCGCCTGTCTCCCTCTTAGAAGTAGTTAAGAGAAAGCAGTAATTAATCTAATTCTAACCACTAGAGCAACAGGGCTGATGTATTTGGTTTGAAATTAGAATTTTAGTTTGAAATTGGAAGGCACATACTTTAATTATGGGGCATAACTGGAGCTAAACAGCATTGTAGCTTTGTGCCAGGCTATGAGACAATTCTGATTTCTTTCCCCATCATTGTCTCGTCTTTTAATTTACAGAAATGTAACGAACTATTAATAGAAATTCATTTTACACCCGTGCAGTCAGATTGGCTTAGGGGAAACCCAATTAGTTTATGGTATATACTTAAGCAAGATAAATGGGGAAAATCATGAGTCAAGTAGTTTTAAGCATCTGATTCTGTAATTTACATGAGAGATAGTATTTTTGTGTGTGTGTGCCTGACTTTCAGCTCACATGGTAAGTATTAGATCATAGAACGCTTCAGGTTGGAAGGAACCTCAAAGATCATCTAGTTCCAGTGCCCCTAAGTAATCCTAACTACAATGGTAAGTAAAAAGCTGAGGCTCCAGCAGGAATCGATGCTCAGACGTGTCTGTGTTCAGTAACGTGTGGCTGAGCTGCTGGTCTCTGCATAGTGACAAGGCAAACCTGCCATGGGATAGAGCAGTCAGTGAAATGTCCCTATGTTGGAGTCTCTGGCATTTGCATCTTTGAGTGTGTGGTCTTGACAGTTGGGGCATTGTTTTGGAATCGTAACTATGGACCCTAAAGCTTGACTTTGGGTACTCAGATCTGGCTTGAAAGAAGCAACTGTAGCGTAGCCCTTGTACGTCTTCAGGGAGAAGTGTCAGTAAATAAAATGAATATTGTGATCATGGGTGGAGACCAGTGAGCTGACTTTTGTCAGTCTTCGTTTGCAGAGGAAGTTAATTGGGTTTAATCTTGGTGTTTCATCTGCCAATATAAGGAGATAGTGATAACTAGGAGTGGGTCCTCTCACCTCTTTCCTTTTGCAGAAAGAGGTTTTGCTTGCCAATGAGAAAGCTAAAATGGAACACACATTACTGCAGATAAGACTAAGGAGTTTTGGGCATAATGAGCTCAAACTTGATTAAAATTCTTTTATTAAAAGACAGCTGAATAAGTAGCCATACAGTAATGAATGGAATGTGTCCTCAGTCTGGAAGGACTCGCTAAGCATGTAGCACAGCTAAGTGATACACCTTTTATAACATACCACGATGTGACCATAATCTTGATGACAGTTCAGCCAGAGGAAGGACCTATTGAGCCATCAGGGAATAAAGAGCACAGCCCCCAGAAGGTACAATGGAGAAAGATGTGCTACCTGACATAAGGTGCCCCAGACATTGAATGGCATCTCAACCTGTTGAGATCAACAGATGAAAAATGCAATTGTTCATCCTTCCCTAAAGATAAAAGCGTATCCAGAGGATGTAGCCTAGCTATCCCACAGAAAAGCACAAGATCATAATTTGCTTGATCTGGCACCACTGCTGTCAGTAGTCTGCAGATGGCTGAATTAAACCAAATCAAGTTTTCCAATTTCAGAAACTTTTACTTGTGCTTACAATGTTGAAACAAAGTTTCTGAATGAGTATCTGTAAGTGAAAATCAGTAAATCATTTTTTTATCTCCAGGCTTTGAATGAAAAAGCAGAAATAATGAAAGCTGCTGTTCATTACAAAATCAGTGCCTCTTCCTTAAATTTATGGTTGTTAATGTGAACAAAAAATTTAAATAAATCCCATTTGTCTTTCCCTGGGGGATAATGGAACTGAGGAGAAAATGTATCTATTCCCATGTTAGGAACAGCTCAGAAACAGATGCTTTGCAAAAGAAGTACTCTAAGAGATTAGAGTTAAATGCACTGTTGCCAAAATTAGAAAATGAAGTTATTAATGGCCTTTCTAAAAGCGTGGCTGTTTAGATTACAAACTGTAGTGATGATTGCTGTGTTTCTGGAAAAAGCTTTGAAAATGATGCCAGACATATGGAAGGGGAAAAGAAGGAAACACTTTAAAACCAAAACTCACCTGAAGTGTATGTCCTCATTTTGTATATGTAAATATTTTACCTTAAGATTTCACCATTCAGGAGGTTACCTTCCTGAGGACAAATTATAGATTGTGGGAGAATTTATTGCTATAGAAGTGGTGAAAACTTGGCAATACAGATGTAATTTTCTGTTGTTAAAAAGTGTGCTCTGTTCTAATGCATCAGTTTAATTTTGTGTCTCATTTCTTTAGTGACGGTTTCTTAAAAACAAAAATGCTGCACTGATCTTAACTGATCCAGTCTTAACTGTTAGGTATGAATAAAAGCAAGGTTTTGGCAAGTTAAGCATTCTGAGGGACAGCAGCGTGCTGCTTCCCACCACCACTGTAAAGCATGCAGAACAGCTTTTCTCTCAAGAGCAAAACTCTACAGCTGGAGCCTTAAAGAGAAGAGGGTCTGAGTCCCTCTTTGAGCCTTGTGGATCCAGCTGTAGTACCAGCTGTACCCTCCTTGACACTGTAGTGCTGACAGGGATCTCAAATGTTTTGTACCAGAGTCAGGAAGCGCATGGAGACTGGCCATCCATCCATCCATCCATCCACCTACCTGCTGTTTTACACTTAGTCACATGCTGTTTTCTCATCATTTTTTTCAGCTGAGCATGATGCTTCTTCCACAGACTGTTGCATCATGGTTGTTACTACTTTGTTAGCAGCTTAAAAGGCAGCTGTGCTTTGTGTGTGTGTGACACTTCAAAAAAATGCACAGCATAAGAATTTTTTTGGCTGAAAACCTTTATTTTGCAAATGCAAATACTCATGGGAGACAGTTGATCCTGGTGTGTGTGTGTGGGTATTGCTAAGAACATTTGCATTTGGTTGCCAGAACAGCATCCAAGGAGGTCTTGCTATAGTGCCCTTTTTATAGAAGTAAGTCCTTTGTGGGAAAATGTCCTGTTCTTGATGAGAGATTTATTGGAGAAAAACATTTTCAGCTTCAAAATGGAGTATCTGGCCAAATAGTGGGGAGGGGGCGTGCAGGTTTGCACAGGGTGTTCAGTGAACGCTTGCTTGGGGCAGAGGGGTCTTGCTTTGCTTCACAGGTTGGAGATACTGAGGTGCCCATACATTCAGCCCAACAGTGGCACAGGGCTGGTATAAAAGTAGAAGAAAGCCTGCAAGTGCTGGTGTTCTCTGTTCTGGGGGGCTGTGGTCATTTTGTTACTGAAACTTTTCTTGCCCTTACCAACAACTTGTAGTCAGGCAAAAAATACCCCACTCGACTTCCTGATCTTCTGTGCTTACCAGCCACTCAGCGCACACTGCAAGGGCAATAGCAGTAATATCACAGTAGTAATAACAATGTATTTACTGGCTTCAGGTGCAATAATTGCAAAAGTGGTTTATAGCCCCTCTCCCCCACCCTTTTATAAGGAACAGTGCTGTGCTGTTGCTTCTTACCCATCATCTAAATGTTTGTACATCAAACCTTGGCACCATGGTGAAAACACTTCCTGATTCTCTTGTCTTCCTCTTTTCTAGTATTTCCTCTGCAAATCCCTTGAAATTCTTTCTCTTTCCCTGCAGATTGCTGGTTGGAGCTCCACGGGAAAAAGCCTTTCCATCCCAGCAGGCCAACAGAACAGGAGGGTTGTACAGCTGTGACATCACATCTTCAAATACACACTGCACACGTGTCATATTTGATGAGGGCAGTAAGTGCTTCAGTGCTTTTCTACTGAAACAGTGTTCTGATTTTTCTTTCTTGATGTGGCCCTTCCCAGAGGCAGTGTATCAGACAGTTGCTTCTCTAGATTTATACATAACTTTTTGTGTTGGAATATGTTGTAGCTTACTTGCTAAGATAGCACGAGATGCTTAGATCTTGGTAGGTTTAGATGTTCTTATTTTTTTTTGATAAATGGATGTAACAAAGCAATAAGCTAGAAATGTTTAATGAAATGGATGTAGTCAGTGATAAAACGTACAGACACTGCCACCTGCAGACTGCCTCACGTACTGTGTGAAGTGCCTGGCCTGATGGGGACATCAGGGGGAAAAAAAAGAAAAAAAGGGGTAATGATATTTGAAATTCTGTTGTGGTTTTCTGCAGCTGACCCCAGGATGGAGAGTAAAGAAGACCAATGGATGGGTGTAACTGTCCAAAGTCAAGGGCCAGGAGGAAATGTGGTGGTAAGTCTAAAGCACTAACTTGCAAAACCCACTTTGGGTCTGTGGTCAGTGTTCTGAGTGGTCTGTGTTCCTGTGCAGCTTCCCCAGAGGTGGCCTCCTGATGTGTTTTCCTGTCATCTCCTAGAAGGACTTAGATGGCTCCTTAGTGAAGATGGGCACCTGAGATTGTAAAACCTTTAGTTAGGGTTCTGACTTCACCTTTCTTTAGAACCTTTGTAACTACCATCTAGGATGGACAGTTCATTTTCTGGGTGCCCACTTACTTTCAGTGATAGAGACCTTATTGGTTTTAAATAGCTCGAGCTACAGAAAGAGGGGAACATGGAGTGATGAGGTTGTAAGGACAGCCAGCTGCCATCAGCCTGTTTTCCCGGATAAACAACTTTCGTCTGGGGCTTTGGCTGACTGGCACCTACGAATTAATGTGGCTGTTGCACTGCAGTAAGGCTGCTAGCTGTTCTTGCCTGTATACAACCCAGAGAGAAAAAGCTTTCAGGAGGTATCAGGGAATGTTCCTTTTTTATCTCTGTCCCAGTTAAACTCCTGATGGTGCTGCAGGATGCCAGCTACGTCATTAAATAGGTGTGCAGTCAGGTTTCCCCATCTATTATATTCTTGCAGGCTAATGTCACTGTTTCCAAAACTGAAGTCAGGTGACTTAAGGGTGTGATTTTGGAGTTACTTAAAGATACAGAGGCAGTAATAACGTGCTTCAGTATGCTTCATAACCGGAAGGGAGGAAGAGTGGATGGAAAGAGTTCTGCTCATTGAATAATTAATCATCAGCTAATGCTATCTTGTCTTTTCTGAGAAGCAGCTCTTCTTTGTAAGTGGTAACTGGAAAATGCACTTACTAGATGAGGTGTGGGCAGCTGGAAGTCACTGTGCAGTGGGCAGGACTGTGGTGCTCTGAGCGTGGAGCTGCCTGGGTTTGGCTTAATATTTGAGCCTTGGTAGGAACCATAGAAAAGCTATGTCAGCTGGGAAACCGGGCTTGGTTGGGCTCTTCGCACACCTGCTACCTCTAGTTCTGCAAAAAATGCTTCTGGAAAAGGGGTTTGAGTGTTTGACCTCTTGTTACAGTGGTTTATTGGTCACACCACTTACTGACTGGTCATCCTTTTGTGCTAAATATTTTATTGGAATCCTGTTCCCAGGTGAACAGTGTAAAAGGTTTAAGGAACAGGCTGTGCTCAGTGCTGCTGCTCAGTCCCAGTGACAGTTGGCCGTAAGTGAAACGTGCAGCATAGGAAGTTGGATACCCCTCCCCTTTGCTGGAGTAGCTTTCAGCATCTGCTTTGTGGCACTTCTCTGGAAGGGGTGAGTTCTGAATAGTCTTGGGTAGATTGTAGTTGAACAGCCTGTGTGTCCTGCACAAGTGTGCAAGTCATGTAACTTGGAGAGCTGTGGGGAAACACAGCCGCCTCTTTTGTTTATGACAGAGGGTGGTTCTTGCTTCTTGAAGGCGAGGCATTAGGTGTCAGGGGAGGCCTTAGGGCTAAACCCTAAATCCCAGAGAGAACAGGGATGTAAACATGCAGCCTTCCTTGACCATGAAACCGTTTGCTCTGACTTGGAAGCCCAACTTCTCCCATACATGGCTCGTAGGGAACAGTGCACACTCTCTGCATTGCGACACAGACTAGCAGCATTGCTAGCATGAAGTATTGCTAAAGGAGACCAGCCTTCTTTGATGACTTGCATACATACAGAAAGCATCACTTACTATTTCTTCTGTCTTGCAGACCTGTGCACATCGCTATGAGAAAAGGCAGTATGTAAATACAGTGCAGGAAACCCGGGATATCATTGGAAGGTGCTATGTGCTGAGCCAGGATCTCACTATTAAGGATGATATGGATAATGGAGTATGGAGTTTTTGTGATGGTCGTTTAAGAGGCCATGAGAAGTTTGGCTCCTGTCAGCAAGGTGTTGCTGCTACTTTCACTAGAGACTATCATTATATTGTGTTTGGTGCCCCAGGGACTTACAACTGGAAAGGTACGACCTGGCTTCCTTCCTGCCTACACTTCCCGTTTCCTCTGAGACTGCTTACAAGGGCTGGCATCCTAAGTTTTATTTTGGGGGAGGGAAGGGTGTAACCGAGATCTGCTTCTGTTACCCCCTTGTCACAAAATGCTCTGTTCCTGTATCAAAGGTAGGTAGTTACTGAAGTGCCTTTTATTGGGGAGCACTTAGAATGGATAATGCAACTTCGCACATATGTACTGCAGTTTACCCCTTACTAGTCTTAATCTTAGGCTGGGGTTGGGTGCTGGCTTTGGGACTTCTGTGCTGGAACAAATCACTAAATTCTTTTGAAGTTTTTTGACCAGCCTTTTTTCTGCATTTGAGCAAATGTTAGATAGCTGCACCGAGGCCTTGGTCCTGCAGAACTCTCCACTTCATTCTTTGTGAAGTCTGTGAAAGTAGTACTTCCCAAATTAAATACTGGGGGAATGCAGGAAGATAACGGAACAGGCTGCTACATGTATTCATAAATCCATGTTTATGTAAAATTCCATGGATAATCTGTCTAAGAGCCAAGTATTCTGTATCCTCTAGGAGATACTACAAAACTTAAGGGAAAAAACCTGTAGATTTTCAGAGTTTATACTGAGAAGCACCAAAGCAGCCAGCTCTGTCTCTTCTTGAAGTGGTTCTTCCTGTCACACTTGATTACACCAACAGCTGTAAATTCTTCCCTTTTTAGAACATCTGATCCTCCAAACATTTTTTTTCCCTTGTACACCTGTGCCTAGTAAATGAACCATGTAAAATCTTTAAATTAAGCTCTGGCACAAGGTGTACTTTAGTGAAAACTTAATCTTCCACATATCTGTCAACAAAATCTGACCAAGCTGAAACAGCATATTGAGTTCAGGCACTGTTCCGCTTTAATTGTGGAGACGCACTAAGTATATGGGTCAGAAGAGTGCTCCTCTCTGTCATGGGAAAACGTGTCTGTGCTTGCCAAAATGTTAAACATGCCTGCTGATCAAGGGAAGCATGCATTCTATCAAACAATAGCTCTTCTCTCCTTAAATAATGTTTTCTAAATCTATCACTGGTGCTTGATGACAGTAAGTTGGGGTTGGTTTTTTTTTTTTTTTTTTGTATTCCTGTGTACTCCCCTCCCTTTTAAGAGAGGCTTTATGAAGTTCAGAGTGTGGGATGAAGGTGGTTCCCAGCCAAGGTGGTCCCATGTTTTTGTTGAGAATTTTCGTAGTATTCCATGTTCTCCAGATCCCTGCATGACCTCTGTAGAGCACTGCAAGATTCTGGCACACAACTAGAACTTACAAATCCATTGCCTTTTGAAAACACTTCAGTCACTGTCTCATTCATCATAATTTGTATTAGTTGGAAACCATTTATCTGTTACTTTTCTCCCTTACCATTCATTTGCTTTTATTTTATCATGTCATTTCTTCAGGGGTGGTTCGTGCAGAGCAAAAGAACCAGACATTTTATGATCTGGGTATCTTTGATGATGGGCCTTACGAAGTTGGTGATGAGAGCCGCCAAGATAAGAATCTAGTTCCTGTTCCAGCTAACAGTTACTTAGGTAGGATTAAGTACATGTGGTAAATCTTTCCAGGTCTATTGACACTTCTTAAACATTTGTGATCCCAGCCTGGTGCAATGATCTGAACTGGGAGGAGGACATCCTTCATTCTGTAACATGTTAACCATTTTGGGTAATTCACATCTCCCTCCACTTTTATGGGCCAGTTTGATGGGTAAGCTGGTTTTCTGCTGAGGTACCTATGAGAGCTGCTAATGTAATGAGAGATGTAAAAGCTGTGATGCAGCTCTAAGCTTCCGAAGGAGTGGTCAGAATCACTCCAGTGGTAAGTATGGTGTATGATCCATGGTCTCGGTCACAAGGCGGCTGCCATGTGGTATCACAGGGTTTATTGAAATCTGAGTTGTGGAATATAACTGTTGAGACTGCAGTTTCTTTCTCCTGCCAGAGGAGTGCAATTTTTTTATTCTTTTGAGTTTTTAAGACTGCAGTGGCCTTTTTATGGGCCTTTAAAATACCATCCTATGAGGAGTGTTTGTATTTTGTGTCTGTTGCAGGAGGTGAGTCTGTTGCGGGAGGTGAGTCTGTTGCACTTTGTGCCAGTATGAAAGCTGAAATACATCCTCAGGCCAGTGGTGTTACTGTGCACGAGGAGGTGTTGCTTGGTGCAAAGTAAAAGGCTATGCTGCATTTTTAGAGAGGCCTCAAGTGTAGAGAACTTTTCTGTTCTGACGCAGAGTCGTGTGGTGTATGGATCCACTGCTTTTAGCATGCAGGACAAATACAGTTTTAGTGACTTGAACGTGGAATTTCTGTGGAAGCAGTGGAAAGCTGAGCAGATTGAAAGGCATTGCTAATGTAAAAAGTAAAAGAGTCAAGAAAAGGGCCAGCTTAGAGCTACAGATCTGTTAGAAGAAATGCAACAGAAACTTTGGTTAAATAATCAGCTGTAATCACTGGGTGTAGAAAAGAAACTAATTGTAAAAAAATCATAAGAGCTTATGTTGGCCTCCACTGGTGCAATCAGAATTGGTAAGGAGAGGAGTGCTGTGGAAGTGCCTTTTGTGGTGAACAGAGCAGTGCTGACTTTTTGCAGTTTCACAACAAACGCATTTATCTCCTCAGTGTAAATGCCCCTTTGTGTCAGAATCAAACCCACGCCCGGAGAGGCCTGCTGCCCGCTGCTGCTGCTGCTGCTGCTGCTCCCTCTGTTCAGACAGTAAATAAACACAGTCATCGCTGCTTTGCTTAAATACTGTCTTTTTCTCTTCAATCTTTCACTGGTGTTTACAGGTCTTCTGTTTTTGACAGCTGTATCTGATACTCATCCAGATCAGTTTGTGTACAAAACATTGCCTCCCGGCACACAGGTGGACAGATCCGTGGATGTCACGATGAATAGCTACTTAGGTTTGTGGTCACTTGAGGTGGCAGCACCTGGTCAGACGTAATCTCCAGACTTTTGACATGATCCTCTCCCCTCCATCCTCCCCATCTCAAATGCATTGCAAGTAAAAGCATGTAAGAACAGGGATTCAGATGCTGAGTAGCTTGCAAAACAACGCGGCTTCAGGGAAACACTGATTTGTCATGCATTTCTCCAAACCCTCTCATCCCTCCCCCAGATGGACCTCCCTGAATTTTTCTGAAACTGTCTCATCATGCCTTGCTGTAATTGAGAATTTTCATAGTAGTGGTGAAGTGTTTCAGAGGGGAGATTTCCATCTGCTGGCTAGTGCCTTTCTTCCTTACAGTGTGCACCATGTTCTACTTCAGCCTTTATTTGATCCGTTGGTACATGTGCACTATTCCTGTAACTCAGTTTTTTGTGGCTTTTAAAATGCATTGGCTTTTATAAAGCCTAAGCAAGACTTAAATTTGTTTGAACCTGTGCTTTAGGGCTGCATTAAATCAAAGTAGCCAATTTCACCATTACTGTGTAAGGTGATTCTCAAATACTGTATTACATCATTCTCATTCCTGTGAAGTACCGTGCGCCTGCTGTATGCTGTGCATGTTTGCAGCAGAACGATGCTGACCTGTACTTAGGAAGTTTCAGAATGATTTTGCCAGAGGTGAAACACTCGAGCTATATTCAAGTGGTAAGGTGTAGGCTGTTCTAAGCTGCTATGTTTAAAAATAGTCTCATATTTGGTGTCCGTGAAAAGAAGATCTGAGTGAGCAATGAAAGAATTTGTTCAGTAGGGGAAATACTTGAATATAATGTATGGAGGAGGGGGGACTTGTGAATGTGCCCGTCCCAACAGAAATGGAGAATTCCCAGCGTATCATAATTTTAGACAAAACTTCAGTATACCACTTTAATATAGCAGGGGAATGTATTTTTCCGATGACCAATGCAAGTTTCTTTGTTTAGATTTTATTTCTTCCTCTGTTAAAGGTTTCTCTTTGGACTCTGGCAAAGGAATTGTCTCCCAAGATGAGATGACTTTTGTGTCTGGTGCCCCAAGAGCCAACCACAGTGGAGCAGTCGTTCTGCTGAAAAAAGAGAAGAATCAAAGAGCGCTTTCGCTTGAGCACATGTTTGAAGGAGAAGGGTTGGCCTCTTCTTTTGGTTATGATGTGGCTGTTGTGGATCTCAACAATGACAGGTATGGCCTAGGTTGACTCCTGCCTCCAGTGTAATGATGGACAGCAATCTAGTTTAATTCCACTTTGTTTTTTCACCTAAGAAGTAGAAGGAATGCCAAATCCCATCTTGCATGTCTGCTGGAGGAAATGGTGACCATCTTGGAGAAACAGACAGGACACAGGCTATATTTGTAATGATAGGAAAGAGCTTTATTTAAATTGAAACAGTTAGTGTAAATAGGAAGAAAATCTCATACCCAAAGCAGCCCTCGGAGACCTTGTGTGTCGCACAGGGGATGTGATCAGCTTGCAGTTGGTGGAGCTGTTGCTGCTCAACCAGCTTAATGTACTTTTTAGTCTTTGTTGAGCAGCGCTTTGGCTGCCTGGCCATGAGGCCACAGCCTGACCAGGTATTTTCCACAGTTCTTCTGTAACAGCGCTGCTTTTTCTTTCTTCCATTCCAAGATGGCAAGACATTGTTGTTGGAGCCCCACAGTACTTTGACAGGAGCGGAGATATCGGCGGAGCTGTGTACGTCTACATTAACCAGCAAGGGAAATGGGAAGGAGTGAAACCCATTCGCCTGAACGGAACCACCGACTCCATGTTTGGCCTTGCAGTTGAGAACGTTGGGGACATTAACCAGGACGGATATCCAGGTGAGTGCAGAAGCATTCCAGTGCAAGTGTGACTTCCTTGGCAATGCCAGAGTTGGAATGTCTGGGCCCTACCGTGGCTGCAGGAAGAGTCAGCGTTACTTCAGATGTTTCAACTTACTTTCAACAGATATTGCAGTCGGGGCGCCGTATGATGGCTTTGGCAAAGTATACATTTACCATGGATCCGGGAATGGGATAAATACAAAACCAGCACAGGTAATGGAAGAACCTTTTCTGTGTAGAATTAATCTTGTGCAAACATAAAGGAATGACAGGGCTATGCATCTCCTCCCTTTCCATTGTCTTTGGGGTGGTGGGCATACAGAGAAGTCGAAGGACCCTTCAAAGGACACTGCTGACCAGAGGCATGTAGTTGTACAAGAGTGTTTTTTTTGTTTTGTTTTTGTATTTTTTTGGAACACATGTGGGGATTTTAAAAGAATGTGTTATCTTTTGCTACTCTGAGTCACCTTAATAAAAAAATACTGGCGCGTTCTGTTCTCTTGAGGGACCACTGCGTACAGCCTGCAGGGCGAGCATGGAACCTCCTAGAATATTTATAGAAAACCTTTTCAGTTTCAAGTGCTGATGCTGCATAAATCCTACAAATACGATATGCTAGGCAGCATGTCTGTGCAGAACAGTACCTTCTGGTGCTCACTGCTACTGCAGAGTAACTTCTTGGAAGCAAAGCAAACCATCTTGGTGATTCAGTGTCATCGACCTGAACACACAGGTCCTAATTTGTTGTCTTTTTTTTTTTTTTATTCCCCTTTTTTCCCTGGCCATAAGACAATGATGTTCACTTGTTACTTCACTTTTACAGCTTTTAAGTGTCTGAATTCCCTCAATCTGTTTGCTCTTTAGATTCTTGATGGTGAAAAAACAGGCACCCATTTCTTTGGTTACTCTATTGCTGGAAACATGGACCTGGATAAAAATTCCTACCCTGATATTGCTGTTGGTTCCCTTTCAGATTCAGTGTCGGTGTTCAGGTATTACATACAGAACTGTATCTAACCACACCACGGCTTTGGTTTGTTTTAAAAACAAACTGCTCAGAAGCATCAGAAAGCTGGTGGGCCTGGAGTGCATTTTTCCTTCTAGAAGTTGGGGGTGGGGTGGGGAAAGTCCATAAACTTGTTACTCTGCCCCCTTCTTCTCACAGAGCAGCTGCTTCACTGTCAGTGCCGGGTGGTGAGAGGGTGATGTGATGTGTAGTGTGTCTACACCCTAGGTTTGCCCTGTGGTAGCTTACTTGGATGCAGGTGTCCTTTGATGGAATTCAGGGTGAGAAGTCAGTCTTTGCCTTGAAGAAGGAGACGTGAACTGACATATTTGCTAGAACTTTTGTTTGCTGCTGTTAAGAGAAATCCAATCCCACTTTACTGAAGGTAAACCAAACCCAACCCCCTCTTCTGCAGCCCAGGGTCCAAAAGCTGGGAGGCACAAGCCCTTGCTGAGGTTGCAGGGGGTCCAAGAAAGCTGTGGAAAGTGCTGCAGATGGGATTCTTTAGGATTTCTCTAGCACATGCCTTAATTAGGGGTGAGGTCAGTCTTTTACAGACCTCTGCTTTTTTTCCAGTTTAATGCACTGTTGAGTCACTAGTAATGAGCAGGGAGAGGACTGTCTCCTCATCAGAGCTGTGCAGCCTGCACCAAGTTCAAGGCTCTCGTGGGTGCTGTCAGGTCCCAAAGGAGGAGCAGAAACTCCCAAAGCTGGTTATCTCAATTTGGGGGATGAAAGCAGCTCTTATCTTTCAGGCAGAATGACCGCTCCTACAGTTTTTTGATGATCCTGTCTCCAAGGTGTAGAGGATCTGTGTACATAATTGGAATGTGCTTAAATACACTGAAAAGGCACCCAACAAAACCAACTTGTATGTGTAAGAGAATGGAAGTTGGTCACAATAAATTAAGTGTTCAGCTTACTCAAAGGGAGCTTTAATCATTTGCTCATAAGGGCTGTACAGACACTACAAAGGTGAGGACAAAAACCTTTATGGGACGAACACTGAAAGGGGTGGCACAGTTAAGACATTTTCTAGAAAGGGAGGAGGCAAATTGGCTCACTGGCCATCCTAATGCTCCCATGCCTCTACCAGAGTGGGACCACAGAGGAGTTGGGAATGAGAACATTGTTTCCCACAGGCACACAGACTCCACCTTAAAGCTGTTGTGATCTTGAACATGAATGAACTTCAGCACCTATAGTTTTCATAGGGGTGGAGCTACCCCTGGGGTGGGAACCATCATGTTTAATCTTCTGGTTTTTATAGGCATAGAAAATGACAACCCCAACATCCCATCCACGTACCCTGCTCCCTGCCAGGCATTTAATGCAATTGTAGTGGGGGTTGTGACTTGCTCTGCTTGGCTTTATGTAGTTCTTTATTCTGTTTTTAACCATTATCAAAGCCAAACTCGGTGTCTTTGTTTTGAGGCAGTGCAGGCATCCCCAATTGATGTGAACTAATTAATCTGAACAGAAACTCTTCCTTTCTTTTTTACCCCTTCTTTTCATTTCTCTTTTTTTCCCCCAAATGAAGATCTCGGCCTGTGGTCACCATTAGAAGCAGCATTACAGTACAGCCTGACAGAATTGATCTAAAGAAAAAGAACCCTGAAGACCCTAGTGAAATATGGTAAATTTAAAAAAAAACATTCATCAGAAGTGTTGGTGTATTGAGTTTTCTGTTGTCAGAATTTGTTTGGTCAGTGATGGCACTAAAGTCATGCAGGTTAAGCAAATGGTATCTGCACCTGATCACCTGGACTTTCCGAATTTGCTCTGATTACTGTGCTAAAGACAAAGTGTGGAACATGTTCAGTTCATAATGCCCATTTCTGAAAAGGAATGTCACTTTGCCACTTGTAACACTTACAAGTACCCTACCTTGAGGAGAGATTTAAGAGCAAATGCCAGAAAATATTTTTTCTAATTGCTTATTAACCGTTTTTTCTTGCTTTGCAGTTCAGTTAGCAAGTGGCAAATCGCTGTTCTAGCATAACACCACAGTGTGTTGCTCATGTAATATTGCTGTTATTCTAAGACTGGTAATGTCAGTGCAGCCTGTCAAGTCTGTTGGGCCATGCCTTCTTAAATTAATTTCTTGGCACTTTTACAGGATGGATGTGAAAGCCTGTTTCCAGTACACTGCAAACCCCAGTGACTTAAATCCAAGAATAAGTAAGTTTTGGAGATAAGTAATTTTTGCCTGTTTGTCACCTGGTTGGCTTGTTTTTTCTTGAGAGCCATGAAGAACAGCACCCCAGTTACAGCCACTCACTTCAGGCTGTGACGCAGATTTAAGATGTGACTCAGTACTCAGGTCAATGAACTGTCGCACTGTCTGTATCAGGGTAATGCCTGCTTAAGGGTTTGCTGGTGTGCTAGGAAGTTCTGTGGCTGACAGACTGGAGCTTTCTAGGTAATACAACTGCCAGAGAGACAGCGGCTGCTATGGAGACCTAAACTGTGTTGCCCCTCTTGGTTACTGCTGCTTTACAAAATAGTTTTCAAGCCTGTTTTGTCTATGATTAGTCAGCATTTGTTCTCATTGGAGACTCGCCCTATGAAAATGGTGTTCTGTTTGAATGAAAATGGTTTTGTGGAAATCAGTAAGTGAAATAAATCATGTTACCAGGAGCCTGCAAGATTGTACTATATAGTTGAAACTGTACAGCATTAGTTTCTCACATCTCCTGTTTTTTCTATTGTTACACCACCTCAGAAAAATAGGATTTTGAGAGGAAATGAGATTTTAAACTCAAACCCTTTCCTCCTGTGTTGTCTTGAGTTTCTCAGTTACTTGTAAAATCCACTGGATGTGCTTGAATAAGGTCCTGGTTCTTCAACACGTCATGTCAAGCCCTTCCAGCTGTCAGAGGCAGCTCATGTGTGCCCGTTGGCACGCTCCTGAGGCCTGGCACGCTGGGTGCTGTTCCCAGGCTCACAGTGTTGAATGAGCTCAGTAATAAAGAGAAGGTTAAGCAATGCAGAGTTGAGATCTATTGGCATGTGCCTCAGCATGCACCTAGACAGCTCTGGTCACACTTGTGCTTTCACTGTTAACATTGCCCTGCTGGCTGCTTAGGTGGTATTTGGGACAACCCAGAATCAAGGAAGCCAAGTCGGAGTATTTACAGTGTTTGGTATCTGGGCACTCCTCGGGCTCCACAGCAGCACATTTGGCTGTTCCTGCCAGCCCTGTGTGCTGGTAAAATCACAGGGTGCTTCTGGAGTAGGATTTGGCAATTTCCTTAGGTCCATGCACAGGGTACCTGGCCCTTGACTGGAAAGGGACAAAGCTGTAAGGAGGAGAAAGTTCTGCAGATAACTGAAAACAGCTTGTGAAGCCCACCACTTAGATTATTCTTACGCTACAGGAGAATAATGTAAGATCACACTTAGAGAAATTGAAAGTCACTTTTAATAAGGCAAGGCTGCTTTTTTGTAGTGACAGACTTTATTTCTTCATGCAGAGATCAACTATACGTTTGAGGCGGAAAACGAGAGGAGGCAGTTGGGGCTGCCATCTAGGGTGCGGTTCAAGGACCACCTGTCTGATCAGTTCACCGCAACCACAGTGCTGAGGGGGCAGAACTCAAAAGAGTGTGTGATGACCAAGCTTGTACTGCAGGTAAGGCTGAGCATTTTACTTAGATCCCTTTTAAACAAAAGCATGCTCTTGGTTTAGCCTCGTGGTACCTTTGCCGGTAACATAAAACTCACCTCAATACAAAGTGTCACACAGCTAGGAAATGATGGTGGCTACCTAGGGCCTGGCTGTGCCCTGTGCGTGTGCCGCTTCCTCCTGTGGCCTTTCTACAAAGTATGAATGGAAGTGGCAGCCACTGTAGCCTGCTCTGGAGGCCGGTACAGCTGAACTCATTTAGAACAACACAGAGGGAGAAAATGCCAAAGATGGAGAGCTGTTTCCAGCTATCAAATTGAACAGTGTGACTGGCTAGGAAGAGAATGTGAACCGACAGCATGAATGGGCAGGACAAGAAAGATTGGGATGTGCTCTCTGACTTGGTTGCTATGCTGGCTGGCCCTTAAAGGTGGCATCGCTCCAGGAGCTGAACAAATTCTTTGTTGGTGGCTCAGCAGTATCGAGTCTCCAAGGTTGCTTTTGACCACAGGAAATTAAAGAGCTTGAACTTCTGCAATAGTGAGAAAGTGTGTTAATTTACTGTTGTGGTGTGAATTTCACTTGCCCCAGTTACCATCTGTTGTTCCCAAGAATTCTTGGTGGTGAGAGAAAGCCAGGGGAAGAACAAACAGTACATAAGGCGCGGCTCCTAGTTTCAATGCTGCAAAATGTAGCAGAGAAGATTTTGCTTTAATGCTTGTCCTAAAATTTATTTCAAAAGCTAGTCTGTATGTTGTATTAAACTCTCTGCACTGCTTCACTGTATGGTAACTATGCCATTTAACATATTTTAACAGGAAAAAATTAAAGATAAGCTGCGTCCTATTCCAGTATCAGTCAGCGTTAAAATTGCTGGCCTGGAATCCAGCTCACCATCCAGAAAAAAAGAGCGAGCACTTCCGGAACTTACACCCATTCTAAATTCAGATGAATCTGCAACAATGACCACAAAAGTAAGCCTTTCACACCACTGTTTCCACTTCAATAAACCACTGGATTTTGGACCAAAAAAAGCTAAATTATGGGGGTGGCACTGGACTTGTAACTGCTGGCTCATAATTTACATTGTGTTACAAACTTGTTGGAAATGTTGTGTCTCTTCTGCAACAAAAGTGAAACTGGTGTAGCTGCTAGGTCTTGTTTCTCTCCCCTGCAAGCTTAGGAGGAAATGTACTTCTGATTAAAAAGGGAAAACTGTTGTCTCTTGCTGTGAACCCACATCACAATGTAATGTGTGTGCAGTCTAATTCTTCCCTGGTTAGGATGCTGGAACAGCATTAGAGCTCTACAGCAGTGACATAAAAGGGAGGGAGAATCTTGGGAAAAAGATGTAGTTTCCTCAGTGCCTAATTGGGAATCAGAGTTAAGGATGCTTTTCTTCTGAGTCTCTCACTTAGAATTACCTGACTTTGCCTTTAGTCACATCTAAAGTTTTAAACTATGGTCTGTGTGTGTCAGAAATCTTGTTTTAACCTAGTGTCATGTGGCATGCAGTGAAAGTGCTTTGGTTTTCATTTAGGTGGAGTTCTTAAAAGAAGGATGTGGAGAAGACAATGAATGTCACAGCAATCTGAAACTCCAGTACCGGTTTTGCACGAGAGAAGGGAATGAAGACAGGTTTACTTACTTACCCATGTAAGCCTCGATTAACGCGTTGCTAAAATACAAATTTGTTACAAGCACTTGAAAGAACTTTTAGGAGAGGGTTTTGGGAGACAGAGCATCTCTCTGGCAAACACAGCCCTACTACAGAAGTAGTACTGACCTGTCAGGGTGAGGAAGGTGTGGGAGTGGGGGGACCAGCTTTAGAAAAGAGGTGGCATGAGTCAGATGGATATGAAATGGCCACAACTGTGCAGATGTAGGCTAAAAACATAGGAAAAAATGTTTCCAGCCCCTGGAGAAATGTGATTCTAAACCAGCCCAGCCATAGTTTACTGTGTTCGCTATTTTTTAATTAAATTTGAGTGTGAGTACGACAGCATGATGTACTACAGTGTAGTAGCTGAAGACAAGCAGTTGCAGAGAAATGAACGGAGAAACCGTTTTGCCATAACATGCACCTTTGGCATCCGTCCTGCCTGGAGGGCCAGTGAAGTTGGAAAGCAGGTGTAAAACAAACAGGAGGAAGTATGTTTACTTACAGGCAACAGTCAGGTCACCTTTAGCAGCAGGTACCACAGTCGGAAGCCAAAACCATGTATACTTTACAAGAAAAGTCAGTCAGTGAGTTACTCAGAGACAATTCATCACTGTTCAGTGTGAGCCAGGTGCTACTGCTGGCTCAGAAGTTCCGTAAACTCTGGAGTACTTGAGGGGTTCGTCAGCCCGTTTATCCTGTTAACGGCTGGTCTCATCCGGAGATGACACGCTGTTCTGGGAGAACCACCTACAATCTGCTTATGGTATTACAGCAATTCTTACATAATAGAGGGAACTATATTTGGGTTAAACCATAGTAAGGCCCAAACTTTACTGCACATTTGTTTTCCTAATACACGCTAACTACCCTCCTCTATACCCTGTTTCTGTAGTGAAAATGGCATGCCGGTGCTTGTTCTGAAAGATCAGAAAGATATCGCCCTGGAGATAACGGTGACAAACAATCCTTCTGATGCAAAAAAACCAGGAAAAGATGGTGAAGATGCATATGAAGCTAAACTAATCGCAACTTTTCCAGACAGTCTGACATACTCTGCGTTCAGAGAGATGAGGGCTTATCCTGTAAGTATTTTAAAGAGAAAAGATAGTAATGTCTTAAAACATTTTCAATGTATTTTTACTTTTAAATGTATTCTGTTTACTCAGGAAAAACAGCTAACATGTGGTGCTAACCAAAACGGTTCTCAAGCGGAGTGTGAACTTGGAAATCCTTTCAAAAGAAATTCCAATGTAAGTTGCACCTGTTTTACTCAAGTTGTAAATCTGATTTCTGACTGCAGTAGCCCAAAGTTTCTCTGTGTCATAACTGGAAATTTGATTTGGATCTTTTAAACTTTCCAACTTGATGAATATATTATTATATTTCACAACTGATGACTATATTGATGCATATACTAATATTTTAGGAAATGTTTACATATTCTATGGATGTTCTTTCTTGGCTAGGTAACCTTTTACCTGATCTTGAGTACCACTAAGGTTAATGTTGATACCACAGACTTGGACATTAATCTGAAGCTGGAAACGTAAGTTTTCTTTGTGCGGGCATGCTGTGGTTTTATACAGGTGTCAACATTTTGAATTATTTGATTGACAGAAGTAATAGTAAAGTGAAAATCATTAAATTTGTAAAATAAGCAGCATTGTTTCCTTTTCATTGTAGAACAAGCACTCAAGTTAATTTGGCTCCAATTACAGCTAGTGCTAAAGTGGTTCTTGAATTGCTTTTATCACTCACTGGGTAAGTGTTGGTAGGGTAACACATGGGAGAGCTGGGGATGGGATGAGAGTCATTGCTGCAGACTTCATTACAATCTGATTATTCTTCTTCCCCATCCCCACCCACCCAGAGTTGCCAAGCCTTCTCAGGTATACTTTGGAGGTAACGTCATTGGAGAGAGTGCTATGAAATCTGAAGATCATATTGGAAACCTCATAGAATATGAATTCAGAGTGAGTAATTTAGATTAATACGAACAGCTGCTTTTAACCAAATGAAAAACTTCTCTTTTTATGCATATAAATACTTAGAGAAGTTGCTGGATTTAAAATTGAGTTTTCTTGTCCCCAAATCTGGACTTTCTGCACACAGGATTAAGCAGGCACAAGAAGACTGCAGGAGCCACTCTGAATGTGTGGTTCTATTCTACTCTTTTGGTCTTCTGCCTAATTCATAAATCAAGGAAAAGGCTGAGAGAAACTATTTTGTTTCTGTAAAATCTTGTTTTATCAGCAAGGTCATTATTTTCTACATCATTAATGCAGGCCCTGCTGACTTTGTACATGGTACTTTGTCAGGATTAAAATCCTTTTCTGTCAATCCCTTACTTCCCTCTGTACCTGTGTGCATGTATTGAAGTAGAAGCAGTTAGAGCATCTGTTTTAGAACTTGCTCTCACGAACAGTAATGCTAAGAAAAAATAAATTGGGAAACAACTTCCAGACTTGAAAGAGCAAGAGCTGTTTATCCTTCTGTGTCAGTTCCTCTTAAATGTGCAGTTTACCTCAGTGATGTAACCCAAGGGTTTGTTAACTCTCAGTTAGAGTTGGTGGTGTTTCGTGTGTTGATTGTTTTTAGATACCTACTTTCATCTTAAAAGTTCATGTTAGGGAGTTTTTAAACAGAAAGGGCTTAAGTTTGTATCTACTTGCTCTCCAGGTGTGCTAGTTATAGTATATGCTTTGTCTCCGTACTCTTTCTGCTGTCACTTCATCTGCTTTTAAATCTCCTGATAGTTGCATGCTTAACACATGACCCAGTCAGTAACACTTTAAATCAAGAAGAAAATACCTTTAATTCACCCTTTAAAGAATGTTTGTTTTAACAGGTAACTAACCTGGGCAGACCACTGAAAACATTTGGTACCGCATCTCTGGACATCCAGTGGCCAAAACAAATTAAGAATGGCAAATGGCTGCTTTATTTGGTGAGAATAGATTCCGAAGGCTTGGAAAAGGTCTCCTGTCAGCCTGAGAAGGAAATCAATAACTTGCACCTTGCGGTAGGTTACTGTCTTCTGTCCCTGAACTAGTACAACATGAAAGCTATGCTATGTTGTGGTGACTGCTAGTGCAATATGCACTGCGTTCATGTGCTTTTACAGGATGAAATTGCTTTAGCAAGTCTCACCAGCATTACTGATGCCTGAGGGAGTTCTTGCACACAAAAAATAAACAGTAAATACCCCCATCAGGGGTATGTGTATGTGTTTCCAAGTAAATTTTTTAAAGGCTTTACACTCAGATTTACTGATCTACAAGTATCATAAAAAGAATTTCTCAAGCAAGGGTTTTTATAGCCCTTCACTGTGTCTGTCTAGCAAGACTTTTCTCCCCTGAACCCTCAGCCTTCATTTTTGTATTTTTTGGCTCATAATCCTTAACAGCATTTGGGAAGAAGTCCTGATTTTCACCAGTATGACTCCATGCATATAAGGACTTGTCAGATCACTACCTTAGTTCATAAAAATTCTTGTTGAGTGCAACTAGCAAACATTCAAAAAAATGCATCTACTGACTGTAACACAATCTCCTTTTTTTTTTTTTATGCAAACTAAAATGAATACCCTTTTTATAGAACAACAGTGGAAATAGCTTTGAAAGCTTTAGTAATCTAAAACCCCCTTGACCGATTAAACAAAGTAGTCAGTTGACCTTTTTTAGGTAACTCTTCTGACTCTACTGTTAGCAATACATGTAGGTAAGTAGGGGTATATAATATGATCTCACTTGTGCTGATCTTGGAACAAGGAAATAATGACTAAACTCTCATTTCTCCACTTTGATGGGGGCAGGATTAAGAGAATGAAGAGGTATTTATGATAAACGATTAAACTATTCTCCTTCCCCCACCCCGCTTCTTTTAGGAATCCCATAACTCCAGAAGGAAACGTGAGGTTGCAGAGAAGATTACAGACAGCAAGGCATTTTCTTTATTTTCAGAAAGAAAACACATGATTTTGGTAAGCATAGTGCACCACCTGTAGTAGTCAGATTCCTCCTCCTGCCCTCATAAGAGGGCTTATCTGAGCTTGGCAGGGTGAAAGAAGTTGTTTCTCTGCTTTGTTTTTATCTTAAATCAATGCTCTAAAAATTAGACCATTTAGATTATCTACTGATGAGAGAGAAATAGGAAAATTTCTGCATGGTTTTTATTTACGCATAGAAATTTGTACTTGCAGGACTGCAATGTGAATGCAGGCTGTGTGGACATAAAATGTCCCCTGAAGGGTTTAGACAGCAAGGCATCTGTTGTGCTGCGTTCCAGACTGTGGAACAGTACTTTCTTAGAAGTAAGTGCTCTTCCCTACCAGTTTTGGAAGGTTAGAGTTCTTTCCTGTTCTGTGTCTAATGTCTGTGTTTTATTTCTGAACAGGAATACTCTAAAATGAGCTACCTGGACATTGTTCTTAGGGCATCAATCAGCGTTCCTGCTGCAGCGAAGAATGTTAAACTCACAAATGAAGTTGCTCAGGTAGGTCCAGTGTTTAATACTCACCACAGTTTTTGGTTGTGATGGTTCCATCTTATTTTAAAGGCTGGGGAAAGAAAATACAAAACCTTTTAAAAACAAAAGCAGCTTAAAGTTCAGCTTTTAAACTGAGTTTTGAATTACGGATCATTCTTACCTTTAATCAGTTTGCAAAAATTCATGGCTGTTTTGAAAGGATGCCAGTGGGAACTTTTTTCTTCAAAAGTGCTTTGTAGTGAGAGAGAGAAAACATCTTGTCAGAGAAATGTTAATAAATGGCAGCTTTATATTAAATGTGGATGCTTTTGAAAGATTCCTTACCTCTTCACATGTTTTATCTTCTTTAGGTGCGTGTTACGGTGTTTCCTGCAAAACCAGTAGCACTTTATACAGGAGTACCTTGGTGGATCATTGCCGTGGCTATTTTTGCTGGAATACTGATGCTTGCTTTGTTGGTGTTCTTACTATGGAAGGTGAGTTTTTATTAATTTGGTTATTTACAATTCCTGGCCTACAACTGACAAGATAGCAAACTAATTAAGCAAATAAGTACTTATCTTGGTTTGTATTTGGGACTCAAAACAGAGCAAAACTGCCCAAACAATGTATTACCTTTTTCAGTGTCTCCAGTTTTGCAACATTTAGAAGGAAAATGGTTACAGGGCAAGACTTGTTACTAAGTTTTTCTGTTTCTACATCCTCAAAAGGAAGTATTTTGAACTCTGGGCAAAACTTGGGAGAAATATTCAGAGACTCTATTGTTATGGAAGTATGCAGCTAATTGGGACTTCTGCAGTTAGTTAACATGAAGTTGTACACCTGTCTACCAATGTTTTGGAAGGGCTTTGATCTCCTCATACCAGAAATACCATTAAACTGGTAGTGGATGTACTGAAAGGTATGGAATAATACATAGTCATGCATGTCAGTGAATTTCTGTAGTACGGGCTTCCGTATCTTAGAAATCCTGAAGCAGTACATGCCTGTGTGTAACAAAGGGTTAACAATTTGCAAAAGAAACAAAGTACCTGTTTTTCTAACTACCTTTGGCAATTTTACAACTAATTCTGGTTCCAAGTACAACAGGACCATCCTTTTAGCCTTAAGTTTTTACAGGCATAGGCAGTTAGTGCTTGCTGTTACCCAATAGCTGAAGGCTGTTAAGAAAGGAGAAGAGGAATGAATATTCTCCCTGTCACGTACTTGGGAGAAACTGCAGCGATTGGTGTTGCTGAGGAGCTGCTGCTTGGTGCAGGTTACTTCTCACAGCATCGTTCCAACTCCCAGAACTCTAAGAACTGCCCAGCCCCTGCTGCAGATCTTCCTGATGAACGAATACCCTGGGTGGGCTGTTAGTAACTACTAGTACTTTATGGCATAAAATGCTGCGTTTGACAAACATGGCAGCATCTTAGGAAGGACAAACATGGCACTTCAGGGACAGTGACATGATCTCTCTAAAGATAAATGCCTGTGTTGCAGAGATCAAAGCAGTGCTCATTTTTGTTCTACTCTGGTTTTGTCTGGTCTGGGCATTAGTCCACAAACAAGTTTCTGTGTAGACTTCCTTCTGCTCTTCACAGCCAGCTTTAGTTTCTATGGACATACTTTATAGTAGCTTTACTTAATAAAAAACATAAATGGATGCACTACAAATTTATCAGTTTACCTCTAAAATAGTCTTTACTTCAGGTCATTCTATTATTTTTACAGATTGAATTAGTCCAAGAGGTTCTCAGATCTAGAAATAGCTGAGTTCTTGTGCTTTTTTGTTTGTTTAAGGCCAGTGAAGTGATAATGGAAAGATAGCTTAGAGTTCATTTAAGTCAGTTCTAATAGGTTTGACTTCCAGTCCACAAAAATTGACTAAATACCTTGCTTCCTTGTAGTGTGGTTTCTTCAAGAGAAATAAGAAAGATCATTACGATGCCACATATCACAAGGCTGAGATCCATGCTCAGCCATCTGATAAAGAGAGGCTTACTTCTGATGCATAGTATTGATCTACTTCTGTAATTGGTAATTGATGATATTTTTTAATTCTTAGCTGTGGCACATGCTGTGGTTGCGGTGGCTAACTGTGAAGCTTCTACTGCATATGTTCTGTTAACTATCGTAATTGCTTGCTCATTCTGTCCATAGATTTTCAACTTTATATGCACATGAACAAGCAGAGATACTCACCTCAGTCTAAAAAACTTACTGTTTGTTTCTTTAGAAAACATCTTGATCTGTTGAAATGGTTTTTAGTCTTATTTTAACAGCACGAGTTTTTAACTATGAGAGATGGTAATCAACACTGCAGATTTAAGATTCAAAGCTAAGACTCTGTATGTGAACAACAGATAAACTTGCTTTACTAACCATAAGTGCATGCTAAAAGCTACATGTTGCTTATAATGAAAGGGGGTTCCATAATGAGGATTTCATAGCTGTGGAGACACCTGTTTTTCTTCAATTCTAATGCACACTTTTCTAGGAACACACTTTCCTCTGCTGAAGCTACTAGGTGCATGATGATTTATGCTTCTAGCAACTTATATGCAACTTATTACATGCATGTAATATCTTTATATTAATAAGTGATGCTTGGGATTGGGAGTTGGGAGGAATTTTTAAGTATGTCACAACAATGTTTAATGATATCTTCACTAAGAAATGGCTGAAGATCTGGTCTATGCCTGGATATAATTTTTCAAAGTTCAGTTCCATGTAAGTACTAGTAATATTTTTCTAAAAAAAAATCCCAAACCAGAAAATCCACCATCCTAAATGCTAAGAAATGCTACATGTCCTGCCACTTCAATTACTTTTTTCCTAGCGGTACCTAATGACAGGTGGATGGTACAATGTCTCTTAACCTTAATCTTCACATCAGTGACCTGTAAGCCTGGAAGTTGAGTGTCTGCCCATCATCATCTCTGGAACACTGTGGCCATAACTCCATTTTGTTCTGAAAATTAATTTCAGTCCATTCCTCAGTAGTTAAAAATCAAGTTTATGAAATGGCTTTGAATAAAAAATAGCCAGGACACAAATACGCTGTACTTGATTTCATCTAGGGAGAGGTGGGTCATGGCACGTTGCAAAACTTTCCAGTTAATGTCTCATTTTTATCCTGTAGCAAACTGAGGACAAGCCCTGTTGTAATGCTGCATACACATAGTTCAGGTGACTGTAGTTGAAATGGTGCTTTGAAAAAGCACAGCCCGAGTGTAACTTTCCTTGAAGGCCCTGGAAATGTTTCAGTGTGCTTTTAAAGGTAAATCATGTCACCATACAGGAAGGTACCGAAATACGTTGATTGAGGAGGACCAAGCCTCTCTCAACTGAATCTACTTCTTTGTGCAGCATTACATTCCCTCATGATATGAATGAATAGCTTTATAAATAAGAATTACAAGACTTGTAAAACAAATTCAGGAAGATGGTGGAGGCAGTGTTTTTAAGGTTAGATTAGATTACTGGATTGTCAGACTATGCCATGTGTCTTCAACTGCTGCTAAGGCAATTACTGTAGACCTGCTGGCTCCCATTCTTTACAGCTACATATGCTACAGTTTCAGCCTGCATATTTTTGTTTTCAATTTTCTTACCTGTATGTTTGTGCAAAAGAAGAATTTACTGCTTCTGTAACTGCAGTACCTTGGCAGCAACTTGATCCTAAGCTGTTCTTTTCCTTCTCTGCCCAGTGTGGGTTCTTCCAGCGTTCCAGGTACGAAGACAGTGTCCCCCGCTATCATGCTGTAAGAATTCGGAAAGAAGAGCGACAGATCAAAGATGGGAAATGTGAAGACCTTGAGACGAAACAGTGGTTCACAAAATGGAATGAAAATGAAAGTTTTTCTTAGGGAAAAAGTCTTTTAATCCACAAGGTTCAGATAGAGGTGAATGTTTTCATTAATGGAATACTGATGGAGTTAGACCTATGAACACAATGGACCTTTACCATTTGATTGTAGATACTCCTTCTTATATTGAGGCTTTTGTTTGCACAGTTAAAATTGCTTCACCAGAATTTATTTGCATTATTTAATTTCCAGATTGCCTCTTTTCCCCTTCATATCTAACTCACACTTTAGAAGATACTGTGTTGATTTGGGGGTCTTTTCTGCAAAATGTGCAAAACCACTGCATAGGCCTTTTCCTGAGATCCTAACCTTCCCAGCTATGCAAGGAATGCATGGCTACAGGCAGGAGAGATTCTCCACCTTCCCTCAATGCACAGCTCCTTATAAACAGTGTCCTTAACACACTCTGTTCAAGTATAATCTGAAGACCTGCAAACTTACTTTAGTCATAATCTCTGCCTGCTGCAGTAGTTAGGGCTTAACAAAAGCATCATCTTAAATTACATGTGCAATAGGTCAGGTTGCTCAATTATTTTTTTTAAAATTTTTATTTTTTAAGATCAGATTGTGTGATTCTTGCTCACAACAAATATACACAGGTTTGGGGTTTTTTTTAAAAGAGAGGTTTGAATATTAGATGTACTTTTTGTATATATATTTTAGTCATTTTTGTATTTATTTTTGTTATAAATTGTTGTCTTTGACTAACTGTTAGGCCAAAGACTTAACTGAACTTTCAAATCCACTGTGTTTTTGAATTTCACATTATGAGACCTGAAGCTTTCACTGCATTTTAATAAATCACTGAAGGTGCCAATGCTTTCTGAAAATGTAAATATTTATTCCAGTAATATGTACAGGGGCTTTTTTCCCCTGGTACTTGTAATTTTACGTAATAGGAATTACTTCAGGTCTTGTAACATGATCTGTGTATTTCTTGAGACTATTAAAGGATTTGGACACCGAGCAAAGTAGGTTTTTAGATACAGTTTTATACTTGCTGGAAGAAGTGAAAGGTTCTCTGTAAACAGCTTTCCAGCTTCACAAGGACTTCCTGTTTGGCAAAAGGCATTGACTACTGTAACTGTTCTACAGCACTTGAAGGAGGCTACAAACGCCTAACTTACCTTAACTGCGGGGATCTCAGCTGATCCACGTTGAGACTACTGAACTGTCTTGAAGACCTGAATGTTGATAAAAGAACAACCACAATGTTGTATGTTTGTCAGTACTCTATAGTTATTTTAACATAACTGATAAAACTGTTTAAAGAGTTTACTTTTTTTGCCCATGTTCTAAAGTGTTGGTACTATTTAAGAATGAAGCTTTAGCTCACAGTTGTTTATTCTGTGGGAAACAAAATTCTGCTCAAAAAGTATGCACATTAAGTGTTAGCAATTTAAACTATGCAAAAGCCTCTTGGTCCTTTTTACCCTCATAGGGTAAAAACTTGCTAGGAGGGCAGTTGTCAAGTGTCTTTATTACTAAATTTGAGCATACCTTCTTGGGAAGTGTGGTCACCTAAGAAGTCAGCAATATACGAAGTGCATTAATTTAATAAACTCTTCTTCCTCCCTCTAAATAACCTCAGCATGCTGTGACCCTAATTTTACGAATGCTTACATATGTATTTATCTGTTACCCAGTTTTTGAGTGTTTAAAATTCTAGCCTATTTACTGAAGGCTCCCCAGCATCAGAAACCAGGCTAAGCTTAACAAATAACTTTTGATTTAGAAAGCAGATTGTGGCCGTCCCCTAAGACATGAATATCTGAGCAGCGTTAAACTGAGAGTTCTTGAAAAGTCGGTCATGTCACTGGTATACTTTTCTATCAGACTTTTTTATACCAGCTAGCATTGCTACATCATTCCATGATTAGAAATTACCTGTGGATATTTGTACAGAAGTGTGAAATAAAGGGTTTTTTAAAATTGAACATTGTTTTGGTAATAGTGTTTTCTTACTGTAACTGAGGTAACCATAGTCAAATTCACTAGCAGAGTAAGCTGGAAATTGCACGCTTTAATAAACTGTCCATTTTCAACACTGCCATAGCTCTCCCTGCCCTCCCCTGTGCAAAGGGGCAGATAAGGCAGCTGCAGGAGATAATACACATGCAGGCTCTCTGCTGCTTGCTGCAGTTTCCAGCACTGGTGGAAGAGTCAGGCACTGAGTCTGGCAGAGCACCAAGTGCCAGCGCCTGTGGGGCAGAGCTGCCCTCTCCCATCACACTTCCTTCATGGTGCCCAGGGTACCTTCAATGTAAGCAGCCGTCTAAAGGTCCCCTACCAGACATGTGCTTCTGTAACTAGAGAAGATGGATGGATACCCCCAAAAGTAGTCAATGACTTCATGTAACTATCTGTATTTAGCAGTGGAAGTTTGATACTGACAGTTACATGACTGCATGGTACAGCATCAACTCCAGAAAGACACAACAGAGAAGCCAAAAAGAGCTAGAGGGAAGAAAACACCCACAACAGAGTAAACCTATGGTTCATCTCCATTTTTAAGATGTTAACTCACAGGATGCTTTTCTTAACTCTGCCAAAAGGAAAGATCTTTTGATGCAACTAAGCCTGAAGATGAGGTGCCAGCTAGATACATGGTGTAGCCAAGAAACTTCTAGAACTAGAGCCAGAAGATTCTGCTAGATCTTTCAGAGCAAGCCAGAAAATGAGGTCTCAACCTGCTTTTATCTGACAATTACTCTCATTTACAAAACCACACCTACACATATTTGTGTGCCACAAGACAAAATAGGGACTGGGAGAATAGTTTAGTAAAGTAGTTAATCATAGAAGTACATATAGTACAAATGCGTGTATTAAGGTTTATATATGTTAATATATACACTACACTAGATGTAACATACATACACACAGTACCCTACATAATGTATGTGTATGGTACACGCATAGATAAACCTGAATGTACTATAGTTGCTAAAAACATATACAAATACTACACAACACACTCTACAGCCTAAGGTACACAAACAGACTGTTAGTAAACTGCAATACCGTCACACATGTTTAACTGTCACAGTGCAGAAGACTTGTCTTATGAGAGATGCTTTCAACGTAAGGGCACACTGCAGCATAGTTTCAGTAACCACCTGTGCAGAAATTCTGTGTGGAAGAAGAGATGGAACTGGGTGCTCAGGTGCAAGTGTCAGGAACTGGCACACAAGGGCAAGGGAAGCTTTTGAAAGCAGCACTAGAACACCGACCCCCATCTGGAACACCCTCGTTACAACACTGTCACCACAGCAGCAGGTCTCAACTAAAATAAACAGACTACACAGAACCAGAAAGCTGCTTAGGTACAGACTGAAATAACTTCTCCCAGCACAAAGTAGGTGAGAGTGTCAGCGGTTGGTTTGCAAAACCCAGGAGAACAAACTGACGAAACACCCAGGCCGTTGTAGCCCCTGCTCTGAGCCAGACAAGGCACGTGGACATGCCAAACACACCCTGGAGTGGCAAGAATGTAAGCAGTGTATTTTGCTGTGGTGGCTGTGTAAACAGTAGCTTCAGTTTTTATCCCAGGCCTCAGAAGTCCTTAAAAGTCCATTTTCCTTCTCAGGCCCTGGATTGATAATTAACACGACACACCTTTCTGAGCCTTGTAAAGCCTTGGTAGAGGCCTAACCATGATTCTCACAAGAGAAACAGAGTACCTCCTTACCATGAGAGACTGTCACAGAGATCAGCCTTCATCCCCAGCTAGATATTGCCACTGTACACAGGGTGGGGGATCTGCCATTTGCATTTTCCATACTCAAAGACTCATCTCCTCCTTTGGCTTCTAGCTCTGCAAAATAGCTGTTTACAAGCAGCACCTTTTTGGGGCTGTATCTGCCTCAAAGGTCCGAGAAAACAGGCAGAGGCATCCTTGCTGCCGCTCAGCTAACTAGCGCAGAAGAGCAACGTATGTCCCCCTAACCACTGAGATGCTGCACTAACTACTTACTTATTTCCTCTTATCTCTCAATCTCAGTGTCTTCAGGGGACAGGGGAGGAAGGGACAGAGAAGTCAAATACTTTTGCTACGAGCAAATGAAATAATGCAACCGCCAAGCTGATCAGAACAAATGTTTGTGGGATACTGCTTGGCCCAACAGTTAATGGTACTGAGCTGAGAAGCACTGCATTGCCAGCCTACAAGATGGATTCAATTCTGGCTTAGCAAGGAGAAACAACATAAAAATAGCCTTCCTAGACTAGATCACAGATCCACCTGAATCAGCATCTCACCTCTGACAATGGCCAATAATTAAGCAGCATGATGGTGCTACTTTGGTGTTCTTTGCCCACAAAAAGTTAGCACTCAACTTCAGTAAGCACATAGTATATTTGTTTCCCATGTAAGAAAAAGCCATCCGTGATAATCAGTTGTAAAATACGTCCCAGAGTCACAAAGTTGTACATGACAAAAATCCACAAACTCCAAAGTTTAACTATACACTGAATAAAAATAAGTAAGCCCATCTCTATGACCTTCCAACCTACCACAATTGGATAAAGCATACAGAAACCCCCTCCATGTTTTTCATTCACTTTGTTGCTATTTTTAGACATTATTTCCACTCCTGCAAAACAGAGACCAAAGCCACATCAAACCAGAGCAACCCTATGATTATTTTCCAGCATGGCAAAATCAGATGAAGTTACTCACAAAAAACTATCAACAAGAAGCCTTTGTGCAGAGGAAGTACACAAGCTGACAAGAGACAAGGACAGATGGACCAGATGACAGCAAAGCATATAAACCACTAAAAGACAAGAAAGCATGATCCTATGGGTATCTGTACCTGGAAACCTCTTTTTTTTTTTTTCTTAATCTGTGATGCACTTATTTTGGAAGAAAGGAAGGAAAAGGAAAGGCAGGGGAAGCACACCAGTGTGTGCAGCAACCCAGCACAGTGATATCCAGTAAAGGGTTATTTGTATTACCACCTTAACAAGCCAAGAACTCTTTCTATGGAGTAGCCTGCAAGAATTCTGTGCTTCCAATCATCTTGTTACACCTTGAGTGCCATGCTAAATTTTAAATTGAAAACAAAAATTAAAATGTAATTGCTTAAGTTAAAAACAAATTCTATGTTTTAAGTTATCCTTAAGTCTCAATTGTTCTGTCCTATATAACTTCTGCACCCAGTTGAATTATAATTCCAGGAACACCATTAACCAGGAATATAAGCAGAAAAACTGTTTGGTTTGGATTAGAATTTACAGAAATTGGCACATCTGAGCAAGCCCCCAGAAGATCATCAATGAGAGAAAAGGATTTTAAAAAGTGATTGGGTGTGAGAGAAAGAGAATTCAAAATACTCTCCAATTTTAACAGATCATGTTTACATGGATTAGTATGTGATCAGGAGTTTAAACAAGACCAAGAAAACACCTTTGGGTAAACAGAGGGTTGTTCTGCATTGAACACAGCCTTTAAAGAATTACCTGCAGTTCCTTATCCATAGTTACTTCTGTGACTGCTCATCCTGCATGATTTTTCTCTGAGATAAGTGCTCACTGTTTACATTACTGAGGCCAGTTCTCGCTTATAAAGTGCAATGATTTATTTAGCCTGTGACTGCCTTTGCCACATTCTCTGGCTAGGGACAGCTGTCCAAAGATAACTTCAGGCAGCAGGCCAGTTTTTAAGGCATGCCTGCAAGATGAAACATCAGGCATCAAGACAGTATATAGGCATAAAATATGCAACCAATCCAGAGTCATCATAAGAAATTGCAACCACATACAAATACCCAACCTAGTGCTTGTGGGCATTGCTTTAAACTAGCACTGGCTTTCAACTAGGAGGCCATTATAAAATGGTTTTAAGCACAGCAATATTCATAAAAAGGAGTCCCAAACCATAACAAACTTGAGTAGCATGAGCTACAACAATAACCTGTATTTGTAGAAGACTTGTGGAGACAGACAAGCTGGTAGTTCACTCCATTAGCCCTGCTCCCAGGCTGGAATAGAACAAGCCATTCATTTTTCGGCACAAGATGGAGGTACAGTTTGATTATAAATCAGATGAAGCAGTCTAATCCTGAACTACTGCTTTATTCTTACATATTATTGGTATGGTTACCGCTCAGAAAATTCCTTTGAGGCAGACAGAGTAAGTATTAGCTGTATTTCAATGAAATGTGGAAAAAAAAGTGTTTTAATTCACTGTGTTACCTTCATGGCTCTAACAGGAGGCTCCAAGCAAACTAAAAGCATTGAACAGATGAATGTGACAAAGTAAAACAATTCCCACTCTAGCAGCAACCATTGGATATCCATGCCCACCATCAGGGTATGGACAAGTCACAGACACAAGGCATGTTTAAAGGAAACCAAGAACTATTTAAGAGTTGATTTCATAAGATAAATCTATAGGGCAAATACAAGTATCCACGCTAAATGAAGCAAACGATATAGAGCCATATCCTCTATTGTATGGCACTGCACACACAATTTTGAATTTCAGGATTCAGTATATACACTGCAGTAAGTTTCTGAGAATGCTTATAATCACTCTCAGCTGCCTTTTCAGGCTAATGTTCTAGATATTTCTACTGGAGACAAGAAACTACTGAATACAGCTGCTGGGGCCTCGTGTGCTGCATCAGTATCGAACGGTTGGTAAAGTGATGTAGTGTGCCACACGGTCCAATAAGGAAACCTATGAATGGCTAACTGATGGGGAGCACACCCGTAAAACCAGAAGCCCTATTTTTCGTATTTGTTTCTGGTTTTCCTGACAACCGAAACAAAAGTTACCCCTTCCCTCGTTTTTCTCATTAGCGCGCTGTGAGCCCGGGCAGGGCGCACGGGGCTGGAAGGCCGTAACGCAGCTAAGCTACGCCGGTAAGACGACACACGGCCCTTAAATGATGGTTTAAGCCCCTCAAGTGTGGCTCTGCTCTCACGCCGGCCGGGCGCGGTACGAACGAAGCCGGAGCTTCTGTGCGTTTCCGCTGCCCAGCCCCGCGGGTAACCGACGCCGGGAGTCGAGTCCCCGCCGCGAACGATGGCCCCGCCATCCGCAGGGCCCCGCCCGCCGGGCCCGCGGCGAGGGGAAGAGGCAGCGCGGCTGAGCGCGGCGCCGCCTGCCCTTCCTCCTCCCCTCTCCGAGCGCTGTTTACCGAAGAGGCCAACCTCGCAGATAAGCCTTGCACGCGGCGTGCCGGCACTGATGCGCGAGCACCTTTCGGCGCACACACCGGCCGCCGCCTCAGGGACCCGCGGTCCCAACCGCCAGCCCACACCCACCGCCCCTCTGCTAGAGGGCCGCTGCCTCCGGTCCCCTCCCGCCTCGGGGGCTGGTGAGCACCCCGCGGTCCTTTACTGGGAAGGCGGCGGCACCCGGCCCCGTGAGTGACACTACGGTACCTGTACAAGGCCGTGCTCCTACAGGAACCGAGCGCTGCTTTCTCCTGGCAGCCAGCCGAATCACAGGGGCGGCGAAGCACCATCCTCAGGAGCTGCGACCCTGCCTCCGGGAGACAGGCCGCTCCGGGGGCCCCTCGGCCCACTCGTCGGTAGCCGCCCTCTCCTCCGCCCCGCCGCCGCTGCGTGGGGCTGGGCCGGGAGGAGACACCCACCCCTTCGGGCACCTCCTCCCGGCCGTGCGGCGGAGGAGGCCGCGGCCTGGGCAGGGGGAGCTGGCGTGGCGGGAAATGGCGGCCGGGCCAGGCTGAGGGGACGAGAGCCGCGCCATGAGGCTGCTGCGCGCTTTGCTGCGCTCTGCCTCTCCGGGCAGCATCCCGCAGCAGGTGGACTTCTACTCGCGCTTCTCCCCCTCGCCGCTCTCCATGAAGCAGTTCCTGGACTTCGGTGAGTCCCGCCGGACCGTCCCCGGCTCTTCGCCGCGCTGCCCGCAGGTGCCCGTGAGGAGCGGAGCGGGGCAGCCCCGGGAGGAGACACCCACCCCTTCGCCCACTCCCTCCCCGCCGCGTGCGCCGGCGGCTCCGCGCGCACCCCCCCCCCCCCCTTCCCTTTCCCCTTCCTTAGCGCTGTCCTGCGGGGCAGAAACAGGCTCTGCTTCCTTCTGGGAGGAGGGAGCCCGCTTGGCTTCCTCCCCGGACGCTGGAACTGTGGCAAGGTTGAGACGCCGCGGAGAGCCCATGGTTTGGCACCGTAGAAGGAGGTTGTTTTTTAACGCCAACCCCGCGGCGTGGGGCGGGCCGGGCCGGGCCGGGCCGGCTGTGGCAGCGCTGGTGTAGCCGCTCAGGTGCGGCTCGTTTCGCCTTCTGCGGGGTAGCAGCCTGCGACCTTTTAAGGCATAGCAAACACAAGGGAGGTTCAATCTCAGCTGGCGCTGAGCAGCCGAAACAATCAGCGCTTCTCCGCGGTCACGTGGCTCTGCCCTGCAAAGCACCGTTCCAGCTGTTGCGGCTTTAGAAGATGTGTGACAAAGATCAGGTGGCAAACATCGAGAAGCCTCCCGGAGGACCGGTGATCTGGCCTTGAGAATGAGTAAACTGGTGGCAGGACATTCAGTCTTACACTCCACACCAAAGCCACTTGCAGTGCTCCCAGGTTTGCTTGGAAACAAAACGAATCAGAGGAATGGTTCCCTTGTGCTTCCAAGCTAACACTAGACAGGCAAAAGTCTTGTAAGTCACACTGAGAGAAGCCTTTTCAAAACCTAGGGATGGAGCCGTGCTATAATATGACCTATATATGTACCCAGGGCCCTTGCATGTGTGCAGGTATTTGCAGAAGCGTTGTACATAAACATTTAACTAGTTAATAGTTCTAGTGCTTTATATGTTTTCACAAGTAAAACATAACCGAGAACTAAGCCAAGAACCAGACTTGGGGAATAGGAAGACTCAAAGGAAAGTTTCTCTTAACAATCCTCTGTCAATGACGTATCTCTATTCAGCATTTCCTACACTGCACTAAGATGTGTCCAGTATTTAAAACTCCAGATTTGACCAGGCACCCTGACATAGAGTCTGTTGCTACCATACTTCCAAGCAAAGAATAATTTAGTTCAGAGTTTGCTTTGACCAGTATTGTTTTCCCACTAAAATACTGATAAAATAATGCTTACCTTAAAATCGGTGTGTATTTTCAAGGTACAGTACTTCCTCATGTCAGAAGTTAGGCTATTTTTTTTTCCAGTTCATACCTGAACTTAAGGTAAAGGTAATGTTAAAACCTCCTGTTCTGTGTTTTGCCTTTTTAAAAATAAAGGCAAAAGAGAGTGGAGTCCAGCAGTGAGACAGTATTTGTCAGCAAGACGTTCTGTAGCCATTATAGTCTGATTGTGTTTTCACTGGGGATTTTTTTTCTCCTTTTGATAGAGTGAAGCAGTCAAAGAAATCATCAGATCTGGTAATGCTAGGTTTTTAAAAAAGCCCAGAGCTCTGTTTCTGGTTCCTCCAGGTTTCTGTCTAGAAAGTGAAATAATCTATAAGCAAGTTTAAGTCTGGATCGTATCCATCAGTTACATTTTGGGTTATAAGTGCACAGTATCTTCTGCAGGAGCCTTATCCATTCTTTGCGTAGACATAGCTGCACAGGGAAACTTAAGTCAATTGCCTACCCTGAGTTGCTTTCCGTATGTGACCCATGACTGGAAAGATACAGCCTCCAGATAAAAATCCCTAAGTTTGGAATGTAATTCGCTGAGCATATAGAAGCATTTGAAGACCATGTTCACATTCTGATACCTTCAATCTGACTCATTCAATTTTATCTGAAACAAGGGAAAGGCCAGTAACAGTCATGCCCAAAATGCATTTTGACTAGGGGTAAGAATGAGGTTTGTGGGCAGAAATTGTACATAGGTACCACAGTACTGGTACCTCCCTCACTGGGGAGGAATTTCTTGTAAGCTATTCACTTTTTTTTGAAGCTAACTGACATTCATCAGTGTAGTTTATGTCATATCTAAGTCTGTATGGATTAGGCTAATCTCTTCCATTTCAATTTGGTGAAGATTTTTCCTGTTTAAGACATTCCCAACTTCCTCTTTTTCCATGTTACTTCCTTTAATCTCCTCCCCAGCTCTCCCCTCCACCCCCCACCCCCCCAGTACCAAATAGGAGGGAACTGAGTTGAAACTGATACCAGAGTTAATGTTGAGTTACCTGTTGTGAAACACCAAGCCTGAGGTATGGACTGCAGCAGATGAACAGGTTAAGTTCAGGTACCTTTTGCATGACATTTCAAGTCTAGAAGGAAGTCTGGCTGTGAATAAAACACAGCATTTCTTTGCCTCTTCCCCACTCTGCACATACTCCCCAACCCCCCTTTCTTGTCTAGTAAAACAAGCATTGTGGGAGTAAATTTAGGTCATTATCTTAATGACCTCATTATCTTAATGACCTCATTTAATTGGCATCCACAGGGATGACACCTGTCCTCATAGAAGGACAGGTCAGTTATCAACAGGTGCAGTCATTCCATTTCTAGCTTTTAACTGTAGAAAATTAAAAAAGTAGATGTACAAGAGAACTACTACCATGTCTAAGCACGGTAGCAGTCCTATTTTCTCTCAGTGTTCATGTGAGTTCCTGCTGTTCCTGTAAGACAGTGAATTTAAACTACAACAGGTCTTACTGAAAATGATGTAAGTATTACAGAATTTTCTGAAAACATTCCAATATGAGTTATGGTGATTCAGTAAAGTCAGTGCTCAAGCAGGGTGTATGGTACTGGTACTTTATCAAGTATCCTTCCCAGAAATAGCTTCCTGTGCTGGTTTTGTTTGTCTCTTTAGCATGCCCAGAATGACATTACTGTTTTGGGAATGCTAGTTAGAGTCAGTGTGTGCTGCAAATCAAATGAACAGTGTACATGGACAGAAGCAGTGTTTAAAGTTGAATAGTGCAAATGTTGCATTGGTTTCAATATGAATTTATGTTCTGAGATACAAGTGGGCTGCTGCCATGAAAGAGACACTGGCTTACCAGACAACTTTCAAACCAAATCTCAGACCTCTCATGAAAGAAAGTAAGAGTTTGTGTAGTTCTGTACTGACTTTGTCATATCTGATGTTGTCATATATTTGTTTTGGTTTTAGGGTCTGAAAATGCTTGTGAAAAGACTTCATTTATGTTTCTGCGCCAAGAGTTGCCTGTGAGATTGGCAAACATAATGAAAGAAATAAGCCTGCTTCCAGACAACCTCCTAAGAACACCTTCAGTTCAGCTGGTGCAGAGCTGGTAAGAGCATTTCATACCTTGAAGGGTGACTGTATGTGAAGGGTGACTCTATGTCATCTCATGCCTTTGAGGGTGACCACCTGCATATACACAAGTTAGAGGAGCAACTCACTCTCTTCTATAGAAGGAACATCGTTCCTGTGCGCGTTACATTAACATTGCTTATTTAGACTGTGTATCCTGATGTGACATAATCAGAAACTAAATTTAGAGACTTGGAAAAAAGCCTTTAAGAGCAATTAGAGAAACCACAAGGGAATGAAAATTCATTAAGCGTTGCAGATACTCATGTATTGAATTCAGAATAAAAGAAAAAATCCCCCAGAACAATGTTTAATAGGGACTTACTTAAAATCAAGAAACTAGTTGAAGAAACCAACAGAATCAGCCTAATGCACAAAATGCTTGTGAAATATAGTGGAAACAATGTAAAAGACAGGTTACTGCTGATGGAGAGTAACAGTGTAGAAAATATGAAGGAAGAGCAATAGGAAGCTCCCAAAGCCAAAATATTTAAAAACCCACAAAGAATACGAGGATAATAAAATAAAAAATACATCCTTTGGAAGTAAAATTTGCTTTCGAGTAAGGAACTTGCACATAAGCACGTATAGAATTTCGTAGGATGGAAGCAAAACAAAGAGATTGCTTGGCTAAAGGAACATGGCTATCTGGAAAGGGTTTTAAATTCAAGAGAACAGAAAATCTGCCAGTGAGTAAGTGGGATTGATTAGGTGACTGAATATAAATAGAGCTATCAGTGAAGATGAAGGCTCTTAATGAAATATGAATGCTTAAATTCTCGTGCTACTAAATGACATTGATCAAATGGGAAATGAATTCCACTTGGACAAATGTGAAGTAGAGCGCAGAGAGGAACCTCCTCCCCCTGTACACTTGCTTGTTTACAATGGAAGAAGATACTTTGATGCTGCTGGGGATGTTTTTCTGAATATGCCAGTTGATGGGCAAGAAGGCAAATAACGTTCCTAAGTAACAAATGGGGGGAATATAATTGTACCACTGTGTTAGACCATTATTCCTTTGAATTGCATGTGGTTTTAGTCACTCCATCCTGAACAGAAAAGACCAAGAGGGATAATCAGAGGGTTGGAACAATTTCTACGTGAGGAGAAACCAAATAGAATTCTTCAGCTTGGAGAATACAGATCTAAGGCGAGAGATGGCAGAAATGCTTAAATCAGGAACAAGCTGGGAAGATTCTCTAATAAGAGGAACTAGCTGGGGTTGCAAATAAGTGATTATCTACTGGGTTTAAAACACAAGATCTTCTCTGTATTCTAATTAAATTGAGGAATTAATTGCTCTGGAAATTTTGGAAGAAAGCATCATGAATAGATCCAAAAGGATATAACAAAATTCACAGGGAATAGGTCAAGGGGATATATCAAATACAATGATTTGGAAACAAGCAAACTTGGAAGACCATAAATCACTAACCAAAGGGATCTGGGGAGGCATATTGGAACTGGTCATTGTCATATTGCTTTTGTTTAAAGGTATGTTCAAAGTCTTCAGGAAATCCTTGACTTTAAGGACAAGAGTTCAGAAGATTCAGGGACTATTCATAGGTAAGTATATCTGTCACGTATGTTAATATTACATAGAAGGACTGGGAAAAAAAAAAAGATAGGTTAAGAAAAATTTCAGCTATCTCCAATCTTTACAGATTACAGGACTGCAGTAATACCAACTCCTGTCCCTAAAGGGAAGGTACATTAAAACATGAAACAAAGCACTTGCATACTGTATCATTCTGGTTGGGGATTTTTGTGCTAAACCAAAGAAGCTATGAATATGTTAAACTTGACCAAATGCTTAGCAATTGTTGGATTTGATATAAAGAACTCTTCACTTGTAGTGTAGGTTTGACCATAATTGCCATTTGACAGGTGTGGGATGATCTGTGTGAAGATGGTTGGCATAGTTTTATCTTTTTCTTGGCAGTAATCAAGGTGGTAAATAATAATTTTATAAGTAATGATTACTGATTGAAATATGCTACAAAGACCAACCCTTTGTCTTGCTATAGGCAGACCTGTGATATTTCTGTACATATCAGTCTTCATTTTTGTAGGCAGATACTCTGTTTGACAGAGTATTAAAAATCACTTGAAAATTAAATACTAATGATGTATTAATTTTAGTTTTACAGATACTGTGATAAAAATCCGAAACCGGCACAATGATGTAATTCCTACGATGGCTCAAGGAGTGACAGAGTACAAGGAGAGCTTTGGCATTGATCCAGTGACCTCACAGAACGTGCAGTATTTTTTAGACCGCTTCTACATGAGTCGCATTTCAATCAGAATGCTCCTTAATCAACACTGTAAGTGCCACTGTTGAAAGGAGGGGAAATGATACCTGTGCTATCTTGGTATATTTTCCTTTCATTTTTAAGTGCTTAATACGTACTTAAAAGCTCCTTAGGAATACACTATTTGCCTTTTTATTTATAAAATACTTCATACAATTCTTAAAATATTTATTAATAGTAGACTTTCGAGTATGATGAAGATTGCCGATCAATTTCTGTTAAGGAGAACAGAAGACACAGACTGAAATGAGACACAAACTAAAACGATAAAGTGATAGACTGGGTGTTAATTTTTTTTTTTTTTTTTTTTACTTTATTGTTTGGTGGGAAAATTAATCCAGCTCATCCAAAACACATTGGAAGCATTGATCCTAGCTGCAATGTTGTTGAAGTTATTAGAGGTAAATTAAGCATAGAAGACCAAAAGTCCCGAAAACTTACTGTGAGCCAATACACACCTTGATAATGTTTAGTTTTTTCCTACCTGTAGCAGAAGTTTAATTTAAACTATAATACAGTTTGTTACCTTTCCCAGTAAACCCATTTTTGGTGGGAAAATTCAGAATCTCCCTGACTGCACAGTGTTGTTAATTTTTGTTTCTCTTTTTGGCAAACTGTAATTGAAAAAAAAGTTGAGGGGGGAAATATAATTGTCTGTGGCTTTATTATAGATGGCTATGAAAGTGCCAAGAGTCTTTGTGATTTATATTACATGAGCTCTCCAGAACTCATCCTTGAAGAGTTAAACGGTAAGTGAATGTGGGACGAGTCACTCTTTAACACGATGATGACTTCTTCTGAAGTAGCTGGTGGTGAAATGTTCTTTTACTTTTCATATAGTTAATGTGTTCTATATATCTACTGTCAGAAATAGGTTTGTTGTTTGGGCTTTTTTTTTTAATCTAGCAGGTGGCTGTGCCTATTCCTCCCTGTAATCAGAAAACAGTGGAAAAATTTTTGATGCTACAGCTGTTGATAGAACAGATTTTAGCAGCCTCCTTCCCTCCCTAAGGTTTCTTGTCACTCTATTCCATCTCACCCTCTCTGCATTTCTTGTGACACTTTTAAGGGTTATACTAAACATTCCAGTCTAATTTCTTTTGTTTATTCAGCTGTCATGGTCTTGTAGTTGTAATTAGATACAGTATGCAGAAATCATGGTAAAGAACTATTTGAACCCAATGGCTGTGACTTGAAAAAATGAACTCAGAGATTAGCTGTTGTCCTCATAGTCCTGCTGAATGCCAAAGAGCCTTTCTGTCGTTATTCACTAGAGTACTTTTCAGAATACTAAATGCCAAGTTAGGACAGACCTACACAAACAAGCAATCAAAACTGCTTCTACAAGTAACTGTGAAAGCCAAGGTACAACCACAGTGACTTGGCCTATGAAGCTAAAGATAGTGTGGCCTTAACTACACGCTCCACATCTTTTCCTCCTGCTGTGCAAACCCTGGCGTTCTGTATCTAGATTAAAGGGTTTACATCTCTCCATCCTGGGAACACGATACTGAAAACATTTATAAGAAACTGTTGATCACACTAGCTCATGCTCTGTACGCTTGAGGGGCCATTAAATGTTGTATGTGCTGTAGAAGCCAGAACAAATAGTTCAGTTTTTATAAACAGAGTGACCTTTTGCTCAGTGAATTGTGAAGGTGAGTTAAATCTGATGAGGCCAAATGCATGCTCCTTGCCCACAGGTGCGAGCAGAGACCATTATTTAAGCCTTAGGCATGGAGGGAAATGGCTAATTGAGGACAGGAATCCAACATATTTCAAAGTTTGACTATTTCTGCCTTCCCTCCCCCCTTTTTTTTTTTTTGCTGATGTAGATCATATGTTCTACATCTTTTGACATCATTAATGTTCAACATCTATGTTCAGAGTCACTAACAGAATCTGGTGAGAAAGTACTAATTTGTTGAACGGACAGAACCTTAAGTCCAGCAGAAATTTCTCAGCAATCTTTCCTTACTTTTTCATATAATGAACATGTTCCCATGACATATTTTATAGAATTTATTATTTAAAAGTTTGAAAACGATACCAGTTTTATGGACAGAGTTGTCTATATGACTTTTGTTAAGATTCCTTGTTAGAAATCAGCTAATTTCTAAACTGATCCAGGGATAAGCTGTGCAGTAGTTACTACTTGGTGCATTATAGGATCATACGATAGTTCATGTTGGGAGGGACCCCAGGATGTTTCTAGCCTGACCTGCCTGAATCAGGGAATTGAGGTCAGACCAGGTTGCTGAGGGTTTTATCCAGTTTGGTCTAACAAATCCTCCAAGGCCGACAACTGTATAATGCCTCTGGGTAGCCTGTTTGAATGCCTGACTGCCATGGTGAAAAAGTTTTTCTCTATATCCAGTCTGAAACTCCGTAATTTCATCTTTTTCTCCCACCACCTCAAAAGCCTGACTCTTATCTTAATGCTAACCTTCTCACAGGTATTTGAAAGCAACAATCAGAAATGCCATAGTGGGTTCTAAGATTAATTTCTGAAGCAGCATGCACATTTGAAAATCTCAAGTATGCCTTTTGATTAACTTTTTATCTTTTCAAAAGCTTTCCCTTCAGATTTTCCTTCTCTTGTAAATTCTCTCAGCAATACAAATACACATTTTGAAGTACTGTGGGCACGAATAAAAGATGTAGTTTGCTACTTACTTATTTAGACTCTCTCTTCTCCAGCTAAATCCCCAGGACAGCCCATGCAAGTGGTGTATGTGCCATCACATCTCTATCACATGGTTTTTGAACTTTTCAAGGTCAGTGCACTTATCATTACACAATTCTTCTACACATCTTTGTTTAGTAAGCTTGTATTTGACTTTCTGAACCAATTTTAGAAAGTAGCGTGTTTTTGCAAGTGCAAACCTCTTGCTGTTCGACCGCTGGAAGATACCTAAATTGTACTATTTAGACAAACAGTAACTAACTGCCTAAAAAACAAACAGCATTGGAATATGTATCTTCTTTGCTGAGCCACTGAATACACCTGCCACCTTCTGAGTATACTCCTTTGTCAAAAAATTTAAAAAGTATAAAGATGTTAATTAATAAAACAAGAATAAGATACAGAATTATGGTGACATCTTCAAATCTGGTATAACGTGTAACAGATCCTATAGAGCTTTCTTCATACAGTTCAACCTAGACTTTTCTTGATTTTTCTGTCCATTGCATGTCCTATGCATTATAAAGATTTCTGCAAATTGGTACGTCACAATATTCAGTTTCTAAAAAAAAATAAATATTTGAAGACTGTTTATTCTAATAAACTATATAAGTATATAATAAACTATATAAGTACTGACACTTAACCAACGAGAAATACTAAAAAAACCCAGCCCTCTTCCAAACCCATATGGATTTATCCTCATTCTGAACTATGTGATCAAAACTTTCCTTAATTTATGTTTTAAGATAATATACAAAGTGGTAAGAGCAGGATTTAAGTTGTACTTGAATATTGCAGAATGCAATGAGAGCCACCATGGAACATAATGCTGATCGATGCATTTATCCTCCAATTCATGTACACGTCACATTGGGAAATGAAGATTTAACTGTGAAGGTATCGATTTTTAAAATTATTTTTAAGGCTATTTTGAACAGATTTTCTTTCTTCCTCGCCATAGGCAGGGTATTACTAAGTTTGGCTGGTGGTCTGGTTCCAACAGTAGATTGTATGTGGTGATGTAGTAAGTAACAAGATCATAATGGAATTTCACATACTGTACCAGTAGGAGATGAATGAAGTTTGTGCAGTCACACTGCAATAACATTCGATGTTTTTGGCACATTCATGTTTTGCCTAGCTTATAAGTAATCACAATTAAAATCGAAGGAGCATCTTTACACGTTTGGAATGTGACAAGGACAGAGCTACACAGGAGTGAAAACTCAAAAAGGGGAACTAAACATATTCCATGCAAATCAAACTTTCCTGAAATACAGTTTGTGGAGTAATTTCTTATTCTGTACAACACTGAAGTTGGATTTCAAAGTCCAACTGCAAGCATTGGCTTTTAGTAGGTCTAACTGAAGTGTGGTAACACACCTCTCCTGATTTACCCCTTCAGTAATAGGATTTAACAGGTTGTATTTAACTGGCAGTATTCCTGGGGAAGCAACAGAACCTAGCATTTGCTAGGTGTAGATACCGACTTCAGACAAAATTGATTTATGAACAAGGTAAAAGCAATACTCAAATAAAGTAGAATTTTCTGGCTTCCAAGAGATTAGGAATGCTTCTTATGGTATTCTATTGAAATGCTTTGGACAAGGGATGAAAAGAAAGAATTAATCTCTCTCTGGCCCTTGCTGTAGCTAAGAGATGAGAAAACCCATATTTAATAGGGACAAGTTTTACCTGAACATTTTCTGGCTTGTTGTTTAAGAGAAGCTCTAGTTTATAAAAAAAAACCCAACCACATTCAGGGACATAATGCTACTTGTTCCTTGTTGTTCCAGATGAGTGATCGTGGTGGAGGTGTCCCTATGAGGAAGATTGACAGACTATTCAACTACATGTATTCTACAGCACCACGTCCACGTGTTGAGACATCTCGAGCTACACCTTTGGTATGCAAATTTTTTGTATCTCATCACCTTGGATATGTTTGTCACAAAACAAACCATTTAGCTGCAACTGTGAACTACTGATTTTATAGATCTTAGGGGTAACACCATTTGGGTCTTACAGCTTAATTCAAATATTTTTCTGAAAATAACAGGAAAATTGCATAATATCCTAAAAATTATTTATGCTTATTCAAAATTCATGCTTTTCTCTACCAAAAGATCAGGCACCTAAAAGAGAACACTCAGGTGTGCTGCATGTACTACAGTAAGGACAGGAATCTGAATTCTTCTTGTGGCCAGTTAATGAAAAATAACAATAGCAATGATTTTGATGATTTTGGATCAAGTCCACAGTTTCATTTGAACTGTATAGTCAGTGGTACCACCCCTCAGCAAGGATGGAGATACGCAGATGTGACAGGGCATATGAGGAATCTACTTGAGTCTCCTGTGAACTTAAATATGAAAGAAATAAATTTGCTCTCAGTAAGCAGCTCCGACCAGCTTTCCCAAATTTGTACTCTCAACTGTATCACTCAAAATGTGTTTTTCAAATGTATATAGTGTTCTGCAGCTAGATAACTGTGAAACCCATTAGATGCTTTACAGTTAAGTGTTTACCTCTAAAATTTAGCAGATAGAACCATTATACTTAACACTTGAGGGTTGTGTCCTCTCCTCAGACAGTGCTTAATGCGAGTATAAGCTGCAAGTTAACAGATGCTACTTCTTGCACTGTTTTTATGTAAGTGTAATCTCATTTAAGTACGCAGTGTTCTTCAGATCACCTGCTCCCCGAGGCATGACAGACTTGGTAGTTTTCTCTAATGGTGTCATCTCTTCTTGTGAAAGCTACCGTGATATCAGAACTGTGACTTAGCAGCCCTGTCTGACAGAGGAATAGAATTTCTCATAACCGCAATCATCCATGGGTTCTTCTCTTTCTGGGGTGTGTAACCATTTTGGGGGCATAACAGTTAACCTTTGAGCTCCTTATCTTACTGCCAAACATGATGATTATTTTGTCTATTTACTAAGTTAAAATAGTGCCACTGTGTGATGCCATTAATGAAAGTAGACCTTTTTCCCTGGATCAGGCTGGATTTGGCTATGGCTTACCCATATCACGTCTGTATGCGCAGTACTTCCAAGGAGACCTGAAACTGTATTCCTTAGAAGGTTACGGCACAGATGCAGTTATTTACATAAAGGTATGATGTAACACTTTACAGTTTTAATTTATCAGCAGCTCTTAACTGCTAATGGAACTCCTTGCTCCGTTACTCTAAGTTTGATCAAAAGGAATTGTCAGTTATGGTCTTCTCTACTTACAGGCCTTATCAACAGAATCAATTGAAAGACTCCCAGTGTATAACAAAGCAGCCTGGAAACACTATAAAGCAAACCATGAAGCGGATGATTGGTGCGTGCCAAGCAGTGAGCCAAAGGACATGACCACTTTTCGCAGTATATAGCTTTTCCCTCAACCGTTCATGAGAAGTAGGTATGTCTGTAAAGGGAATTTAAAAGACCTTATTTACTCCCAAGATGCTGAGCTACATTTTGTATGTGAAAATACTTTTTAAGTGGAGTAACCTTTCTGGAATAAAAAAACCCAACAAACAAAACACAGAAAAAACCCCAAACCTGTACATACTTCTAAGGGAAAAGGTCACACCTAATGTGCTCCACTGTCTATGACTGCTTTCAGTAGCTAAATCAAGGCAGCAGTAATTTCAGAGTTTACAGGGACCAATGCAGTCTCTTGTCATACCTGGTGAGAAATGTATTAATTAATGTAATTACAAAATGGGTTTAATAGGAAGACTATTGAAAAAAATCTCACCAGAGCATTTTTTTAATTAAACAATATTACTGATTAAAAGAACTCATGTAAGAAATATTGAGTTCACTGCTGTATCTTGCACCTGTGTGGCACTTTCTGTTCTTTTATCTGAAGCATGCCGAAGCCTAATTTTTTTGAAGTTGCGTATATGGCCTACATCAAGGTTTTCTGCAGATGTAGAAATCACACTTAGGTTTGTTTGGATTAGAAAGAAAAAAATTGAAAATCAATTCTAGCTGCTACCACTGGCATAATATATCTCAGGTATGTGGTATCAGTCATATTTCTTTGGTTGTAATGTGAATATTTAATACATGTGAAAAATTTATCTTGCCCTGATCATTGTGAATTTGCAAATAGTGTTGACTTGTGTACAGTAAAGACATACTGTCTTGCATCTGCTTACATTTCTGGAGGTAATACCAAAATATAGTATCAATGTTCTAGCCCTATTAAGAGCTCAGACTCTGGAGTATGTCAGGTTACAGCTGTAAATGGAAAGTATTTTAATAAACAGATTTTTTTTTTTTACATTTGCCGTTAGTAGGACATCTCTATTACTTTGACAAGAGAAACTACTTTCTCAGGAGTATTTAAGAAAAAGTGGAGTTAACAGGTTTTGAAAATACTGTTATATTCGTGATGTGTTCCTGGCCTCACTTATGTAGTAAACAGAAGGCACACTGTAACAAATATGGTAAGCAGAATGTGTTTATCAGTCACTGCAAACCTTCAGAACATACTGGTGAAGATAGATAGCAGAATGAGTATTACATTTGAGGTACAAAGTCCTTCTTTTAATAAAGGATTGAACTTCTTTTAATGCCTATTGTGCCAGCTTTGTTCAAATCATACACATCTATGTAGCACCTCAATCCCTGTCACCCCTGAACATTTTAGGAGTGGTGCAGTTAAGGACCTGGAGACGTAATTCTTTTTCAGTTAATTTGTTGCATGCAGTTCTGTGATTTTTGGTCTGCAGCAGACATGCATAATCACTCTGAGAAACAATAAACTTAAATTTGCTACTTTACTAGCTGTGCACAGAGCACACAGTGAGATGCCACCAGAGAAGGGAATAGCTGGTATGTTAGAAACAACATCGTGCCATTCTGGTTGTAGCTGAGCCAGATTAAATGTTATAACCTGCTACCTCCATAGGCCAGTTATGCAAACTAGCAACATGGTTTTATACCCTGGGCAAAATAATGTAGCTTCACCAGGAGTGATTTACAGTGGGCTATACACACAGTTAAACTGACGCTCTGAGGAAGGACTGATAGTTTAATTGCCTCCAGAACAGCAGAGTTACCTGTTCCACTCAAGCTTGTGGGCACTCCAAGAGGTCCCTATTACTCTTCTGTACAAGGATGGGAGGTGGTGACAGGCATACCTTTCAATCTGCATGGCTACAAGTGAGGAGAATCTACAGCTGTTGTTCTTCAACCCTGCAAGAGGATGTGAGAAATTCCACATACTGTAACATGAGGCCTATACAAAAGTTAGAGGGAATGCTTGTGTGGCTATTGCTTTTGCTAAACTAAAGCTGGAAATTTCACCTTCTAGTGGAAGGTGTCCTTGCCTGGGGTAGAGGGGTTGGAACTAGATGATCTTTAAGGTCCCTTCCAACCCAAACCGTTCTGATTATATGATTTTAAAGATTCAACACGGAAGCTGAACATTTTAGCTTTTATGCTAAGTTACATGGAACTGATTTTAGGAATATCTGAGAACTACAAGAGAGGTTTCTGAAGAAAAGCTAACACAGGTTGTTTTCTAGAAAGTCTGTTAAAAGCGTTTCCTATGGTATTGAAATAAAACCTCTTCCATGCTCTCAGCTAGCTACTGATTGATTGCATTCTGATTATTAGAACAACTTGACATGTAATTGTATTTCTGTCCATCTCCTCACCTGCCACCCTGAATGACTGTGGTGAAAACACAGGTGTAGTAATATTCTGGTTTGCAATGTTTAATGCTACTTACAAGTTTGATCTTTGATTACTTGTGATTTAAGCAGAAGTTCAGAAGATAGGGTTTTTTTTTTAATATTTTCATTACTGTACTGAAATTACTGTTAGCACACTGGTTAAGTTGAAGTGAATTCAGTGTAGAAAATTAGTATACTAGCTCAGCTATCAAAATGCTGAGATTAATAGTTTTGTATGCAAATGAGCTCATTCTTGCACTGTAAAATTAATCTTGGTTTGTGTTAATTTTTTGAAAGAATCACTACGTTTATTCATTAAAACTATTTTAAAAATTAAACTTTCAGTTGGGTGATTTTTGTGGCTTTGTACTAAGCTAGTCCCATGGAACCAGCCTTCTCCTTTTGCATCTGACAGATGCTAAATGCTGTGGTCTGTGATAATGTTCTTATGCTCAGATGCCAAGTGAATTTATCATCCTTGCTACTGCTCCCTGTTTAACAGCCCTGTGCAGAAGTGGACCTTTGAAACCATTATTTCCACGAGTCTCCTTCCTGAGAAACACTCTTTACAGGGTGAAGCATTCAGTTCAGTAGGAAGAAGGTAGTACATGGCTGTATCAATATTCTCTGCTCTAGCTGAAAGCACTTAACTGAGACAAAAAACTTCCTTGATCGAATTACTTGAAGGGTGGTTTTACATGTGTGGTCCTATGCATTTGATCACTCCATACTTGAATTCACTTTTTATCAAGAGGGCAGCATTCCTCTCTGGCTCAAGGTTGGAGTACAAACTCTGAGCTACTGGAAACAAAGTAAATACATTAAATCATGACCAAAGAATTGTTTCTTAACGCACAAAACTGAAAATTGCATCTCTTTAAAAGTAATTATTACCAGGATTTTCAAACTTTATTTTGGAAATGCAGAGTGTGCAAAAGCATTTCCACACAGTCCTTTTGCTGAAATTTGTAAGACATTTATACAAGAAAATAACAACTGTGAAACACCAACAGTGAAGTTCGTTCATTTAATTAAAATGAAAAACAGTCCATAGATTTAAAGGAGAACTTGGTCCACATAAACGAATTATGTAAGTTTTGTTCTAGTCCATTCTACGGTGGAACAGATACTTAAACTAGTCTATGTTTCTGGAATAATCTAATCAAAGGAAGTGCTGTTGTAGCATCTCTAGAAAATAGTATGTAACTATACAAAACACCAATTCATGTTCTAAACTATTCTGAGAATCAAATCCTCCTTTAAAGAGAAATAATCTCTAGTCTACAGTTGGAACATTTAAATACAATGCAGAAACCCAGTGCTTCAGTGATAATTTTCCCTACAATTCTTCCCTCAGTATTCTAAGTTTGAAAAACAGTATAGTTTAAAATTAGCAAATATATAAATTTGGTCCGCAAAAATCTTGTAGCAGGTAGAAAACAGGAATATGTGTACTGCAAATTGATCTTATTCATAGCATAAATCTATAAAACTATGTATTTAGGAAAAATAGGTTAAAAAAGATCTTATTTATAGGTTTAAACCTTGTCCCAACACCATACGGGTAGTGTACAGAAAATATTATGCTTAGTATAAGTAGTTTGTGAAAATTACTTAATATTTCTTGTTATTTTCTCAGTAAATTGCAACACCTAGAATTCAAAAACAATGTGCTACTGTAGTGAACTTTGAATGAAAATCCCAGAAATACAAGAGTTTAAACAAAATAATCCGTAAATTGAAATACATGCTTTCTTTTTAAATTAGTTTGACATTACTGTTTTCTTAAACTTTTTACTATACATCTTTAGTGGCAACAGATAAACAGACTGTCACAGACTGAATTTGTTGGCAGGATTTTTCTGTTGTCCCTCTATCAGATTCAACTCTTATCAAAACGCTAGTTGACTACTTTTGGAATGATGTTGAATACGGGATTCTACTTTTCACAAGCACCCCAACTTCAATGAAAAGGGTGTATGAGGTCTTAGAAGCACAAATATTACTTAAGGCAGAAAGTTAAATTATTGTCTATTAGTACAGGCAGAGTCAACTAGGAATGAAAATACTGGAAACATGATTTCATTTTACTGGGTTGTAATGGGGAGGGACCATAATTAAAAAGTAAAAAAACACCTACCATGTTAAACTGTTGCACTTTCCCTCCTCCCTCAATTGTACAATTATATACAACTGCTGAACTTCCTCAAGATGAAGCAAGTCTGCACTAAAATAAAACAGGGTCATTTTAGCAGCTTGATTCAAGAGTGGTTACCACTCTGCCAGTCTTGCGAACTTCTCTCTCCTTCTTTTGAACCTTTTCCTTCTGCTTTTCCAGTTTTTCTTGTGTTTTTCTAATATCCTTAATTTTCTTCTTTATTGTTGATCGGTCATTTTGACTGGAGACTCCCAAAGCCTTTGGGAGGGGAATAAAATATCTCATTAATAATTTTTTCAATAGCACTGTGAACAGTACTTGTGCATGAACAATTTAAGAAAGCATTATTCACTTTGCTGCAAGATAGTCTGTTTATTTGAAAAATAAGGACCTAACTCCTCAAGACCCATGTAAACGGTCATCTGGTAACAAGGTAAGGAAGGAAATACTTACCTTGTTTGGCTGTGAAATAATAGCTTCTCTTGGCATACCATGAACACGTAGATACCCAAGAATTTCCAGAAAATTGCATTACCAGTAGTCTCAAAATATTTTTCTACTTATTTTTATACAAGAGGAATTTACAGTACTCTTTAATTTGTAATATTAAGGATTTTGAACTGTATAAATTAAAAAGTGTACTCAATAAGTAGATGGTATGCTTTGATTTTTGATCAGCAGGTGGCAGTACCGGATACCAAGTTACAGACAGCACTGGCTCAGGCTTGATGGAACGTCGTTAGGTGTAAATGAAGCTTCAGGCATCAAAATCCACAGTTCCCGAACAGAGAGAGTCATTTGACATATCAACAACAGGTATTTCCTCAGTGTCCAAGGAAATACTTGCTTAGCACAATACAGACCCTTTAGTGCTGCACATCTATTCTAAAATGCAGGTATATTTTGGAGACTGAGGTTAGACACTTTTTTTTCTCTCCCTAAACCAGTCAAATCCTACTATTGATCATGGACAATAATTTGCCTTTTGTCAGAATAGACCAATGAACCTCATTTCAGTAACATCTTGCCTGTCCAAAATTCAGTCTGATAACCTAATGAAAAACTGAAAGTTTATTGGCACTAGAAGTGATACCATGCAGCTTCCAGACATAAAATGACAAGAAAAATGCTCAAAGAAAGATTTAGACTACTTCTTTTTTATGTTTCAAAAAACATTTGAAGGTTTTTAAACTTCCCATGTGAATAGGAAGAAATAGATTTCTGCAATAGATTCTACACATTTGAATTGGCTGGATCTTGTTTTGATACGACCTTACGCTGAGATCGATGTAGCAAGCCCCCTTTGCTCACTTTGATCTCCTCAAGATGCAAACAAATACTTGGTATTTTTCTGATTAAACCCAACTTGTCTTTAATTATACAATCAACTGCTAAATTCTTCTCTAACTGTATAGTCTCCAAGTATTCCCAAAACAAAACTCTATCCCTTAAAGAGTCATGATAACATGAAAGCAGACTTCGTAGGTTAAAAATGTCTGAATAAGCAGTGAAATTTGTACGGTTACAAATCTTTGCTGGGATAGACACATACCTTTAACTTCTCACTGTCGAGCTGCATTAACTGCTGTCCATCTATGTTCATTGCTGTGAACTCCGTAATATACTGCTCCATGTTCATTCCCATTAACCAGTGGCATACTTGCTGGGTGGTCCATTCAGAAATAGGTCTGCTGTGCCATTGATTTTGCTTTCCTGTTGTTGTAAATTCATCATCTAATCCCTAACCAATTGAGAAAAGTCATTGTAAGCAATGTTTTACTTGACTATACAGTGAATTCCCATTGACACTTGAGTTTGATTAACAAAGTACATTTGTAAACATACTCTAGCTCCAAAAAGACTTCGGTTCTTGAGATCACAGTTTATAGTCAGTTTGCTTAGGAGTTTGTTATAAACAAAAGGACACTACAACATTAAACACAAACTAAGAAATAGAGAACATAAATGTTTTTCTCTAAATTAATAAATCATTTACTTAAACATGTATCCTAACAGGCTTCTTCAGTCAGTTAAGTTAGCTAGCTCAGTCCTAATGTTAGATAGTGCCTCATACCACATCAAGAAGAATCCAGTAACACTTCAATTGAATAACTGATTATTGTTAGGTGAAGGAAATCCTGAATAAAAGCAGTTCTAGCAATCAGTAAGTCTGGTGACAGTTCCATGCACACTTTACTAAATTCGGTGCATTTCCAAAAAAAAAAAACCAAACAACCAAACCAAAAAAAAAAGGATTGTTCTTTCATCTAATGTGCCATCACATCAACATTTTGAATGGTCTGCCTAGTACAAGACCATTTGAAAAACATAAGAGCTTGTAGCCTTCCACTGAAAATACAGTTTGCCAGCTCAGAGCTTTTGAAGCTCCCTGCTTCAATTTCAGTTGGCTTCTGACGGAAAAAAGGCACTGCTGTTCATCCTGAAGCACTCTATTACTTCATCACAAAAGGAAAGCTACATAAAACAGAGCTCCGTGTCTGTACAGAAGAAATTCTAGTGTGATACTTGAATCAGTAACATCAGAGTTACCTGAAGTTTTATTAACTATCCAAAATGATCTCTTGCTAGCTCATGATTGAGTACAGGCTGCATTAGACTTGCAGACTGGTCCTCTAGGCAGCTTCCACTGCTTATCAAAGATAGCTGCAAAACAGCAGAAAGTCCACCCACTTTTGCCAGCAAGCCTTACCCCTGTCACTTGTGAACAGAGAACATGGAAATAAGCATCTTTCTAGTGACGGGTTTCAGACATGAACCTACAAGCTGCATGTGAAAAACTATGGCTTCCAACAGGGGCACTCTCCCAAAATCCAACTCCCTTGATGGAAAATTTGGGACAGTAGATTCAATGTAGCAAAATAATTCTGGCGATTGCAAGTGAAAGATACTGACAGGGAGACCTGTCACCTGATCTGATCATACAGTAAGCTGGGTCTGAGTGTGCAGCATGGAACAGGGTGAAACAAACACAACCGTAAATTTCTGATGTATCAGAGTATTACAGGTAATCAGAAACAGTTTTGCCCTCCCTGGTCTGTGAAGGAAAGGACAGTGGTTACATAAGGTGACAGTGCAGATAGATGGGAACAAGTTTGTAGAGCAGAACAGAACAGTTTGTGCTGAGGTCCTAAACTCCATACAAGAAGTATTTCGAAGGATTTTCACTTCTAATAGCTCTCATCTGGTCACACAGACTAAATGGCCACGAGCAGCTGGAATGCACCAGGAATGCTGCTGGAGCACATCTGATTTGATTTCCAAGATAAATAAAAAAATCAGGCAAATGGGAATAATCAGGAGATTTACTTCAAAAATTGACTCCTAATCCAAATGAAAATGCTTATGCAGATATAACAAACACGTACACATCCACCTTCTGATGTGTAGAGGAACAGCAATTTTCACAAAATATCAGCAAAGGGCTCTGGGAGAGGTTTTGCTTGAAGGTGTTCTACACAGCGTCTGTGTCAAGGCAACTGGGGCACAGTGAGTTTTCTATCCAAGCCATCAAGCTTGAGGTGCTTCATACAGAAAAAGAAGGTTCATTGTATAAATTACAAATTGCTCATTTCAAACTGCTCATTTATTTAAAGTTTCTCCTCAACCTGATACTGTAATTCAAAATATACACTGGTAACTTTTTATTTTGTCTCATACTAGCAAATGTTTGTGAATAATACACAAAGGGGAAACTTTTTACATTTCAAGTTTGGCTTTTATCTCAGAGTTGCATGTGGTCTAATACCAGCAAGAAATACTAACACCTATATTGCCACCTACATATTTTTTTATAGAGAGAGATGTACTTTTATCTTTCTCTGCATGTATGTATATCTAAATACAGATAGATATCTCTATACTGAGAAATGTGTAAAAGAATTTATCCCAGTTAGAACTCGCTCTACTAGTGTTATTTAATTGTTAGCTATGCAACAACTTCACTGCTATAATTTCAGAGTCTATGTCCTTGAAGAAGGTGTACTCCTGTCAAACAAAGAATCCCAAATTAATTTGTTTTTCCAGGGGAATGCAGTCCCCCAGCAGAATCTCAGGGTCTCTCAGCAACAGTTCCTCCAAGCAGCACAAATCAGAGCAATTAACAGACTGTACCATGGAGGACTCCTCCAGACCAAGCTACTAATTCCAGTGTAGGCTTTCTGCATCATCAGCTGCAAACAAACTTCTCCTACTTCATACTGCTAATAACACAACCCTAAAACCAGAATGATACCAAAAACTGAAACTGTGTTAGCACACTTAGATACCACCTCTTCACAGAAATCAAGCTGAATGGGAAGATACTTAATCCTGTATAATTTGATTTTTTTCACTACTGTACAAGGGAAAAGCACATTTGTAACTATTTTTTTCAGAATATGAATAGGAAAGTAAAAAGCATAGTAGAATAAGATGCAGAACACTTATGTCTGATTAATGTTGTCATTAAATAACAACATACATGTACCCCCCAATTGTTCACTGTCCTTCCAGATGCAGAAGGACTGTCCCAAGCTGTTTGTACATCAGAGTTACAGTCCCCAAAGCAGCCAACCACACACACCACAGATCAGCTGCAAATTTGGAAGCAGAACCATAACTACTTATATGGTATGGAAGCATCAGAAAACCATATCCTCCTGCATAAAAATGCAGGTGATTCAGAAAGGAAGTACAGAAATACTGAAGGTGCTAAGGACAAAAAATACAAAACCCAAGAAAAAAAAACCAAATTCCATCACACCATTTACCAATTAAAACCTTTAAAACTGGTTAACTAGCTAGTCCTAACAACCTAACTCTCACCATGCAGTCACTCCCCCAGAGCGCGTGAGGGTACCTGCTGCAGTGCTGCACAGTCTGGGTCTCAGAGGCATTTCCATCTCCAGTTCTTAAAGTTCAGGATTTGCAGGGCCGCACGCAGCACCCATTCCTCTGAAAGCAGGGGTTGTTATGCTGGCTACCATGATCCCTGCTGGATATTTATGAACCATCCAAACAACAGGCACCTGACAGAAACTCTACTTGCAAAGAACTTGAGGATTTGAAGTACCAAAGTTGCCGTGGTTGGTTGCTTTCCCCCCTTCCTCAGTTACACCAATCAAAAAAATCCAGTAACAGCTACCTGTTTTTCACACACAGCCTTTCGAGAAGAAAAAACAGCTCAGAGTTTATTTATCGCTGTCCTCAGAACAGACCCTGGCAACCAATGTAATTACTGAGAAGGTACAAACCAATGTTTGTTGCTTCTATGTATAAGCAGCATATGAACTAGAGACAACAGTAGAAACAAACTCATCTACAATAAAAAAGGCACACACGCAGTAACAGGCAACTCGAGTTTAGCAGTTTACTGAAAGTTGTGCCACTGATCAAAGAACAACATTCAGGAAGATACTTAGCTAAAATCTCATGACTTATATACTGCTTGAAAGTTGCAGAAGCACATACTTCCTTCACACAAACCACTCCATTTAAAAAAATGCAGGGAGCACATATTAACTGGATTTCCTCTGGTTTTCATTAGACCAACGACTGTCATCACTGATAAAAATCTGCAAAAAAAGAATCCCTTACTGAAACCTGTAAGCTAGTTTTCTGACTTTTGACACCTCAGATTTTTGTTAGTGATTTCATCTTTACAGCATTGTTTGTAAGCCTGTTCTGAATTCTAACATTTTACTGGAATTTTTTATGATTTTCACCAAAGCCTGGTTTCCAATAGCTAACAAGAAATTCCCACATTCATGAACTCCCATTTACTTTATTTTCTTCAAACATTACCACTGTCAGTTTGGCTAGTCCTACTTCAACTTTAAATAACTCCTAGTTCACAAAGGATTTGATTTATAAAGACAGCAAGCAGTCAAACAGCAAATGAGGAAACACTCCAAGAGACTGTCCAAGTGTAGACTTCAGGTTTCACCTGCAGGCAAAGGAGTTAGTTCTCCAGGGGAATGAACGCTGACTTTCAGGTATCTAGTGTCTAGCTATATATCAGAACTGTTTTTTTGTTTATTTTGTTGTTGGTTATGGATCATTTCTTTTCTGTGGTTTTGCTGGGTTTTGAGGGTTTTTTGTGTGTTTTTTTAATTTAGACAAACTTGCATTGATGTGAAGGCAAGGTCAAAACCACTGCAGTTTTCGTTGACCCAGGAAGTTGCTTTAACTTAGTGGAACAGAAAGGTGTTACATTTAAAGTTAAAAATTGAGATTCCATCAGAGAGAGTTCATTCCATTTTTTATGATGTAACTAGGATCAGAACACAAACGCTACCATGGCATCTACTAGTCCATGTCCTTAGTTCATTAACAGCTTAGGATACTTCAGTGGTCTTCAACATTAAAATACAGAAACAGCCATCAACTGTCACATTACACGAATCTGTTTCTATTATGCATGCTGTAGTGTGAACAAGCACATCAACAAGACACATATACACACTTTGAAACTCACCTCATTTGAAGAGAAGGTTAAAGTGTGTGAACGACCTGACAGGTTTGGTTCTGTCACTAACCCTGAAAGTTCACAACTTGGCTTGCTATGGTATGTATCATCTATGACAATTCTACTCTGCAAACAAGTGGAAATAATGTTTTATTAACTCACTCCTTGGAAAAGCACGTCATAAGGTGACATTCTAGTAATTTTGAGTTTTGGTAAAAAAACTACCCAGTTATCTTTAGATCACATATGAAATGCACTCACTTCCATCAACCATCTGACTTGTTTTTGTTAAACTTTGGAATTTCAAAGCACAACAAATTTAAAGCAGTATCTCTAATGAAAGCATGCTGTGTGAAAGATCACTCATAACCTGAAATTGTGTTGGAAGTACATAAGGACAAACAAGTGGTTACTCTTTCAGCAGGCACACCACACAGGGAGAAGTCATTTAAAATTCAGTTGTTGGAATTATTCATGTTGAAATCTCCACAAGCACCATGAATGTGCTTCAGAAGGGGCTGTTCTGATGGTGAGATAAATATGAAAGTCCTCATTGTTTCTGGACATTAAGATTCCCACAACACAGATGTGCCCCCATAACTTTGAAAGTTTCTGGAAATGAGAACCAGGTTTAGACTTTGTAACTGCCCACATTCAAACCACTGCCTGGGCAGTGAAACAAACAGGCTATCTTTGCCTAACATACACTGAGAACTGAAATAGCAATCAGCTTCTGGCAGCTTGCAAAATCAGAGTTTAAGTTAGTTCATGAATGGACAATACAGAGCATGCCTGATGACAAGCTTCCCCAAAACTTTAAATTCTGACTTAAGATACTGGATTGTATTGATGTTTATGTGGTGGCTGCACTGGAGACACAGATCATATCATCTGAAATTTACCTCGATGTGAGAAATAGTGCCTAGATGTAAAAAATCTTTATAAGAATTCTTATAATAAATTGACTGATTCAAACCATGTAAAATCTTCTTCATGGATAAAGGACTAAATATTGTAAAAAATGCTATAACAAAGCAGAACATTTTAGAAGTTAAACATTTTCTCAATGTCTTCACAAAAAATGTTTTAACACTTAGGCGTGTAAGTTCCCGTAAGTATGCAGGCTGACAGGCCGAATAGATTATTTTAAAAATAAAAATTTATTCTGAAATAAAATATGTTGACGAATTTATTCTTTTAATAAATTAATCAAGTACTACTATTTTTAAAAACTACATAACCAAGTAAAATTCTGGTTAGAAATATGATTAATATAAGAACAATCATGCTGAAAGGACTTAGAATCTTCATAGCATTTACTGTTTTCATTTAGTTACTACATTTAGTCTGTGTCTGAAGTAAGCTTTTGGATCTGTATGCCTGCCTTAGCATCTAAAAGCAGCAGGACCGAGGTTCAACCTTATCCAGCAGCCACTATGTGTAGGACCTCAGGGGCAGGTCACCTCAGCTGCCTGTGACTCAGGGGCAGACTGAAAAAAACCAGATAGTACACCTGAAAACTTCACAGCTGATTTGGTAAGAAAATCCTTCTAAAGATTACTGATGTGCATATTTCCTTGACTATTTTCTAATTTGATAACCTCCACTTGCAACTCAGATCCCAACCTCTACATTGTTGTTCTTAAGTGAAAAAAAAATTCTGTCAAAAGCACACCTCATAATTTTTGCCTTTCTAAAATTTCTCAGTGCTGCTCTCCATTACCTACAAACAGTAAGCATTTACCATTATTTTTCTCTACTTTTCTCTAAAGTCTCTAATCAATTAACCATACTTTGTAAGGATGCCATACCATAACCCCATATGCATAAATAATCCAAGATCCTAAATCAAGCTGATGTTAAAGATATTTTTCTTCAGTAACTCAATCCTTAAAGAGAATTACTGCAACTGTCATCATTGACCACGTCTGTGTTTGCCTTCTGATTTCAGTTTAACCTGAACTCTTAAATTTTCTACATTATCCTGTTTTAGGGGTGGATACTTCATCTTTGCACTCCCTTTTGCCCTATATTAGTAATTTGCAGTCTTTAAAAAGTTCTAAAAAAACCCCAAACCCAAGGAAAAAACACCACCACAACTCAACAAACAAAACCCCCTTAAACTACAACTTTCCAGCTAGCTTTACATGGACTGTGGTTCTGAACATGACTGAAAAATGGTATTCCATCTGACATGCAGATTTTTAAATTAATTACATTATATTTTAGGGACTTCATTTAGATGTAAAACGTATAACCAGAAACAACAGAATACTCTGTCCATCAATCTATTCTCAAATTAATTTCAGCCAAACTGAAAATCTATTTAGCAGCATTTTTTTAGCCACCTTCAATTAACTCTTTCTACCTTTACAGAGCAATCAAGAATCGTTCAGAAAAAAATGTACAAAAAAAAAGGGACAGGATGATATCTGAGCAAAATATTTACTAAGACCTGAGGAAAAATACAAAGAAAACATAGCCAAGACATCCCTGTACCAGTTGTAATGTTTTTTCCTCCCTCTCCTCCTTTTTGGTTTAAAGTAGTATTGATTTCATTTTAGGGATTTAGAACCAATTGCAAAGATTCCTGATTCTTGAAGAGCACAGAATTTGCATTGAAGTTTTATAGGTATGCTTCTCAAGATTTAAGGTACTACAATATTGATAGTTTACACCACAGTGTTCCTTCTTGTAGTGAAAACAAAACACTGCCTACAAGCTTAGAGAAGCTACTTAAAGAATACAAAGAGCTTGTATGTGTTTGTACTGTATTAAAGAATGAGACATAATCAAGGGGCAGATTATGTAAAGGGACAATTAAAAAAGGTGCAATTTAGAAACCTCACAAGGCTAAGCACTCTGGAAACACTTAGATACCAGGATTTTAGTGCTTGCATTCCTACTTTTCACAAACAACAAGAAGTTGATTTATTACTTTGCTAAAAATTATAAGCTTAAGACTAACTTCAATAATTAACAAAATCCTTCTAGGTGCAGTAATTTTAAACATCAAATTTTGCAGAAACAGAAAAGAGTTTAAATTTAATTAAACTGTTTACACCATCAATATTAACACACAACTACAGAAATTATACACAAGGTGAAAGACACAGTATAACAGTTAAGAATTTTGTCACAGAAAAGTCTCTATTTCAGAATTTCTACTTGTACCTGCTCTTTAGTGCTTTCACCTGATCACATGGGATACTACATGCAGAAAAGCAGAAAATACCATGGAGATATCAACAAAAAGTAGCATTCTTTCCTTAAATTAAGATTATTTTGTCCCTGCTGTTATGCTGGTTTAGTAGCAAGGCTCACTGTTGAGTGGTCAATACTTTCCCAGTTTTCATGTGTTTTCACAGTGAGGTTTACTAGCTAAAGCCTAGCTGCTGTAGTGCAGGCTTAACGAGCAACTACCAAGTTAAGATGTTCAAATGCTGGTCATTCCAAGTAGTAGCTAATGTCATATAACCATCTTTATAAAAGCCTACAAGTGTTGCAAAGTAAAACCAGCCTGACATCAGAGAGGCCAAGTATGATTTTAAGATCAATTAATGTATGAAAATCTATACAGGGTCAGCCTTCTACTGTTTTACAAAGCAGGAATGCAGTTGAAGACTGTTATGCTCTTCCAGCTGCTGGTTTGCAACTGGCACTAAGAAAAAGAAAAGAGCAGCAAGCAGCAATTACACACTGGAGCATGAGAAGGAAACAAAAACTAAAACAGCAGGCAAGAAACCAGCTGGAAGGTTAAAGTGATAATCAACTTAGATAAGGTATACTACAATGAGAAGAAAAGGCTATTATTTCGGGGCAACATGGAAAGGAAGAGAGAGCACCCAATTTGGTAAGATCTGTATCTTTTGGATTGCCAACAAATTGTTGCCAACAATTGTCTACAGAAAGACAATAAGGGGTGTTTAACCACATTACAGATGCTTGTAGTAGAAATGCAGCAGTGGGACTTCTACACTCAGAAAAATTATTTAAATCAGGCAGCAAGGAGTAATGAAAAGGGGAAGAATGGGATCTTCTGAACAATGACTGTGAAAGCTGAACCACTGAATGTTTATCTAGAGAGAAAACATTTCTTGATACTGTTGCTATAGCCTATTAAGAGATCCACCATGCACTTCTATTTAATGAAAAAAGCATCCCAAAGTGTATGCATATCCCCTTTACCATGGATCCTGCAGTCCCCAAATCCTTGGGTTATATACAGAAAGATCTTTTGGCTTCTACATACTTCAACTGATGCAAGCAATGCAGGAGCTATAAATACACCAGTATCACACACCAGACAGTATTTTGTCTGGTGCAGGTCTACTTAAGAGATTAAAAGGTTCCCACTCTTCTTAGGTTCCTGTGTTATAGTATGGTATTGTATTGTTATAAATCCACTTCCTGCGGGTTTTTTACAAAGTATGTATAAGAATAACTTACTCCTGTCATAGCCACTGTAAACTCACACTAACAGAAGGTAATTAAAAAAATGTATCATAACTGCATTTTATTGCAGTAAGCATCTGGAAACATGGAAAGCCAACTTGTTATCCGACATCTACAAGCGACTTCATGGACTACAACCCGCCAAGTTTATCTTCTAGATTTGCAACTCATTCCTCTAATAACACAGAGAAAAAGGAAAACCATGAAAGGGTATTTTAGACAACCAAAGCAAAGTTTCACAATTTTTTCTTAAGAATAAAACTAGTTTATGAGGTTACTTAAACAGCTACAATTTTGAATCTGAGAAAACCAAAAGCAAACAAGAATGAAGTTAATAAGACCGTAACTAACAGTCTTATATTGAAATAGGTTTTAACAAAATATTTAGACAGCACAAACATTGTTTGAGGACATTTCTTTCGCATAAAATTTAATCTCAATACTGTAAACAGAACTACAAAATGGGACATTATTGTAGGTTTTCTTAAATTACCTATGTTTTGCAACCATTTCTTCCAAATACATTAAACTGCAAAGATGGTAACTTTCTGAGTATAGTCTGAATTGTGTAGCCTCACTCTTTAAGTCTTGCTAAAAAGGCTTAAAATTACTAGAACATGAGCAGTTACTCAGAAGCAGTTTTCCAGAAGAGAGTGTTCTACAAATGTGTCTCTTGGCTTTCAATACTAAATTTGTTAATGAAAAACAGGATGCTATCTTTATCCACCTGTCTGGTACTCCATCCCTACATACCAGTGTGGTAAGAACAGCTGGCCAACTGCCTGGGAAGCTGACCTCTACATATGTACAGTTTCTCCAAGTATTAGACCAGGAAACACGTGAGATACAAGACAGGGAACGAGACTTGGCTTTTAAAAATATACTATCCCAAAGCAAGCACTACAAACCAGTGAAAAACCATACACTGTGATTACTCCTTAGATGCTACTTCTGCCTGATGCTTAAACTGAACAGGAGGAAATGGTAACATTTAGTCTCTGTTTGTGAGGTCTGTACAGTTTTAAACTTCTGCAGCTATGTTGTAAGAGATGATGCGACCAGGAACTAAGTCATCAAGCCTTTCACATACTAAGCACTGTTATTACTTTATCAAGATGCAACACTTAAATATTCAAAGCACAAATTAGTCATCTTTACCTTGCTTCTGTTCCTCTCTTGACCGTGTTCAGAACTGTCCTGCCTGCTCTGACTAATGTGCAGGCTGCTACTAGAAACCTGAGGCTCTTTGTGGCTGTCTCCAAACCAAGAGAAAGGCATGCAAGTAGGAACAGGGGAATCTGAATCTGATGCAGACAGATTGTTGCCAGAGTCATCCAACAGTTCCCGGGAACCTCTGAATAATGAGTAAATTAAATTGTATTTAAACAGCAGCAAAAACCCCCACCCCACAAACACACAACCCTCCCACAAAACAACAACAAACTTGAAACACACGACACACATTGCTACCTGCTTCACAGCACAATTTTACTTAAAACAAAAACTTGATACTTGCCTTTAAATATCCATGCAAAATAATTTGGGGTTTTGAACAACACAAATTTAAGAATTTTTGCAGTATTTCACACAACAATGTATCGATTTCAAGTAATTTTCTAATTTATTTTACTCAACATTCATCTTCCTAAGAAAAATAGTTTTTATATTTAAGGTAGGGTGTAATGTGTTAATCTTATGAGTCACTCTAAAATGTAACCTTAGCTTTACTGTTTCCTCTATACTGTTCTACGTGTTTTTCTTATATTCAGCTCCACATCATTAATCTTCACAGAATTTTGCACCGTTATACTTCAATGTACTTTAAGTTAAACAGTAATTACAGCTTTAAAGAAATTCTTAGGTTAAACATTTTAGGAATGCAGCATGTATGTATTAAACAAACCAAACCAATTACCTGCTTTCCAGAGAACCTCTTAGATTTTCTTTTTCCTGTTTCTTGCCCTTGCCTCCAGATTTCCGTAATCCACTGAAGGGAAAAAGACAATTTTCACAAAGCATTCACACGGTGCGACTTTTTTCAACCAGCAAGCTACTTTTCCCATTGATTTCATGTTGCAAAAAGGCTGTTGTTGCACAGAGCGTGATTTTGCAGACTATGCATACAATTTTAAAAGTGCTGTCATTCGTATTTTAAGAACCCAACATAATTGTGAAAGTATATTTCAAAGATGAAACATACTGAAAATAAACACAGCAAGTGTCCAAACAAGCACAGCATACAGTAGATACAACCAAGGGGAAGAACACAGTTCTACTGCTATGTAAATGTGCATATGCAATGCAGTGACTAAGTCACGAACTACTTTCTTGCTGTGTGAAATTAAGTTATAATTTTTATGTTGTGTATTACAAATAATGTGCTGCAGTACCAATCCACGTCTCTGATATTAGCTGGCTTCAAGCTTTATACCTAGTTCCAAAGGAGAAAGGCTTATTGCAAAATTTAGCAACTCTTCACTCAAATGCCCAGAGCTCAGTTACTGCACCGCATTTCCAGATAATATGCAGCTTGCACTTTTGTTTTACCCCTGTTGCCAATCTCATCTTCTAAATGAAATTCAGAGATTCGCTCATCACTGCTGCCTGCCTCTAAGGAACAGTTCAGAAAGCAGCTACTATAGCCAAATCCTGCGTAACAACCCTCTACTGTAGAAGGAATTAAAGCAAGACAGGTATCTATTTCGGACTGTAATGCCAACAGGACACAACATTAGAGTTGAGGCTCACAAATATTCTGGCATAGAACTACACATGGATTTGCAATCTAATTTGTCAACAAACTGTGTATTAAGGTAACACCGAAGAACCCCAAAAATTCTTTGCAGAAAAAAAGTACAGATAAATAAAATAAAAATGTGGTATAAATGTGAATGCAACATTATGAATTCAAGATGAAATAAGACTCAATCCAGTGGTGCTGCAATGAATCTCCTCAATTCCTGGATTTCCTCAACCATTTTCTTAGTTAGAGAACATGATATTCTTCAAAAGTAATGCTGAAAAACATTTAATTTTCAAATCAATACAAATAAATCTTACCCAAAATCTGGAAATCTCCTCTTGGACTTCCCTGATGTTCCTTCATTTGTTTCTACTGTCTTGTCTTCATTTTTCTTTTCTTCTGCTTTTCACGTAAGAGTGAAAAATAGCAATGTTATTCTAAAAACACTTGCAAGTTTTCAATACTTATGATGATGCTGCTTCTAAGTAAGGTACTAAACCCCAAGTATCAGTGTTAAATTTCACACCCACACATGCAGATACTAGCGGAAACTACGACAACTGTATTAGCGTAAATTATTCTCTATGGCATCTTCCCATCACTCTGGCTGTGCTGTACCACTGAAAAACTGCAACAGGACAGTTGCTTATGACCAATCAAAACTACTGTGTTTGAGAAACAGTAATTCTGTAGTCAGTACACTTACCACAGTATTCTGCTTCAATGGATTGCAAAAAAAGATAGTTTAAGACACGTTTAGGAAAAAAGTACTTTAGCAAAATGTCACCTTCAAAATACACCAACTAGATAACCAGTGTAAAACCCGTGAAAGAAATTAAATTTTAAAGCAACAGCTGAGCAAGTACAGCATTTAATTGGCCTTTATTCACTTTAAGTATTATAAGATGTTCCTTTTGCATTTTTTCTGGTTCAGTAGCCCAGACTAGCTACTTGGAATACGGGACTACATATGCAAGCTGCTGCCTCTAGCAAGTGTGCTTGACAACTATGATGGCCAGTGCCTGGAGAGAAGACAGATCCTAACAAGCTGAGTTTCTTGGAAACAGTAGACAACTATTCTACAGAAATAATCGGGACTTTAAAGCTCCTCCAAGACTATGGTATTTTCAAATACCTGGAATAGAAACTGCTAGCACCCAAATTTTCACCAGAGGGAGCATGTTCAATTTCAGCTGCTCAATTATTAAGTGAAATTAAGTGACAAACTTAAACACGACCCTCACTACCTCTTCCCCTGGATTGTCACAGATTACAGCAAGTCCTAAACATATTTCCTTTTAAATTCTCAAGACACTAGATGTAAAAAAAAATGATTAAAATGTTATATATTGCAAAGTAGGTGCTTTGTAACTAAGCTGCCTATGAAAAAGACGCAGCCTGTTTTTTGTGGGCCAAAATAGGTTTTTGCATCTGCCTTCCAAGACAACCCCTGGCAGAGTAATGTATACAGATGCTTTCAAGTACCCTAAAAAACAAGTATCATGTTTCCTACACAAAACTGAAGACAACTTCCTACCACCCTATCAGCTAATAATCCTTCCTGAAAACATGTAATAGTTATCTCAAAGTTTGCCTGGTGAATAGTCAGGATAAATCAGGGGTTTTCCTTTATTTTTTTTAAACCGCACCTGATAAGCAGTTTCTGATCAGTATCAGAACTTATCTAATTAGTTAACCACTCTTTCTTAACATGTAACATCCAGTAAGTTACAAATACCAGCTAAACTGGTTATTTTCCCCAACAACTTCGATACAAAGCCCCAAGAATTAATTTTTATATTGATATTTGTTTCCACCTCTCTCCCCAGAGACAGTGTTTTAAGAAAAGAGGTAATTTCTAAAATGCAGCATAATAGGTTAAAATACAGACTGATACAAGAGTGGATGGGAAGGTAATAGAAAAGATTATTTCAATGAAATAATGGGTACACATTTAAATATGGTTTGAAAGCAACAGTCTACCAGAAAGCAGCATTTAGTGTCACTTTGCCTACAAAGAGTGAGCTTTCAATACTAATCCTCATCTTTGATGGAATGCATTAATTAGCTCTTCCAGTGACTCTGCCAATTTTAAGAAAATGTTTGCAATGCTTCAGCCATCACATAAAAATATAGAAAAGAAAGCAAAATCACTTACGAATCAGGTACTTGTTTTGATGGGGGTATGTGTGTGTAAAAACCAGAGAAACAAAATAGGAGTGGAGTGCAGACTTTTTTGACTAAGACTTTATAGAAACACATAGAATGAGAAGAATATAAAACAAACCCTATTTTTAGGGTACTGAAAGAAGGGTTTAGTCCAAGCTGTATAGAAGAGAGCAAGTATAATCTGGCTTTATATATTGTGCTAACTGACTAAAGGAAATATCAACAATTAGAGTATTTTATCTGATCCCTTTTAAATTATTCATAAGTATTCCTATCAAATAATGATTAGCAGTGACTAGGCTGATTATAATATCTTTATCCTTTTTCTAGTGAGAAATATCCTATGAGGACAACATGAATAATGCCGCAATTCTCATAACATTCAGAATCTGTATCTTGCTTAAATACATGGATAACATCTACAAGCACAAAGTCAACACTGAATTTTTCTGGGAATTGATAAATCAGGCAAACTTACTGTCCAATATGTAGCCATTTGTGAGGCTAGGGTTTTGCAGGAAAGCATTAGGCCCTTTTGTGATTATCCACAGTCAATGACTTCGCTCCGCTCCAGCTTATGCCAACACAACCACTGAGACTCTATTATAATTTATAGGTTTGAGTTTTTAACAAACTGACTTAGATGTATTCCATTCTGGAAGTGTTTAACTGGAGCAGCATTTATTCTGCAGCTACCTTTTAGATTCTCAGCTCTACAAATTAGTTTAGAAATGTTGAGGTTTTGTAGGATTTTTTTTTTTAACTAACTTGTTGCACACAAAGGAATTACAAGTTAGATAAACCTATTCTGTGATTTCAGAACATACTACTCTTGTATCAAAATCTTTCAATAAATACAAATCACAGATTCACAGACTGGTTTGGGTTGGAAGGGACCTTAAAGATCACCCAGTTCACACCCCCTGCTGTGGGGAGGGACACCCTCCACTGGCAAAGGTTGCCCAAAGCCCCATCCAACCTGGCCTTGAACACTGCTGGGGAGGGGGGCATAGCTACAGCTTCTCTGGGCAACTTGCGCCAGTGCCTCACCACCCTCACAGGAGAGAACTTCTTCCTCATATTTAATCTAAATCTACCCTCTTTCAGTTTAAAGCCATTACCCCTCGTCCTGTTACTATACACCGTTGTAAAGAGTCCCTCTCCAGCTTTCCTCTAGGCCCTCTTCAGGTACTAGAGGGCTGCAAATAAGGTCTCCCCTAGAGCCTTCTCTCTCCAGGCTGAACAACCCCAATGCTCTCAGCCTGTCCTCATAGGAGAGGTGCTCCAGCTCCAGAATGCAATGAACTTGCATATTTTTTGCTAACTTCAAACTTTTCTGAAGAGTTAACTAGTCATTTTAAACCAGGTAGTTAGTTTTGTAGTAAATTCATTTCCCCTCAAAATAGTTTATTGTTCAATATTTATTTATATCAAAAATCTGTAAAACTTTAGCCCTGAAGGATTAAAATAATAATAAAACATTAAGTCTTACCCTTAGCCTCTTTCCCTTTCCCTTTCGATTCTCTTTGCTTAACATTCTTGGGATACCCTTGAGGAGAATGTGGAGCTGCCTCTTCAGGAGGAGGTGAATGAGTAGCAGCTGTGCTATTTTCGTTGTTTGGTTTGTGCACTGGAGAAGACTGTGTGGAAGCAGACGGACTTGACTCTAGAGGACTCTCTGTGCTTTCCGTTTGCTCCAGCTTTTCACTCCTCTGATCTATGTCATCCAGGCATTTTTCACTTGTTTCTAAGGTCTTTGTTAGATACACAGCTGAAAGTTCTCTACTGAGAATGGTATCTTCTGAATCCTCATCCTTCAACAAATTAAGAAGTTATTTTATGGTAAGCATGACATAAAAATCTACTATCTGTCCTTTTACCAGGATGTAAGAATATGCTATGCTACACACAAACTTCCTCAGTTCAGACATTTTTAACTTAATCACTTGTAGATACCATCTAAATCACATGAAGTTGATTTTATAGACTTTCCTTTATCTTTCTGTATATCCCAAACCATCTTTCTCTAACCAAGTCAGAAAAGTTCTGGTACATCTCGGCCATTTCAATTCAATGCAACCACTTTTCAGTCTAACAGAGGGAGTTCAATCTTCTCCCTCTACGACAAGCTCTGTCATGCCAACTGTATATACCTCAGTTCTTCAACTCTTTCCCAGAAACATGTTAGATGATTTTACTGGTATACTTTTTGTGGTCTTAAATGATTATTTATGGAATAATGAAGCATTTCATTGTTTAAGATGAAGGAATAGTAAGATAGGTAAGTGCATTTCACAACATACCACTGTCACTGTATCAAAAATCTTTTAAAAAGTAAGTGTAGAATATGATAAGCTTGCATACTTCTTCGCTAACTTCAAATTAACCATACCATAAAGAACACATTAAAGATCACATATGTGATATAGACAGAGAGCAGAAAAATAGGATGCTTTGGCACAGCCTGAATGAAGCATGGACAACACTTCTAATTGCAAATACAAATAAACCTCAACATACATTCAGGCTCCTGAATGCCTAATTATCTACCAATATTGGTACCTGTGTGTTTGCAGTCTGTTGTGCAGCCCCAAGAGATTCTTTCAGCTTTGATCGAGAAGGTGGCTGGCGTTTTACTTTCAAAGCAAGCTGAGCTTTTGCTTTGTGGGCACTGGTGTCTAATCTGGGAGTATCCCCAACAAAAGCATCAAAATCTGCAACAAAGATGTACTTCTTTAAAAAAAACACCCACAACCAAACAAACCAGTAGGCAAATTCTTAATATTTTTCTGGACAGTAGACTGGAGAAGTTAAATCAGAATTATTCTGCCTGTTATTCATTGCTATATGAAAATACTGCTTTATGTAATACTGGAGTATTTTTACATGTTGTGATAGCATTTTCTTATTAATTTGAAATATTTCTAACCAATTTCTTCAATTAAAAAAATGAAAGCTGTCACAGTAAGTGTATTATGACTTGAGAACCGAATTTTATTCTCAAATAGATGAGAATTTGTGGCTAAAGTGTACTTTTCTATCCTTGTTCTTTAAGATAGGAACTCTTTCAAGGTCAGGCTTGATGAAGCTCTGAGCAACCTGATCTAGTTAAAGGCGTCCCTGCTTACTGCAGGGGGTTTGGACTAGATTGGCTTTCAAGGTCCCTTCCAGCCTAACAGAGTCTATGAGTCTCTGCAAAACATACAAGCATGTACCAATCTTTTCAAACTATGCTCCTCACTTGAGCTACAGTGTAATATAAAATTACAAGACAAAAAAAAGTCATATCAAGTTTTGGTGTAAATCATAGTTTAAAATTTTTGGGATCTGAATGGATGTATCTCAGTGTTTTAGTCCCACTAACACCTGTTTCACTAATAGAGAATCTGAGGAACAGTGAAGATGGATTCTCTCCACTTTCACACAGCATTTAAGAAATACTTCAATGCTGAACATGCTGGGGGACCTAAATGAAAATATCCACACTGATTCAGGTCAAACATTAACACAGTCAATAGGGAATACCAAACACTTAACTTCTTTCAGCAACAAGAAATATTACACATAGAACTCCTAATTTTTGTTAACTGCAAATGAAAGATCCTACAAACTACTTACCAGAAATTAATGTATCTGAAGAATTTAGTCTTTCTTCTATCGATTCTGTTTCTTTTTCATTTTCTTTTGTTATCATTGACTGTTCATTGTACTGGCCTGGTCTTTGGCAGCCATCTTCCAATAAACTGCCATCTCTAAATGTACGTGGCATTTTGTCACATGCTTTTAATTTACTTTCAAGCTCTGAAATCTGCAAAAATGAAAATTCAGAATTGAGATACAACTCTCCAAGAATGAAGAAGTTTATACCAAAATATATTATTGCTTTACTTTGTCCTGATATATTTTCAGCTGTTCTGCATATTTCTGGTCTCTCTCTTCAAGTAGCCTTGCATGATCCTCTTCTTTTTTCATAAATTCTATTTCTCTGGTGAAAGAAATACAAACATATGAAACAGTAATATACAGAAATGTAGAAAAAGGCATATAATAGAAATACACACAGTTCATTTACTAAAAAGCATTGTTAGTGCATTGAAAAAAAAAAATCAGTCTGTAAGGTATAACTGATTCATTAATCTTGTAAGCTCAAAAAACTACCTATGTACTTGTAAACTTCTAGTGTCTTCAAAATAAAATACATGCAACAGTATAATTTATTCCAGGCTGGAAAAGGTTGTGATGCAACATCTTCATAAAGTTAGAGGCACCTCTACCTTTAAAAGTGTGAAGTTGCACATATATTTTAAGTGTGAGATACATGTGCAACTCCAATCACTACATCTTACTCTTCCACAGAGATACACATAGTTTTGTTCCAAAAGCTATGGTAGAATACTTTGTAGGAAACTAAATTCACCCTACAAAAATTGCAATGTCTGCGTTTTATGAAAAGAAACACTGATTACATAAAGGAACAAAAATAAAAGCTGCTTTTTCCTGCAAATCAGGTGGAATAACACACACACAGAGAAAATAAGTGTAGAACATCTACACAAAATGCAAAAGCTTCAGGGACAGCCAAGGGAGTAATGGGTATTTGCTTAACAGTAAGGAAATGAAAGCTAGTATGTTATCAGTCATCTTAATGTATTTTTGAACTTCCATACAGATAAACTTGGGAGGAGAGGGGAAAGAAGATCTTTTAAAAGCTCAGCAAATAGCACAGAAATGCATTGTGAAAAGTAACATTTCTGGCTGTGGGCTAGAGAGCAAAAGATAATGCAAATTGTATTTTAAAATAAGCAACAAATGGAGGAATTAGAGACAAGAAAATCATATGCTTATACTATCAAAAACTGTTGTGTTCTGTATTAGCAAGATACTAGAAGTATTTTGTGTTCAGCCCTCGTTTAGCCAAAAGGAAAGAAAACAGGGCAGACAGAGCATGTTCAAGCCTCACACCATTGTATCTAACAAGTGTTACCTCCACTAAAACCCCAAACCTGCTAACAGGTTGCAGATGCTGATTTCATGCTGCCATTTTGATGAGCTAGATACATATCCCAAACTTGTTAATTTTTCTCAGAACTCCTTTCACTGCCCACTACAACATCTAACTCCTTCCTCAGACATGTATCTGGCTCTTACTATATATCCTTTGATGCCTACCCTATCTGGAACATTTTCACTGGTCAAAGCTAGAGGGTTTTTCCCAAAGAGCAGAAGGTATTGCCAAATACCTCATCTGAAATTTCAAGTAGTCCTTCCAAAAGTACAGAGGCATTACAGTTTCTCAATAAAATTGTTTCAAAGATTTGTTAGTGAAATATTAAATAATTTTTCCTACGCTTAGAATCAAAAGCAGCAGGAAGATTTCTGGAGAACCATTCTGAAAGCTGGTGACTCAAGATATGGAAGAATTCAGCCCACTGCTTCCCTAAACCCTGACAAATGAAGAGAAAGCATATGAAGCAGATCCTACCCCTCGGATCTGTCTGTTTCCCTCTCTAATGTACAAAAAATACAGAAGACCGCCAGTATTTTGGGATACTTACTTTTGCTGGTAATCTTTAAGCAATTTCTTGGCCTTGCTGTATTTCTTTTCAAGGGCATCACGTTGTTCTTGAGTTTCTTTAAGATGTTCACTTACTGTTTTGCATAAAGTCTGTGCCTCTAACCAGTAGGTCTCTAACTTTTTAATTTTCTCCTTACTTTCGTCTAAGTTTTGCTGAAGTTGGGCTCGATTTAGTTGCCAGTCATTTTTTTCTGCTTCAACAATTTTTAACTGCAAAGATTAATACTTAAGGAATTAATCTAAACCGAAAGATTAAATAAAAACATTTGTTTATACATGTTTAAGTAGAGAATAGTAATAATGAAATACTTATCGGTAATATTAAAACAAGTCATTGAACTTTGAAAGAAATTGTTGTGACCTTTGCTAATCCAAGTACGCTTAGAACTCAAACACAGAGTATTTTACTACTCATTCATTTGATCTCTTTAAAAAGAAGCAATACTAATGATGAAGGCCTTTATTATCAGGATTCCACTATTTCTTAATACCTCTGGAGAGGTCTATTTTGATTACCTTCAAAGGCAGCTAGAGAGACTGAATCTTAACCTGTATAAGACAAGCTCCCTGTCCCGCTACTTTGATACGAACGGCTTGTTGAATAAAGCTAATGAGAGCAGTTTTTTGTAAGACATTGGTCTTCCTAATAAAGTATGATACATCCATGACTCGCTTTCCTGAAGCTAATGTATAAAACCACCGAAGGTTCCTTTAACAACAAAGTAAAGGGATGGGCCCCTTCAGCTTGACAGCAGCCACATTACAAAAAGGACTGTTAGGGTATGAAGTTCTCCAGGCGAGCAGGCAGAATACGGCTTCATTTGTCCATGCCTCCTCTGGGGACATCATGACTACTTTTGAAATCAGTTACAATCATCTGCTGATAGAACAGAGATGTTGAAGGGACCAAGAATTTCCCGAGTTAAAAATGAGTCAGTAAATTGTACTAACGCCAACATTTTTAACAGCATCTGAGCAATCCAATTGGGCCAAATTTCAAGAGGAGGAGCACTGTCAGAAATGAAAATTAGAACTATCCTAAGAACACAAAGCAGTTTTGGCTGTCTTGCCTCTCTCTCTACACTTGGAGCTCTGAACATCTGCAGAGTGCAAGAAAAAACCCAATAGATATTGTTACTCAAAATGAAGCTCTATTCCCTCCCACCTGCTATCCACCCCCAGCAATGTGCTGCAACTTGCCTTAGAGTACACATATCTCAGCAAGGCCACACAGAAGGGCAATGGAGTAAAAAACTGCTCTCCTACAAAAGGCCATGCACAGATCTCCATCAGTAGAAAAAGCAGCAAAAAGAACAAAAAAACTTTCTCAGAAAAAAAAGCAGAAGTGTTAAACCAATCCTCACCAAAAAAGAAAAAAAAGAAAAAAAAGAAAAAAGGAAAAAATTCTCTTCCCAGAGTGGGTCATAAATTTGAAGAGGGAAAAAATGGGAAACAAGGTAACAGAAATAACTTTCCAGTAACAGAAAATCAGCATTGCCTAAGTGCCAAACCTATACTCAAATAATACAAGTTCTATCCACTGAAAGTGTTCCCCTATTTTTTGGGAACTGAGAACTAGTTTCACACATTTTCCACTATATTCAGTTCTACTCTAAACAGCAATACTGGAGCATTCATTTTTTAACAGCATGGGTGAGATTTCTGTGTTGGGATTTTTTGTTTGTTTTGTTGGGTTGTTTTTTTTATTTGAGCACAGGTCTTCAGCCTAGAAATGCCTGTCTAGCATAACATAGAGTACATTAGACCCTGAGGCCTAAAACAGATTCCTATCTTCAGCTTCTAGAGTATTCTTGCTAATTTCGTAAGTAGAAATAAATAAAAACAACACCCCCTGGTACCCACCACCAAATAATAACTCTTTGAAAACTTACTTTCTCCTTCAGCTGATTCACTTCAGCTACTGTCACTGCATGTTTTAGTTGTAGCTGAAACAAAATAAAAATGTTTGAGCACACACAAAATGAAATCAAGTGCTATTATTTATTTGTCCATGATTCCCTCCTTCTTTAAGCCATTTTTAGAGTAGCATAAAGTCAACTTCAATATTTGCCAATTACAGCAGAAGTGGTCATAAGCTTTTATATAAAAAAAGTTTAACTCAAATTAAAACAAAAAAAGTTCTGTGGTATTTTACTTGCTACAAAAATCAATGCATGACCACCTATATTTAAAAATCCCACATTATTGTCTAGATATTAAGAAAAATGAGGAGGTTAAAATAATGTTTCAATGTGCCAGGAGAATGCAAAGGCAGCAATGCACTTACGATGACAACTAGCACACCAATTCAAGTAAGAACTTAAACAGTACAAGTATTTTTCCTTATCAGCACTTGCAAATAAACATGCTGGCTTTGTTTTAAAATTAAGCCTCGTACTTTACACCACAGATCTTCATAGGGTTATTAGAAATGGATAAAGGTTTTGCCTAAGCCAAATGTAGAAGTTATTGACATGTTTTCTTAACAAAACAGCACATGAGTGCAAAAGTCAGTTTTTGACAACTTTATTTCTTCTACTTCACTTTCCACCTGTAAACCTGGAGTTTTTATTGGTTTTCGGTTTTTTGTTGGGTGTTTTTTGCAAGGCTTAGTGCACCAAACACACATTAAAACAAATGAATCCATGGCTATCCTTTATTTAGATTATGTTAATAATAGTATAGCAATGAATAAAGCTGAGAATTTAATTGTATCCCAAGCAAATATAGCACTTATAAACATATGCTGTAGCCTCCTGCTATGCTTCCTAACCTAGAAAAACTGTAAATGTTCTCCAGTGATCAATAGCCTGAAATTTCATCTTCCTCAATGATATCAATGTTATCAAGAGAGCAAACTTAAGGGCGCCTGTAAAATACCGATCTTTTACAGAAATAGGCTGACATACACAAGTTGCATCTAATGAAACAGTTTCTTTGCAGTGTATTTTTCTTCTCCAGAGTGAAAGTGACAGGGGCTTAAATCTACTAAAGAAGCCCAGACCCCTAAATGGCAAAGACTGCACCATTTAAATCCCCAACTAAATTACACAGAGCTGAATAAAGCAAGCGCGTTCCTTTATAAAAACCTTGGGGAAAAACAGAACCCAATTTTCTGATTATGTTAAGCTGGGATTCATAGCCTGAAATGCCCTACTAGGTTTAAAAATTCATTACTTCCAAAAAATACACCATAAAACACCCAAAATGTCAGAAGGTATCACCTGGAAAAAACCTCCAAGCCAAAACTATGCCTATCTACAGAATCAAAAGCTTTTTTTTGTATGCAGATTTTCCAGAGGACCTCAGGGTCTAAGAGCAAGAGATTATATGCGTATTTCTTGTCTTCTCGAAGAACATAAAACTTCAAGACTTGAGAGCATTCAGAATGGGCATACTTGTCCCTCCATACTCCCCCCAGCAGCTAAAATCATTCTACTACACAGCAAATAAATGCAAAGTTCATTGGACCAAAGAACTAAGAGAAGCATCATACCTATTTAATGCAATGTTCAGATACTCTAAAGGAAGGAGGTGGCATTGGGTGCTAATCCCTGCCTCTAACTGCTTTCTTTAAAAAAAAAAAATTAAATCAAAGGAACATTTAATATAAATGGGATGATGATGGGATCAGACAGTTACAGGAGACCTGCATTTGAGGGACATTTACCGGAGAAACTTATTGCAGTGTTAGGAAAACAAACCCAAAGCTACAATGAGGGATACATGAAGGAGATTATATCCAAATCCTGTAAGGTTCAGATGTTCCCCAGCACATCACAAACAGTATTTCAGAAACTGCTACCACACCTCTTTAAATTTAAGAAGAGACTGTGCCGAATCCATATCTAGTGGTAAACCGATATCTTCGTTCTCAGGTAGATCAAAAACTTCTACAGATTTTCCACGTAAATGTGATTCATATGTATCGTCGTCATCATCATAGTCATCATCCTGACAAAATTGGAAAATAATGACATTTGGGAACACACACACTTTGCATTATGGTACCAGCAATAACAAAAGCATGCAGTCAAGGAATCTGAACCATTGCAAAACTTTTCTCAACAAGGTATAAAAAAAGTAAAAAAGAACAACAGCTATGGCAAGTTTTCAATATGACTTGCAAACACCTTCATCAAAGTTCCACATAGGAGAGCTAAGTAAGCCATGCACAAAACAAACCACAACCAACACTTACAAAATATCTTTTGAATTACTGACAGCAAGTAGTGACAGTCATGTGCCTTGACAATAGTAAATGTCCTGGATTCAGAAGTTTATAGTTTCTGGTTTTAACAAGTTGCCCATTTTACCCTTTTTTTTTTTTGCTTCAATTTGATTGAAAAACATTCATTCCATTTTCAGAAGTTATTGCATGTAGCAGTAACCATGTACTTAAAAAAAGTACGTATGATGTTTTACCTGCTCTGTATCATCATGAACATAGTGCTGCTCATACAGACATCTCTCTTGCTCTAAGGTCTCACTAATGAGGCGTGCTACTTCACTCTGAGTCCCTGGCTTCTCTCTCCCAATCAGAAACCTATAGAAGAAAACCAAATTACCCTACAGCAAAATGCTCAAGATATGCTTAAGAAATTTGTTTGCCATACCATTGCCTTCAACGCCGTCTTTGTCAAACTTTCAGATTATGGTTTTGTAGTCGCCGTTACTGAAAAGTGACAAAAAGAAACTATTTTTTCATGGGAAACATACATACCTCACTGTGCCTTTGGTGTTTTTTAGTACAGTGGCTGCAAAGAACTGAGTAACTCCCACTAGACTGATTCCATCGACCTCAACAATCTGATCATTCACTTCAATTCTGCAAAACAAATACATGCTTAGTTCAATACTGGTGGTTCAACAAAAATATTTTGGTTTGACAGACTTTTGACAAGTATCACTTAAGACTTGCTACTATTTATATTGAGAAATTCTCTGTCCCGAGAAATTCTTAAAAACAATCTCGGTCCTCAGTTACTATGCAGATAATCAGTTAATATTTTACATGGTATTTGCCTTGATATTTCTTTATGATACTTACACACTGATTGGTGACCTAGGACATCAATGTGGTGCTTTCACACATGGGCACATTCTAAGCTTCTCTCATATATGCTCTAAGCAGATCTATTATTATTTTGCAAAAAAGTCCTAAATTAAATAAACCCCCTTCTAAAAAAATAACAAAGCAGAAATGTAATACTAATACAGCCACATTCTATTCACTACACTCAGCATATCCAGTGAAAGTGACTGAACTCAGATAGAAATTTGTAAAAAGCATAATCAATGCTATGAGAAACTCACCGTCCATCTCTTTGAGCTGCTCCACCATCTGTTATTGTTTTTACAAAAATACCTAATTTTTCCAGTCCCTGATCAGCACCAACTCCCATTCCAATAATACTGATGCCCAGACCACTGTCACCTACAGGGATTCAAATATTTAAGGTTAGCTGCATAAGAAAAGATGTAACAGTACTAGTGAGCTGTTTCAATGTCTTCCCACACAAAAGATACAATCACTTTTAAAAAAAAACGATAATAGATTTATTACTTAAATTACTACATATTACTTAAAGCCTTTTTGTTCTGTAGTTCTGACTGCCTGTTAGGTTCAACGCTTCATCGTATATGGAGAAGATTGCAAGATTTATGAATTGTGTATATTTTGCTGCAGATCTGCCACTCAATAATGCAGCCTTCCTAAACTGAATTAAGTAAGACAATTTGCACTTTGTAGAGGCCTGTCCAGTTAACGTTCATTAAATTTGACAGAACTAGCCATAAATGAAAGCCTGAGCACATATCCAAAAAAATTCAGGGAGGGAGGTGGGGATGGGGGTAGAGTTTACAACAGTTTTGTCTTTTGTGCTCATTTGTATCTCTTGCAAAAATTTTGGGGTCTGATTTGCACCTTTTTCGATTTCCACAGGAAACACTTCCATTTTTTCCACTCTTTTCTCAAGTTCATACTCAGCTGAGGCTGCCACAGGATCAACTTCTTCATTACGTCTATCATAGTCTTCATTGGAATAAGTACTGAAAACCTGAGAAAGGTACAGAAAACGTTTTTAGCGCTTTCCCATCCCCTTCCAAACGTGATATATCTGAAAGAAAATCAGTAAAGAAATGGAAGTGGTATTTTTAGAGATCCTATTTTCTAAACCATCATCAATTTAATAAATACTGCTGCTATAAGACAGTTTCCAACTCGCACAGAATTAACATTTTGTAAGTTCCATTAACAACTCCTTAATCACTTTTTGTGTTGTAAATGCACCAAGTAGTTAAAAGAAATCAGTCATCGCCTCTTTGATACACTGTTCTCCTTTTTTTTTTTTTTACTACATTCACCCAAATCCTCCTCCTTTTCCCCTCCCCCCACACCATCTGCCAATTGCAGTGCTTCAAACAGATGTAGTTTTCCGATTCTGCAAAGGAATCATGAAGTTTCCCAGGAAAAGGAAATGCCTTGTTACACACATCACTATTTTTAGTAATCGCTCCAGCTGAATTTCAGAATCATTGAAAAAAAAGCAACCATAAACAAACAACATGAATCAAAACAGATATCTAGAAAGGAAGAATGAGCTACATGTTACAGGGTTAATTTTACTTATCAGCACATTCATTAAATGTATTTGTAAGTTAAAAAACACCCCAAAACATAATACACCACCGCCCATTTATCCGAAAAACAAGGTTTAATCACTTAAGTTTTTGCAGGCACTGAGTGTTTTACTCAACACCATCATAAGATGAAATGCAGTGATGGACTGCAGCTGCGGCAGCTGTTGGTCTCCCTGACCAGGAAGGTGCAGTGTAGACACCAAGTTCATTTACACTGGTCTGCTACATTCTAGCAATTTTTACATCTTCCTAGTAGGACTACCTGAGCATGTAGCTACAGTCATGGAAATAAGACAGAATTAACTGTAATTAGCTGTAATTAACATTTTCACAGTGAACACCTATCCTATAACATGCCATGTTAGGTCTGTACAGCAGCAGCCTCACACACAGGAAAGCTGTTACTGAAACAGATTACCAATATGCAACTGATATAACTCAGTATTTCCACGGGGAGCTTACTGCTTCGCCTCCAGACTACAGCGGGAGGACAGTTTCACAAACTCTTAGCCAAATCCTGCAAAACCTCTACTCCAGAAACATGGCATGGCCACACAGCAGCCCAGTAATCCAAGCAGGATTAGATCCACCAGGTGGAAAGGGAAGGAAGAAGCCTACTCTCAGAAGTCTTGGGTTTTCACCGATACTAGAACCTTCCTGAAAAGTTGTTCTTCCTAAGTCTTGCGTAAAGGCAAATAAACAAATAGACTCCTTTGGACAATCATACAGACACCAGTGGGTAAGAACTGGACACTGAACGACAATAAGGGTTGCACTTAGTGTATCTGTCTTCCATAAACTTTACAGAAAAATCTGCAAAATAGACAAAAACCCATGACAATAGTCTCAAGTGTCCATACTCCTATCACTATCAAAGAAAAGGTGGCCAAGTTCTTTAATATAATCTCCTTCCCCACTCCCCGAAAATCAGGATATGAAGTAGAAACATTTCATGAAGTACTACGCTCCCTCTGGAAGAAGACTATCAACAGAAAAATCGATTTCACTAAAAATACAGTCAAGTCGTGAGATGATGAGTTTTAAACTAATGATAAAAGGGAAGTTAATGAGCAGAGAAATGACAAGTTGTTGATAAGAATATTTGAGTTCCTGAAAACAAGTCAAATGCTGGGGCATGAAAAAAAATAGCTTGTTTTTTTACAAGTGTACATAAGATCTAGTATTAATAACACAACTAAAGTGTTAAAGATCACTAACTCGCGAATGGATGATTGAGAAAAAAGTGGAGAGCAGCAGTTGTTCATTTCGAAGACACTGACAATTGTATTTTCTCGATTCTTTATAACTCTGTTGTGTACCATATAAAGTAGAAGATGATGCAAGTAGTCACTGTCTAATGAAGAATTACATCAGCAAAGGCATGACCAGTTCCTTACACAACCATCTGTAAAGTGCTGGAAATTTGGGGGAAACAAAGTTGCACCAACATAACACACTGCAATGCATATGCTGCATGTCTTAGGCTGTCGGCACCAAAACAGCTCTGGAAGTTCAAAGAATTATTAAATATTTTTCCAAGTTGAAAGCAACAGCATTGTACTTAAAACTCTCATAGAAATTGCACATTTTGACATAAAAATGATCATAAGAATTGATCATCTGCCTGCAGTGGATCAGAATTTAGAATTTTCAGTGAAGTTTCTAATTGTTAGTCATAAAATAAGAGCATAAACATCCCTATGCAAATGAAGACTAATAATGTTTAGGCACACTGGCTTTTAAAGAAAAAAATATTTGAAAACAATTTTGACTAATCCATTCAGTGAAAGAATTCATATTGTTCTTAAAGTAAAAGATGGCAAGTGCATGAGAAATTTAGGTAATATTCTAAAACACATAACCTCACAGTTAAGACAAGATAAAACTGTTTCAAAATAGTAAGAAATCTCTCCCTCCAGGAAAACAATTTTGAGTAAAAATGTGACTTTATGAAGAATAGAAGAAAAGCAAAACTGATATATAACCAGAAGCCAAACTCTGCAGTAACAAAAAGAAAAGGAAGAGCACACTAAGAAAACTATGAGCAACAAGTCAAGGGCAAAAGACAAAAATTTTTATCATGTACGTGTGGAATCATAACATGGTATTCATCTTTTATGAGACAGAGACAGTAAAACTGTTGATACTAATATAGAGAACGCAGAACTGCTCAGCAAGTTGTTCTTGCCAAGAAGCAAAAGTAATATTAAACACAGTTAAAATGTGGATAATAAATGAAATAAGTTACAAGTTACACAGTTTAGAAGACTGATGAGAAAGCTAAACACAGTTCATCCCTGCGCTGTGTCTGGCAGGGTTTAGTCACTGAATCAAGCGCATTAAGGACAAAAGAAATTCTAATCTTACTATTTAGAAACCACTGCTAGCCAGAGATCATAAAATTATTAGTGTGCAGTGATATTTTAAAAACACTTGCTTTAGCAAACACAAGTTATTGTCTCAACATAGGAGAAAGCAAATGAATTTTACTGTGGAAACTATGTGAATTTTACAAACCTTTTTCCATAGCTTGTTATATATTCAGAAGGTTAACCTAACATTAATAACTTCTGGATCCTGTCAAGCTAATGAAGGTTGAAAAACCTTGCTATCTGAAAAAATAATTTCTTTTTACACTCAAGACCTCTTTTCTTCAGAATGAATAAAAATAATTTTAGTTCCCCAAAAATCTGAGGGCTGAATTTTTAAGGATTATTTTAATTAAGAAAAGAAAAATTGAAAGTTAACTGAATTTTTTCAAATATATATTTAGTCCTTGGAGAGCCAATATATTTATTTGGAGGCAGATCAAACTACATTCTCCACTCCAGGAAAATGCATTGCCCTTTGAATGCAAAACTCAGTTTGCCTCCTATGAAGATGCCAATGTCAGCATAATCAACATCAGCACTCAAAAAACCCAGCATAGATTGTTCTCTAAAGGATCCTACTGTTCAGTTCCTGTTGACCTACAGAACTAAAAACGTCCATCTTAGTGCTATCACAGAAAACAGCATTGTAACAGAAAAACAACAATGACCTTGCCCTTCAGTCAATCACACAGCAGCACATGAAAAGCTCTACTGGAAAACTGTGTTAGTTTTAGCAGAATGTTAAATTTGTTAGAGGGTAAACTCTTCAGAAGACACACCGATGTACCATGTGTTTGCACTAAACTACTAGAGAGTCCCACAACACAGCTCAACAGCTGCTCCCATAGGCATTTTAGTAGATAGATCTGTCTGTGCAAAATCAAAAGCAGAGCATTATAAAAGTAATTAAATGGTAAGATTAAGAAACCAGTAACCACCCAGAAGGGCTTCCAAATAACTGGAATGGAAGTGACATCAACATGACTTTAACATTCCCAGGTAAGGCCGCAGCATTCACTGCAAAGCCCTGCACCGGCAGTTACAGCAGCACTGGAGGCTTCTCTCACCCCTGTCTGGACACCACCCCAACAACAACTGCACCAGTTCATTTCTTCTGAAACACAATCCTCACCTCCAACATGACAGTTTATTGACACTCAGCAAAGCTGTACATTAAAAACAACGGGTTTCAGGGCAGGGAAAGTTACCTCATAGCCAACAATTTCAGCTTTTCCAACTGATGGCCTCCGCAAGGCCTGGCAAAATCTGAAGTGCTGGGCAAACATGAATAACCATTTGAAACAGTAGCACTGGAGGTAGGACTGAGGTATAACGCATGCTTCACAGTTTACTCTTACAACCTCCCTCTTCAGTTAAAGCAGACATTTTTTCACAACTACCACTCTGCCCTCTGTTTCCAAAAGCTACACTGTTAGAATTTATTACGACTATTTGTTATATTTTAAGTGAAAAGTATATGGACTATATATTTTAAGGGAAAAGCATATGGACTATATGGGATTTAAGCCAATTCATGCTATCAAATACTTTAATTAGCAAACAGAAACACCTTGGTGGGTTTTTTTTTAAACCACATTTCAACTCTTCTTCAGCAGGTATTCAGAATGGTTGGTAACTGTTAAACAGGTCAACATTATAAACCATTATACTCAATGTAGCATTTTCTGTAACACTTGATCCTGCAGCTCTGCGTGACTTAATCAAAAGTCCCAAGCAAGTCAGCTTACATAAAGGCCTAAGTGCAATCTTGCTTCAGATCTTGAGTACAGATAATTTCATATAGATAATTTAATTGCAAATAAAACATTTTTTTACCAGTCCCACTGTTCTCTACTTAATGCTTAATGAAACCAGTAAAATTTATTATCTAGTTTTGTATTTCACTTAAGTAGCAAAGGCACTGGGGTTAGCTAGAGAACTAGAAAGTATGGTATCTGTTTTGGCCAGGATATGCTATCTACTCCAGAAGGAAGAAGACTGCACTTTCAGGTATGTCATTTTTTAATCCCAGTGAAAAATACGGAAGACAGAAAAAAGCATCCACCCAGCTTTGGCACACTGATTTTATTCCATTTCAAACATACAGACCAGAGGAGGGGAGATGATCCATGTTCTCCCTTTATGGAATTAATGCTCCGCAGGGCAGGTTTAGATTAGATATTAGAAAAAAAAAATTTACTGAAAGAGTCATTGGGGCCTGGAACAGGCTGCCCAGGGATGTGGTTGAGTCACCTTCCCTGGATGTGTTTTAAAAAAGGGTAGATGAGGTACTTAGGGATATGGTTTAGCTTAGGATGGGATTGGTTGGACTTGATGATCTTCAAAGGTCTCTTCCAACCTTGTGATTCTGTGACCTGGCTGTACTCCACCACTGTCTCAGCTGAGGTGTCATTGCTCTCTGACTAACAAATAAACTTAAAGGCTCCAAGTAAATAGGATAGGACTAGAAGAGGCAAAACCTACAGACAATGCCCCATACATGCAGGGCACTCCCAAAAACTTGGCTTCTGAAAGAGTTTGTATATAAAGAAATTAAATTATGCACATACATAAGCTTCAGTGTCTTAGCACCACCAATTTAAACTTGGCAATCCAGAAGAATTAGGTATGTGTATTTATTTACTATTCACCAAAATAAAAATCTTGACCTGACCAAGTCTAGATAGAAAGCAAATCAGTAGCAGAACTTCAAAACAGTAACAGTGAACACAAAAATAGTCCATCTTACTGTTTTCTAAAGGCCACAATAAGAAACAACAGAATAATCCTGCTCTATCAGATCAGCTCAGTTAACTAATCTGCAGTAATACTGTCACTAGAAATGATCAATGCCTCAGGTCTAAAAAGGAGGATTTGCTATACCAAGACACATCACAAGGTGATGGAGGAAAACGATCAAGAAATAATCTAAAGAATTTGTGTGTTGCCTTCAGGAATAATACTTTACTACTCAATGACAACCTAAGAACACCGTAAAAAGCTCTGCTACACTGCACCTTCATGATCTTAAGATTACAAAATATGTACTCAGATAACAGAGGTGCACATCTTTTCACTAATGTCCTTCTGAGCATTGGCCTTTTACGTTAGAATGATATGAAAAGATAAATTTATTTTTTCCCCCTCTCAAAAGGTAAACTACAAATAAGTTTCAGCTACTGCCTGTTCGTTCTTTATCCCTCTAGGTTCAGTATTCTCAGGAACAGCAATCATCACCAAAAAGATGCTGAATCTTTCAACAGCTTAACCAGCGAGCTAATGAACTTGTCTCCTATAAATCTGCTTAAACCTACCTACCTTCACCATCTCCTCAGTGTTCTGACTACGAACTATGTAAAAAGTGGGTTACTTTTTGTAAAAAGTCACAGAGAAATACCTTTGAGGGTTTGAGATATAAATATGAAGAAAAGTTGTTATGATGTTAAGTTCATTGCAGTGGTAATATAAGTGATAAAGAGAGCTTCAAAACATTTACAATCTATGAACTACAATAAACAAATTGTGATTACAAAAGATCCCAAAAAAAGCATGATGGAAATACACTATTTATGCAAAGAGAGAGAGATTACTTCCCCCAGACAAAGCAGTTCTGTTTAAATCTACTCTTAAATTAAATCTCTATTTTCCTAAATCAACTTAGATCCATGTCACATACTTGTTTCTTAATGCCACAGAAGTATTTTACTGAAGTGCTTGACCAATGACTGACAAGCAAGTGACCATTTATGCAATCATCAACTCTCTAATTACCAGAGAAACTCCAAGATTTGAGTATGTTCCAGCAGTTAGTGTATCTGGCATGCCTTTTTGGCTACGACATGGCTAGTATATAAGTTACAGGTAAAAAAAACCCCAACAAACAACAGCAGATACACAAAGGCTGAAGCACACTACTCTGCAACATCTTGTTAAAGCATTGTTCAGGAGATTACACACTGCCCTAGAAAAACTGTGTGTATCCTAAAAAGGGTAAGAATTTACTACGATGCTGTTATACAGGAAATCTAATTCAAGTGTATCTTCATTTACTGCTTCATTAGCTTCCACAGGGAACAGTTCTGTACTAAAAAGATTGAAGAATATGCCAGCCTGAACAAGATTACTGTTTGTGTCCCAGCTATACATAAAACAGATCTATTCTGACGTGCAAAACAAATGGCAGTATTATGAAGCAGCTGATAAACGGCTGGTTAGAACAACACATAAGCTATGAAATTGCTTTCAGTTTCCTTATTTTAAGGAGTTCAAACTTCTGCTCAATAATGACAAACACAAAAGTAAAGCTTTTATGAAGGTTTGAGTTTTGTTCTTAACAATCCTAAAAGCAAATATTACTCACAAAAAGCTAGGATCAGATGCTGGACAATGGAAAATGCAGCTAATTAAACAGACTTAAGGAAGCAAAAGAAGGTTGTGCTACCTTTTTTTTTTTTTTTCAGTTTACCTGAGCTACAGACTTTCTAAACATGAGAAATCATTACAGGAGTTAGTCATAGTGCTATTAAAGATTTCAAGGACAAAGTCTGACACAGTCAGAGGTAAAAACATCTCAAGAACTTGGTTTGGAAACATGCATTTGTTTTCCCAATGGAAAGTTTCAAAATTACAAATGTCAAACAGCACTGTCATTACATTTATGTTAATTAAAGCCTTTCAAGGTAATCACATAATTGAAAATGAGTTTAATCTCTATGTTACAAAAGCAAAGTGAAATATAAAGGGATGATAGCAGTTACCTGACATTATCTGCACTGTCTGTAATGCTGAGTATTTATAAGTTTATTCAGAAAACTTCAGACAGAGACAAATTCAGATCCCTTGCAAATACCTTGGACAGCTGAGTGGGCTTTACATTCCTTACTGGCTTCATGTGTGGCAACAGGAGACTAAAAATAGCTTATGTACCATAATGCAAACCCAGTCTGTGAAGTTCTGTTAATAACTGTACGGTATCCTTCTCTTCACTACTGTAGGAAAAACCAGTAACTGTCACACAGAGCAGTCCTTTAGGTCTGCAGAGATCAAACAGCAACACGATTTAATGAGTCAGGTCATCCACAGCAAGTAAGAAATCCTTCTAGACATCATTTATCACCAGCTTCTACAGAATTGAAGCATGTATTTTAAAAAGTCTCATTTATGCTTATTGCCATAGCCACAGAGCAACTCAAAATCATGGAGATACATGTATGTTCCATCTCTCCTGAAATAATTAGATCAAATTATGTTCTTAAGCCCTGCTACAGATATCAACAATTACGGATCTCTAGTAGGGGTCAGATGCAGTGCTAGCAGCAATAGCTACCTTATACATCCCCTGGAAGCTCTGCAGACTCCTACTTTTCACTCAAAAGCCTTGTCAATTTTACAACTGACAGAAAACTTTGAAACAGGGATATTAATAAAGTTCTCTTTGCTGCTGCAGCACAAATACTGCTTTAAGGTGCAAGTCTATAAATTATATCCACTTCCTACACATACACCCAAAGGGCAAGTTGTCTACATCAAGTACAATGGTCAGAGCTCCATCACTGCAGAACCCTGATCTGAGAACATGTTTTTTCTTGCCCAAACACCTTCTGAATGTTTTGAATTCTCCAGCTCTATCAGACACCTGCTAAACAGCAACTGCAAAAGACAGAGATGGTTTCTTCATAACCACCAAAGAGGTGCAGAAGGAAAACAGCAAGAATGTCAAGGCCAGCCTGGCCTCAGGAGCATCTCAGAGGAGGAGAAACACAAACCTCCTCCTCTAGAGGCTATGGATGTCTGGAATGGCACTCATGTTTCAGTGGAACCTTTTAGTCTAAATAAAGCTGAAAAAAAGAAGCCACTTGGATACATTTCTCATTATGGCTCTGCTCTAAGCTGTGGTAAGGACCAGAAATAATTTTTTGCAACCACCCAGGACTTTTTTTCCTCTGTCAGTTTCAGATGCAGCAAAATCTATGCATAAGTAAAATAAAAGATATTTCCTTTGGTGAGATAAAAATGGGATTTTCTAAAAAGTCGATGAGATATTAAGGGTACATTACTAAAAAAGATTTTTGGGAAGTGCAAAAAAGGTTGGAATTCTTTATTTTAAAGACACAAAACCCCAAAACCATATACCAGGATTCATTCCCACTAAGTATCATAGAAAATACGAAACAAAAAGGCAGATAATGGGGAAGAAAGCATTGCTTTGGCACAAGGAATTGGGGTGGGGGGTGGAAGGGTAGTGGGGGTAGGGAAGCTATTGAAATGAGATACAGAAAGATATCCCTATAACCACTATAGGAAAAAATATGGCCAAGTTTCACTGAAAAGGGAAGTATCACAAGCTTCAACTTTAGGGCCTTAAAAAGAAAGTTCACTGACAGCAATGCTATTAAATACAGATTATTCTGCCAATCCAAGTGGGGCATAAGGCAAGAACTGTATAATTTTTAATGGGAAACTGCTAACAGTTGCTACTAACCATCTCTCAGTTGTGTAACTGATAAGTGGTACAGGTTGGTTCCTGTGGCTTTCAGGGAAGCAGCTGTAATTCAACAGTGCTACTTACCAAAAACTGAGTTTTGTCTGCACAAGAGCTTCCATGACAGTTGGTACAGAGATTTCTACTAATGCTTTGAATTAAGTCTGGCATAAACATAACAGAGAAAGCAGGAACAGTCTCTTACAGCCACTGCTTCAGTAGGATTTCACCAGTGGCCAGTAAAATGCTGCCTACAGCAGGAAACCAGCAGTCACTCAACAAACATATTTACAACATGCTCTACGCTGTCCTCAGATACTCAGTGCACAAATGCAAGGGGAAATGGACTGATGCCCCTCGGGCTCTCACAGCCCTCACCAGACTTGTTATGCAGTTTCTAATAGCAGCACTTCCCCCTTTCAGTGCTCCAGGTCAGCGCTAAAGCATTGCTTTGACACAAGGAATTAACTACAAGAAAGCCATATAAAGTCAGCTTGTCTATGGAGAGGATATTAAAAAAAAAAAAAAAAAAGCAACAAAAGTCCTATTTTGCCACCCCCCAAACATTTTCTGGGGTACAGCACTGGCTTGTGTTTAGCAAACTAGGAAATTACAGCTTTCGGCTACAGGAAGTACAGGAGTCAACAGATTTTTTTCCTGCCTTCTAATGAGCATCAGTGAGTTCTGACCCTGTATGAACAAAGTGTAAAAGTAGGTTATTAAAGATGTTATATTTCATTCATGTAATAGTAGAAAAAGAGAAGTATGCTTGAGAAAGCCTGGACAGTTTCCTGCTTCCTTTTCTGGTCCGTATCTCCCAATTCTCCTCCCAAACTTTAAGAAGGACTTGAATAACTGGAGTCTGCAACGAGACTACAGGTAAACACAGTCTGAGTTGTGGAATGACTTATTTCGAGGGTATTATTGGTGAGGGAAGATCAGACACCTCAATCTTCTGTTAGCATTCTAACTTGCACTACTCATTATCCAGCCTGCCCTGTAACTTCTACTTCTGCAATGTTTTACCTCCAAGATGCTAGTGTTAACATTCCTACAGCTTGTTCACCAAGCCAGTATAAAAAAAACCCCACAGCAACATATATATGGTTATTATTTAAGAGAATTCTAAAGCCTTAAATAACAGGAACTAGTCATTTGATATTTTTTCATAGTTAATTCTGAAAATAAGTCTGAAGTTTCAGTGTGGTCACTATTATGAAGCTGCTGTGATTCAAAATGCATTTGTTATAAATTTTCTAACAAGAGGGAAGTTGTGCAGATTTGACTAAAAGCCATGAACTTAAACTTTTTAAAAAGAGTTTTTAGAGCTTTGAAAAACACACCACAAAAATGCATTTCCTGTGTATTTTTGATTGCAAAAGAATGATAGAAATAAACAATTCAAATGTACTTACCTTGATAGGAGCTGTCGAGAACTTGACTTTTCGGTCTGGCTCGGGATCTTCCTCTTCAGAAAGTCCAGGAAACTCCTCATATTCACTGTCATACATATACTCCTCCTCTTCCTCCTCTCCTTCCAAAATTTCTTTGCCTTTAGGCCCTTGGTTTTCTGACTCTGTATCCCTGTCATCATCAAAAGCTGCATTCTCTATTCCAAAAGCACTGACATTCTCGCTCTGCTTTTCCACCACATGCTCCTCTTCTTCAGCATCCCCTTCCTGTGCTAGAACATCCTGAATCCGCCTAACTGGACCATCTTGACATCCCATCTCTTTCTTCTTCCTGATTGGTCTCGCTGCCTTCCATAAACTCTTCTACCACCTCCAAGGAATAGTCGCTCCTCTTCCCTTCCTGTACCCGACATCCAAGCAGCTCATCCTCTTGAACGTGATCTTTCCCCAAATCTTTTTCAGGCCCTGAGGTTTCATCTTGTGCAACCAGCTCTCTGTAAGTCCCCTCGACTGGGGAAACACAGGTGAGAACACTATCCAATCTCTGCTGAGCACCCTGATCAGGCGTATTGCCTGTATCCCACAGGTTTCTCTCAAGTACCAGTTGCTCTCTTTTGCCTTTTCCAAGCACCTCGCTCAGCTCATCTCTGAGAATCACAGGAGCTTTGGTGGACACAGCCTTCTCTGAACGTCCTTCAGCAGCAGCAGATGAATCCAAACTGTGGTGGCCTCTCAAAGGGTCCTGATTCAGAGGAATATCACCTTTGGAAATTTCTTTGGATTCTTCAGTATCACTGTCACCCAGAAAGCTTTCCAGCCTTCTAGAAATGGGCCCTGCATTCAGGAAGGAGGATCTGGAACCACTATTGGGATGTTGCTGCTTCAGCTCCTCATTACCCTGATTTTCAACTTTCTCTGGTGCAACTGGAAGACTTGCTTCTGTATTAAAACTGAAGTTGTCCACCACATTGCTGCAATCAGAAGCTGAACTGCGTCTTCTCTTATCCTCACTTCTCTCACATTTGTTGGGGGAATATCTGTCCACTGAGCTCCGCTGTTTTATATTTCTCTCAAATAGCTTCCTTGTCTCTGAAAACTTTTCTGCCAGGGCAACCTTGTCCAAGTCTCCCTCATCGTTGCTGCGGATGACCTTGTCTGCAGCAGAAGGCACACACAGTGAATCCACAGGACTGCCACAAGGGCTAGTACTTGTGTTAAGAAGATTATTTTTTTGGACAATGAGGAAAGATGGGCTACCTGGAGAAGGTCCGTACTCGGCTGTCGTGGCCCGGCTGATTAATTTGGTTTCAGCAGGTGGACTGCTTTCACAAGAGGGTGTGGAAGAAGAGCCTCCCATTTGCAGAAACATATTTTTAATCTTGTGTACTCTATTGCCATAAGTGGCAGCTCTGCCTCGACTGTGTGGGTCATTTCCCCCGCCATTGGAAGAGGTGCTCAGCTTCTGATGCAAGCCTGTTTTATTGGAAGCGTTTTCAGGATTGTTTACACCATCAAAAGAGCATTTGATAGCATGGAAATCGGATTTATAGGCATTTCGGTGGGGAGAAGCACTTCTTAAAGTCCTTTCTCCTTTGCCTTCGGTCTTCATCATTGTCAGAGAGAAAGCTCCCTCGACTCCTGAAGAAGAATGGGAAGGACGACTCCCAGGCACAAAGCTTCCACCCGCCAACACCAGGCAGAGCTGATACCACAAAAGATCGGAGAAGCAGCCCTTCACTCGGCCAGTCTCCCCCTCGCACAGAAATGGGGCGCAGGGGAGTATACGTGGAGAGAAAGAAATCACAGCGTGTAAATGGCCAGATCGGGTATTATCCCCAGCGCGGATCGCGGTATCCGGAAAGCCATCTGCAGAGAGACAGAGTTTTCATTAACTCGGGGCCTCGCCGGCGTGTGACACGAATCCGAAACTCGGGGTGGGAAACGCCGCCCGAGACCTTCCCGCGGGATAAAGCCCATTGTGTCCGCCGGGACGCGCGGACCCAGCTGCTCCCAGCCGCTCGACCGGGCACCGACCCGGCGCCTCCGACGGGGGATGCGGCGGCGAGCGGCCCCCCCGCCGCTCCCGGCTGCCCGCCCCTCCCGCCAACGGCCGTCCCGGGTTGGGCCGGGCCGGGCCAGGCGGCGGGGGAGGGGGCAGTGCCCGGCTCTTCCTGCCGCCGGGGTGAGGCTGGGCCCGGGCCAGACCCCGTCGCACGCACCTCGGCTCGGCCAGGCAGAGTGGCCGGGCACCCCCGGGCTGCCCGGAAGGAGGGAAGCCGCAAGTTCGGCCCCAAGTTGGGGCTTCCCCGTGGCGGCGCCTCTGAGCCGAGGGGCCTGGGGGGCGCGCAGCGGGGCCGCCTCAGCACCTTGCCCCAAACTTTCGGAGCCAGCCTACCTGGGGGCGGGGGTCCCACCGGCTCCTTCCCCTCAGCGGTCCCGGCCGCCCAGCGGCCGCACGCACCACGCCATCGTTATCCGCCACCAGCCGCCCTCCTTCCTTCCTTCCTTCCTTCCTTCCCGCCCCCCTCCCCGTCGACCCGCCGCTGCCTCCGCTGCCGCCCCGCGCTCCTCACTCCACCTTCCCCCACGCCCCCGCGGCGGCGCTCCAAACCGCCTCCCGCCTCGCTCGCTGGCTCTCACGCTGCCCGGCGCCCTCCTCCGCGCTGTCTCTCGGGCCCGCCCGCGCGCGCTCCCTCGCTCGCACACAAAGAGAGGGAGCGGCGGGCGCGCCCTTGTTCCTCAGCGTGAGGGAAGAGAGGGGCTGGGGGGGGGGGGCGGCAGGCGCGCCCGGCCTCAGGGAAGCGCCTCCCGCGCCGGGATATACCACGCCGTAGCGGGATACGGGTTTCGGGTGATACCATGTCGGGGAGGCGGGCAGGCATGGGGCCGCCCGCCGTTGCCCGGTACCCCCTGGAGGCCAGGAGCCGGTGGGTGTGGGTCCCTCATCGGCCCCGCCGCCGGGGCGGCGGCTGCGACTGGGGACAGCGGTCGGCGCCGACGGAGGGCCACGGGTACCCGAAGAAACTTGAGCGCCGAGCTGACGGCGTGGGAAGACGCACGGGGTCTCTGAGGCCGGGCGGCCAGCGCGGCGGCGGTAGCTCAGGCGGCGGCGGCAGCCCGGGCTCCACCGCAGAGCAGCTCGGTTCCCGGGTGGGGGGAAAGCGGCGGGAGCTGCCACGGCCGGGCTCTGACAGCCGGAAGTTACAGCGGTGCCAAACATTCCTTTTTCCCCCTCTTCCTTTTACAAACCGTGTTGTTTTAAACCCTCCGGACAGGTGGGCATCGAGCCCGAGCGAGGGTCCGCAGCCGAGGCAGCCCCAGCGTGGGAGTTGGCGGATACTTCCGCGTGTCCGGCCGGGCCGATCGGGCGAGCCTGCCCGTTCCCTTGCTCGCTCCCCGGGCTGTAGCCACTGCAGCGCCACAGGACTGAGGAAGCGATGCCCGGCATCGGTAGCCTTGGGCAGAAGTAACTGCAGCTCCGCAAGCTGTGCAGCGTATATCCACGCGTCTTGCCAGTACGTCCAAAAGCACCGGCTTCAACCCACCTGGCATTTAAAGGCAGTATTTGGGTGGCTGGCCAGTTCCTAACGTAGCTGGTTTCCACAGAGCGTGCATTACAATCACAGAAACACTAAAGCACACTTGTTACCAAACTCTGTAACAATTACTTAGAAGTCTAAATGCTTAACTCTTTGAAATTAATCGTTCCACTGGTTTATTACTCAAACCAGTGGTGACATTTAGACGTTCTCCCAGACTTTCCAATTGACTTTGGCTTAACTGGGAATCACAATGCCCAAAATGCTTCTCAGCTTGATTCAAAGTCTGTGATACATTTTCAATTTAGCCTTAATCATTATTTTGCAATTAAAAAAATTATTGATACATTTTCATAACAGTTTTTCTGATACAAAGCAGGGATAAAAATGTTGAAACTTTCTTCTGTGTTTTTCAATGTCCCAGGAACAACAGCATTTCACCAACAACTGCCATGACCAGCCTTACATACACTTGGAAACATCATTTAGAGTAAAATTTTAGTATAGTTTCACTGTAAAAGCATCAAATATTTCTTATTTTGAGAATAAGTAGGTCTCATCTAGAACAAGCAGCAATGATCTTTCTCCCACATCCTCCCGAGATAGTCCTTACAGTTTCTGTAGGCTGGGTTGGAATTGCAGGACTTAACCACCATCTTTCAATAAATAGGGCTGCAAGAGAACGGTAAGCAAATGTTTCTTTCACAAACCAAAGGTAAGTACAAGGTTGCTCAGCAGTCAGAGCACTGTGAGCAGAGAACTTTTTCATGCTGCTTGGGAGCCTGGCAGCACCGTACAAAGAAAACAAAGGCACAGCTCAGGGACAACGTAATTGCAAAGCCCAAAGCAGCATTAAAGCATGCCCAGGACAGGCCTTTGGACTGGGTGCGGGCTAAAAGAGGCTGGAACAGGAAGATAGTCTTGAGTTTTGAGTTCTCCCATGTTTGAGAAAGCAGGAATTGTAACTGCAGATCCTGAAAACAGATTTAATTGCGTCAGAGGACTTTTCTTTCCTTACAATTTCCTATCCTAATTGGAAAGCATATATGTTATTTTGGCTAGCTGTAATGCTTAGAAAGGACAATATTCATCAGGGTTGATTTGGTTCTAGTGAGAAAAGACTGAATCGTGTTCTAGGTGAACCCATGCGAAAAAAAAATTGTTTATGGAAACAGTGATTAAAAGGATCAGAAGAATTCAAGATAAAGACCTCTGGAGTTTGAGCAAGAAGTCTGGGAAGGTGGCGTAATATATGATTTCATCATAGTGAATAACTGCAGTAAAACCCGGGAAGAGTATCTTACATGTTCAGTCTGTACTAGTTTCCTTGAAAGATGGTGAAACAATGATGAGTAAGGAAATGGTTTGCACTGAGCAAGAAGCGTCTGTGTTTTGTCATCTAAATTTATTTTAAAAATTAGGAGTTTCAAGGGAGACCTCGGCAGCTCAAAATCTTGGGGAAAAAGGGAATTAGTGTGGCAGTATATGAACTCATGAATCTGATGAAGACAGACAAACAGGATAATGTTTCCAAGAAAAAAAAAAGTAAGAAATTGAGGGCACTTCTGCAATCCCAGTTGTTTAAACCACCACCGAGGTACAGTTTATTCCAGTGTTCTCTCTGACTGCAGAGGCATATATTTGCACAAGGAATCCGTTTCAGTGGTCACCAGAGTGATGATGCATCTTCTGAATGGAACAATGCTCCTGTGACTACTCTTGTCTTGGCTTAACTTTTTAAAAATCCCTTTCTTATTGCACAGACATGCCTGTGCTTAGGGGTTGGGGGCAATGCTGACAGAGGAACAATAGACATTCCCTAGGAATACATCAAAAGAGTGTCTTAACCAGAACTGAGCAAGGAGAAAGACTCTCAGGAGGTCTGGATGAGAGTGATATTCTGTTAGTAATGTGAAATTACCCCATAAGAAAGATCCATTAAATATGTGAATAGATGAGCTTGGAGAAACTATGTTCATAATGGTTTATATTCTTTCAGCTTGTAAGGACAAACATCCTTTGGAGTTTAGTCGAATATTAATGCAACTAAAATGGGGCATATTTTTAGTGGCCTGGGTTAATATTTATTGATATTGGTGGATGAAATTGCTGGTGTTCATTCAAGATGAGCATAAGAAACCATTAAGCACATGTTTTAAGCCAAACAAATTTGAAACTGGTATCATCACCCCATCAACATACTGTAATCAACTAAAGCAATACTTGGGCTGGGGGCTGGATGGTAAAGCTGCCTCTCCCTCTTCCTCTCCACAGCTGCTTTACAAACCCCTACAACTGAACGCAGCCGAGGAATAAGTGTCTCCCAGGGCAAGGAGAGCTCAACAGCCCATATAACAGTTCAACATTGTTAAAGCTGATGATCAGCTGAGCTGAAGAAGCCTGTGTAGAACAAAACCATTTCTCTCTTCATTGCAAAACCTTATTCTCTGAACTTTTACTCTTTAAAAGTTATCTGCTTTGTCCACATCGTACTTCTATCACGTGATCTGAAAAGCAGACTCAACAAATCTGTGATTAATCTGTTTAATGTGAAGTTACATTGGCTGTTTTAAGTAGAACGACTCAGTGGGTTTTTTCATACTTCTGCAAAAAGCCAGGAATAGAAGGGATAATTAAGCATTCAGAGTTCCACAATTATTTCTGTAGATTTTTAAAGTTTGTTTTTTTAAGAAAATTTTTTTTCTATCATTTAGGATTAATTAAAATGTTCTGGGATTATTTCAGTCATACTCAGGATAATTTGAATAGTAATTTTGAATTTGAAATAGAGCACCTTCTGTGAGTTTGGTGGGCAATTCTGTGATGTCCATCAGAATTAAATCTGTAATTTTAGAAGACTGTACCTATGTTAAATACAAAATGAAAATAAATTAGCATTTTAAACTCATTATTTTATAGCACTTCTTCACAGAAATAGAACAGAACTGAAGTCCAGAATGGTATGTAATGGTCAATAGCATTTGATCAATGAAGGAGAAGCAACAAGTTTCAGAGCAGATGAGGAGAGAAGTCATTTTGTAAAGACAGCGCGGCGATGACTGTGGACAGATATGGAACAAAAATCTGCAAGAAAAAAGCCCAGGGTCTAAATAATATCAAATCCATGAAGGACTTAAGAGCTGGGCCAGCCCAGTACCATGTAAAATGAGGACTTAAAGGTATCCTAGAAGTGACAAACTAAACCTCAGACCATCACTAGGGCAGGAGTTGCAGTATGTAAAAATATGATAAACCAGGGCACATACCAGAATGGGATTTGCCCAACAGCTTGCATTTTGTGTAGAACAATGCAGTTGCACAGCAGGACCCTAAAGACTAGAAATGCTGTGGGTAATATAATGCTTTAAAGACAGGAGATAATTAAATTTGACTCAGTTCCATTAAAATTGTGCTGGATACCGTGGCAATTACTCTATGGCATGCCAGGAGTGCCTCTGAGAAAGCCTTGAGACAGCACTGTGCCTGTATTTGACATTGTATATGACGATATATATGCTTAATATTTATTTTCATTTCTAAAACTGTAGTCATGGTGTTTTGGCTAAGTTAGTGCCTGCTCCAGGCTTTGTTTCTCTTTCCTCTTAACTCCTTTCTTCCATATTTCAGAAGCAGTTGATATAGTACAGTAGTTCAAATTGAAACGGCTAACAGCAATGCTCTTATCCTGCAGCTTTATTTTTGGTTTCTCCTGCTATTGCCACCTCTGAGCCTCCCTGGTTCTCCTATTCCATGGTCAGCTGAGCCAAGTTATAAAGAAAAAGCACTTTGAATAGAGCTGGGTTGACAGAAGGATGATATATTTTATAGGACCAATATGAAATATGTGTCCTGTAAGTAGCACTCTGATCAAGAAAAAAATTGTTAGTAAAAACAAGGGGTTTTTAGTGCAAGTAATTAAAAGCCTGTATACTGTAAAGCAAACTTTAGTTAGAAGACTATTAACTAGTAACAAGGCGCCAGTACTCAAGTCCCCAGCTTGCTTGGTTCTCCATCACTGCAGTAACCTTTATGCCATAGCAAACTTTAAGTGTGGGATATGAAGTAGAATTTTAGAAAGAGAAGCAGCTTCAGCAAAGGAGGGCTGCCCTCTCATTCCCAAACATGTTTGTCACGCAAAGCTCCAGGAAAGGGCTGTTCTGGTGAAACACATCAGTGTCTACACATCTGGATTAACTTTAATAAATCTGTATTTTCTTTGCCACTTGTTCACTAAGAGATAGGTCCTCCAAGGATAGGGCTGTCTGCAGAAGGGTGAATTTAGTTAATGACTGGTTCCATTGCTTCCTTCTACAGCCCACCTAGGATGCAGTTCCTCAGAAATGCTGAGAATTAATACTCTGACCACATATTTTGGCCACAGAACCACAAATGTTAAAAGATGGTTAGTGGAACATCACTGAAACCTGCACTGTGTGCAGCTGGCCTGCCAGCACAGGTTACTAATGGTCTTTGTGAACTAAGCAGGGTTCCATACATTACAGCTCCAAGACACGTTGAAGATAAAATTAGAAGAATCTCCTAAGTCTTGAGTCTCCAGAATCTCCTAGACCTCAAGATAAAATATTAGCATTTGAACTTCAAAGTTGCATTAAAAGAAAGAAGTCTTTATTGCCAGGAAGGCTGAACAGAAGATGCTTGAGACTTTCTTCACCTTACAAGCTGCATTCCTGAAGTGTCCAAACCATCAAAGTCACTTGTGCCTTGGCAAATTCATGAAAGAAAAAGAACAGTGAAGGAAGGAAATGACCACGTTGTAGAATTGAGTGAAATGGTGGTTCAAGACCATGCTGGGTTTCTCAAGCACACTAAGTGGATGTCGGCATGCAGGGGATCTTAAAAGAGCATCCCACCAAAAGCTGTTGGAACAGAAATGTCTGTCCCTGCCTTTTTCATCTGATAACTGGAGCACTGTTGACACAGTTTTATAGAATTTACAGGATTTTAGGAAATGAAGTTTGTGGCTACGGTTGATTTTACTAATTTCCAATAGAAGAAAGGTTATGCTTCTTCTTCTCCTTGCAGAGAAGGAGACATCAGAGGCACACAGGCTGTCTCTGTGTGCCTCTGATGTCTCCTTCTCTGCAAGGACTTTTGAAAACTGGCCAACTGGTTTGACCGGATTTGACACAGGCTGAGAGTTTTCAACAGTAATTATGTTCGTACCAGTTTTGTAAAAATAGGCAGCCAGACAGAGAGAGGAGAAAGAAAGACCTTGCAAGATCAGTCAAGGGAAAGGTTACAGCAAGAGAACACCCCTTTTCATCCATTAGAGTATCCCGCATAAGCCATACAGGACTGAAGCCTGATGAATGGATAAATGTATAAGTCACAAGAGAAGCCTCATTTTGAAGTTGCATCTTTTTTTTAAAGCCAAAGTCGGTCAACCAAGAGATATGCATTGGGAAGGTAACTGGCTGCTTTAACTGTCATGACTTCATAACACATTTCTTGTTCTGATGTGCTAGTTTCTGTCCAACTAACAGTTTTATACAAAATCCAAAGTGTTTCTATGCAATAAAAGTGCAAACCCTGAATTCTAAGCAGGAATACTACGAAAATGTTGTAAAATAAATCTTATCCACACACAACTATGATAATTTAAGAAAAAAACCTCAAAACATTATACATCTGTGTTGTTTCATGCCATTGTTTAAAATGCCTGTTGTTAAAATCTCTATATATCAGTTATATGTATTTATATATACTGAATATAGTTCTTATTTTAAATATTTTAGAGGACAAAATAACTATAGAGTGAAACATTTAGGGTAAAGAAAATACTTCTCATTAACAGAAATGGAATTTAATTTTTTTTGAAAAATAGAACAAAACTGCATTTCACTTGAACTGAATCTTTCCCCCCTCATTTTAAATTTAGCTTTTGAATCCGATAATACGTTACCCAGATGTACCAAGAAATAGCAAACTTACGACTGAAGTATTTCCTACCATAACCCCTAAAGCAAGTGGAAAGAAGAAACCTGGCTTTCACAAATCCAAGCGCACAAGTGCTCTATCAGAAAAATTGTGCTACTCTAAAGCGACTGAAAAAATAAGTAGTAGGAGAGTAATTTCATCTTCAGTGCCTGGTGAATAGAAGGCATTAACTCCATCTGCATTGGAGAAAGACCTGCCAACCGCCTGTTCAGAAATCTGATCTAATGAAAAAATTTATATCAGACCTTTGACTTCAGGTGTCACTGTTAGAATAGCTTGAAGAACATCATTAGCAACTGGTAGATTGCCACTGTTTCAGCAACTACTACTAAGGGATTCACTTTGACAGCATTATTGATTCAATTAGACACATTGAAGATGGGTATCAGCATCCTCTGGGAAGGTAAAGTGTCTGCTCCTTTTATGGGTAGGCTGAAGTTTCTAATTTGACAGGAGTTGAAACCGGACTGGCTGATTTCCTAGGTGTCACAGCAGGAGCTGTTTCAGAATTTGGTTCCTAGGTTTTCTGACTGCAAAGCTGCTAGCTTGTTTTGCACTTTTTATTTTTGGAACAGAAGGATGAAAGGCCATTCACAGCAATTTTGTAATGTAGGAAATACCATTGAGAGGAAACTACTAAACTCAAGGACCCTTAAATAAATATGCTTTAGAAACTAACTGTTAGAAAGATCACTCCTATATTATTCTTAGTATTCTTCTTACAGCAAAAGTGAATGGGGATGTACCCATACAAGGGAAAAAACCATTTGTTCCTGTATATTTTAATAGTATGGTGGTACTGCGAGTGGTTGTGAAGCAGTTACTGCCTTCAAAAGATTCTGTTCCTGCATTTAGTAGCTCTTTACACCATGATCCTTAACACTTTAAACAATACGAATGTCTTGGTTATTAATCTAAAATACATGGATATAATTGGAAAACCACCTTCCCTCTGTAATTTATGTGCTTTTGATGAGCTTCATGAGCAGAGTCTGTAACAACAACCCCACATACTCGCTTGGTATATCTTTGCCTCCAAGCCAGCGCTTGAAGCAGCGGTTTACCATCACTGCGATATCATCTATACTGATGAGCTGGCGAGTCTGCTGCCTTCCACCAGCACACGGAGGAAGGTCTCAAATGTCAGAGCAGGGAAAGCAGGACTGGGTAATTCTCAAGTACAGCTATGCTGAATCACATAAAATGAAAGAGAGCTTCACTTTCATTATAGACTTTGTCCATGCTGAGGTTTAAACCTCTAATAGCAGAGTTACAGGATGAGCCTGAAAAGTTGTACATTAGTATGGTCATAATGACTGCAGTTTAGGTTACAAAAGCTGATTACAGCAGCTTGGATTAAACATGAAAATAAACCACAGAGCTGCTCACATGAATGTCTTCTGGGGCAAGTAGATGAGTATGGCAAAACATCACAAGACATAGCAGGAAGGACAGTAGAATCAACAGAATATTTTCCTTGAGGCACAATCTAGCTCTGATATATTCATTGTACCTATAGCTCTCAGTGTATATTCATATACCAAACACTGGAGAGCAGGAGATCACAACCTTGTGGCAAAGTGTGCTGGCAAAGTAAAATTATGCTGTATTTGTAATCACATCTTTCCAAAGACTGGTACCCTAATGAGGCTTTGGAAGACTCTGTCTACACATTTAGACCTGCCAGAAAAAAAGCAGCTCCTTGTACCTGGCTATTCTGTCCTGTTTCCAGGTCACACAACAACCTGGCATGTCTTTGGAAGGCCTGGTTTGAAAGTATGGATGTGCACTGGATGATTCTGGTGAATCTTTCCACCAAGCTATTCCCTAACACTTGGACTGGCATTCCAAACCACTGAGCATTTTTAATGAGTTGTCCATTTCTTAATATCAGAAATAGTCAGAAAAGATTTCTTGTTCCCTAGCTCCAAAGTTTCTTCCTGAAATTACTTCTAACTGAGATGCAGACTAGGAAACATGCAGCTCTGCAGTGATAAAAACCTCATCGACTTGTCTGCCTTTGCTATAATTGTTTCATAAATAGGAGAGTTTTCTTACTGGTTTTTTTTTCAGCAGTTATTTTCTGACACAAAAGGGTCCCCAGCACAGGTTGAATTTAGAATTTTAAATTAATAAAACTTATGCAGGGTAGTTTTTGGGTTGTTTTATTCATGTTGATTTGATCTTTTTTCTTAGTTGTGATAGCTTTGCACACAAGGGTCTGAATCCTCAAATTTTCAGGAAGAGTACAAGGATCAGTTCTATAAACATAGAAAAACCTTTGAGAACTATTCCAAAGTCAGTATCTTTCAAGCATGTATGAATACACAAAAGGCATATGATGTGGAAAAGAAGTTGAACTGAAATAACTGGCAATATGCCATGCTCTACTCTAGTTGTTTAGCATTCAACTCACATTAGACTTTATAGACATTAAATATATGAGCACGTTAACTCTGCTGGAATTAGACTTTGGAGATTGGACTTCACCATGTAGTAGGGCTCCTCTATGTGCCACAAAGAAAGGGTTCCCATTCTGCAAACAGACAGAAGTGCTGTGCTGGCAGTGCTTGCTGTAGATGGTTTCCTTCACACCCATTCAGGTGATGGGAAAGAGCCTGGCTCTGCCAACACTGGGACTGCACTGATAGGCATTAGAGAGAAATTTGACCTTTCTGTGGCATAGGGAAGTTTAGAAAAAGTACAGGATGGGAGTGGAAGGGTTGTATTCTCTTTACACATACTTGATTGCTGTCATAGTGAGATATAAAGCCTTTTTTAGATGTCACTTGGTGAGAGCTACACAACTTACTCATTGCCCTCTTTATCTTATTCCAAAGCAATAAAAGCTTATAGTCATAAAAAGTCGGTATTGTGTTCCCTCACAAAGTTTCTTTTGTACTTTGATGCAGACTTGTGTAGCCTGCCTATACAAAACAGGGGAATTTTCCTCTTTTCCTCTTTAAAATAAGAAAGCCCCTTCAAATCAGTGCAAAAATACTTCATCACCTATTTCTCATGATGATGTTGAAGTGAAAAAACTAATCAATGATAGCCATGGCCTTTGCTACATTTTCTACATCTTATAATCTGCCCACTAACATCATCTGTGGGTTGCTTCTTATGCTTCAACCCCTGATCTGATCTTGTCACCAGGACAAAAATAATCAGAAAACATTTTTCTTATTTTTTCAAAATTAATTGAATTAGAAACACACACATACAAAATCACACAAATTGATTTTATAATAATAATTTTTTTTATTATTAACTGTTAAGGAAAACTTTAATCACCACAAAAAAAAAATTACCAACTTTCCATGGCAGCTATTTTTAGCCATGACATTGTTACTTAGGGCAAAAACAGTTTGGGAAACTATCCCTGCAAAGGATGGGACTTAGATCCAGACTAGATTTACAGTCAGTAGACATATCTGGCTTGTTATTGCTGGATTTATGGACTTGGGAGCAGATTCATGGTTTGTGTAGATGGTAAGTCTGAAAATCTATTAAACCCTGTTTTATCCAGCACATGCAGCCATCAAAGTGGTCTCAGCACATCTCAATGAAAGCTATCATTTCACAGAACATACTTAAATTTAATGTGTTAATTTATTACACAGCCCATAGATTCATTGTTTATCTTCAGCAAAATCTGTATTTTATCCTATTCTGGAGGTTTCTTTCTGTAATGCAGTCATTTTCATAGCCTGTCTAGACCACAGTGTGAGGTCATCATCATACCATCTGTTAAACTTGTTTGGGTTAGTGTGTCTGCAACTTAGTTCAGCCCAAATGTTATTAGAACATCCTCAAAAATGAGGGTACGTCAGGCCAAGTCATACTTCTCAAGAATACTACAGGTAATAGATCTACTATTACAGGTAATATAGCTAGTATTTTGTCATAGATTCATTATAGAGGTATTTAGAAGCCATTTCAAGCTAATCTTGAAATATTTTCATCTGAATATCTGAATTCACATAAAAATTAGCATCTTTAGTGGCATGGAATTATTTCCTTTATAATACTGGCACCAATGTGCAAAAACCGCTGTAATCTGATGACAGATCTCAGGAGAAAAAACTAGATTTTGATATTCTGATTGACATTGAGTGAGACCTTGCATATACCAGCTCTTGACCTTAGTCAGATGATGGGGAAGGGAAGGCATCACTTAGTGTATGTTATAAAGATACCAGTGTGGCTCCTCCGACTGTGGTTCCAGGGTTTCAGAGCATACATGTTCATCAAAGACAAAACTTGCAAACTTGTTTAGTTTGATGTTAACAGAAGCAAAACGAATAGCAGTAGAGGCCTTTTATTTTAACTTACCTTCCAATGAACTGCTTTGCCATGAAAGTAACAACTGTTTTCATATGCATGTTGCAGAAGTTGAGGAAGTAGACCACACGAGGGCTTCTTTATCATACACTGGAGACCAACAAGGTGATTAACACCGTATTCTACAGAGAAATAAAACAACATTTGAAGTAAAACATTGTTTCTAAACTGTTCTGTCAATGTAGAATTCTCTAATTCAACAACAACAGTGGTATCTGTGAATGTTACTCTCACTACAGGTAAGTAAATATGGACAAATTTTTAATGAAAAAGAGCAGTAGTTTGATTTGGTTTTGTTCTGGTTTTCTTTTGCAATGCTTACAGCATTGCATAATTTTTACAATTGGATATTTTAATGAATGTTAATAATGAGAAACAATGAGCAGTACTAGATATAGTACATGTTGAATCTCTTATGAAGTTATTGTTTTTTAAGGGAACATTTTGCCATCATTGCTGCTAGCTGTATGATCTACTTGTGTCCAAGAAAACCTAGGCTTTATTTACTTCCATATTTTTGCTATACGACTCTATTTAGTTTGACATCCCTAATATAAAGCATATTCTCATAAATAAAACAGAAGAAAAAAAGAATACTAGAAAAACTTACATAAGTTTTTACCTGAATGCTGAACAAGCAGCCTCCAAGTTTATCTGCAGAAAAGAAACACATTTCAGAAAGAAAAATGAAATATCACTAGATGTTTGCACAGATACAACTTAGGTCCTCAGGGGGTTTTTAACCTATATTTTGTTGAATATAGTTATGTGGACATTTTTCTTGTTCAGCAATTTGTGTTAAAGAAAAAATGTACTCTCAAATAGTCTCAAATGTACTGAGTACAGTTCATAGATTCACAGATCTGGTTGGAAGGGACCTCTGGAGATCAGCCAGCTTTTTAGAGGACAAGCTCAATTAAGCAACTGCCTCACACTTGTTACAAAAGACACTTTCTTAGGAGTTGGATAGGGAGGTAGGAATGACCACAGTGATGTAGTCTTTACTGACAATGGAGCTACCTGGGAATCCCTTGTTTTGCCAGGGATGATGTGCTAGCGCTGGTATAGGCAACTTAGCACACTGCCTGTGTCTGTCCCAAACACTTGCACCCGGGCAGCTTGGAGCTGCGAGGGAAGCGGGGTGACTCCTCAGTAAGAAAAGCCACATTGCTCAGTGCTGAACTTTCTCCAGAAGGGTGTAAGTAGGAAATATTATTTGGCCAGCTCATTATCTGCTGTTTTCCCTGCCCTCTGTCTCATCAAGCTTTGCAGTTATTTCCATGCTTTTTAGGACACCTGGTATAAGGGAAAGTTGCTCTTTCAGCCAGAATGTTGCAGGACCAGATTATTTTCACCTGTTTTCTCAGGGCTGGGAATATGCATTGACCTCTCCAGCCTGACCCTGAAACATCTTTTTTCTTTATGCAAGTTTGCATTTGAATTGTGTGGAGAGCTATACAGCAGCAGATACATCTTTAAAGAGCAGAGAATTCTCAGATTGTACTAAGTATCTGCACATTCCTTTTCTATCAAATCCTATTAGTTCACTTCAAAATACCTTCATCTTCTTAAATTACAGTAATCCCACTGTGTTCTGAGGGCCAGTATGAACTGATACCATTTTGGGGAGACTGTGATTTTCAACTGGCAGGAAATGAATGAAATCAAGGGGAAAAAAAGTAGATTTTGTGGCAGTGCTCAGGATATCAGTCCTGCCAATTGACTGTCACCCACCACTAGCAGATGTGCTATAAAAGGAGATGAAATTCATTGTTAGCATGTTGCTTGGCGGCCAAAGCCAATTACAGAATGGAGAATTGAGTCTTTCTAATATAAGAATTTGCATATGGAAATTACATGTATTTCCATATAGTGATAAGCATTTTCAAACTGCTTAAAGGGAGGTTTGACTAAATTAATTTTATGTTAGCATGCATTAGCATAGCTTTTTAGTTCATACACAGTACCTTTATTTTTTTACTATTATATTTTGTCTGATATTTTATTTCTTGCTGGTCAGACTCCTTACCCTTTATAAATGTTTTCCAAGACCGAATACACTTTGATACCTCACATTAGAAGTGATTGCTAGGAGGAAAAAGTTTTTTTTTTAATTTAACAGAACTTGAGCTATAAAAGCAAGCTGAAATGGGTTCTTAAGTCTGGTGAGGATAGACTGAAGGGAGACTTAACTATTTTCGAGTGTAGGATAGTTTGTTAATTTGAGGAAAGCAATACATCCTTTATTTCTTGCCCTTTTCTTATTGGATATGTTAATATGCTTAAAACAGCAAGGGAAACTTAAATTACATGCTGTGGAAAGCTTTTCAACAGATACAGATTGTGGAGCACAGAATAGATTGTCTATGGACATTGTGGCATTTTCACCATTTAAAGAACTTGTAATGCAATCCTCTCTTAAAAGTGTTTGAGGCAGAACTGATGCTGTTTGGGACAGGGGATGTGAGACATGACTTGTCTGAGTCTCTCCATTCTGAATTTCTATGAAGCCTTTGAGTAGTCTCAATTTTCCTCAAACTAACAAACAGTAATGGGCACTATATTGACACTGTAGTAGTACTACCATGCTAAAGGTACATGATACCTAAACTGGGAGGTGCTCTTTATGTGATAGCTGCAGAACAAGTCTTGTGCTCCGGTTTATTTTTGAGGCATTAGCTGTCCCCATCATGTCTTGGCCCCATTTTCTTCACAACAGAATGCCAGAAGTGTATGAATCAGTAGCAAAGAAAATCCGGTCTCTGTCTTGGAGTCTTCTGGTCCCTTGTCCAAAAGGCTAAGCAGTAATAAGACAGTGGTATCAGTGCCCTGTCCTTTTTTTGATGTCATTGTCACAAAAGATTCAAATTGATATTGCCCACAACAGATCAGGTCTGTCCTGCAGCCAGAGAAGTTAGGGAAAGTGAAAATTAGATTTGGAAATTTCTGTTGTGGCTTCATAAGTGGAGGGAAATGAGGAGATGGGGACGCTAAGACAGGGGTTGGTTTAATGACATTACAATGAAACCTCCACATCTAAAAATAAGTCAAAATTTGTAGTGTAGTACCTTAATATAGTCTCCTTTGTCTCATATGTTACATATATGCATACCTGTACACGAACAGATCTTTCGTTTTAAGTTAACTGTATCAAGGGGAATATTTAAAAGCATTAAATGCAGACTATTAAAGACAGCATTTTTTCTTAAATCAAACATTTAAAATATTCACATAGATGTGGTATCTAGAAATACCCTTGCTTTGCATGAATCAAATACATGTGATAAATATTTCTATACGAATTTATTTTTCTTTATATCTACAAATATGTATAGATAACTATTGTATTCCTTCCTTCCCAAACTACACTGTGAGAAACATATTTGATTGCTATGGGTAGCATGACAGAACCATCTGCATCATTTTTACAAACTAACACAGGCTATATCTTGAAATTTTTTTACTCAAAAAAAAGAGAGATCCAGTGGAGATTTGCAGGGGGGAGAAACCACAACAAAACCCCCAAACCCAATCTTTTTAGATTTTTGATTTTTATGATACTGGAACAACCCAAAAATGCAACCTCCCCCTCTCAACTAGGTACTTGATCTCTAAAGTCCTGCTCTGTTCTTTTCTCAAATGTTGAATAAATATTTTATTTCTGCAATATACACAACCAAGCCAAAGTGTACTGCAGACAAATAGAAGGTCTGCTTTGGCTGTTTTGTAGCATTCCTGTCATGCAAAACATTCATCTGTCTCATTTAGCCAGGCAGGTGAGCCAAAGCCAGTGCTGCTGCAGCACACCCCTCTTTTTCCAAACAAGTCTAAGATAGTCTAACTCATTGCTAAAATTCTCTGATCTAGTCTGATTATTTCACTTTCCAGTCACTGCCAAATCCTCCAGCTTCAATGAATGCTATTTCCCCCACTCCGTACATACAGAAACCTGCTGCAAGGGCCATGCTCCCAACCTGTGCCTTTGGCCATGGCCCTCCTCCAATGGTTCTCCAGGATGTCAGACATACACTATCTGTTCCCATGTCTGTGGTGCTATACTCCCCTAAAAGTACAGACCTTCAATGACGACTGCAGTCGACTGGTTTCTGGTTTCCACCACATACTTGACTGAAGCGCATCGAGACTCTGGTGTGCTTCTCCACAGGCTGTGTGAGTCCCTCCTCTAGGCAGCCACAAAAAAGAAGTAATCTTTTTTTCTGAAATGGCTTATTTGAACTTACCTGTAACCACAGTGCCTACAGAAACTGGATAGTAACTTGGCTATCAAGGCTGACTTTCCCCCTTTTTTCCTTGTTTATGCATTTCCTTTGTATATTTGTCAACTGGCTCATACTCTATACCCAGGGTCTATACCTACGTTGTCTTTCCCGGAGGGCTCTGTACCCACCTGAAAGGAGTAATAAGAAGGCTGCAGGTAGGTGTACTAAGTCAGGGTTGTTGCTCCAGCAGCACATGCTTCTTTTCATCACGATTTACCAACTTGAGTCAATCATGTTGCTCCCTTCCAGCTTGGAGCTGGCTTGGATCTCAAAGGTGTGGAGTGTGGAGGAGCTTGTTCACTTCAGCCTGAAAAGTCCTATGAAGATCACAACCTTGGAGGCAGGGATTATCTCTTTATTCTCTGTTGGCTTGTCATGCGGGGCTTTGAGGAGCTATAATTGAACATAAAATATATAAAACCAGAGGAATAATAACAATAAAATCTAGTGCATGATTTTTTTTTATGGGGAACTGATGTTCCTGTAGATAAAGATGTAAAGCTCATTATCTGTTACTGTAACAAAAATAAGGTAATAAAATAATTATGCAATATTTGTTCAATGTTTCAACTATTTTATCAATAAATGAGAACTTCACTGCAAATTGCTAAAAGAATAAAATAATAAAAAATGAAAATATTTATTATATAGTCTCTGCCTGTAGACAGGTTCTTGTGACATATTTCCAACCATAACTTATTTCTAACAAAAGCTTCTATTTGTTAATAATGCCAAGACTGGCTGTGGAATGGCAAAAGAGGCAAGGACTGGACATGAACAAAAAAGGTCTTTATTTTCACAGAGAAAAATTTGGATGGTTTTCAGGTTTTATTTGAAACCTTCTATATCTGTCAGAGATTTTTTTTTTAATAACGAAAACTCAGTTTTCAAAAGAGAAGAGATACACTTTCAAAAAAAGCCCCAAACTTTTGAGAGTAGCAATCCACTGAAGAACAGCTTTTATAGCAAATATTTGACCAGCCTGAACAAGGATCCTGCTTTTCACGGAAAACTATTTCTGTTTTCAATACATATTGCTACTTCTTTCCACTTTGCCCACTGGCATAGACAAGATTCACAGATGCTGAGTGGTGCCTGGGAGCCTGGCTGTACCACCCCCAAGGTGCCAAGCCCCTGCAGCAGTTTGAGTAGCTTGAGCATCGCAGTGTTTCACTGAAATGGCTGCTATGCAGTTTGCCATTTCTGAGAAGGAAGAATTTTGATCTTGCTCTCTAACCTAAGTATTGTAGCAGTAGAACAGTATGTTCCACAGGAGACTCCAGAAGGACCTATTTCACTAAAGAGAGCCTCGTAAGATTATTTCATCTAGGATAACATCACTTTTTCGAAGGCTTGGGAGACCTGTGTTTATCTCTTGAAGAATATCACTCATGTCTCTCCCCTGCTATCTTTGCAAAGTACCCCCTCCTACGGAAAAATGTAATTTTACAGCTGCTTGGTGACTTAGCCAGACAGATCATGGGTTCAGAGTGAATTGCAGGCCGAATGTCACAGTCTGTTCTAGCTGTTTCATGCTGTTTTGCATGAAAAGTACTGGGAAGACTAGGCAGCTCTGTGAAGCCCCCAGAGGTAGCAGGTAGGCTTGTATGTGTTTATGTCATGGGATACAAAGTGGAAGCAAATGAAAAGTAAGGAAAGTGGGTGGATATATCAGACTAAAGCAAACAGATTAGTCACTTAGAATGATTACAGTTAGTAGCTTATTTTCTGCTTCCTGCTTCATTCATGTTGATTTTTAGGGTGTAAATGAGAGTAATATTTGGCGCAATTTGGGAAGGTTGGGTTTAGCTTGTTTTCAGGCTTCTCTATGTGTGGAAATGAACAAGAGTGTGAATTGCTGCAACCACTTTTTATTTTGGAAAAGAGAATGTGAACAATTCTTGGAAATGGGGGGCAGAAGGGAAGTATTCCATGTATTCCACTAATCAGATTGGCACTAATAGCTTCCTCCACGAAGAGGCTAGATTAAAGAGCAAGGTGAAAATCTTAACAATCAAGCTAATTCCATTCTAGTTCTACCTCTGTTGCTAACTGACAAGGGAAAATGAACCCTGTTTAGAAATCTTATTTAAAAGACATTTATTAAATGACAAAGTTTCAAAGTAAGAGGTGAGTGGACTTAATGTGAGGGCCTGCTGCATGCTTTGGGAAGGAAAAGCTTTCAAGAGCATCAAAATGCCTAGAAGCTCGATTTATTCATCAAAATGTTTCTCACAGTGACTTACACCCTTAGTGACTTCAGTAAAGTAACCCCACATTTGGAAGAAAGTAAAATTTGTGTTACTAAACAAGCAGTAAGTTGCAAGACAGATGTGCTTACATATATAAAAAATGTTTTCTAGGAGTTGTTGGCAAAGTAATCATTTGTGGCTCTTTTCTTCATTGATAAGTCATGCATAATATACAGTAAAGGGCAGATAACATCCACACACCCTAAACCACAGCAACTTGTTACAGCATGCTGCTTATGGTGCAGTGGATTTTAGAATCAATTACTTCTGTTAATAATTTAAAGGAATTTAAGTGGTCTAAATTTTAACATAGATTTAGCCATTTTTTGTGGTTGTTTGGGTATTCAAAGCACATAGAAAAAAAGTATGCATCCCAAATTATATAAGAACTAATTTTGTTTTGAATACAAGTTTCCAAATATAAAACACATTAGCAAAAACATATCACTTTATAACCAATTTATGACTAAGTCACAAAGTTTCATAATGAAAAGGAAATGAGAAGGGAAAAAAAAGCACAAACCACAAAAGAATGAGTCAGAATCCGATCTTGTGCTGGCAAATATCCAGAAAGCTATAATTGATTTTAGTATAACTGATGTTAGAAACTCTCCTCCATAGTGCAATAGATTTGCCAAGGAGATAAGAAATCTAATTCCAACTCACCCCATGATGGCCATGCAATAGCTCTGTTGAGCTGAGCAAGAAGCTTGCTAAGCATTATGCAATGCACAGTCATACAAAAATCTTTAGTACAGCTGATATTTGATGAGGGAGATTGAATTCAGCTAAATATCTCTACATCTGAGTAAGAGGCAACAGGCACAGTCTCTTATCCAAACAGCTCCAGGATGCTGAATAATGCTGATGGGACACAAGGATACTGAGCATGCAAGAAAGTTTTCTGCATTCTTTTTATGGCAAGTGAAGAGTAACCAATTTAGTAATTTAATTTTGTACTATCTTAAATCAATGGATTAATTTCTTTTGAGCCACCCACTAGCACTGAAAAATCCACTGTGCATGTCTGAGTTGGGTGGTGGGAGGAGTGAGGCTTATTAACATGTAAATAGATTTATCTGAGCACTAAAATGGATATGCTAAGTAGTAAATGGCTGTGCCAAGGAAACTGATTCTACCAAGTGGACTAAGAAGACAAAAGATCACCTGATGAAGATGATGAGAGTCAGCTTTCAAAAACAATTACAGATTATGGAAGGAAGTGTCACCCACCATTAAAGGTAAATAGTGGGGCATCAGTGATTTATATAAGACAGAACAGCAGCAATAATTGTAGATATCAAAAAAGACCCTAATTAGGAGAAAAAGGCAGATGCAGAAAGAGGGAACTCAAACTAAAAAAAAATGCTCAAGAGTGGCAACAAACCAGGAATTTAGAGTATATTTTCAGTTATTTCACTGAGGTCTGCAGACTTGCTGCATTAGTTACATTTTCTGGCATCTGCACAAATTTTGCTGCGATCATGTCCCTGAGCAGGGAAACTGCAAGAAGAGCCTGTAAAGGACAGAGATCTGGAAAATCTATGTTTGTTGATATCCTGAGGAAGGGAGAGTCTGTACATCCTGTGGCCGTGGGTCAGCTGCCCTCTGCGGTTCCCTTTCTACAAAGAAGTAGCAGATAGAGCTATGGGAAGCATGACATGAGACTGGAGTCCTCTGAGACCACAGGGAGCAGAGTTCTGCCATGCTGTGAGCCAGGTGCAATCACCCAGGGTGCCTCTGCCAGCCAGTGCTTCACCACAGCAGGGGATGGATGCACTGGTACATTTGCAGTTGAGTGCCTTCCCATAACAGAAAAGCCATCTAGAAGTTTACCATCATACAGTCTAAAGGAAAGACATGCTAAAGTAAAAGGCTTTGTTTCAAAAGTGTATTTTTTCCCTTTAAGAAATCCTCAGCAGAGACTTATGAAGATAAATAGCATGGACCGATGAATACAAATAGCGTAAGCAACAGGGTAAAGCAAGTAAATCTTGGGAGCTTCAGAGACAGGCTTCAAGTAGAAATAAAGGGAAGGAGCCATGTCCAATGAAGAGAGATAAGACCGTTTTTCCAGTAGATGTGGAAAGCTGCCAAGCTGAGATTTGCCACAAGCAGCATTGGAAGTCTTCAAATGAAAAGGCCTGTGAAGCATCGCAATTACTGCGCCTTGGTTCATCTCACATGCTGCACATTTTAGAAAGCTAAATGCCTATCACATGTTTCTTGAATAGCATCCCTCATCACAGACTTGCAGAACTGTTTCTAACAAGGAAGCTCAGAAATAGGCTCATATGCTTACTAAATCATCAATTCTGCTTGATTAAAAAAAAAAAAGAAAACCAAAAACCCCTCAAAAAACCTACATTCACCACATCAAATGGGTTTATTTTTAGTTCATAAAAATACTGCATAAGCTCTTTACAATTCAAAAATAAAGTCCTTGGAAGCAAGTCTATTTTCAGTCTTGTGAAGGTCGTATTTCATGAACTGTTTTTGAGTATTTAATAGTATTAATATTTTTCCTTTGTGATTTTTAGATTAAATTTTAAAACACATACTGACAGCAGTATTCAAAGTTCAATGGTTAAGGGCTCAATCATTAATGTAAGTAGTCTAAGAGTACTTAGCAAAAACAATCCTACAGATTAGGATATATATGGTGGCTTTTAATACTGCCCTTGTTCTGACCAGGCCAGAGCCAACCTTCCCAAGCAGCCAGCACAGGTGAGCAGAGTTAACATGGATGATTTCCACATCACCTGACATTGCTTCCCCATAAATGGGGCTGGTTGGGGAAGGGCTTGAGTGTGGCTGGGGTGTCAGGTTGGTTGGTACTTGCATTGTGCAGCACTGTGTACTTGGTGGGTTTGTAAGGTACTCTGTGTTATTGCTGGGTGTGAGTGTAATTGGCTGTTATTGTTCTATGTTCATGGTGCTTTTGTCAGTAAACTGTCCTTATCCCAGCCTGTGGATGCTCTGTCTCTCCTTGGAGTGAGTGAGTGGCTTTGGTGGGCATTTGGCCTCTACTCAGGATCAAATCACCCCAAATCTGATTAAAACAGCCTATAAAGAGAGCTCTCTAGGACCTCTTTATTAATAATTGCCAAAAGAATTGCTCAGAAAATAGAAGAGTGATCTTCTTTCCCTTTATATGATATCATATACTACTCAGTTATAATTTAGACAATTAGACTAGGAAAGCTATTCTTTCATCTACAAAATTGTCTTTGTCCTTTGGAAGGTGTCTTGTCAACAGAAGACTGGAACAGGAAAAGGGATGAACACAGTTTAATAATTTGTACCTTGCAAAGCTCTGATGAAATGATTTAAGTGTTTGCTTTCTTGAACAATTAGTATATTAATCTGTTATTTGCTCTAGTGTTGATTAACAGAAGAGTTCAAAACTATTTCTCACCAAGCAATTTAAGAGGCATTTTAAGTTTAAGATGTGTAGCTGGACTGCCATGTGAGGAGTATCTATCACACTCAAATGGAGTGCTAGCTTTTGGTACACTTTTAAATGTGTCATTGACATTCTGCATGCTGCCACCATTTCAGAGACTCCCTTGCTAGACAGACAAGTCTTAGAACTGAATTTTTGTTCTGTATCATATACTTCTGATTGGATGAGGGGCAATGCTTTTAAATTAGAGCAGGGTAGGATTAGATTAGACATTAGGAAGAAGTTTTTCACTATGAGGGTGGTAAAAGACTGGAACAGGTTGCCTGGAGAGGTGGTGGAAGCCCCATCCCTGGAGGCATTCAAGATCAGGCTTAACGAAGCTCTGTGCGACCTGATTTAGTTAGAGGTGTCTCTGCTTACTGCAGGGAGGTTGGACTAGATGGCCTTTAAAGGTCCCTTCTAACCTAACATGTTCTATTATCCTATGTTTTTATGATCCTTGTGAAAAGTTAAAGGACCTAGATATTTCAGTATTTGTCACCTACCATTATTCAATTTTCCTGATATTCTTTGGTGTCTTTCTGGATTTGGCTGTCCTAAATAATGTTTCTCTTTACTGAATTATAAATACAGAAAAAATGTTGGTTACTACCTTCGGTTATCTGGAATATCAATACATATTTGCTCTGCTTGCTATGTTATTAAGAGATTCACAAATGGAGGAAAAAAGTCACAGAACTGTTTGTAAACAAATAGCCAATGAGCTGATTTCTAGATAACTTTTACTTTTATAGGAAAAGAAAGCAACAGAATTTGCAGTAGGAAGAATGCTAACCAGTCATTTGTTTTGTTACAGATGTCCAACACAGATGCTTCTAGGCTGTATGCAGCTTAGACTGCAGTGACTGATTTAAAGTAATGCTATACTTACAACTAGGAGATGTTTAACTACAATCTGCGTCAAAGAAAAATACCATTCTTTGGCTTTCCATTTACAGAAAGAATTAATTATACTTGCAAGGATCAGACTGTTTTAGAAGCAGAAAACCTTTCCAGCTATGTTCCTGGATTCCTGGCTGTGATGCAACTGTTTATACAATTCAGATGTTGCATACCCAGAAGCCAATATAGCTGAATGTGGAGAGACTCTCTGTGTGACCAGTACTGGTGTAGGGCTAGCTTTCTAAATGGGTTGGCCTTGCTTTTACTCCACAGTCCTCCAGTGATTCTCAGATAGGGTTCATATCATATATACTGCTTGAAGGATACTGAATGTATTCCAGGATGCTGTAATATATTCTCAGAGTGCTTTGGGTAAACCATTAAGGAAGCTCTCGGGACCCCTGCTGAGTCAGCAGTCTCATACAGGAGCGTGGTTGGACATAAGCACCAACTTTGAGAAACCTCAGATGCTTGACTGTAATACTGGCTATTGATCTCAGCACTGTTCCAAAACAGTGGGATGGATTTATGCTTGGCTGTATCTGTTGCGTGCAGGTACTGCTGGGTAAGTATAGGCATAAGGGCATGGTATGCCTTTTAAGCAAATAAAACAACGTTGTCTCTAGATCTGTAGTCCCGCTACAGAGAATCACTTAATAACTGCCAAGAACAGAACAATCTTTTTCCCTAGCTGGTATTACTCATTGTTTATTTTGTGAAACAGTTGATGCATGAAAACAAAACTTGATTATTTAAATTCACAGATAACTGTCCTTTTCACTTTGTTGTGAAAAAGGACAGGAAATGTGTCTAGGAAATGTGTTGATTCCTGCAGGAATTAAAGTACTTTATTCTATCTGGAAGAAGTGGAAAATAGACAGAATTAAGTTTTTACAGATCATGATGCATACATGGTACCAGTGCTTTTATGGCTTGCTTTATGTCACACCCAAGTACTGCAGTGAGATGTTAGTTTTAAATGTCAATAAGGCTCTGAAAGCAATTGAGGTAAATTCCTGAGAATAAACTAAACCTTCTTTACTCTTGTGGTTTGGAGTTCTAGAAACAAAACCAGAAATGTTTTCTGTTGTAACTGGCTGAGCAGACTAGGGTTTGATGTGATTTTGTGGTTTCCTTAGCTGTACCAGGAACTAACCAAAATACCCACTGGTCTGCTGTGTCATCCTCTTAATAAGTTTCCTTGAGTCACTACTACACATTACAGTATGAAAAGGAAACATTTTAGACACTTTAAGGTTTTTGCTTGTTTGTTTCTATTTTCATTATATTTAGCTTCTCTTTTAACAGTGGACTTCAAGTTTGCATTGTACAGGCAGTTCAAATGTCATTATTGAGTCATAATCAACATGTGTCATAGAATTGTAAGATGTTAAAGATTAACCTCAGTGCACAGTCTGACAAGATAAAAAAATATTGGTTCTTAAACACTCATTTCTTACCCTTATGCTATCTTGGTTTCAATTTGATGGTGATTATGTCTCTTTATCACAGCTTCCTTATGCAGGCAGAACACCTGAAATTGAAGAACTAAATTATATTTTGCTGCTGGAAATCATTTTAGTAGACCATATATTTCCAGTTGCATGTATCAAGCAATTAAATTGTGGATGAATTGGAAGTTACTTACATTCAAAACGCTCCTGGTTGAGACAGTCTGGGAAAGCATCACTAAGGTCTTGTCCTGTTTTTTAGTCTTTCCTAGGCATTTGCTGCTAGTAATGGGTGATGGGATAACAAGCTAACACACACTTTTGATCTGAACAGGTGGAAGAGAACTTCAGAAATTCAGAAAGAGAATTTCAGAATTAAGCTGAAAGAAAGGCTCATAAAAGGGAGTCTGAGGTAAATGTAACTCATACACAACTGATTTTGGAAGCAAAATCCAAGATATTTCAGAAAGAAACACAATTCCAAAAACTTGAGAAAAGGATTTTAGATACAAAGTAAAAAAAGGAAGCAAAGACACCATATTTATGAAGAGCTCATAAATATACACAAACATAATGTGGATAACATTTCTGGCTAGGCTAAGGGTCTGTAGAATGGAAGTCCTGAAAAACAATGACTGTGAGTTAGTCATCTGTGTGACCAGTTAGAAATGTTAAATACATTCTGCAAGACCCATTCTTGCAATACATATATATTGCCATGTTAGGTTATGCTTTCAAGAGTAAGATTTCCAGGAATGCAGGGGAGAGAATACAAAGGAACTAATGAAACTTTATGGGGTTCCTAATTGTTCTTGGCCCAAAGGTAATACAAATCTGTTTAAATTAGACAGGAAATATACATTGTATCAGTGGAGTGCAGCTTACATATTTTAGTAGCTACATGTTAATCTTACCTTGGAAATTGATATATTGCACTGCAGAGTGGCTGTGATTTAGATTCTGACAATTCCCAATTGGCCTCTTCTTGGACTTTGATTTCAAACACACCATTTTGGAGTCAATTATGAGGAGTTAATGGATGGGGGCATAGCAATGACAAATAATTGATATGGACTCTGTGAGATTAAATGAAATGATTTATCATTTAACATTGAATTAAAATGTCAAATACACCTCAAAGCTTTATTAGTATCACCTGTTTGGGAATTTTGTGGTATCAAAGACAAAAACCTTAATGGCAAAATTTTATAAGTTCTGTGAGTGAAGAAAAATATCTCTAACAAACTTTGGTAAAGCAAGTAAAGAAAAGGCTACAAGAATGCCAGAAGGTTGACTTCATAACAAGTGGGAAAGAAAACTTCCCAGCAGAGGAAAGCTGGCCATCTCAAAGGGACAAGATCATACCAAGGCAGTTTGTCATATGCATTTTTTAGAGCCTTTCTTATAATAAGAAAAAAAATAGAACAAACCCAGAGTGGGCCTTAATTGTCTTGAAGGGAAGTCATGCTAGTGACAGGTGCAGAATGTGCTATGAGGCATGAAAAAACACCAGGTGCAACAGGCTCCAGCTCATCAATCCACCTTGGTGACAGAAGACAATGCCTTTCTCAAAAGAGTTCCTTCTGCACTCAAGTAGATATGAAAGTCCTAGAGAGAAGAGACGCTCAATAAGAGGTCAGTAATTTCCAAGATTCAGTTAGGGGAAAGTATTTCATCTTGTCCTTGCTAAATTCTTACATTGTTGAAATGCTACAGTACCTATTTTGAGGCGAGGTTCAGTAAAGAGCTCACTGCTGTTACTCTATATATCTGGAGGTTGGCGGTGAAGCTGTCTGAAGTTTCACTGGCTCCAAGCAAGGACCTAAGGCCCTTAGAGTGCCAGGCCAGAGGCTGTACTTTGTCTTCCAACTTACGATGCCCTGGCAGTGTGCATGAGAAATGGAAAGCAACCTGATCTGAATGCAAAGGAATGAGAAACAGAGCAGAGCGAGTGAGAAGGGTGTGATGGCACAGTCTGTAGGCAGATGCATCTTACAGGATATGAACAAAGGAGTAATGCTGCAGAAACCAAGAGCAGAATGTAGCCATTAAAGATGCCTCACCCCCAAACTGCAGGACTCAGCAGTTGAGTGTCTGGGTTTGCAGAGACTTTGCAAACAGCTGTGAAAACCACTGGCAAAGTAGGTGGTCCAAGCTGGAAAAAATAGCCCCTTCTAGCTTTCTGCTGCTCTTTGAACTTAGCTAGCAAAGGCTTAAGGAAGTAGATCTAAAGGTCTGGTGTTGCTGATGACCCCTTGCAAGCATGTAAACCATAACCATGCTACCATATGGTTCAAATCTGGTTTTATCCAGCAGATTTCTTTTATTGTAAACGCAGGAAGTTTAATGTAAATGCTATCCTTCATGTGCATGCTAAAATGAAATAAAATTGATTGCAAAGTCAAGCACTTTAATTCTGACTGCTTCTAATTTTTGAGTTGTCTGTGCAGCATTAATGTGTTCTATTTTAATATTACCCTGATCATAATTTAATTTATAATTGCAGGATCATATATTTCCCTCAATCTGATTTACTCAGGATGAACAGTGTCATTAACCATAGATGTACAAAATCTGCAAAAAGACCCTGGATCAGACATAATAAAAACTTGTTAGACTATGAATTTAGTTTAGGGGGACCTTATTTTTGAAGTTCTTGGTTTACTCCCTTTGCTTTCTAGTATTATTGTAACAGGCATTCCCTCCCAGATACCAGCAGTATGGTATAATTTTGGTTCAATTTAAATTTCCTAAGAGAAATAGTATCTTTCTATCCCAGTACTGTCTCCTAAATCAGCAGTGCTTGACCTGCCTCATTGACCGCACAGTCCTGCTGAGTGATTTGACTGTACCGCTGGCTCTTTGTCCTCTCTGCCAACAAAAGAGGAGGTAGAAATTTAATTTTCTCAATGAATACAGATTCAGTATAAATGCAGCTAGATTGCAGGTGCCTTTATTGGGAGATTAAGATGACTGTAGACTGCCAGCACTGCTCCTGCCACAAAGGAGCAGTTGTGTGGCTGTGGAGAGGCGTCTTCCCAGAAAAAGCTGGGACCTGCCATACTCTCCCTAAAATGGCAACCTATTTGAATGATGGAGGCTTTGTGAGTTGGCACCGCTGCCATGGTTAATACACTTCCATGAAAGCAATTAACCCCCTAATACTCTAGTTGGAGCATAATAGCTGAGCCCTGGTGCACACCTCTGAAGAACATTGATTTGCATCTCACCAGCCTGGGCCAGAAGCTGCAAGAAACGTGTCTGTCTGCACCGACTTCTCCACACAGACCTTCTGTGAGTGTGCAGCGGTGCTGAACTATGCCCACCCCAGCTGTGGTGAGCTGTCCCTGATTCTTTTTTTTTGGAAACCAAACATAATACTATGGTTTGGGGGTTGTTTTCCTCCTCAGGAGGTTTCTCTCTCCTCTTTAGCAAAGGAAGCAAACAGCATAATTTCTGCACCTGTAATTTTCTTCCAGTAGCGTATGAAAAATATTTTTCTGCCTCATGCTGAATTCCTGGTATTGAAACACCAGCTTTCTTTTGCCTTTCCAGCCTTTCAAAACTTTCATTAAAAGGCTTACCTAGGCAACTGAAGTAAATCAGCAATAAATTAAATTTCACAAATGAACAGCATCATTTATGAAGTTACTATGAGTTTGTAACTCTCTGTCCAATAGCAAAGCTTGACCGACTCAAATAATGGATGTTTTCCACTTACCTCTTTTTTTCGCATACTTATTATTTAAAACTCACTCCTTTGCAGCTTTATTGAGTTAATACACTTTTATTTGTAGATTCAAGTGACTATAATTTCAGCTTTTAACACTTTCATGTGGCTTTCTCCAGCCCTGAAAATCTACAAAACTTTGCCTTTTTTTTTCTTTAAATGCTTGCCCTTTCATCCATTTAAACAATTTTTTAAAAGCTTGCTTCAGCTCCACCCCTGTTTTCACCTCCTTTCAGGAATGCCTGGCTTCTTGTAATCGTATTTCCATCCCAGGCACTCTGACTGTGGAGCCTGGTGCAAACCTGTGCAGTTTGTTGGCTGTGCAGGTGTACTCACTTTGAGTCACCCACTGCTCCAAGTCAGCAAGCCTGGCAGAAAAGTCAAACAAATCAGTTCCAAGGGAAAATATGCCTTAGAAGCATCCCTTGTAGTCGTATATTTAGGTTGCAAAGCTGAATTATTCAAGTGCTGCTTCTGAGCAAAGATTTTGTGGTTTGACTCCTGTTCTGTCACGTGATGAAGTGCTCTGTAGTGCTCTATCTGCTTGAATGAATTTAATTTTCTTACAGTTGGGAATGTTTCTGTCAACTGAGTGGCAGGTGTTTCAGACTGGCTGCTATGAGACAAAATAAAATTTCCACTTAAACGTGACCAGGGATTTGCAAAGGAAAGATACTGCCTGCTCTGGAGAGTTAGGCAGGGTGAAAACTGGGTACTATTCTTTCCATCTTATTTGCATAGTCCTTTGTTCCATATGTCCTATCTTAGTTCTTAAAGATTAAAAAAAAATAATCTTTTGTTTCAAGCCAAACAAAGCTGGAAAGTTACATATGTACAGACCCCTGGTCGTTGTTGCTTCCTCTGGTTATTTTATTTTCCTTTGTAAAACAAGTAGAAAAGGAGCAGAAGTACTATCAAATCAGGGACCAGCATAAGCAAATCAGAAGACTAATTTATTACTTTGCTTTGCATAGAATGCCTGGTATACATGGAGTGAAGTAGAGTCTTTTTAGACTTTCATAAAGGGGTCAGACATGCCAACACACGTTAAGATGGTTGTAGAGTAACATGTACATGCTGTGTAAGGGTAAACAGCAAATAAAAAAGTGGGTAGACTTGCTTGTTTGGTATGTGTGAGGGTAGTGTAAACACCCTGCTGCTTACATTAGATGTGCTTTAGCTCTGCTTATTTGCATTTGTTTTCAACTGCACAACACTGTGCAGACGTGGCCAAAACCACTAGAGTTAATAAGACCTAAACAGTAATATTCAAATGACCTCTCTATATACAAACACCTGAGAAGGTTTTTAGCATATCACACATTGCTGTTTGCTAGACTCATTACTGTAGCCCAATTTATTTGCAGAAGCTCAAAGGCTTGTAAAATAGTTAGGGAATCATTCCTCCATTCCCTCTGCCTCTTTCTGTATCATAAACCTCTGGCTTTGGTTTGAGTAAGTGTGTGGAAATGATTGCCTACAAGGAGAACGTGTGAAAGGTTTTGAATTTACCTCAATCTGAATGAAACCAAGTACAAGAACTTCAGACACAGTCCCGAGGTGGAATGGCAGCTCTTCAGTCCTCAGGCTGAGCAAGCCTGTTTATGCACTCCAGCTGCCACTCGCAGTGGTCCCTGTGGCTTGCTTGGGAGAGCAAGTGTGTTCCCTTGAATGTGCATCAGTACAGCCATACTCTACAGCAGTACATATATTATATGGAGGAGAAGATGTACCTTTCCCTAGGCTTTCCTCTTCAGTACAAGGCCTATCCCTCATTTTGCCTTCTTTTAAGTACAGGTAATCTCATTTTTTAGAAGGAGACCAAGCACTTCTCACAGCACAATAAAGAGGTGTATAGTCAATGTTATTCTAATGATTTAGAAATATTTTGAGGTAAGTCTTTGTTCCAAATTGATTGAAATCAGTGGAAATAAGTAATAATAATTGCTGCTGGCCTTGGATCAAGCAAAAAAGCTTTAATTTACATGCACACATATCTGATTGGTCTTGGAGAATGAGATAGACCTAAGTTTCCAGTATATGCTGATGTCTGTTGATAACTGTTACATGTTGTTCAGTGGTTTTTACTGGTGAAAATAAGATATCCATGAGGATTTTCCCCCCTTGTAATAGAAGGAACAAATAAAGTGCTGGATTGTAAATTATCTCCTTTTGACCTTTGTCTGCAACTATATTTCTATCTTTGATGGGTTTTCTATCACCACACTGCAATAAGGAAGAATGAGATACAGCAATGGGTGAATGATGCCCAGCCACCTCAATGGAATTCCATGACTGTTTTACTCTCTGTAGGGTTTGAAAGATAAACCCTACACCTATGTCACGGGGTGGAGGTGGGGTCGGGGGGAGGGAAGAGAGGTATTCTCATTACATAAACAAGGATGGAAAATGTTCAACCCATTATCCTGTATACTGCATACTATAGGAAATGTAGTCAATGCACTTATATATATATATATATATATAAAATCTGTGTGGCTGAAGTATTCTGCTTTTGCTTGTTTGTTTCTTCTGAAATCTTTAACCAGTTCTTGGTTCTGTGTATGTTATACAGTTCTAGGTGGTGAAATAAGTTCTGATAGTGTACTAAACTTGTGTTTGCATATATTATGTTAAACAATTTCTCAAAATTAACAGAATGTTCTAGCTAATATATATCTTCAGAGTGAAAAATAAATACTGTCATAATGTATCCAACTCAGATGTTAATACCTGACATTACTGAGAGGCCATGCAAATATGAAAGTGCCTTCAGTTTGGTAAGTGGGTTTCCTTCACCCTGAAGCTCTGCTATCCATAGAAATCCTTGGCCAGGATTGCTGCGTTTCCAGTAAGAGAAGACCTTAACCTAGAGGGCTTGGCCCTAACAGGGCAGGTGTTGATCAAGAGTTTCCTCTCAGCTTCCTTATTCTGTGGTTCTGTGTGATAATGTCTAAGTTGGCAGCTATAGAAATGTCATCAGGCTTTGGACAATAATTTTCTCCTCTTTTTATGTTCCAAGTTGCTAAATATACTGTTAAGCTCATGTTTATTGATACAAACAGCAAGTAATAATACGAAGAGTTACTGTAATCTGCAAGAATTTTGTGATGGGGTAAATAATAGCTCTTAGAAACTAAGCTCATAAATGGAGACCTGGTATTGCAGAATAATGATTGATGACATTGTCACCTTGTTTAAATCCACGTATACTCTTTATATTAGTTAATTCACATGGAAAGGTACAACAGACCAGGTGTGATGAGAGATCTTGGCAAAGAAAGGCAGTTAATAGAGTCAATCAATGTCGGCTTCGTTATAGAAAACTGACATCTATTTAAAAAAACAAACAACCCTTCCCCTATCAAGTTTTATCAAATTACCTTAATGGTTTTGGATGAGGCTACAAGCTTCTGTCATAATACCCATGTAATAAGGAAAGAGATTTAGAATAATTTTTTACTTGTGGCATCTTGATTAATAAAACAGAACAGCAAAAGAAAAGCCAGCAAGAAAAACATAAAATGGACTCTAACTGTCCCAGTGATAATTTTTGATATGTCATTGTGAGCAGTATGTAAAGGTACTGGAAGGGGTAGGAAGATTAAGGGGCAGTAAGGCTTTCCCTCTTACCTCTTGTCCCTCCTGCTCTGAGTACTGGCAGCAGCAAGATGCTTGCTCTTGGTCAATGGCCTTTGCTAATGCTCAGGACCTTTCAAATACCTTTCCTCCATTCACTTTGCAATAAGGGAATCAGAAGAGCCGGAGAGCTGCAATACACACAGGAAAGTAAAAGAATAATTTAACGGCTGAAAAATAGCAGCAGAAACTTTAATAAGGTTTACTGTACTTAGCTCTTAAAAGATGAGGTGCTTGATCACAATCAAGTAATAAAAAATATGGAAGGCACACAAGTTTTAGAATAAAGATCTTCAGCCTAATGCTCAAGCATAAAATATCTAGATCAGAAATAAGCACTTTCAATAGCTACTGTAACGAAAAGCTGTGCCTACCAGTGGTTCTGGTGACGCTCTATTACTAGAGATTATTGAATCAAGAATGGATATTTTAGGAGAAGTGAACTCTGATGCGAGCACACCTACTAAAACTGAAGCAGAAATTAAATCCTTGGAGTCTTCTATTTACTGATACTGATACTAGTGGAGCATATTTTTTCCCTATAGCCTTAATGATGCCCAACACTTCAGGTAGAAGAAGCCACAGAACTTCCTACAGAGGCATTTGTGGGTCATGGGACATGGCTTCTCACCACAGAATCAGACATATCAGGAATTTGATGAAAATCCATACATGCGCTGATATGTGGTAGGGTCAAGGCCAGTAATAGGACAGTATTGTGAAAGCAGTTAGCATTCTGAGACACTTGTGAAAGTGTCTCAGAATGCTAACAAATTCCCCTAATGTAAGAGACATGCCCTTGATACTGGGCCAAAGGACCAGTTTTAATCAGGATATTGATGCATATTGTACTATGGAGGGGCTGTGGCTTCCTCAGGAAACTGGGGTAGAGCAGGAAATAAGCAATATGTTCTGAGTCATCACCTGCCTGTCTTTGAGAAGGCCAGGAAGGGGACAAAGTGCAAGCTGCATTGATTTCACTGGCCGTGTGTGGACTGGGAACTCTTGCCTGTACTTATCAGGGTAGGGATTCAGGACTCCTTTAATTCCATTGCTGATTTATTGCAGAAAAGGGTAAGTAGATGTGGTTTGAAGAGGCAATCTAAGGTTAGTCCTAAAAACAGTTAATATCTGAAAACTTTTCCAATATATTATTGTATATCAGAAGTACTAGTGATCAGTGTGTTTGTAAGTGATCTAGAATGATAATTCTACTTTTTAGAAAAGTTGCTGCTGGATAATGGCTGATGCACTTTTTGGAGGTCAAAGAGCAATCTTACCTCTATCCTGAATAAAAAGAGTTGGGCTGAGATTTTAATTGAAGTACACTTGGCTCAGAACTATGTCAAGGAAATCTTGTTTATCCTTACCATGCACATTTTTCAGTAAAGATTTGCTGTTGGGAGACTCAAAGCACTCAAAAAGAACAAAGCATTTTACAAAATTATTAAAAGCAAAACTGTTGTCAATATCCAGTTTATAATTTCCCTGTGATTCATCATCCTTACTCATCTTACTTGCTTGAATCACTTACTAGCTTTTCTGACTCAACTGTAGATTTTTTCCCCCCAGTCTTTCTGTTTCTAGCTTAATCCTCAATTTTCTGGTGCACTTCCTTGTATCAGGCTCCAGGAAGAGAAAAGTAAAATGTGAAAGCAGGAGCATAAAATCCAAAGTGTTCTGTACATATGGTAAGGTTAAGATGTAAGCAGCAGTTACCAATAAAAAGGCTTTTAGAAGAAATGTCTTTCTTAGTGACCAGTGTTTTGTAGGACAGGAATAGAAGATAAGGAAATGTAGTGGCATGTGATATTTTTGCTGTATGTTATGCTTGTCTTGTATGTTACTCAAAGGAGATAATAGTAATAGATATAATAGGAAGACACATTTCCTGACATGATATTAGACTGAGTGAGGCCAGATAGTCCCAAATGGAAAAGGGATTTATTGTTCTGAGTGTCCCCTTGAGACTCAATAATTCTAATAGTTTTTTTATGTGTGAGCTCTGAACCAATATGCTTTTATAGTATTCTATTTGTTATGCATATAAATATACTGTATTTATATAATATGTAACATCTAAAGAAACATACTATTGTTAGAGAAAAGAGTATGCCTGGAGTTACAAGTTTAAATAGAAGGAAGAGAATTGGGGACTATATATTTTGATCCAACTGTGTTTGAGAAGGATTTGAAAAACTCTTGCTTCTGGAAACAATGAGATACAAACCTGTTTGCATAGTTGATCTCCAGCCAGAAAGGATTCCTGTCAAGTGAAATATTAACCCAAAGGAATGCAATTTTCTTAGGGCAATGAGCTCTTGGCTTCAAACAAGCCTTCAATGCGGGGCTAAAGTGACCATTTAAAAAACATATATGCATCAAGAGGATTGTATGGCTGTCAGACCGGAACAGGATTATCCTATCTTTTAGTTATACCTTACCTGTTTGTAACTGGCCTGGTTCTGTAGTGTTGAAAAGTAATTTCTAGCTGTATGGTGGCCAAATGTCTATTACTTCAGTTGTGTCATTGTTTATATTATGCAGACTATGATAACAGCTGGGAGCTCTATCAGTAGTCCTCATGTGTCAGGATAGAGAGCTCAAGGAATATTTCTTTCAGTTTCTCTTCTCCAAGGGATCAGCCTCTGCTGGGAGTGATAATCTTCCCAGGAGGGACAAATTTACGCTGGATCCAGGATGTAAAAGGCATGAAAAGTGCAGCATGAAAAGCTCTGATCCTGCTGAGGGTGATAGGTGTAAGGTCCCAAACCCCATTCCTTTGCAGCATGATGTGCTAAATCTGCTCATGAATGCCAAGTTCAAGCTGCACCCATTGAACCCGCCATGTAGTTGCTGCTCCAGGAAATGCTTTTTAGGCCCCAGGAGGCATTTGCACTGAAATGTAAAAATACCAGCAGAACAACTCCTTGTTCCTCCTGCCAACTGTGAAAACTTGAAGCCAGACCATAATGTTCATGCAAAGCTGGGTGTTTCCCTCTCTTTTTTCCTCCCCCTCCCCTTTTTTTTTTCCTTTTTTTTTTTTTTTTTTGGTTTTTTTGGTTTGATTTGGTTTGGTGTTGTTCGCAGAGATCCATGTGCAAAGTATGACTTTCTGTCTGTTGGATCTGATGGACTCTGATGTGCTTTGCAGGTATTCCTGTGTACAAGTGGGGGAGAATCAAATGTGCTGTAAGCTACAGCTGTGAAATTATAAAAAAATAAAATAAAATTGTTTGTTCATTTCACTGCAGAGTGCATTTCTTCCTCCAACTACCCTTCACTTCCTAGTGGCTTGGTGGCAATCTGGAGACATTAACAGTAGGACTGCTTTGCTGCCTTTTATGATGAGTTTCAGTCACCTGTAGGTTCCTGTAGATTACTCAGGAGTAGCACCTTCTTGGCCAGGAAGTTATGGGGAGAGGAGATGGGAGGAGGTAAGATTTACATCCCAAATCCTACCCACTTGTGACACCAAAATGGGAATTTTCTTGTATAGGTATATGACCTTACAAGAAAAATGAAAGGCTTCATTAATATCAATGTTAAAATTATCATTGATAGGAAACTGGGTTAATCTGCTCAGAAAAACAGGGTGGCTTCTGCTGAGCTTTTATTTCCTATTCTTCACAGGGTCATTCCAACATTCATTTCACTTCAGTTGATTTTGCAGTCTACAGAGAGTAAGAAAATATTTTTCTCACGTTATATGTGTGACTATAGCCTCAGAGAAGGACTTGTATGGACAGAGTCCTGGAAGTGTCTCAGCTTTCATTAAACACAGACCATTACATGTATTGCATAAAGAGTCACGGTGGCTGTCACATACTGTTAAGCAGTGCTTCTGCTGTTACCACTATGCGAAAGGCAAGATGTTAAGTTTAAGCATCAATCTGATTTTGCACACAAAAATTGGATAAAATTAATCAAAGCAGCCATTTTGTTTTCCCTACCTTTAATCTCATACCTGGTAACATTGACCCATGGAGGGATTTCACTCCTCGGCAAATAACTTCTCCTGTAGCTTATGGCCAGAGGTGGTTGAAAAATTCTACATGTATTTGTGGGCTACATGTATTTGTGGGCTTATGGTTTGTGTTGCTTTCAATGATAAGGAAATGAAGATATCTAAAGGACTAATTCTTTGAAACACTAAGTATTTCTGGCAAGGCCCTTTGGGTAGAAAATGGAGACCTGATCATCTTGCAGATCCAAACTGAGTGAATGTTCATTTTAAAAAGGAAAAAAGAGAGAAGATAGAGCCTTAAAGGGAATTTGTAAATGCCTTTCCAACAGGAGGGACTACAGAACTCTTCTGACAGCTTGTAGAGTTTTCATAAGATCATCTTTCTTTTGGAGGTATATGGAAAATACAGAGTCTGAAACTGGATCCTCTGCAGTCAAAGTTGCCACTGAGTCCATGGACAAAAAAGATCCTGATCTGATGGAGGTAATTCCTACTATTTTTAGTTTATATTTCAATAGCATCAGAAGTCTTATGCAGGTCACATCTTTCCTCCTATCCCAGGAATCCTTGTACTATCAACTACTGTATGTTTCTACAATGCACATAGCAGCTGGGATGCAGCCAAGTTCAAGCCTTCTTCCAATGTACTCCTGGTAATACAAGAGCAGAGCACTTAGTAACCTGTGATACAAGCACACCTGGTGGTTAAAGTTATTGCAGCACATCTAGTAAGAAAAGAATAAACTGTCTGCGGCAGGGAATATATGTTTGAATGGCCAATCTCCTTCCTTTATAAAAGCAAAAAATCCCTTCTCACTGATAACCATGTTCAATTTAGCTAGTTCTGCTTTTATGCAAAAAAAACCCCAAACCAAAACAAGAAAACCCACCTATCTAAAACAAACTAACACCCCCAAAACCCACAGTTATGGTGAGAAGGTGATAGATATATTAACTGATTTGATTTTGAATTGCTTACATCTACCTAACAACCCAGAGCTTTTAACGGGGAGCAGTAAATATATGTAAATTTTTAAGAGAATCTTTCACCCCCACATTTATGGCATCCTGTTGTTTTGTCTTCATTATGATAGAAGATAAACAGATCATTTTATTTGGGATCGAAATAGAAACACATTCTGGCATCTGTTCGATGCCAATAGTTGCTCTTGCTATGAACATGCTTACATTTTATGGCACTGGGCTATCTGCCGCTTTATGTAAGCTACACCAGCTGCTCTCGCTCTCGCACGGCAGATTACTGCGTGCAGCATGCTGGTTTCCCTAAAGCAGATAACGCTTTATAAAATCCGGATAACCAAGTCTCTGGGAACTGATCGTAAGTTATATTAAAACTGAGTGAGAGCTGAGAACAGAAACAGCCTTGAAGAACTACTAAAAGGTTGCTACTCTAAAGGAAGATCGTGGTTGTGGGAAGCTGGTTTTTTTACTGTTTCTAATGTATGTCCTTATATCCTTTTACCTGCTACATTTTTTCTAGTACTTTCTGCTTTTCTTAAAATTTCATCTATAGCACTCCATGATGAGAATTATTAATAATAAACACTGACCAAATTCCTATTTTTATGTCAACGAAATACATTAAAATCAGCTCAAATCTACTTGGAAATAAAGCCCTCGAATCTTCTTTGTTGCTTTTCTGTGACAGGTTTCATACTCCATTTTCTTGGCAACCTTCTGCATAGGAAAGCAGCATTATGCAAATAAAATGTCAAATGGCAGCCACAGTGGGGAAACACAACATGATTTTTCTGGACATCTTAGGTGATTTAGGTCAGATCATGCTATCACAGAACTAACCCAAGTTCTTTTTCTCAGGTGTAAATGCTGCCTCAACTACATTTAAAAAACATTTTTCCTGGGATTTGATTGCAACATGGCTGCAAAATCATATTAATTCCAAATTTAGCAATGCCACACTTAAGCACTAGTTGAACTTTGCTGTTTTTGACTAGGTGCTGGTGATTAAAGAGCCCATGAGTATCAGGCTGTATAGGCAATGCTGCTGCAGGAAAAAGTCAAAGTATAATTGGTCTGAGGGTGTGGGGAGAAGCAGTAGGGGATGCTGGTAGGGATAGTAAAAGCTCAACAGGGTTACAGAAACCTGCTAGATCCCCATCCTCACTGCAGGGAGCTCCTGCTGCTGCCAGGGAGTAAGAAAAACAGATGGCTGTTCCTTTTGAAGCCACTAACATTAATTTCTGTGCCTGTTGTGTGTTTTTTCTCTGCCCCCTCAAGTTCCCAACTCCTGCAGTAGCTCCTGGAGCACTCAGGCACTGGCAGACACATTGGAAGGCAGCCATGCAGGCGGGTGAGTTTCAGCTGAAGATGATGGTTTCTTTGTTTTGATTTTCCTTTTCCCCAAGCTGCCTCCACAATTTGGCAAAGGGATGTATGGATTAGAAATAGTGGGATTGGAGAATATGCCAGAATCTATTAGAGGGAAAGAGGCAGAGCTATAGTAAATGGGGAGATGGAGCAGTGCCAGGAGGAGCGTGGGCGTGGGGGTTTGGATGCAATTAGCACAGCCGGCCAAACATACCCTAACATGGACACTTGACAGTTATGTGTTGAATAGTCCTCTATATTTGTGTTCATTTGCAGTGGGGTATAGCTGATACCTGTCGATGGGGCCTTGGGTTTTCCTCAAAAACAGCAGTGATGTGGATCCTGGTAAGTCTGTAGCATGCATCAGCTAGAAGTGGTTTCACAGAATGCATTAAATCAAATCTCTGTATGTAAAACAGAAGAGCAGGAGATGGAAAAGAAATGAATGTTTATGTTTCCACTGTATTTCAGCTATGCTGAAGAATTGTAAGACTTCCCCCACCCGGCCCCCTCAAAGCTTTCTGGAACTTCTAATCCATTTGTATGCTGTTGTGAAAACTAACAAAGCACTAGTTTGAAGGGAGCAGAAATGGGTGCAGAAATGTGAGGGATGTTTAATTTTAATTTTAGAATATCACTAGGAGAGCTCAAAGAAAGACGCAGCCTTGTGTTGGACTAGCAATTCAATGTTATATATGCATAGGTTGGCATGCAGTGTAATGAGGCCACGTGACCGAATTGTTACCTATCTGAGGGGAAAAAATCTGCCCCTGTGCAAGTTTCTGGCTGTTGATCTCAACCAATGAGTGATTCACACTTTTGACAGATGTTCCTGATTTAGGCCAATGAAAGCTTATGGGAGCTTTTTCTAGTCTCTGAGGAAAGAACGCCAGCCCAATCAAACAAGCAAATTTGGAGCTTGGCATCTGAATCGATTAGCAAAGCTGGATAATTTCCTCTTGCAAAGCTGTGTGGCATCATTATTCTATGACACCCTAAAAATTTGTTAATTAGTACTGACTTGTTATTTTTGTCATCTCCTGCATTTAGACATTTAGCCACTATTGCCATCTACCAAGAAAGACACTAACGCCACTTATTCAAAAGGCCTGCCTGGCTTATCCAAAATAGCACACAATTCCCAACCCAGCAAAATATGATGCATACAGCTGCCCCAGCTACGTGAGTAATTGTAGCAAATATTTCTAGATGCACAGCCACAAAACAAACTCAAGATGGCTCTGTGTTAGCTGATATTTGCCATTTAAAAATTATCGCTATTGTCGTTAACATCATGAAAGCACAGTAATGGGACTTGGTATAAGCCAAACACAGGTGAAAGGACCTCAGTTAGTAACATATCTAACAATAAAACCAAATTCATGGGGTTTTTCATCAGAAACTATGCCTTGATCAGTTATATAGTTCCTGTGTTTTTTAAAGTAAAATTTCATCTGCATGGTGCTCAAGTCCAGTATGTCTTGGATTTTTAGTTTAGCAAGGCATAATGTCTGATCTTTTTCACACCTACTTTGTAAAATAGCCTGAAAATCAGCGACATTTCTGGGAGATACTAAGTTTCACAATATCAATAAATATACACAGTAAATCAGCCTGCTCATTAGAACCGTCAAAAGTGATTTGACAGCAGTTTTTTGATAGAGGATGAGTGGGAGTCCTGAGGGACTGTGGTGCCTGTCTTCCCATCATGCTGTTATGACAGAGTTGCCAGTTCATGGGATGGGAAAGCAGCTTGCTTCATTTGCTTCCGCCACATTGCAGCTGCATCTAGCCCCGAATCTGTCACTTAAAGTGCAGAGAAACCACTTCTAAAAAAAACCCCAAACAGGCGTCAAAATTAGAAATGACTTCATTAATTTCATGATGTGTGGCACTTCGTCTATAACAACATTTTGCGTGTGTGAATATTTGGAAGCCAAGCTGAATCTAAGTGTATGGCCTTTAAAGCAGATCAGCAACTGAAGGGAGGGAGATAATGTGTGGATTTTGGAGAGCAGTTATTGCTATGGTCAAGAATCTCCAACAGGAGCATCTAAATCTTTGACAGAGATGTGTGTCTAATTTATATTCTTTTACATTTATCTGTGATGGTGTGGTTTATCATCATTCTTTTGTCTGGTCTCTGGTTTATGAGCCTCATGTGGGACAGCTAAATTTAGTATAAAATAGCTGTAGTGCATTAAATCGCAAAAAGACAAAATCACATTAATAAGGCATATTGAAATGGGATTTATGGCTCAGGGCTGAGGTACTTCAGAGCTGTAGATCAATATTTTTATTAGAGCTGTAGAACATGCTCCATCACATTACCAGTAAGTATATACGAATAGATGATTAAAACACCTGTAGATGCTGATAAAGTCTACTTAGACCTGAAATGATCATTGTGTAAAATACATAACATTTCTCAAGAAAGCCTGTATTATAAGTACAGATCCTTAATTTATAGTTTCCACTTAGGGATGGTCTGCGATTAAAGCACTACATTCTATTTTTGCTCGTAGCCCTGAGTAACCCTGTCTTCCTTGCAGTCTTTGAACCTGCAAGTCGCTGAAGGATCTGGTGCAGAGCACAGAACATGAACGAACATTTGAAAATGAGTGGTGAGGGTTTTCTTGGGTCATTAATACTGACATCATTGCCTTGTGGAAGTAGAAATAAGAGAGGCGTTGCTTTGTTACTCTTGATTCTCAACAGTCCTTGAATTTTATTTTCCATGTGCTGTAGATATAGGCTTTATTCCCCTGCAGAGAGAATTGACATCTCCAAGCCCTTAATTTACAATGGGACAGGGGAGACTGGACCTCCTGAAGTGTATCTAGTTGCTTGTCGTGGTAGGTACTGATGTTCATCTCATCTCTCTGAGTCTGTATTTTTGGAGATGTAGTCATGAGTTCAGTTCCCATTTTGTGCAAGCCTGTTGGTATGTGCAAATGTGCACTCTCAGTTTTTGGTGGGGTGAGATGGGTGCATTACTCAAATGTGGTTGTAGTATTTGAAGCTGTTTCTGTGCAAGAACATCATAATTTGCCTGTGGGAATGCTCCTTTAACTTTTGTGTGTCTAAGTGTAGTTTGTATATGAATTGATACTTCACACAGGGTGGCAAATTCTGGCAAGAAGTGCTGTGTGATGCCCTGTCCAGGCATTATTAGATGTGTGGACAGTGGGGCATAAATAATTAGAGAACTCTGAAATGGGGTGAAAAGCCTTAGTTTTTTCTTTTCTGTAGTCTTCCTCTAGTGCCTACAGAGTATAAAAAGTCACATATCTTTTATCCAGCAGTTGAGGAAGTTGCAAAACCTCATGATGGTGGATTTGGGGATGTGAGGGGAATTAATTTCACCAATCTGAAAATGTTGAGTAAATTACTTGACTCCAGCTTTGGGAGGGGGCTGGGGGTGCTCTGTTGCTTTCTCACTGGTTTGACTGTGGGATGGGAAAATTCTCTCGCAGCTGGGGGATCTAGTAATCTCCTGGCTGCAGGCTTTGAACTGAAAATACACACTGCTAGTAGAGCTAGGTTCCTCAGGCCCTAATGTGGGATTATGGTGATAACTGCACGTTTAATAAAATGTCGTAGCTGGGATTTGAGCGGGAGCTGTTCAGAGCTTGCCAGGGTAACCACGGCTGCAAAGACAAGACGTGCAGCTCTCAGCGCTGCTTAGAGCAGAAGGCAACAGGCCAGCAAACAGGCAAAGCTTCTAGCAGCTGCTGAGGTTTTAAAACTTGGAGATGCTTAAAACCAGATTTTTGTGAAAGCTGACATGATAAAGAGTCTTGTGGGTTTATTTCACGGGCTGCACTGCATATAGTAGTGAGGCACTTTGTGTAGACACCAAAATCTATTTCAGTCCCCCGGGGGAGAAAGAGAAATTAAATGCTTAATCAAGGCTCTGTTCAAAATCAAACTGTGTGTGAAGGAGGAAAACCTGTTTGAAAAAACTTCTAGAGGCAGTTAATGAAATCCTGTAATGATCTCTTCAGGGGAAAAGACACCCTAAGGCAGCCAGTAAATCTTTCAAGGTTTATTTCTTTGCATTTCCCATTCAGAGCTAGAAATGGAGGAGGGAAATGCATCTCATGTGGTTTTCCCCTGTTGTGCTCATGTTGTGGTGTACAAACACTTAGAAAACCCCTAAAGCTTTTATTTGTTTTGGTCACAAGGAAAACCTTCAAACTGTGATGTCTTCAGCAAGAAATGTGTTCATACAATGCAAGGGGGCTGCTTTCATGGCCCGAACCTCCTTCCTGCACTACGGCCTGCTCCTTATTGTGACTCAGTTACCCAGGCAGTCCCTACTCATGGGGTCAAACCAGGATGTTTTCAGCACAAGACAATGTGCTAAAATCGAGGAATTTACAAAAAGTCATTCAGTGACCAAATGCCTCTGAACTCATTCCAAACCTTGCTTAGAAATATTCCTTCTTGACTGTTGAAAATATCTTGTGGCTGTATTGGGAAGCTGATAGTATCCTGCAAACATGTCCCTCTTTTAGTGTAAGTTTATTATTAAAAACAAGCTACTGAGATTCAGAGTCATATCAGCAAACCTCACTTCCATGCCACCCTGAAGGTCTTGCTTATATACTATAATCAAAATCCTGGGAATTCATTCTTTCTGAAGAAAATATAGAAAAAGGACTAAAGTCATTGTGTGTATACAGGACTTCATAAGAATTTCATCTGGATATCTGTTGGTTGCTATTCTCTTGGATTTCACTAAGTGACAGAAAGCTGAAGGGTCCTTACAGCCCTTGGATCAACCCTCCTTTAGACATTCTATGTAACAACATGTGTTTAAAGAATGGCTAGAAAACAGAGAACACAAGATACAAGAACTGATTTGTTTTTTCAGTAGCATTCATTAAATAACCCCTTTCTGGCTGCTTCTGTACTACTGCATCTTATTTTTTACAGATGATCTGGGACAGTGATGGTGCAGGTTGTTTTCTGTGGCTTTCCTATAAATATAAAGAATATTAACATATAATCAATAATCCCATGCAATTCTGTTACTTTTGGTCAAAAATATCTTTTTCGTATGCTTAATTTTCCCTTTATCTTTCCTTTTCCCTTTCCTTTCCTTTTTCCTGCCCTGGCTTCCACTGCTTAGGTTACTAAGCTAGTAATCACATCTTACTAGTCATCTTTACATTAAAATCGTTGTAGTTTGTGTCTGAAGATAACCATGTATGGTTTCTCTGCTGAGATTGCCAGAAAAATCTATTCTGGGGCAGAGACCAAACTTGCAGTGCAGAAACTATTTTGATGATAAGTTTTTAGCATCTGGCTCAACTCCTAACATCTTTCAGCCTCTCTGCGTACATCTGCAATTGGTAGCACAGCTATTGCTGACCCCTGCAGCAGACACATAAAGTAACCACAAAGATTGTACACTGAGAATTAGGAAAATACAGATCAATCACTCTAACAGTACATACTTTGTATTGCATTTGTCTGTTTTGTTACCTAATATTTAAGATTTTTTTCAACTGGTAATGCAAAGGAGCCTAGCAACTGTAGCACCTGCCTGTAGTTTGTGTGGAATTCCTGGTCAAACAGAGTAAGTGTAACCTCTCACTTTATTATAACCTTGAAATTCTATATATTTTTTGAAACCTTAGTGACAGGGAAATGTTATGTGGTTCAATATTTGTTTTTCAATTAGCCAACAAACCAGGCGTCCACGTATCTCTATGTGTGTGCAGCAGGGCACAACTGGGACCACAGTCTGAGCTGCTGAGTCTTTCTCATGCTTCATGTTGGGATGTATACACATAGATAGCAGAAATAGTGTGAAGAAATTAATTTATTGCTTATCCAGCAATAAATGGGCATTTCTGCTTCTGACTACGTTTAAGTTTGGATCTGCAAATAGCTGAAGATCAAAGGCTGAGAATTCTGTATTTCTTAATCTAATTTTACATCCCACTTTTCAAATAGCAGAAGTATTCACATTTTTTGCAGGTACCAGGACATCTTCCTTCATTGAGATCATCCAGGGGAATTCAGTAAACCTTACAAAGTGATGATCACATCTGTTTTCTGGAAAGTGTTCTGTGTTCTTACAGTATAAATCTCACATCTTTACAGTATAAATCTCCATACTAAGATGCACAGGCAATTTCCAAAGAAGATTCATGCTATAATGTCTTTCTGTCATCAACAACTGCTTTTTATTTAACATATTTTCATATTGTTTCCTTTTTTTTGCTGCATTACTACACAATAATACCTTGCGGAGTTTTGTAATGATTTCCAGAACCACTCTGAAGCAATGGGTACAAAGACCGTACTTTGTATTAGCTGAAATTGTGTTGGTGAGAGTTTAGTAACACAAAATTATGTTATATACATTATACAAGCTTTGTTGTTTGTCATGCTTTTGGAAAGTGAAGAAGGAGGAGGAGGGGAGTGCGTCAGTAAGGATGACTACTCTGTAATAGCAACCCAACTGTTATATCAGCAAGAATACATTTAATTCTGCCTGAGAGGGCTCCCTGAATTTGCACCTGTAGATGTAAGGATGTCTTGAGTCTGAAATCTGAAGATTTAATGGAATTTCAAGTTTTTCCATACATTTTTTTGTGAACTGTAGCTCTCCAGAAACCATGATAACAGGCATGGAAATGACAGAAATGCTGTGAGACATGAAGCTCCACATGAATTGTCTATTTTATTTTAGCAGGGTGCAGAGTTTCAAGAAAATTAAGGAACTGATATATGGGTCACATCCCTGGTTGGCCTTAGGGCCAGCTGCCACTCTGCATACATGAGTGCACACAAGTCATCTCAATGCCTAGGGGAGGAGGTAGCTCCATGGGTTAGGGTAACATGACAGCTTGCTGGAAATTAGAGCAGAGAGAGACACCTTCAGAAGTTTATGAGTAGAACAGGTGGCAGAAAGTAAGGGGTAATCACACATTTTAAATTAAAAAGAAGAAAAAAATTCTCGGGGGGCTGCACGACCCCAAAATCTGCTAGGTGCAGGAAGGCTCCTGTGAGATGCAATGCATCAGTCACCTAGCCGCTACTTTGGCAGGCTGCTTTGTATCCACAAAGCCCACTCAGTCTTCTCTATTGGATTTATGTGCTTCACTGAATGTCCACCTGCTGCACGCGTCTGTCAGCAGCCAGCTCCTGAACAGCCATCACGGCTGCAATGGGGGTTTGGTGGTTTTTTGGTCATTGGGTTAGACTTTTGGGATATACGCTGCAACAAGATGTAATGAGAAACAGATAAGAAATGAGCTGGATAGTCTTGCTCCTTCTCACAGTAAGGATGCAGGTACTCAACTGCATGATTCAGATCTTTTTTTCAATACTGACTGTTAGACTTTTACTACTAGAAGGCCAAATTGGCCTGATCAGAGAGATTAGTGCCTGATGCTGTTGAAGTAGCAGTGACTCAGAACAGCATAGGAGAGTCTAGAAAGCAAATGCACTTGTACTGCTTGTGAGCTCATTATTTGTATAAGGAAAAGGATGGAAATATGTAAAAGAAAAAACCTATTTTTCCTCTATTTTAAGAGTCTCTCCAGGTCTCAGCTACTGTACAACTCCATTATTTCAGAGAAGATTTTATCCTTGCATGCAATTTATGTAGCTGCTAAAGAAGGCAGCAAACAAAGGAATTTATCAGAGACTTGATTTCATTTACAGCATGATTTCATTTACAGTATCTTCTTCCCTTGCTTCCAGTTTGCCATTGCTTCAGCTCTGGGAAGGGGTGGTCTTTCTGCTTGCCTTATCTGAACAGTTGTAAGAATCTTCTCTGTAGATTTCCATTTTTCTTCATTCCCCCCGCCTTTGTTTTCTTTTATCCTTCCTGCACGCTGTTCATAGTGACCGACCATTCAACTTTAGAAATATTGCTGGCATTCTTATTCACCTATTCACTCTGCTTCTGAGCACCCAGACAGCAAAGTCGAAAAGCCAAGGATCTGTATGGCAGGTGTGCAAGTGCTTCTTGTGCAAATACATTCATTTGCATGTGAATGTGCTGATTTGCACACAAATACTTTCATTCATAGGAATAAAGGATTCTCTCCATGTGCACCATTTGTGCAAACAAAAACTGGATTCATGAAGCTGCTCAGAAAAGTCAGGGACAGGTCAGGTGTCCTGCCATTTTCACTTTGTCGATGTACGTTTACAATCTGATAAATTACCTCTGCAAAGATAACCGAAACTCCACCTTCAAGTACTGTTCATTTTTAAACTTTTTGCTGCACAGGGTGGGGGTTGGCTTTCCATGGTGTGTATACACTGCCAGATGGTGTAGATCTAAAGTGGTCTCAATCAAAACTGGTACCATAGCAGAAATTAAACAATATAGATGTGAAAAAGGCCAAATAAATTCCTCCTGAGAATGGTTATTATAGAGCAGAAACTCTGAAAGCCTTCTACCAGGAAATATGTATATTTTTAGATATATAGTAGTTAAATTTGTACTTAAGGCTGTGGTTTTGTAATAAATATCCTTTAGTCAAGATCATCACTTGCATATATGGTCCTGCTTCCTTACCTGACTCTCAGTTCTGTACACAGGTCATGCTCCTATCAGGAACAACCAAGCAAATGCAAAGCGTGGCAGGAAGCCCAAATAATTTGGTAGATGCCATAAGCTAAGAAACAGGCATCATAAGAGATGAGGTCAGCCAATGCTTGATAACAGACTACTGACCTTTCTTTAAGATTGTTTGTGTTTTTAAAATTGGAATTTAGGGGGTATGGGAGGAACTGTAGGAGATCACTTCTTTATCATTTTAGATATTTTCTCTATGCAGTAGATGTTGATCTGTCAAAAAAAAAGTCTTCCAGAAAATTCTAATATGACTGCTGTTAATCTTTGTCATGAGAAATCCCAGAGCCTGAAATCCTCCACCACAGCATCTCCTCTCTGGACACTGAAATGCTTCTTTTTGGATTCTGTATGTCATGGCTCTGCTCAGATCAAAATGATCTGAAGAAGATTTTGAGATAAGAAGAGGTGGTTTTGGTGTTTCTTAAGACATCTGATCCCAAGACCCTGACTTTGTTTCAGTGTCGTTTAGGACACTGAACAGGTTATTGAGGGGATATAAACTTCTGTAGTACCAGTTTATTTCTGTCATGAAGCACTTAAGGCATTCAACTACACTCCCAGGTCAGCAGCCAAAAACAAGTACTGAAGATGTAAATACTGCAAGGTTTATTAATTGGCTTATCTTGCAGTGTCTGTGTGTACTAATGTCCCCAAAACTTCTCCTGGTTCAGTACTTGTGGTGGTTTTATAGTAGTCAGTACAGTACAGGAAGAATGACCATAGCTGGGTTACACTCCACAGAATCACAGAATGTAGGGGTTGGAAGGGACCTCAAAAGATCATCTAGTCCAACCCTCCCACCAGAGCAGGATCACCTAGATTAGGTCACACAGGAACACATCCAGGCAGGCTTTGTCACCCTCACAGTGAAAAAGTTTTCCCTTATGTTCACATGGAACTTCCTTTGCTCCAGCCTGCACTCTTATCTTGCCTCTTTTGCATATGCAGATTGTAATGGAGTTCAGTAAAAGCATGTATCTGAAACTTAAAAGCAAATTTAAGGAAGATTATCATCCAGAAGTTGAGTTGACCATCAAGATGGTGACTACAGGGAGGCCTTTGGCAGAGGTAATGGTCGCTAGTAATCTACTGCCTCTTCTGTTGAAGAAAGACCTAACAGCCCATCAGGTGGAGAGCAACGTGGTGATACTGTCTTAAAATCCAGTTAACTTGCAAAATTTTCAAAAGTTAAATATTTGTGGTGGTATAAAGCAGAAGCAGGCACAGAAAAAGTAAGATTCTGTCTTATGCCTTGCACCTTCTCAGAAGCACCTGGTAGCAGCATAGAGGAGCTCTAACACTTTTATAAATCCAGCACATTAACCAGATAATTTATAGTCATTACAGTCAATATGTGTTTCAAAAACCCAAGAAAAGAATAGGATGGGGTTATTCCTGGCCAGTGTTTGGAAAGATGAAAAAGAAATAACAGGAAGATGTTTCACAGCTTTTTCAGAACCACAACTCAAAGGAATCATTATAAAGTGAAGTAAAGGCCAGTGTCGCCGCCTTGCACAGAAGGATCTAAAAAGTTTTTGTATTTTCTACCTCTGATTTCATTACTCCTAATAACTCGTTTCCTGATGGAAGGTAAAGAGGCACCTGAAATATAGATTTGAGTCCTTTTAGTTAAACCTTTATCCCTTTGTCATAGCGGGTTTTTTTCTTCTGTAGTTCCATTCATCTGCCCTACTGGAACTTTCAGTCGCACAGTGTTAAAATATGGCTGTTCTAAGCTAATATGCATTAACTTTTTAAAACCTGTTTTATACATAACCTATTGTATTAATATAAAACGTTAAGGCCATTTTTTCGTTTCCTGGGAATGGCCCATTACATTGTGAGCAATCTACTCCTGCTTTTTTAGAAAAGACTTTGAACTCGATACAAAAGGAAAATATAATCATGTACAACTATAAAGACCGCTTTTTTCCCTTTTGTGCAGTGTAACAGAGGTGGATGAGTAGCATGGTAATGAAGAGATGGACCGTCTTTATTAGCAAGCTCGGTGAAAGGGTTCTTTTCAGAACTTCAACTTTTCTTATCTTCTTAGTTTTCATGACGTCTATTCGGACTCTTTCCTTTTCTTGACTTTCTTTTAAATATGTCTAACAGACTGGCAAAGCCAAGCCAGTTCATCCTTCTTTCCAAAGAAGGCTAGATACAAAGTCTGGTGGTTTAGATGCTTCCATAGAAGTTTTTCATATATTTAGAGAAGTACTGCTGTTTGCATTGCTTAGGAACTGGTCACGTGTATATTTCTTAGTCATTATTTAATTTCTCTAAAAACAAGCACAACAAAACCCATGCTATGATGTTTTTATACTGTAGTTAAAGGAGGCTAATGATATAGGAAGTTTCTTTGAGTAACAAAATAGAACTAGAAATACCACTTAACCCTCTGCCCTAGAAATTGGTTAACATAGTAGATTTGTAGAGGACTATTTGATGATCTCTTGCCCTCTTCTACAATATGCTCCACAACCTCTTTTGATATTTCTCTGCTCCTCCTCCATGCTCCCTATTTTCTGGTGTTCCTCCCACTCCTTCTGCTTCAGTATTCTTTGTTATATAGACAGTTCACTTTTAATCTTGCTCAGTTAAGAAATTCCACTACAATAAAAGGAAATGGCCATACAATTGCAAAAATTCAGCCCGGGCGGTAGAACAAATGAGAACTACCTTCCCTACTGCCATTCTGGTACAGGGGGAAGTATCCCATCATCACTGTGTTGAGCTCTGAGGAAGGAACCTCAAAAATAACAAGCAAGAAACAGGAAGCATTATTTATTATCTGAGGCTGGAAAACTGGAACCTTGGCTTATTGACTAGTATTTACTTATTATATTATCACCAAGAATATCACAGGTATATAGTGTGTAGTTATAGTCGTCTGTGAAGGACCCCTATTGTTGCATTACTCAGAGTGCAATATTCACCCTCAGAAATGTTGTTATTTTGCATGTATATCTTCAGTGCACTAAGCTTTTAGTAGATCTTGGTCTTGGGTTTTATAGAAAGACTACAGAGCGAAATTAAAGTATAAGTAAATAATGACGAATTGTGTAGACTGAAGAGGCTTAAGGATACAAATGTCATAGCAAAGTTGATTCCAGTCAGATCACGTCATGAATATGCTCAGATTGATTCAATAGATTATGTATTCCAAAGAAACCGACAACCTGCTTTGTAAAAAATTTCCAAGGCACCTATCACCACTATATAGAAATAGTATTAAAAGGTGATTTAAGGCCTTCATTGTAACAGGTGAAAAAGCTTAAAATCCATAGAAGTGTGAATGAACAGAAGTGTGATATCAGTCACCTAGAATGTGTTTTGGGAAGGAAGTTGAAATAGATGATCTCAAGAACTCCTTCCAACCTCAGTGGTTCTGTGAACCATAATTTTGTACTGCATATAAGCTAAATAAAAAGTCATGTTGTCTTTATATTTGACCTTTTACAGGAATTTGCCCAGAACAAACAACTGAAGAGTGTGTGTGTATGTATGTATTTCAGCAATAGCACTACTGTCCCAGGGAATTATACCCCCAAAACTGACATTAATTGCATGCTGTGATTTACACAGATATTTAAGAATTTCTTTCTTTACATATGGAAATCTCTTGTCATCACCAGGAATAAGTCTGTTTTCAGCTTTTCATCAGAAGATTATTTAAGAGCTGGTTGTTGTTATTCAAATGAGTTGGCTAGCGGTGGATTAAATTAGATAAAAGAAAGACAATTAAAACAATTTTAGTTTTGTTTTTAGTTTTAACCCAGAATGTTCTTATAATCTGCTCTTGGTAACACGGATTTGTTTTCAGGATGAAAACTATTTCTCCAAGTGAGCATCATTAATTATAAAGTGGACATTTTTGCTGAGTTTTACAAATTGCTGATGTGATCTTCATTGTTTAAAATTATCTTTATACATTAAGCACCATGTGTAGTTAAAACAACATTCTTCCAAGAAATTTTATTTTCTTTTTAATTGGAAAACAGTTTTTCTTGGAAACACAAGTATTGAATTTTTGAGTAAAGTGTTGATTTTTTTTTTTTTTTACGTTTGAATTCAGGCTACATAACTAGAGGTACTACTTGTTTGCTTTGGTGTCTTCAGCTATATCTTACTGCTAAAAGATGGAAACCTGTTCTATACCTAATGATTGTTGAGAAACAACAAGATGTAACTCATGCACAACAGTGCAACAAGTCCTAACATTTAGTTATTTTGAACTGCCTACAAGATGTATAAAATCAAATAATCTTTTCTTGCCTGCCAGTTCCCACTCTGTTTGTCTTAAGCATAATATTACTGTGTTGAAGGGGTTCACATTTTAGTGCAAGTAAGGCTCTTCAGGCAATTGTAAAAACTCTTGAGAGCATTTTATTATACTGATGTGATCATTTTAATGTAATTTAAAAAGGACATTTTAAACGTCTGTAGACTAGGATGGTGGTTTTTTTCTAAATTCCAGATTATTAGTCTCATTGAGATGCAAGTGTGTTGATGAAGAGTTGTCTGGAAGGTAAAGCAAAATCTTTTAAATGCCCTGCACAAAATCCCTGTTGTCCTCAAAGGGGATTTCATTCATTGGCTGCAGCCTGTGCCAAGAAGGTATCAATCTTTGTGTTAATATTTCTTTTGGTAGAAGAAAGGTATAAAGCAATTTGCATAATCTCTCTAAATACTGTAGTATATTTTCTAGAGAGTTCAATTATATAAAAAAATTCTCAGCCTTACTGTATTTATTTCACCTCTTCTAAGTCAAGTAGTATGAATTTCTTTGTATGAAAATGCATTTGAAACTTGGAGTTTAGCAAGTGCTGCAACCATCAGAATACGGATATACCGTAAAGAGTATGAAAATGGCCTTGTTTTAATCTGTTGGTCCGATGAATTGGGCCTGTGCTATCTTAACTTCAAAGCAAGCCAATACATTGTGTCTTAGATCTATTAACTTACATTTAAAAGCATTAACTCTCTTAGTTCAAATGAACTTCAGTAAGAGCTCTTCAAGTCTAGGCATCCCATTGGGACAACACAGTTGAGGCATATTGGTTTCTGCAGCATGCAGACAGCTTCATGTCCATCTATCTGCCTTTTGCTCCTTCTAGGAAGCATTGACCCCACAAGAAGGTGCCCCCATACTTTTAAGTTTAAGCTAGACCAGTGATGGGTATTCTGTATATTCAGAAGGTCAGCTGCTTGAAAAGAAAGCATATGGGCATGTTCCTTTCACTTAGAGAAATGTTCATGCTTCTGGGAACATGATTGTCACACACTACACACATAAAGTTTAGCCTAACCACATCCACTGTTAGACTGTGATCCAGCTTTTAGCAACAGGAGATAAAATAGGTACATTCTTTTACAAATTTACTTCAGTCATCACACAATTTCTGTAGTGTCTGTCATTGCAATCTCATGCAGGTCCAGCTACCAGCCAGAAGAAAACTCATCTCCCAGTGAAACGGAGTGTGTGCAGGCTTTCTGTCTTTTAACCTGTATGGATAACAGAACAAAATCTTTCCTAAGTGTTTAATGCAATAAAAGCATCAGGTTGGGTTGAAGCACTAGGGCATGGCTGAATGCAATAGCCAGTGCTTAGTTTAAATGGTTGCTAGTTTTTGCCTACAACTGACCACACGGGTCCTTTCTAGCTCGCCTAAGAGATGGCAAAAGTACAGCAACTGGTCCTTCCACAGGAACACCAATTTAGATTTTGGCTAAACAGACCCAGTGAAGGTTCAGCAATCCATTCCACTTTACCTACTCACATGATTCACCATACTCCTTTCAAACAAGTATGACTCAGCCTTTGGCACTGCATCAGTGCTGACTAAAGGCATGGGCTTTTGAGGTTCAGATTCTGGACCGAGAGGTGGAAGGGACTCTATGACAGTATGTTCTTACCAGATGGTGAGCTCATGTGCTGTGCAAAGATTGGGCTGGGACAGCAGATTTGTTCCACAAACCTGCTTGTGTGCATGCAAAGGCCTCCAATTTGACTTCTCTCTGAAACATGACATTTAAGTTCTGAACACCTGTCTCAAAAAGACAGGTAAAATAAGAAAAGGCATGAAATGCAAAGCTCAATGTATAGATATACACATAAGGGGGGCTGAAAAGTCTGGGCTGTGTAGCTTTATGAAGATCAGCAAACAGATAATGTAGAGGTATAAATGAAATATAGATTTGCTACTTTCAATTACTGCTTCTTCCAATCCATGATCAGTGCAGAGATGAAACAGAGAAGCATCACATATTTAAAACCTAAGTTTAGAGCTAGTGAAAAGTATTTTAGATGCAACATATAAATAAATTGAATCATTCACAAGTACAAGGTATCTGCAAAACCAATAGATTATCAGGACTAAAAACCAGAGTAATTGATTTCTAAAGGATAAAAAGAAAAGCCACAAATGTTTTGGACAACATAAAAATAAATGGTTGGGCTGGAAAGCTAAAACATCTCGAGTAAGGTACTTTGTTATTGTCCTCTATAGGGTTTCCTTGCATTTTCTCTGAAATACATAATACTTGTCACTGTCAGAGGCCGAGAGATGGGCTGGACAAAGCAATGATTTGATGAAGAGTAACAAATGCAATGTTTCTGTTCCAGAAAAATCACAAAACAGGCTAATTCCCATGTGCTATTTTAGCATCTTCCTATAAGACTGTTGACAGAGGCTATTCCTTCTGGCAAATTTCTGTTTACTTATTGTTTGGCATTCAAGAACTTAGAAGGAAATGCACTGACTGTGTTTATTTCTCTGCAGCCACACATGGGACGTCTCATAGCAGCAGATGAAAATGGTTACTGCCCAGCCTAGTTTTGGCTTCACGACCCAGTGGTATGACACATACCCTTCTAGTAATTCCTGAGGAACATGGCCGGTTCTGGAGGGGCTGTTCAGTCCATGTGGAGGCCATGGGAAGGGCAAGAGATAAATCAGACTAGATGGCACAGGCAGTTCAACTGCCAAATTCATGGCTAGGAGTACCTCATGGCTTTTTGTGGTTGAGAAAAACAGCGGGACTTTTCTGATAGTGGTTTGTTTCATTTTCTTTATCTCAGTTACACTGGTAAGCATCCAAATATGGAAATAAGGTTAAATTTGGCTCAGCTTCTGAAAATTTGAATTTATGCTCTAAAGGCAGCTGCAGCGTCACCGTGAAATATGCTGCTACAACTGTACAATGAAGGGAAAAAAGCATTTTAGAATCTAGTGAGATAAAGCTGCTGGCTGAAGGGTGGCAGGCTGCTGTAGCAGCATTTTTTTGTGGTAAACTCTGGCTGTTAAGTAGTCTGGTCACAGCCTTTTCAATACATTCAGAAATATTTCATTTGGAATATAGGCTTAGGTAAGCCACGGATTTAATCGCTATAATGATAGGATTTTGAAACTAATTTGGATTTTAATTTTTAGCTGAATGTAATACTGTTTTATGAACATATATTTCACAAAGATTCCCTCAGACACTTGTAATGAATTCATTTGTACTTGCTTGCATACGATAAATAAACCACTGGTTTATTTTTATGGAGAATCTGTAAAAACATTGTGTAATGTTGAACAATAGCAAGAGATTAAAGGAACAGAAAAAATGAGTTTGATCTGTGTTAGTCTTCTGTTTCTTAAACCTTATTCAAGGAGTTAAGTTATTCTAATCCACATAGGGTAATTGCAAAGCATGGATTAAGGCACTAGTTTTATTGCTTTTTTATTACAAAGTCTACTGCAGGTGCTATTAAATTTATACTTACAATGGCACCTTTTCTTTTTCTGTTTTGTTGTTTTGGATTTTTTTAGCCATGATGCTTGTGCAGTATTCTTTCCCATTATAATTGTTGGACTGAAAATGAATATGAATGTGAACTCACTCAGCGTGAAGTTCTACATCCCCCAAATTCTGGAGGGCCAAAAAAACTGTTCTCATTGATGATGATTGAGCTGAATGTGCTGCATCACATATGTAAACCAAAACAGATATATATAACTGGGAGGTAGCAATACTGATTTTATTCACTGCTACGTTGACTCTTGATGTGAGCTCCTGGATTTAATGAGGAAATTTGGGAATAGTGTATATTAAAGGTAGAAATATTTTCTTTTTTTTTTTTTACTGCCTGTTTCTTGTAACAAACAACAGAGAACACCTGGTTTTCAAACAGTTCAGTGTGTTACTTATGTGGCATATGTTATTGCTGTCATGCTCAGACAGGAATTGTCTGGCCACCTTTCTTTTCCTCCTCCCTGAAGCTTGTATGTGTCATCTAAGCTTGATTACCAGAAATATGTAACACATTAAAAAATGTGATTAGGAATTATAGAAATTGCCTTTTCTTTGGAAAAGTAGCTTTGTTGAGTATGAACGTAACAGAGGACGTCAACCATTTCTCATGGTGTATTTGTATGAGGTTTCTTCATGATTCCTTTGGAGATCTTTGATGATGATGATGATGATGATACTACTACTACTATGTGTACAGAAAACCACTTTGTAGTTTGGAATTTGAACTTACAGAGAAATTTAAGCACATAATGTGTTCATAATTTTCTCAGCCTCAGCAATAGTACATGTGTAATGAACATCTCAACAGTATGAGTATTTTGATATCCTACCTGTTTGCATGTAAGTGGTATTCTGTGAGTGGGAAGCGAAGTTAAAGCTGGTGTAGTTAGTATTGAGGGTTCCTGCTTTCTTTTATACACCCACACACCTGGAAAAATTCTATAACTTTAAAAGGAAATCTGAGGTCAAGAAAATGTCAGTTTTATTGTTGTTATGTTCTGATTCTGGTTCCAACAGTTCTGTATGATCATTGTTTGCTTTAAAATTGCATTTTTGCTGAGGGGGAGTACTGTTCTTTAATTTTTTTTCTTTGTTGTTCACTTTATTGATTAAACTTAGCAAGTCTGGAGGTGAGGGAAGAGCTTAATGAATGGATCTAAAAAATAATAGGGAAAGGAAAGGGAAATAGCTATGGGCCATGCTGATAGCATGAAACTCCTAGTGGGCCTTGGTTTGGGCGCATAGTATAAGTAAGTGCGGTAGTAGCATGATCAGTAGGAAAAAGTCCATATAAGGCAACAGCGTTAAGACATTCAACCATAAATGTAATACCTGATCCAATTTTCAAGCACTTTTAAGATTTCATAATAAAATAGTATTTATTTGCTTTTTATAACATATATAACTACATTTTATAAATATAATCTGAGAGATGCAAATTTCATTAGTGTGACCTATGGCGTCACCAGGGCAAATCCAAAAGATCCATTTGAAAACCTTGTATTTCAGCAACTAAACAAAGAAGAGATTATTGGAGATTGATGCCTTAACTGTGTAAAACCTTGTGCTGAAAGGAAACAAATGCTACCCATTTGTGAAGCAGAACCAGAATCTGTCCACTCAGACACCATGCAATCAGGAAATTTCACAGCTTATGAGGGACGTTCATATCTTAGCATGCTATTATTCCTCTCAAAGAATCATGGCCCTGTAGATCTGGTAGACACCTCCAAAAGTCACCTAGCCCACACCCCCTGCCTTGAATGGGATCAGTTATAGTTATATCATTCCTGACAGACCTTATTTCTTCCTGAAATACTTAGATAACAGAAAACCTGCAGTCTCTCCAGGCAACCTATTCCAGTCTTTCATACATGCACAGTAAGATATTTTTTCTTCCCTCTACCTAATGCCTAATTTTAAACTTTGTCCAGTTTAGTACTTCTTGCCCTGTGCAAAGTAGCCAGGGAGAACCCTTAATACTATTTTCCTCTTTACAATTGCCTTTTATATCCTTGAAGACTGTTACCATGTTGCCTCTAGTCCTCTCAGGCTAAAAACTTTCGGAAATACAGTGCCCAAAATCAGACATGGTGCTTTAGCTGTGGCGTAAGCAAAGCAGAGTGGGGCAGAGAGGTTATTTCTCGTGCCCTGCAGGTTATTCTCCTGTTTATGCATCTCAAGATCATGTTGCCATTTTTATTTTTTTTTGCCAGCTGAAAGCTTTCCTTTTTTGTTTCGCAACAGTGTGCTCAGATGTAGAAAGATTTTTTTTTTCCCCTAATGCATGTTAGATGATGTACATTCCCAGGACAAATGTCAGTTATTTTTAAAATATGTCAAAAACAAATTCTGACTCTAATTTTAACCTTCTGCATGCTGATTGTGAGCAGCACTACATGACTTGCCAAAGATTCCAGCTGCCTTTTTTTGTCATTTTCCAAGCAATGCAAACACACAAAATGTTCTGATCTGGCAGCCAGAGCCTGAATGCTAAAGTGTAGAACAAAGCGTATTATACTTATTTTTGTAAAATATAATTGTGTGCAGGCATATATTTTCACATAGGGTCCTGCATGAGTACACACACAAACACATTTTGCTGTATTCCATCCTGTGGGATAAGAAAAGCAGAGTAAATGCAAAAGTGCTGGGGCCTGGCTGGTCTGGCTTATGCTACCCTGCTTAGGCTCCATTTTCCATTTGTTTTGCTGGAATCTGCTCAGGGTCTTTTACTTCAAGCAGCAGGAAGTCAACAATACATATTTTGTTCAGCCAGAAATACATTTCAATTTTAAAGTCTTTGAACTCTAACCCCTCAGTTGGATGGTTCTAAGAAATTCTTGACTAAGGGCCATTTGTATACGGTTCCATCCACGTTGGAACTGGGTTTTAGTGTATTTTTATATCATATACCTCTTAATAATTCCCTTGACCCATGTCTCAGAAGAAAAACTATTTCTTTGTTTAAAAATATCATAAACTGTTACTGATTTTCAAGTTTTATAGTGGTGGTTATACAGTGGTGGTTATAAAACTGTTAACTTCTGTAAGCATTGTCAATAGATTTAAATGTATCATTTTTATCTGAATACAAAGTGAGTGGAGGTGGCTCAAAGGTTGGTTCAGTCTCAGAGAACTGCCCAGCTCTCCTTAAGGATGATGGAAAAAGTTCTTTTTATCCACACAGAGACTTCTAACTTCCGTTCTACATACACAGACATTAATATCTATGTGGGCTTTTGGAAATCACCTGGACTCCAGAAAGAGACACCAAACTTGTTTGGAATAGATGGGCCTAGCAGGGATTTCCCTATACTTTTTTATATATATTTATATATATATATATATAAAAATACATATGTATATGTATACACTAGCCTCCACTAGGTATTATGAAAGTACATGTTATTTTTCTTCAAGGATTTCCTAAAAATCTTTATATGCAAGCTTTCTGATAGACCAGAACTCACTTGTGATGAACTGATCATATGGTACTTTGCAAAGTCAAAGATTTTGAACATTTGGTGCATTTTCAAGTATTTCTGGAAGCCTGGAATGGACTATCAGTGTGGTTTTGGCATTTAGCAGTAGTGACCTAGAGCTGTATGGTGGGACTGCATTATTTTAAAAGAAATAAGGATAACTGCTTATGGAAATGTTCTTCCAGGAAGGAACACATAAAACTTCAAGAAGGCTTAGAAATCTATTCTGCTCATCTGCCGGGAGACTTGGCTGCTCATCCGCCTCTCTTTTATACTTCTGGTTCTGAGTAATGCATTCACTTCTAGTCATGTAAAAACAAGTCCCTTTGTACATTTCCATGAGATCAGTACAGTTGCATTCTTATAGTTCACTGAAGTTTGACAGTCTGTTGAAAATGTAACTGCTGAATCATCACAGCCTGTTCATTATGAGTAAATCCCTCACCTTTTGAACAACATGACTCATTTTGAAGGACACAAATGGTATTTATTATTGTTATTGCTTCTTGGCCTAAGTAGTTATCTAGAGTTTGAGCTCCTGCAGACTGCTTCTGTTGGAAAACAAGCTCATGACAAGAGCAGGGGTTCTCTGTAGAGTGCTGCATTGAACAGTGCATGAATATCTAATTTTGTGCTTATAGGAGGATCTGAACAATAAGAAGCAAATTCTTTTGCCTGTAGCATCACCAGGTTTCTGCACAAAATATATTGAAGTTTTTCTAATATCTATTCTTCTAGTGCGATTTCAAGCTGTATGTCACATTTTTTTCCTATTTCTTGTTTCTCCCTTACACAAAGGTAGATAGTGCCCAAAATCATCTCTTCCCGGTGTGTTTAAAATCATTGCATTGTACATTTGGTGTGACAACACATACTTGCACTGTGATTTGAAGTACCTCTTGCTTAATTTATCTCTAAGACATTTGGTTCAGAAGCCTAATTGAATTTACCCCATGCAATTATTATTCTGTAGCACCTTAGAAGAAAAGAGCATGGTGCCTGTGAAAATCACCTAGATTACCAACTCAGATTTAACATTACAAAAATTTAGTCTCTTTTCCTGCTGTTTTAGATGTTCTGACTTCTCCCTCTGTCCAAATCAGCAACCTTGTTATCATATCAGATTCTCTTTTCGTTCTATATCCAGGTTATGAATTTACCTGACAGGCCTATGAATTGCCCCTGTTCTGTGCACTGACCACCTCATCTGTATCCCTTACAAAATGTACTTTTGAAACTATATCAGTTCTGGGCTCCAAAAGAAAGTAAGTGTGGAAAGAAGGAAAATTATGTTGCCATGAGACTGCTTCTTTAGACGATATGGAGTATACAATGCTTTGACTCAGTTATAGTTCTATTTCACACTGCTCAAATTACATGGCTGGGGAAGTTCATGTCAGGCCACAATTAGATACTAATCCCTGCAAAACCAAAGAGTTTCACAGATCTGACTGGTGAAGCTCTCTCCTCTATGCCTATTCTGTCAGAATCAACCTGTTTCATTGTCATACTGATGGCTAATGAGTACATGCACAGTGTTAAAACATGTTAGTTTTATGTGGTATTCTGAAATAAGAAACCACCTTCTGTATCCTGGGCTCTTTGAGTGAACACCTGAGAATCCTGAGAGCCAATCTCCAGACAGCTTTCCTCCATTCCCTGCCCTGTCTCTCACAGTTTTCTCCCACCATTTTTTTGCTTGCACCACCACTTATTTCTCTATTTTTTTCTCTCTCCCCCCTGCTTAGATCTCAGCTGAGTAGTAGACAAGTGCCTTAACTAACTTCTTCTGTGGACTGGCCCTATCTCTTCCTCGAGCCCCTCCTAAGCTTTAATTGCTACCACAATCATAAATAATCTAGAAAGCATCCAAGTTATTCCTCTCTCTTTTCTTCTTACCTTGAGTCACACAACTTTCACCAGCATATGCGTACCTTGGTCCTCTGCCCCACTCACTGTATGTGGGCCTTTGTGTCACTTACCAGGAGGCAGAAAGGTGTCTAAGGAGGGTCAAGTTTGGATACCCTCTCTTGTGTTCCCTGATGGGCTGGAAGGCTAGGACTTGACTGTGGGAATCATGAGGCAGAGGAACACACAGTATTCGTGCAAGATCAGACAGTTTGGCCAGACAGTGGCAGTTTCCTCTCCTGTTTCAGGCCATGAGTCAGACTAAGCCAGAATTGCAGAATGTGTGATGGAAATTGCAAATCGGATGGCTACAGGCCAGTTAAATCTGTAACTTCATCAGTGAGAGTGCCCCACCTGCCTAGGACAGATGATATATTCTTTGCAAGGACCTTCTGTGTTTTGTATGATCATAAGAATCAATCAGAACCAGAAAAAAGAGAACATAGGCTTTTCTAAACAGCCCTAAACCACAACTTCCTGGCACCATTGGGGTCCTGCTGGGCAGTGGTAGCTCCTTCTTTTCATATGGAAAAAAGCCCTAGTATTTTTTAGCAAACAGATGTTGAAACTCCCATAAAATGTTGTTGATCACTTTGGCTTTTTCCTTACCTCCCCAATCCAGCAGCCTGTAATTCTAGCAGAGGTAAATCCCATTGTCAGTGGAATTTTCACCTGAGCAAGGGCTTTGTAATAGTGGCTTTTGCAAGGCACATTTGTAGCAAACAAATGCCAACCATTCCTCTTCTCTACTGCAGGGTAATTAATTGTGTTACAGTGAAAAGCTTTTAACTATGAATCTGACTGAATTGCTCAACCCCCCTAGGAGACATTCCTGAAACATGAATTTCAGTCTGGCATGCTGAACACAGTGTTCCTGCAGCTGCTGCTGTTGCTGACCAGACCCTCTGCAGTAGGAGAGCACTTTTAAGAGTAGTGGTAAAGCTGTCCTGTGAGAGTGTGGGAGAGAATGGTGCTGCTTTAAAGCCTGAATGGCATTGATTAAAAGCTTCAGCATAGATTTTAAAAGTGGTATAAGGAGTAGCAATTTTATACAAAAAACACCCATCTATGTAATAAGTGTTACTGTTATTCTGCTGACCACTGCCTTATAATTGCTTCACTGTTCTGGTAATCACAGTAATATAACAAAAAAGGATGCACTTTTTAGTTTTTCAGGTTAATTTCAAACCAGAAATCAATTACATGCCATAGTATTTACAGCAAGCATCAACTTTGCATCAAAGATTGTCTTTTCTCAGCAGTGTCTGGTTCATATATTTATTTAATGAACATAAGCATAAAAAGGTGCTTATTATGGAGTACCTGTCACAATTTTGATTTATTCTTATGAAAGCATGGTGTTGGCACTAAGCTCCTGGAACCTTTTGCTTTTAATTTTGATGCCCTGCCCAAAAGAAATGAAGAGGCCCTGCTGCAATTGCAGGGAATTTTCTTCTGGAAAATACTACAGAAACACACTTCAATTAATATTGTCCTCTTACTCTCAATAGCTGAATACGTAAGGAAAGGACACAAGACCTAGGCTTTCTATTGATACTGTTTCTTATCAGCTCTTTAGCTGATATCAATTACTGTATTTCTTTTGTGCTTTCCCAAACCGAGTTTACATTTAAGAAAATTCAATTTGTTGTTTTAAATGCTATCAGCAGAATTTGGAAAGTCCTGTATTGCTCAGAATCCTCCTCTCCCTGCCTGGGCTGAGCACTTTCTGAGCAAGGGAAAGTCCTTCCAAGAACTAGCCCTAGGATACAGCTCTTTAGGTAGTCAAACACAACAGTGTTTTAATTCCTCATTGTATCATTGGTGAACCAGCATATTTGTGTGATTAATCTTTTCTTCCTTTCAGGAAGAGATAGGTGCAGTGGGAGACAGGATACTTGTAATGAAGTGACTCATCTCTTTTTGGTCAGTGGACAGATGAAAAACAAAAGGTTTCCAAAGCCTCATGACACACACACAACCACTATCCTCCTTCTCTGATGGTAATTCAAAGAACAGTAACGCACGAGAAAATCCCCAGAACTGTTTAACAGCATCTCTTACACCATCAAATCTAAGTGCACTCGGGGCTGAATATTATTCTGATAAGCAAAACACTTGAACACACAGGATTTTAAGCTTATGCTGGAAGATAAGTGGATGGGCAGGGGCAGTTTCAGGGCATTTACTCACTGTTGCAAGGTCACAAAGTCCTAGAGGATGTAATGGTTCATCCGTGCTCACGGGAACACAGGTGCTCTGACAGCCTGGAAGAGAGAAATTGGACAAAATGAAAGTTTCAAACTGTAAGTCCACAACAGAAGTAATTGAAATTTAGATCACAAGGGATCAGGCTGTGGAGCCAGGGGCATGAGAAACACTCTGAATGAAGGAAACTCCACACTAAAGAAGGATACTCTTTTATGGCTAGACTGGAATCAAGCAAGTTCTCTACAGCTTTTGGGGGTTTGTTACAAATGTAGTGGCCTTTGCTCTGGTCCTGTAACTCAGGAAGGATGCCCAGGATTGCAAGGAAGTATAAATGTGTTAAGTATGCATGTAGTTCTATTAAGGCATTTTTATTTTGCTATTTTCTCTGCAAATAAAATCATACTTAATTTTGTGCTTATTTTAGGAGATCCTTCAAGAACATAGGGTAAGTCCTATGAAAAGCTGCTGTTGTTCAGATTTGGACACTTTCAGATTTGCATGTTAATAAACAGCTGTCATTACCGGGGTACTGGGTGTGATCTCGGGGTGTACTTGCTGGGAGGAGTGGCTGACACACAGGAACACTGTGCTGCCATCCAGCGAGACCTGGACAGGCTGGAAAGCTGGGCAGGGAGAAACCTAATGAAGTTCAATAAAAGCAAGTGTAAAGTCTTGCACCTGGGAAGGAATAACTGTCAGTATCAGTACAGGCTGGGGGATGACCTGCTGGAGAAGAGCTCAGTGGAGAAGGACCTGGGGGTCCTGGTGGATGACAGGTTGGCCATGAGCCAGCAGTGTGCCTCGGTGGCTAAGAGAGCCAATGGGATCCTGGGGTGCATCAGGAGGAGTGTGGCCAGCAGGTCGAAGGAGGTGATCCTCCCCCTTTACTCTGCCCTGGTCAGACCCCACCTGGAGTATTGTGTCCAGTTCTGGGCTCCCTGGTATAAAAAGGACAGGGATCTCCTGGAGAGAGTTCAAAGAAGGGCTACAAAGATGATTAAGGGCCTGAAGCATCTCCCCTATGAGGAAAGGCTGAGTGAGCTGGGACTGTTCAGCCTTGAGAAGACTAAGTGGGGACCTAATTAATGTTTATAAATTTCTTAAGCAGGGGATGCAGGGGGAATTGGCCAGCCCCTTTTCAGTGGTCTGTGGAGACAGGACAAGGGGCAATGGCTGCAAGTTGGAGCACAGGAAGTTCTGCACCAACATGTGGAAGAACTTTTACACAGTGAGGGTGACAGAGCCCTGGGACAGGCTGCCCAGGGAGGTGGTGGAGTCTCCTTCTCTGGAGATATGCAAGACCCGTCTGGATGCTTATCTGTGCAATATGAGCTGGGGAGCCTGCTTTGGCAGGGGGTTGGACTGGATGATCTCTCGAGGTCCCTTCCAAACCCTACGATTCTATGATTCTATGATACTACCTCAGCTGAAACCAGGACCACTGTAACTGCACCCTCATTCAACTTGGGAGTGAGACCTGAGCTGTGCTTCTCCCCAAACCTCAAACTTTCCTGCACAGAAATCCCTTAGGCTACAGGCCATAAAGTAGCCTTAAGTGGTCCAAACAGGTCCCAAATCCACATTACAGGGACTCAGAACAAATAAAATATTGCTATCTTTGCCTGCAAGGTATATACAAGCTATAAATGCATTTTCAGATCCCACATGGTAAGCTGTCCAGAATGGAAAACAATAATCTGTTCAGGGCTTAACACCTAGAAGACATTTGGCTTTAAAAGTGACATTTTGAAAAGAAATAGCAACTTCTGAAATTCTACATTGATTGGTCTGATAGACAAGCTGAAAACTGTTTTGCAACATCACTCCTGCTCTCTTTCCAAGCAGGCTCAGGGTATCTAGTATCCAGGCTGTGGGCTGTATCGAGAAATCTGTCACATCTTACATGTTTCTTCTGCCTTCAATCACACTAGAAGTGAAACCTACTTTTCTCAAGCCTGGTGAATGATACAGGTACAGGTTGCAGGGCCACAAGGAACATTCTGTCTGATGGGATTATTTCTAATCTAAATGTGGCTCTTGGTTGAGGTAGGAGGAGGAGAAGTTTTACTGGCCGGAAAACAAGTCTCTGAAAAGCTGCTGGACTGCAACCAAGGGGGAGGACGACTGCCTGAGGAGAACACAAGGCTTATAATTCTTTTATTTTTCATTTGCACGGTTTACAATTCTGAAAGCTCCTTGTCTTGTTGGCAGGTCACTTTCCAAGCTCAGCCAAGAGGCAGCCTATTTAGTTCGCTTTTGTTGAAGCTCCTTTTACCTATAATAACATTTAGGGGGATGTTAGCTCGTAAATGTAGATCTGAACTCTTCAGAAACTGTCGTGTCAGGTACCTGTCTTTCAGAGGTACAATGACAAGGATAAAAAGAGCACAGAAAGGAGTTGTCCTTTCCCAGATATAAAAACCCCCTGTAACTGGGAAATCTTGCAGTGCTATGATGTGCGTAGGCCATACAAATGTGATTAATACATAATAAGGGAAGGGCCTGTCTGAGGTTAATTACTATGCCTGAAGAACATGCATTATCCAAAAGAGAACAGAATAGCAGGGTGCGCCTGGGGCCCTCAGTGAGCTAATCAAAATACATGTAGGTCAGCACTAATGCTGTGAGATTGTTCCCAGGACCCAGGAAAGCTCAGGTGTCTCATCCTGCTGGTCAGTCTCTTAAAGAACTATTTAGAATAGTTACTACCACTGGTTAAAACGTGAGGTTTTCAAATATTTATTCCTTTAAAGTGAAACTCAAAATGGTACATTTTAAATGTCCGTGTCAAAATAAGAAAACATAAACCAAGTTCTTTAGATGGCCCAAATGGATATTTTTTATTTACATTTTAAAAAATTAGTTATTTCTGAAATCTGAAACCGTGATAAGAATTGTTATAAAAAATCAAACTCCATAACTTGTCCCAGAAGAAATTATAAAAGCAAATGAAGGATTTACTTGGACATTTTTGAATGTTCATTCTGTACCCCGACAATCTGGGACAAGAAATACAGTATTCTTCATACATATTAAAATGATGAAGGGAGAGACATTGTCTGCTTTCAAGGTGCTCAACATATTTTATTAAGATGGTGAAATATAGACATGTGTGCAGACATACTTCTTTTTCAGTTAAAATTCTTATCTGTTTCCATTTAAAAAAAGATGAAAAATGTCTACTAGAGCCTTTCAACAATTAAACAGTAGCTGTATATTTTCATATGTGAATATATGTATTGTTCCAGACTGGAGCTGATTCAATGTTACATCAGTGAAAAGCAAAACAAGGCAAACAATTATAATAATTTCTCTAACTTTCTTTTGTGGTTTTAATGACCTTTTGCTCTTTTTGGATTTAAGGTTTTTACAAAACACCTCACAGAACAACCCTGAAGAATTCTCATAATATTGGCATTATGAATTTTTCTAACTTGGACTTTGCACATATTCCAAGGCAGCAACTCACATAGTTGGTAACTTCATTTCTGCTTGTAATTCTGGACTCAGAAGTAAATTTCAGGTGCAGCCCCCATTTTTTCCAGTGGAGTTGTGAACTTGTGATACTCTTTATGACCCCACTGGTGACTAATTGGGCTTGAAAATTATGTTTCACTGTGCATTGCTTACTTGTCTAGCAACAGAAGCTAAAATACTAGTGCAGATTGTAGAAACGTATAATTTCATGTGGAATGACTCATGGGATAATTATCATGGCATTCTCATGGAATTTGTATTATTGACCACCCAGATCTCTTCATATAGAAATATATAGACTTCTGAATAAATGCCTACGCATATCAGTCGTATAAACTAGTAAAGAAACCATCCTGCCTTTGAGAAATGTTAATTCCTGTTAATGCTAAATGCTCTATGAGAATTCCTAGCTCAGGACTGAGTTGAACTGCAGCTCTGCCATCTTTCTTCATCCACCAAGCCCCAGAGAAAAGGGAGAAAGATCAAGATTAGTAGGGATGGAGAAACACTGGGACAAACATTTTGCATAACACCCAGCACTATCAAACTACTCTACTAATTTTTATGGTGAGGATGATTCAGTGTCACCTTGACTTTTAAAATTTTGATATATAGCATATCACACATTAGTGAAATAAAGCAGCCAAACAAATCTAGATGTTTTAGTTGGGGTTGGGGGGGAGGCAGACATTGGTTAAATCGTGTTTCCGAGCCATGAATAACTGAAGTGATGTTTCTGTGTTGCTTAGTTACAGTTTCTGTTTAGTTGGCTATGAAGTTCACAAAAAATATTTTAGCTTCTGCTCCTGACAGCTACAAATGTGTGTTCACATGTAATCTTATAAACTCAAATACTGTTAAATGCGTGCCTAATATACCTCTTCAAATGTGAGCAGAATTGCCAAGTTGCAGAGTCAACACTGAACAGCAAAGTCACTCTCAGCTAATTACAAAAACTTTTCCCTGGTTGGTCCATTCCTGTAGCTGTTAACACTCTGCCCTGCCATGTGCAGAGCAAAGTTCAAGAGCAAACATGAACAATTTGCTAGTCTGGTTGGCAGAAGCCGGGCAGCACTAATGGTCTTAGGAGACTGATGCTGACTTTATGCCAATTTCAAATCTCTGCTCAGCCTCCGCAGTTTACCAAAAAAGTTGCTTTTCCTTCCAGCCACACTGATAAGGGCAACATGCAGAAGCCTGGTATATGACTAATGCTTACCAAGTGTTACAAGGCTTGAACAGAGGGAAATATGAAACCTTGTGACCCTGACTCAGAATAGACAAACCCCATCGACTCTGGAGCTTCAAATGGTTAAGAACATCTCTGTTTTTCACTGTGGACGTGTTTGGAGGCAGGGTGAGGAATGGTGATGATGTCAGTCTTGTTCATTTTAAGCTCCAATATTTTCATGAAATTAATAAAAATATATCTATTCTTATTTTTTCTGGAAGAAGACAAACCTCAGATTTGAAGCTTAAGTGTGTTGGATTTAAATGCAATTAGGAGTCTTAAAGTAACCAGAAGGCAAAAGACTTGGTTGTATCACCAACTGAAGTAACTTCAGAGTTCAGAGTAGCTGCAGGAACACAAAATGTAAGTGGAGCAAATGTATCCATTTACAACACACTGGCAAAAATGTTTTATTATTATGAGGGGTTGAATGACAGACCACACATAGTGTGGTGACAGGACTAAAATATCTTTGGAATTTCAAAAGTTCTCAGGGAGCATTTCACAACTCAAGGAGTTGCATTCAACACAGTGAAATTCCATGAGATCCTATTTTGAAAAATAAAGAGGGACTAATCATAGTGGTTAAAATTAGTGGTAACTTATCTAGAAAGGATCATATGATCACATTTTTATCTGCAAACGGAAACAGTGAGAACTACTTAAATATATACAGTTGGTGAACCTGTGACCAAGCAAACAATTATAACAACATTCTCTAACTTTCTTGGAGTATGAATCATCTTTCACATAGTTCTGCATGGTAAAATTGTGATCTTATAAGTCATGATTAATTCAGTATTTTTTCTTTTTTTTTCTTAAAAAACAAAAGAAAAAAAAAGGAAAAAAAAAAAAGAAAGAAAAAAAAAAAAAAAAAAAAAGAAAAAAAAAAAAAAAAAAAAAAAAAAAAAAGAAAAAAAAAAAAGAAAAAAAAAAAGAAAGAAAAAAAAGGCTTTCCAGCAGGGAAAGCTCAGAAACTACAGAATCTCACACAACGAGAAAAGAAGAATGAACAGGTACTATAGATTACAGCATGTTCATCAGTGGCTGATAGAGTCTTTTACAGCAAAATTTTGTACGACCCTTCAGCTGGTATTTAGTGTGTGGAATCATGACAACACATATATTCAAAACACCAGTGAAAAATACCACCTCCTTATGCAAACTGTGTCATTCCAAGTTGGTGTGAGTACTCCTGAAGCCATGTGCTCATACCCACACTACAGGATGCCTTAAATCTCACTGACCCTTTTTTTTTTAAAGAAGTCAGAACATTTCAGGTGACAGCCAAAGCCTCCCTTACCTCCAGCAAGCTACTGTTCTGTGGCTTGTGAGCTGATAGTTGGATCTGTTTTTAAACAAAGTCTGGCTTAGTTTTATCTAACTTCTCCTGCTTCAAAAAATTTGGTTTTTTTATCAGGAACTGCAAGCTAAGCAGCCAAAGCCCCTTTGGTATGGAGGATGGTGGATGGTGGATGAATATAAATATGGGGAGGCCTGGCAGAGTGATTACATCACCCTCTCCCAAACTCGCCATGGCAAACGTTACATGCTTACAATGGTGGAGGCCACCACCAGCTGGCTGGAAACATATCCTGTGCCCCATGCCACTGCCTGGAATACAATCCTGGGCCTTGAAAAGCAAGTCCTATGGTGACTGCACTGAGCCCAGTTTCATAAATGAAGAAAGCTATTTTCAGATGCTTTGTTTTGAAGAGGGTTTCTGGAATTCTCAATGTAAGCTTTTCAACACATGTCTCAGTCAGATGGTCTTTTCATTTCTGGTTTGATACAAAGCTGTGCAGTTCACTTAAAAGTATTTATTCCTCTGTCTACTGTCTGGAAAGTTAAATGTAATTATATTCATAGAGTGAAGAAGAAAAGCATGGACCATGCACACTGGTGAATGCACGTCGCAAATTGTTTTTATGGTAATGTTGGAGAAAGTAGCAGGTATTTACTTTGCAGTGGCAGGAACAGGGAGAACACTTCTGTTTCTTGCAGTGGAATACTAAACAGCAAACCCGTTAATAATAATAATAATGATCGTTCTGCAAAGCACCAGTAAGGTCACTTGGCTGATAAGGTCACTTGGCTACACTTCCAAACAAATTCACATTCAGTTCTGCTTTTAATTAATTTATGAGAAATCTAAAAAGCTGGTGTTAATATTTTATATAAATCCTACTTTGTGCACCATGAGGAGATAAGTGGTTTCAGTTCAAACTGAAATTAGAACAATAAAAATGCTAAAACCAAAATTTCTAAACCAAGGCATAGTAAAAACTTAAAGAAAGCAGAAGGAAAGTATTATCAGAGGAAATACAAGTCTCATAAGTTTCTTGCACTACAAATGAAGACAAGTGAAGCACAAAACCATTACTTTCAAATCCCTCATATAGTGTCTTATAATTGAGGTGTCTGCTATGGCATAAAATATAATTCTGCCAGAAAACAAGCATAATTTTCAGAAACTGTGCTTTTGAAATAATTGAAAATGTGGAGTACATTAGAGTACATAAGAGCATAATATTAGTTAATCTGATTTTGTTGTAGCAGTTGCAAAAGCAACAGTAATGCAACGGTATGATTTATATCAAGCACATGAATTCCCTCGGAGTGCTCGTCAACGGTACTAAAATGCTGGTAATTTTTGTACCTACAAAGTGAATGTGTTTGTATTCTTGTACCCTGCAGCCTTAGGGTAATGAATTACAGAATTACAGAATCACAGAATTATCAAGGTTGGAAAAGACCTAAAAGATCATCCAGTCCAACCATTCACCTATTACTACTAGCTCCCACTAAACCATATCCCTCAATACAACATCCAGTCTTTCCTTGAACACCCCCAGGGTCGGTGACTCCACCACCTCCCTGGGCAGTGCATTCCAGTGCCTGACTACCCTTTCCGAGAAGTAGTGCTTCCTAATGTCCAGCCTGAATCTCCCCTGGTGCAGCTTGATACCATTCCCTCTAGTTCTGTCACTGCCTACACGGGAGAAGAGGCCAACCCCCAGCTCACTACAACCTCCCTTCAGGAAGTTATAGAGAGCTATAAGGTCTCCCCTGAGCCTCCTCTTCTCCAGGCTGAACAATCCCAGCTCCCTCAGCCGCTCCTCGTAAGGCCTGTGTTCCAGACCCCTCACCAGCTTAGTAGCCCTCCTCTGAACACGTTCCAGGGCCTCAATGTCTTTCCTGTAGTGAGGGGCCCAAAACTGAACACAGTACTCGAGATGCGGCCTCACAAGTGCTGAGTACAGGGGGACAATTACCTCCCTGCTCCTACTAGTAACACTATTTTTGATGCAAGCCAGGATGCCGTTGGCCTTCTTGGCCACCCGCGCACACTGTCGGCTCATGTTCAGCCGTGCATCAACCAGTACCCCCAGGTCCATTTCCTCCACACAGTCCTCCAGCCACTCTGCCCCAAGCCTATAGCGCTGCCTGGGGTTGTTGTGACCAAAGTGCAGGACTCGGCATTTGCTCTTGTTGAACCTCATGCCATTGGCTTCAGCCCAGCTCTCCAGCCTGTTCAGATCCCTCTGTAGGGCCTCGCTACCCCCAGGCAGATCCACACTCCCAGCCAATTTAGTGTCATCTGCAAACTTACTGAGGGTGCACTCAATGCCCTCATCTAGGTCATCAATAAAGATATTGAAGAGGACAGGCCCCAGCACCGACCCCTGGGGAACACCACTCGTGACCGGTCGCCAGCTGGATTTAACTCCATTTACTACCACTCTCTGAGCCCGGCCCTCCAGCCAGCTCCTTACCCAGCCGAGGGTGTACCCATCCAAGCCACGGGCTGCCAGCTTCTGCAGGAGAATACTGTGGGAGACAGTGTCAAAGGCTTTGCTGAAGTCTACCACATCAACAGCCTTTCCCTCATCCAGCAGATGGGTCACTAGATCATAGAAGGAGATCAGGTTGGTCAAACAGGACCTGCCCTTCATGAACCCATGCTGGCTAGGCCTGATCCCCCGGCCATCCCGCACATGCCGCATGATCTCCCTCAAGACTATCTGTTCCATAACCTTCCCTGGAACCGAGGTCAGGCTAACAGGCCTGTAGTTCCCCGGATCCTCCTTACAACCTTTCTTGTAAATGGGAGTCACATTGGCGAGCCTCCAGTCTTCTGGGACCTCACCAGTCAACAAGGAGAACTGATAGATAATGGAAAGCGGCTCGGCTACCACCTCTGCCAGTTCCCTCAGCACTCTCGGGTGGATCTCATCCGGCCCTACAGATCCTATTCCACTTTCTTCAAAACACCATGAAAGATAGTGACGACCAAGTGTCCTGATTAGGGTCTACAGGGTCTACAAGGGCCACTTGTGCATCACTTCCATGTATGTAACATTTATATTCCACTCCTACTCCAGCCTCACTCAGGTTAACAGCAAAGCTTCTGTGTCCCCGAGTGCTTTTTCCTGGGTTCTTGGTGTCCTGAGGAAGCAGTGACACTAGACTGGTGTGCATCCCCTGTCAGACTGCTGCTGCACGCTTGCTTCCCAGAAGAATCTGTATAAAGCAAAAGCTTTCAAGATTTTCCTCTTCCCATGCCCCATCCAGCTGTTAGCTTTAAATCTCTTATGGATAAACTTATATAGTTAAATTATGAGACTAGACACCTGTGTCAACCAGGAACACATAACAGGTTTGTGAACATAAGTAGATCTGGGAAGAAAGCCTGGCTGCCTGCTGGAATGCTTTTTAATACCAAGGCTATTACAGTAGTAAAGTACACAGTTAATAGAGGTGGATACTTCTCACTAAATATCTCTGCTAAATATAACTGTATTAAGTCTTCTGGACTCACCAGTGAGCAAACATAAGAGCCTTTCCTTATAAGTAACTAAGGTGGCTCTAAAGACACCACGCCACTGCTGCCTAAGTCTGAAACTCCGACATGCTTGAAGCATTAATACTGAAACCCAAGCACATCCCCAAAACAAGGCTGAACCACAACATCAGTGTAGGTGTACTTCATCACTGGTGATAATAATGTGACATCAAATATTTTCTTTGTAAAGAACAATACCAAAAAGCTAATGTCTGAAAGGTAGGAAGTCAGTGTAGCACTGCAGCTTTTATATTAGTGTGATCTTGCACCATGCTGTGCCTCCTTTCCTTCCTGCCCAATACTATTTTAGCAATATTCAATGTTTTAAAAAAGATCAGGCCAGAAATCAAGAGCCAGGACTTGATTTCCATACTACTCACAAATGGCAACTGTAGGGCAAATACAAAATGTCAACTGATCACAATCAGTGCCTTTTTTCCAACTGAAAAGACTCTTTCCATCTTCACATAGGGTAAACTCAAAGGAAAAGCACATAAAAATGCATTCTCTTCATAGTATTCCTTTGGCATGGATAAGTAGTATTTAAAGTACAGCAGATGTGCTTCTGCTGTAGAATGGAAATGAAGTCTTTTATAACATCTGTTTAAATATTTTTACTTCAATACATATATTGCTGTAATTGGACAGTGGCATGGTATCCTCATGGTTTTCTTTCCCAGAGGGAAGAAGCCGTATGTTACTTTCTAATATTTAAACATTTGACAGTATTATAATAAGACAATGTAATATTTCTTGGCTTATTGAGGGCAAAACAAAAAATGCCTTAAAAATGAAAGTTGTACCATTGCATATTTCCCTGGTTTGTCTGCTAGCAAATATTAACTGAAGCATTTTTGGTGGATTTGTGTAATGTGTTCTCAAAAGAAAGATACTCTGACCTCATCCCTTCCAGCAAGGAGGAAGCCTAGAATAAATCAGTCCTGCTGCTAAAGTGAAAGGAGATGGGTTAGTTGCAGGCAATGTGTGCTTGTACAGTGTACATCCCTCAACACTCCAAAGCCTTAGCTGAAAACCTAAAACCTTCTATGTAAGTAAGCCTGAACAAGATCAACAATAGCAGTGGATCAGCACTTTCCTTGTTTAGGTTTCCTGGGATCATGCTGCAATAGGACAAAATTTGTAGTATCTGTATCCCTATCCACACTGATTTCAGCATAGAAAACTGTTGTGTAAAAAGCACAAACATGGCAAAACTACACAAAACTTTTAGTTAAATTGTTTAGAAACTGTTTTGGCAAAGATGGGTTAACAAAGTATTTTGAGGGCCTAAATTACTAAGGAAAGCAAATCCAGGTACTCCTATGAACTTCTCTTTGGAGAGCTCTGCTGAGGGGATAGGGAGAAGGATGGGCTCAATGGTCTTCTAAAAAAAAATGCCTTGGGGTTACTTAATGGTTTTGATCAGTGGATGGCTCATAAATTGACCACTTGCAGCCCTTATGTGGGGGATGTGCCACATAAGCATCCCCAGGGACTGTGGCAACATGAGGGCTGTTGGATAGTTTGAATATTCAATGCAGGCTGGAAGCATGCCAAGGTCAGCTGAGGGCAATAATGCTGGGCTGTCCTGAGATCCAGCCTATGCCCATCCTGCTGGGAACTAAACGCGTCACAAGGAATCCTTGAGTGAACAGTCCCTAGAGATCCTCTTCTCTCAGCCTTCTGAGATAACCAGTAGATTAATTTTTATGGATCTTGACTAGAGGAAATATTTAGATGCGTTAAAGACAGCTGGCCACTATTAGTGGTCACGAAAGATGTATATCTGAACAATATTAAAATTGCAAAGTCAAGGACTCAAAAATCTAGGAAATGTCTGGATTAAAATAATCTATGGACAATGTGTATGTATCTGTTGAAGATATTTGTGATCAGATTCCCCCCCTTTTTTTTTTTTTTTTTTTACATGAGGATGCTTCTTCTATGCAGCAAACAAAAGCACTATTACTTCCTAAAAGAACTTTGCTTCTGTGTCACTCATGTCTATGCTTAACTTAATTCAGTCAGTTCAGGGCCTGTTATGACCACAAGGTTAGTGGTATCTTTTGTTTGAGCTGTAGAACCTAGATGCTTTTTGAGTATTACTCACTTTCACAACAGTGTTGGGAAATACAGATGTGTCACTGTTACTCCTGCTTGTCAGATGGCTCAGAAGGATAGACTTACTTGAGCTCCAGTCTCTACGAAAAACATCCTGCATCTGTCTACTCTCACTAAAATAATGAAAACCTGGATAGATTTTCAGAAAGGACATCCTTTCAGATCTCAGGTCCCTGTTTGAGACCAGGAATACAATAAAGGTGCTTAAAGAAAAGGTCACCAGAATATTCACAATAGCAGAACAACATAAATGTCCTAAGCTGTTTGGGTGACTAAACTAGGCTTTCTGACAAAAGATAGACCCCAAATATGGAAAAATTGAGTTTAAGATCTTAAAATTTGACAAAACCAAAAATGTCTGAACAGAGGGTCCACTGTGAGACATGTAAAACACAAGAGTAGAGAGTAGATCTAGTAGCACTGACCACAGGAAGTATAGTAGGTGAGGTCCCAGAATGTGCCCTTCATCCCACTTCCTTTTCCACTTCCAGTGGCTGCAATACTCCAACAATCCTACAATGAAGATTAAACTTTCTAGGAACAGTCATGTAAAATAAACTGCATTTCAAAACCAAATTGCATTTCAAGATCCAGACTTGGAATAATGACAGCTGTATTTCCCTATTTATTTTATCTGAACATGAACAAGCAAAGCACAGAAAGCCAATGACACTGGGGTTTAGGGAGAGTATGGTGAGCAGGTTGAGAGATGTGATTATTTTCCTCTACCCAGAACCCATGAGGCCACACCTGGAGTGCTGTGCTGGTTCTGGGCTCCCTGGTACAAAACATGGACCTACAAGGGAGAGCTCAAGAAAGGATATGAAGATGATTACAGGACTGGAGCATCTGACACATGAGGAGAGGCTGAGAGAGCTGGGACTGCTCAGCCTGGTCCTGAGAGAGCTGGGACTGGTTAGCATGGGGAACAGAAGATGCAGAGGGGAATCTTATCAATATTTACAAATACTTGATAGACAGTAGAAGAAGGAAGATGAAGCCAGACACCTCTCGGGGATGTCCAGAGATGGAACAAGAAACAACGGAACAAATTGAAGTATAGGAAATCTCACTTGAATGTTAAAATAAAAAAAGAAAAAATACTGGAAAAGGAATTGAATTATTCAACATGTTAGACTGAACAGAAATAGAATGGGAATGCAAAAATCAAAGTGTCAAAAAGTTGAATATGGAATGAATCCCTGCCTTGTCAGGAGCAAATTGTGGCTATGAGAGGGTAATAAAAGCTGCCAGCAACTGTGCAATATTTTGTCACTTCTCCTTCCCTTTTCAGGAACACTTCCAAATACCTGATAGTTGATGAGCCATTAGGTCAAAGGAGGTGCTTCCTCACTGCATTTCTTGGCTGGTCCCAGAAATCAACTTCTGCTTGGTGTCTAAGAGGTCTTTGTCTCCTGTTACTTCTCCAGTGTTAACTTCTTTTCTTTTTCTTTATTTGCATAGGATTTTCTAAACGTGATTCTTCTCTACGGTCTTTGGCAAATTCAGATCCTGTACAAATTTAGAGTTGATGCACTTCTGACCCAACAGTCTCTTTTCTTTCCAGTCTGGTGCTCACTTTTTACTCTCTTTTTCTGCCAGCTTCATTTGCTTTCTTTCTTAGCTTTTTTTTTATCTACCCTTCCCACCTTTTCACTATGAAAGAAGCATTAGAAAGAAAGCACTTCAAATATAAAAGCTGCAGTCAGGCATGAATGTTGCTAATTTCAGGGGACAAGGGAGAATCTGAAATCAGGAAAATCAGAGAACACTGAAGACAACAGAGCATCTCTATAAAGATTTGCTGTATGTTATACAGTCTCTGCTTACAGCTTTCAGGTTTGTATAACTTCTCTCTTGAACCAATATGTGACAAAACCATGCTTCATAGTAGGTATGTGTAATTTTAATGCTACTGTTGTGTCATTAATGTATTCTTAATCCATCCATGTCTCATCCTGATGTTTTTACACCTCATGATTACTATTTGACTACAGGGCTGCTGTAAGTGGGTTTCCTGTTACACAACTCAGCTGTCAGGCTTTTAACCAACAAAGGATACCTGACTATACCAGCCAGGATGCATCACACAGCCACAGTAGCTTCTTTCTTCAGTTATCAACTGGTTCACATTTTTTTCTCAGCCAGAACACACCAGTAGAGCTGCCTAAGCTGTATTCAGCCATTTGATCTGAATTATTTGTGTGTCTAAATCTGCAAGCAAATCTATTGTAGGGTGTATTTTCAACTTTGTGAAAAGTAGATTTTAAACATCATATACAACCTGAGTTTTACTGTGTCGTTTTTACCATGTAGATAAATGATTTGTCTTGTTCCAGTTGTCTAATTTGACTGTTTTTTACGGGTGTGTGTTGGTGCCCCCAGCAGGCTCTCAGAAAAACTAAATCTGTAATCCTGAGAACCAAACCTTGCAGAAAGAATGAGCTGCTTACTGTATGGTGACTAATAGAACAGCTGCAGTGAATGTAAATGAAGCTGCACAATGAATTACTATATAGATATGTTGCCATGTGAAAACGTGTATCACATGATCTTTACCTGGAACAGACAATACTGCAGTGTACAAGTAAATATAAAGATCTGGATGCATTCATTAGAGTACCCCTATGATACTAATTACACTCCTGTGAAGAACCTATGTAAACAGGACAGTCTCAGACTTCCAGAATGTCCTGTATTAAACATATTTATGAAACCATTAATTGCACTGAAATGATTTGAAGGGTTTATATGAATTCACAGAATTTGACCCATAGTTGTCTATCTTCTTGACTGAAAGAATTTGCAGAAAACTAGAATTTGCAGAAAATAATTAGAAACTCGTTTCTTTATTCACTGTAGATCACCAGTCATTATTTCATGTAAGGTCTAATTAAATTACATGTCCCAGTTATATAGGACTCATTGACAAAGCTTTTAGAATTGTTCATTTTTACTGTATTACAGATCTCAGTTTTCAAACTGATCTGTAACAATGAATCAGTGGGACAGCTAAAGTTGCTCACTTCTGTTTAAAAAAAAGTAACCATTGGGACCTAGAAAGGGAAGGCTACTGCAATCACCTGTGAACCACAGCATGGGAGCAAGGAAGGCCCAGGGAATTACAGGTTGGTGAGCCTCACCTCTGTGCCTGGAAAGATCATGGAACAGATCCTCCTGGATGACGTGTTGGAGCACATGAGGATTGAGCGTGTGATCCAGGACAGCCAGCACGGCTTCACCAAGGGAAGGTCGTGCCTCACCTGGTGATCTTCTGTGATGGAGTAGATAAAGGGAAGGCAACTGATGTCATCTACCTGGACTTGTACAAGGCCTTTGACACAGTTCCCCACCACATCCTTATCTCTAAATTGGAGAGATGGGTGGACCATCCAGTGGATAAGAAACTGGTTGACAGAATGTAGACAAAGGGTGGTGGTCAATGGCTCTATGTCCAGGTGGAGGCCAGTGACAAGCGGGGTCCCCCAGAGGTCTGTCTTGGGACTGGTGCTCTTTAACATCTTTATCAATGACATTGATGATGGAATTGAGTGCACCCTCAGCAAGTTTGTGGATGACACCAAGCTGAATGGTGTGGTTGACACAATAGAAGGAAAGGAAGCCATTCAGAGGGATCTTGACAGGCTGGAAAGGTGGGCCCGGGTGAACCTAATGAGGTTCAACACTGACAAGTGTCAGGTCTTGCACTTGGGCCAGAAGAATCCCAGACATAGATACAGACTGGGAGAAGAACTCCTTGAGAGTAGACCTGCTGAGAAGGACCTGGGTGTCATGGAGGATGAGAAACTTAACATGAGCCAGCAGTGTGCTCTTGCACACTGGGCTCCATCAGAAGAGGGGTGGCCAGCAGGGACAGGGAGGTGATTGTCCCTCTCTACTCTGCCCTTGTGAGGCCCCATCTGGAGTACTGTGTCCAGAGCTGGGGCCTGCAATACAAGAAAGATGTAGAACTGTTGGAGAGGGTTCAGAGGAGACCACAAAGATGATTAGAGCACCTCCCCTATGAAGAGAGGCTGCAGGAGCTGGGCTTGTTCAGCCTGGAGAAGAGAAGGCTGTGGGGTGACCTCATTGCAGCCTTCCAGTACCTGAAGGGAGCATACAAACAGGAGGGGAATCAACTTTTTAAAAGGGTAGATAATGGCAAGACAAGGAGGAATGGATTAAAGCTAAAGGAAGGAAGGTTTAAATTAGATATTAGGGGGACGTTTTTTACAGAGAGAGTGGTGAGGTACTGGAACAGGCTGCCCAGAGAGGTGGTGGATGCCCTGTCCCTGGAGGTGTTCAAGGCCAGGTTGGATGGGGCCCTGGGCGACCTTGTGTAGATCCAGGCCTGGAGGTTGGTGGCCCTGCCTGTGGCAGGGGGTTGGAGCTCTATGATCCTTGGGGTCCCTTCCAACCCAGACCATTCTATGATTCTATGGGAATTTTATTTTCCAGGAATCTAAGTAGTCCCTTTTCCGCTTGAAAACCCCTTAATTCTAATGAGAGGCACAGTACTCACACAAAGAAAAGTTTCTACTACTGAGGGTAGTTTCATGAATTACCATGGAGGAACTCAGAGGAACTACAGTCAAGTAATTTTATGCCACATATCTCATGAATAATACAAAAATAGAGATAAATAGAAGGATCTCAACACTGCACCTGAGTTTTGTTTTTTCAGTAACCGTGCATCAATATAAAAACAAAATTCTGAAAAGAACTGTAAACAGATATATTTGATTTCTGGAACTGATTGCTAGGAGAAATGGGGAATAGATTTCCTATAATGATCAAGTAATGTTGAAAATGAAATCTATTTGAATTCAGTCTGGAAAGATTAATATTATGAAAATAAGGGGCCTAAGGAAGATCACTTTCCACGCATTATAAATTTTCTTGCTGAGCTGTGATCAATGAGGACATAGTGACCACAAAGATGTTTAATGGGATACCCTGATCCTAAGAATTCCCAGACTTTCCCTCAGACTCCACCCAGTAAAATGATGAAAACTAGTTATTTCATAATAGCAAATTATGAAAACCTAATGGCTTCAATAGCAGCTGTAGGAAATTTAGGGGTAGGCCATGATCTAGTGCTCTTCCTGCCCACAAGTATATCCATCTATATCTAGCAGAGAGAGCAGACACTAAGTTGTGATGATAAAAAATGTCCCAAAGAGTTAAAAATGTGTTTGTCTGGCTCTGCAGCTAAGCAAAACCACCTTTCCTTTCACCCTTTGCTGAAAATTTGTAATTGTTGAAATACAGAAAAGCTGGAAAGGAAGGATAAAGAATTAAGGAATTATACATATAGACAAAAAGAACGTAACTTTCTTTTGTACCTTGGGTGAAAGAATGAGTGAATAATTACAATCCGATGTTTAATTCCATTAGCCATGGTAAGGTAAGTATGTTCCAGAGAAAGTGGATGACTTGAGCCAACAGTGGAATTTCTAAGTGGATGTGGTTGTGTTATAAATGAACACTTGTAGGGTCAGGTCAGGCCCAGAGGCAGCACAGCTCCTTTCAGGCAGCAGGGAGCTGAAATAACGTACCTGTCAGGGCCTTGTAGTTATTTGGGAGCCAGCCATGAGCCCTATTCCCATGACTGAGCAAAGAGCCAGACCCTCTTGACCATGTCCATGATTCAGCCCCAGCTGATTAGTTTGATTTGGACCCACTGAGAAGCACTGATGTGTCTGCCCTGTGTTCACAGAGTAAGGAGCATGATGGCAGGCTGTGTGGATACTCTTGTGACTAAGTTGGAACTTGCTGTTTGTTTATTTCAGTAGACTTTCTTTTTCGTAAGAAAAAAGATTCTGAGACTCTGACTTCTATCCCCAGCCCAGGTATCTAGGGCTTGACATAACTGGGGAAGTGGACTAAACAGAATAGCCCCATTTAAACCTTCCTCTGTTCATCTAGTTTGGTAAGATTGGAAGAATTTGACAAGAATCCTCTTGAGAAAACCCCTATTCAAAAGAAAGTAGTTAAAGTAAAAATATGAAACATATGCATACCCATAATGTTGTCAACATTAATAATTTGGGGCATATTTCTTACTGTGTGGGTTCTCTGAGTCTTTTTGGAATTAATCTCAGGATATGGGCTCAGGCTTCAAGTGTGCAAATCAAATGACCATCTGTTCAAAATGGGACTCCACAGAAAGGCTTTGATATTGGTCAAACACAAAAATGTTTCTAGCACTTCTGTGCAACATGCTGCTAAACTTGCGCCAAGTGATCATACAGAAGGTGATTGCTGCACCGTGTTTCTTAATGAGAAATGGTATCACAAACTCATTGTAATTCATGCTATGAATCTGAGACTGTTTTTTTTCAAGGAGTATAAACTAATACAATCTTCCTTCTGTTAGCCCATGCAATGCTTTTTTTTTTACAGGACAATAAGGAAGGACAATGTCACATAAGTATGGGCAAAATGATGCAGAACACAGCAGTGTATGTAGTGAATAAGCAATTCTTTACTGGTCAGAAAATCTGCATAACTAGTTATGCATATATAAAATTGTATATATGCTCTAAGTCCAGTTACCTCTTTTGCTTTCAGGAATTTAGGAAACAGTTCTGGTCCTGCTGAAGACAATGGTAAACTGCCAACTAATTTAAAAAAGCTCAAAATCTGGACTTTACTGACTCACATAAACATCAGCTCAGTTGTGTTTTCTCTACCCTGCACCTGCACTCAGGCTATGCCTTCTGTATACAGCACTATATGCACTTTCCAGTCTGTTTCTTACCAGTCTATCTGTGTCTCTCTTGTATTTGTTTTGTTGATGGCAATATTGACATCTTTTCCAGAATATCATGGTAGGGATATCATGACCAGTGTGGTGGGAGGGTTTCCTGAATGATGGGGGAAAAGGCTTGTGGTGCTGTGGAATTGCAGGAGAAGGTGCTTTGAAGGGAACTAGGGAGTAGTCCAGAATCAGTGAGGAGGACAGGAGCAAGAAAGATAGAACAGGGAATGATGCAGGATGTTAATTTGGGAAGGAAGTCCCTGCTCTTTATGCCCTGTTGTTATGTCATTTTATGCTGAATTTAAGAATTAGTGTTGGAGAAGAGAATCAATACTTTGCTTGTAGGCTTTACAGGACAGTTTTATTAATACATACATTAGTTTTAAGTTGGTACACCATCACATCTTTTGCAGCCCTCACAGCATACAAATCCTGAAACAAATCATATGCATATGTTCCTCTGTCTTTGTTCCACTATATCCTGATTTCTCCTTTGAAGTCAGTAGGTGTTGTTTATGTACAACTGATAATACTTTTAGGTTCTTACTGCGCTAACCATAGTGAATGTGGCACTACTGGATTCCAGATATACATCACAATCATAGTTCTGCCAGACTTGATTTTACTTTCAGGACTTGTGAGTGCTACACTAGTTTAAACTATTGTTTGAGGTAGAATTTATGACCTTGTTCTAGACTTATGCTAATTAATTTGGCTTCTACAATGGCTAAAATCAGCTTTGAGATTCATCTAGAGAAAGGAAATCTTCAATGTTTTAAAGCTGCTGGAGCTGGCCTTACCTTACCTTGTCTCCCAGATGTATTTTATAGACAAAGGATTGCAGCCAATGCCTTGTGCTATCAATTAGATTTAGTACAGTCAGTGTGAATTAGAAGAGTCCCGAGGCTGAGCAATACTTCAACAGACATAGGAATTAGGGAAGCAACATTAGTGGCTGGAAGCCAGCTGTTTCCCCTAGGTACTGGCTTGGACACAGATAACCAGAGCTGAGGTCTGAGCTGCTGGGCTTTTGTGTGAGTTCACTCTGAAATGAAATTGCCCTGGTGTGCTAGCCACTGAGATGCCAATGGGCAGGTTGTAGATTCTGTGTCCACTACATCATAACTGTAATTTCTTGAATATGGAGGTATTACACATAGCACCCAAAACTGCTGGAGAAAATAGGGCAATCCCTATTATTGTTTTAACAATTCTATTGCAGTTCTTTGAAACTTTATGAAGTTCCTGATATAATAAGCAGTGTAAAGAGGTTTCCAGAGTAGCGCTCTTTTGTAACCTGCAGCAATGTAATGCACACCTTAATAAATACATTTAATAATTAATTTGAAGCTCTAGCAACGATCATTAAGTCTTTTAGTTCTAGTTTTCATAGCAGGTCCCTGTCTGAGGGGAATTTATTTTCTCTGGAAGATTTTAGCAAGAGCTCTGGCCATATTTGAGTAAAAAAGTGAATGACTGAGTATTTGCATTGGCAAGAAAAAGCAAAGAAATAGTCAAGGTATGACATTCAACATGATCTGCTTTACATCCCATAATGCAAACAACAGCTTGGGCCCTACACCTTCTAACTCTTGGTCTTGCAGGCACAGGATAACTTGAAGGTTGGCTGATTTCTGGTTTTCTGTGGCTTAACGGCTTCTGCATGGCCCTGGCACTCTTTGTAAACTGTAGAAATTTAAAAGGCCAGTTGATCTTTCACATACCTCAGCCGGCAAACCTCCAGTTCCCAGCAGCAATCTCCTTTGAAAGCAACTGCCATCTCATTTTTTTGGCTGCATAATCAGGTCTCACAAAACAGACTTTAAAAAGTCCCATTAGCCATCTGTTCAACAGGGAGAAATGAAATCTGAAACATTGTGGAGTTCCACAAATGCTGAAAAAGAAGGATGTGCTTCTGAGAAAGACATTTTCACACCACCAGTGATTTTAACGATGAATAATCCTTTATGTTTTCCCAGGTGAAACTTTACAAGATGTGAGCATGTGTGAGATGAGATTGGGAATATGTGCATTTTTGGCCCTTAACAATCCTGGGTCTCAAATATCTTTTGGGTCATCTCTTTTTCATGCAAGTTGCTGTGTAGCTTAGAAAAGTAATGAAGAATGGGTGCTCTGAGGCACCAAGAGGAAATGCAGTCCTTTTATTAATGAAGTTTGCTTCAGCATTTTCCTTCTTGCGTATGCTCTTACTCAGAGGTGAATGGGCACTTGACCCCATCAACGTAAGGCCAGTACTCTCAAATTATATGTTTCCTAGGCTTATGAATTCCCAGAAGTGACAAAAGAATCTGTGCTCTATTTGACTTGTCATGTGAGAGATGTATTGCTTATTTGATACCTTTTGTCTCAGGAGAAGATGAACTGAGATGGGGTCCAGAATTTCTGATTTCAGTAGTCAGGAGCTCCTGATATTTCTGTGCAGGTTAGACATCCCTTGGTTGACACAGACTGATATCTGAACTAATCAAATATTTGTTCCCTGCTTCCTAAATTTCTCTGAGAAGTTTCACTCATGTCTTAATGAGAAAGCTGCGTGATTACTCATAATCCAGCTGCCAGAGGTATATTTGGGTTTTAGCTACTGTTACTCAAGACACTTCTGAAAGAAGGATAGATATACCCAGGTTTCCTAGCCCACTCTGGGCCTGTCTAGCTTGCAGAAGCCACAAAGTGTTAAACTCTCATTTAATAGTTACTCCACAAAAAGGAACATCTCTGAGTAATGTCTGCCCAGAGCCCACAGGCACTGCATGCCTTGGAATCAAAAGCATTGGTAACTGCAGAGGGCTGTCCCAAGGCCAGTAAGTTGCTTGGTCAAGGGAACGTTCATGAGGACCAACTAAGATTTCTACAAGTTGCATCCCAGGAGAGCATTTCAAATGTGTAGTCTTTTCAAGCTCATGCTATTTTCTGCTAGCCATCCACTTACCAAGGAAATATCCCTGCTTGCTACCTTTTATGGATGTCTATCCTGTGCTCTAGTGGTTGGGTCATTAAACATTATATGGATGGGAGAAGACTGTCCAGAGGTGGTTTGAATGAACACTATAAACAGTTGTAGCATGATGGTTTTTGCTGAGCTATGCTGTTGCTATGTACAAAACTGCTGGTACTGGTATGAGTAATGCTGTTTGTGTGAGTGAAACAGCCCATGAGAAAAGATAAAGGCCTTCAGCCCAGAGTGATTTCTGGGTTCCTTCTCAGGCCTGATGCCAGTTAAGAGGAAAGAGTACCAACTGCAGCCTAAACTGGGTTGAAGGGAGAAAGGGCAGAAAGGGCTGCCTGGAAGGAAAAACTATAATTATGTGGAATAACAAGATGAATGTTTTATAATGGAAGTACAAAATTAGCGAGCTTTATTGATTAATCTGTAATGTTCATACTATGTTATAAATCATTCATTTGAGAATTTAGAGTTTCTTAAATTTGAAGCTCTTGTTCTGTTGGTTCCTAAACACTCACATATTGAGGAATGAATAGCATTGATTTTCCTCAAGTAGATTGATTGCTTAGATGCAAGAACTTCTCGTTTTTTCTCCCACAGACTATAGCAAAGGAAGAGCTGCAGCTTTGATCTCACTAACTGGCAGCCTCTTCTATTCCTCTGGCATGCTCTTTAATTTTTTTAAGGCAAAATGAAAGAATTGGCTTTTGTGGCATTCGCCTCTGCTATGCCAATTTCCTTTTAGCAAAAGGAATTTTTAGATAGATTTCCTTAGATTTTTCATCATACTGTTCAGTATCCTGATGTTAACATTTATTTCTGTTAAAGTGCTGAAGAAGCTGTGGCAGCAATGAGGCTGCTAAAAGATAGATATGAGATGTGAAGTAGTGTGTCTTTGTCAGAAAATTACACTTGCTTGGTACAGCAAAAGAGATTAGAACAGAGGACCAAGAAGATAGCCCATGGAAGACTGTAAAAGGCACTGGCAGATTATTAGCATCAGTCTGAGTTTTAGTTTGCTATCATCTACACGTAACCCCGAACATCCTGCTGAGATTTGTGTAGCTTCCTACCTTCTCCCATGCTACTCGCGGCTGGTTGTGTTGAGTGTAAACTTAAGCTTATGGCTATACACACACTACTTGGGAAGATAGAATCTAGATTCTGAAATATTTTGTAGAAAACATTTTACATAAAACTTTGCAAATCAGGGAGACCTGCTGGTCTGCATTCCTTCCTCTGCTCATCACTTTTTAAAATTATGTATGCATTAGCATCCTTAAAAACACTGCATCCTGCAGGCTGTGCTATCACAACAGAAGGGTGTGGATGGTTTTAATTATATACTAGACTCACCTTTCTTGTGCTGTGTGTTGGGTTCCTTCCAACTGTTAAATCCAATTCACAGGCTGTACTGCCAGCTCATTTTTCACCTACAATAAACCAGAGCCTTTAGGACACAGTTTCAGGTGAGGTGACAGGGTGGATAGCAGGCTAGAGGAAGGCTTCAGAAAAACCCTGAAAGGTGGACTGTGCCTGCCTTCCTTCCTCTCAGCCACTGAGGGGTTACTACTGGGGGGACAGATACAGCAAAGGCCTGGACAGCTGCTAAAATACACCTGAGCTGCTTATTTTAATTAAAAAGCTTCTATTTTCCTTCCACCGCCCCAACCCAGTCAAGGACATCTCTGGTGAAGAAAGGGCAGGGACCAGTAAGCCGGGTTCAAGTGTGTGTACTGAGGAGCTCAGGAACGACAGCACCTTGCAGGAGGGGAGTAACTCCTTACCCGCCTGCCCCAGCCCAGGGCTGCCTGTCTGGCGGCCGCTCCTCCCCAGGCCGCTAGCCTGCTGGCGGCTCCTCCCGGGTGGCCGAGGCGGCGCCGGCTCACAGCCCAGCCGCGGGCCGAGGCGGGCGGGCCGGCGAAGCGGGCGGCGGCCACACAGACCCGCACGGCTGCCTGCGGCGGGCAGGGCGCGCTGCCGCGGGGGCCTGGGCGAGCCCATCGCGCCGTGCACGGAGGGAGGGAGCGAGGAAGGACGAACCGACCGACCGGCAGGCGGGCGGGGGAGACGCCGCCAGCCGGGTGCGCGGCGACCCGATCCCTGTCCAACATGGTCGCCGCTCACACCTCCCATTCCTCATCCTCCGGCGAGTGGATCGCTTGCCTGGATAAAAGGTATCGGTATTTTCACAGGAGCAGCTGCCAGGGGATGCTGTGTGCGTGCCCCCTGCTTTCTTTCCCACCCCCCGCATGCATGCGTGTATGTATGTATGTATGTATGTATGTGTATGTGTGTATGCTGATATCCCCCGATCTTCATCAGATCCTGCCTTACATAAGGAGCGTTCAGGTGGGAAGCAAAATGCCCGGAGGAAGCAGAGCCTCGGCTGCGGGGCAGGGTGAGGGCTCTAAACGCCTCTGGCAGCGGAGGGGACGGGCGGCCCTCACGGGGATAGCTGCTCTCCGCTGGGCTCTGCTGCCCGGAATATGCTGCACGTGGTGGAGGAGAGGGAGCTCTAGGGCGGGGAGAGGGCGACGCGGACCGGGGGCCTGGGACTCTAGGGCGGGGTCCCGCTGTGCTGGCCATGACAGAGCCTCTAGTCCGTGGCATTCCAGCCCCAGTCTGCCCTTCGCCTCTCCTCACAGCCCCTCACCTGGCATTCGCGCCTCAGTCTGCCCTTCGCCTCTCCTCAGAGCCCCTCACCTTACTAGCACGCCGGCTCCGGCCTCGCTTGAGCGCACCGGCCCCCCGCCCTGTCTCGCCTCGCCTCGCCTCGCCTCAGCACACCGGCCCCCTACTCGCCTCGCCTCGCCAAGCCTCGCCTCACCTCAGCACACCGGCCCCCTGGCCCGGCCGCCTCACGCTTCGGGCGGGAAAGGACATACCCTCGCCTCAGAGCGCTCGGTGACTCAAACAGGTGTAGGGCTGTTGGCCGAGGGGTCAGGAGGGGAGCGCGCCCCGAAAGAGGCCGCAGAGGCTCCCCTCGGCGGCCACAGCCTGTTCTCCCCGCTGCGGCGTCCTGGGGGCCTGCGGTTGCTGCGAGTCAGGTATCGGCGGGCAGGTGGCCAACACCGTGTAGGTGGGAGTTACGGCTGCTCAGAGGTGGTGTGCTCACTTCTAAAAATGCGAGGAAGTTAGGTATTAATTATTTTAAAAGATAAATTCTGTGGAGTGTTTTCCCAGCGCGTTGCAGCAGAAAGTGAGTCTCTGTCGAGCTGCATGGTGGGTGGTTTGAACATCCTTCACTGTATCCTACCTTCAGCACTGCATTAGTTCAGAAGTGAAGTCATTTGGTTTCTGAACACTCACTGTGTCTCCTGCAGTCTAGGAAAACAGTTAACAAAAATTTAAACCATAAGTATGCTATACAGTTCAAATAAAGCCATTGGAGAGAATTCTCTTACGTGGCATATAGTGGTTTACTGAGCATCCTTAACCAGATTTTGACATCTGATGCCATTTGGGACTGCCCTGCGTAGGGAAGCTTTTGTGCATGAAGAAGGAACCTTCCTCTTCTAATAATTTCTGCCATTTCCAGGAAACCTCATAGTGTTGTAGGACTGTTCCTCTAATTAGGTTTTCCTTAACAGTCCAGTCAGCAAACTGTATGTAAAAAGTTAATGGAACTTCTGATCTAGACCTGATGTGTACCATACTTACTGGTCCCTCTCTGTAGGGTGTGACAACTTATAAGGAGCTTAACCTCAAACAGGTTAAATAATGTCTATAAATGTTAGAACTACTCTAAATGTAAGTACAAGCAGAACTGGTGGTGATAACCTGGCTATATAAAAACTGAAGAGAAGCAGAGGGCCTGATCCTCTGCTCTGTAAACTGACATTGAGTGGATGTGGAGGAGTATGAGCCGCAGTGCTTTTAAATAGGTGATCCTGTAATTTTTCAGGTTTCTTAAACTCAGTTCATTGTGAGGCCTAAATTGTAAACTGAAATTCAGGTTTTTGTGCTTAATGAGGAGAATAGCCTTGGGGACTGAATGATGTTTTAAGGAAACATATATGAGTGATTTCATTTAGAAATTATATGAAAATTAATGTGCTGACCGTTTTTATAATGGCAATTTCATTAGAGCTATTAAGATTAAACTTTTTCTTTTTTTCTTTCCTTTTTTTGTTGTTTAAACTGCTAGCGTCAGTTTCTTGAGTGGAAATAATAATTTCCAGGTGCCCTAAAGGATTATTGATTATTCTTCATTTCCAGAAGGCAGTCTGGATATAGGACAAACCCAGGACATGTGGGGTTTTTCCTCCTTTGCTTTGTGATTATGGGAAATAGACTTAGACATTTTGCTCTGCTTTTCTGTTTTAAAAAAATACAATTAAAGCTGTGTTGGAAAAGTACTACAGGAATGTAAGCACTGTTAGATAAAGCTTTTATAATTAATTTACAACTTGTATTTCTAGAGTGCATGTCTTTTCTATAGATGATCCCTCAGTATAATAATTTTAATTATGTAATTTCTGTGTATTTTAAGTCTTCTAAAAACAACATTTTATAAAATAGGTGTAGATTCTGTAAATATTTGATTATTTAATGAGTCAATTCTTTGTAGGATACCATGTGGTTTTATTAAATAATAAGTATAGTTTTAATATGTTAATATATTTATATTTTCAGGAGGAAGGCAGTTCTAAAAGTGGTATGCTTTAGAATTTTAGGTGAGTCTCAGCAAAGAGAATTAAAATTTCACATAATAAGGATTATCCAACTACACTTTAAAAAATAATAATTAAATTCTAAATGGAAATGACAAAATGCATCATACACCGAAATGAGGTATTTAATCTTTTCCCTAGGTCACACATCAAAACAGAACCACTAACATCTCAAATACGAACACCTATAAAAATAAAGAACTACCAAAACATTTCAGGAGAATTAGTGTTACTGCGTAGTCTACTATGGGCTAGGAGTACCAGCGCTTTGACCATGCAGCTTCCGTGTGTGGTTACTGATCACAAAAGCCAAAGTTCAGCACTTAAAAGTCATACACGGGGCAGTATTTATATTTAAAGTCACAAGTGCAAAGGTAAGGAAAAGTAGGAACAGAACAGTTGAGAACACTGTGCTCTATATTTTATTTTTGAGGGAGAGAGTGGGGATCTGTGGTGAGTAACTGTGTGTCCTCATTGTACCTGGAGATGTAAATATTTTTTTCTGGTAAGGAAGCCAGTTCTTTTGTCTTTGAATTAAAGAATAGCCTTGCCACTGATTTCCTAGGGAGCAGAAGCATGCCTGCCACCTTTGCATTTTTCTGTGTGTGTTTCTGATCTGCACATAATTAAAAGAAGATTGCCGAGGTATGCAAGTGTGTATAATTAAGAACTCATTGTTTTTTTCACACCAAAGACTATCTAACCAGGAAGTTTCCATATTGACATACCTTTACTGAATGGTAGACAAAATATTTTTAACATAATTGTTCTTTTTCTAAATCTGATCACTGTTATGAATTCAGATACAAACTTTTTAATGATGTATGGCATTCACAACTTTCAGAGATCCCAGGGTTTCGTAGCTGCCTATCTCATATGAAATATAACCTTAAGTGTCTTAGCAGACTGGAGGAGCAGATCACGGAGCAAAACATGTAACTTGCTAGCCTGGTGTGCTAAGACTATGATCTTTGCTCAGCTCTTTATAAATTATTTAAATATAAATGGGTGTTTTGAGGACATATTGTACATACTGAGCTTTTATATCCTTGTCATCATTGTTAGACTTTCCACTGAAATAATTTACATCTAACAAAATGCAAATAACACATACAGGATAATCTCTCAGATCTAGACCTTAAGCCAAGCTCCCGTAGATTTGGGCGAAAATTCAGGGTGAAGCTATGTCACAGCAACATACTTGCATCAGGATTTGGTTTTTAGTTCATTGTAACATATACCTGTAACATATCAGTTACATGTATATGCTCAGTAGTTACCTGGTCTCTTGTGTTTATATGGGTAGCCTAGAATGAAGAACTGATATAATGAAAGAACTCTTGTAAAAGAAACATGGGAAATGCCTGTCATCCTCTATAACCTGTAATTATGTCAAAGATAAAGGGATACAAATTTATAATCAGGTAATACTGTGAATATTTTAGAATTACTTCACAATGATATTTGATTTACTTAAAATATCTTCATGCAATTGGTAAAACATACTTGTATGTATTTTAAATTTCTACCCTGGCTGTTTATTTGTAACAAATCCATAGAGGTAGTACTACCATTTTTTAAAAAGTTTTTGTCTGAACAAAACCATGGACATACACTGCAGCTCCCCTTGGCCTGTATGTTTGGAGTTTTCTTTCTCTGTGTAGTGTGTACTAGGCTGGTGTGTGCTTGGATCAAGTCTGCGTGGGGATGTATCGGACACCTTAGTGGATGTGGGAACTTGGAGACAGTGCAGTATAGACATAGCCTAACTGCTTTCTATCACTCATGCAAAGGTGCAATCTTCTGAGAGTGATGAATAATAAATTTATCTTCCCACATCACGCAACTCATTTTCTAGTCCAGTGCAAAGGGGCAGTCTTTGATGAATAATAAAAAAGCCCCTTTTTACCCCCTGTATCTCCTCAGAGACACCAAAATAATTGTTAATATAGCTTTCCATAAGCTTGTGGGTCTATGCATTTTACTGATTATAAGTATTAAAAATAACTCATAGTGAGAGCAGGAGTTGTATTTTAAAGTAATTCAAGCTGTTTTATTCTCTGTTTACAGGCTTAAGCATTTCTAGTATCAGCTTACATTTGTTATATGTGGCTGCAGTAAGTTACACAGCCGTTTGATGGACAGGTATTAAGAGAAAGAAAAAGTGATTGCCTAGCATTCACGTGTGTAAACATCATCATGGCCCACCAGAGCAAACTAGCATGCCTATTAGGTACGATATATTCAAATTTAGTTGGTAGTCTTGTGAAGTGGTACTTGTGCAACCGTACGTTTTCTCTTTTACCAGATGGTAGTGGAAACATGTCTAAACTGTCATCGTCTGAATTATTTCTGGCATGTTGTTAGGATTTGTTCGCTCAAATCTTGTATTCTGAGCAGATTTTTTTTTTTTTAAATAACAACTCGTATTCCAGCAGAGGAATATAAACCCAACAAACCAGCTAATTGAAATTGTGCCCTCAAAGGCAGGTGACTACCACATATTTTTCAAATACAAGTATTTTTCCTATCCATTGTGACATCTGTTTTGGTTTGCCTCCTACAGTTTGCTGCATTTAACAAGCTCATGATACTGCCTTTGTTCTGTTAGTGTTTTCTGTACTACGTTTGGCATACTCTCCACTACTGCCGCTTTACCAGTATCCTCAATGAATGTTTCCTGAACTGACTTCCCACTTCATCCTTGAGTTCAGCAGTTGTCAAAATGTCTGTCAATGTAAATCTGTAGAGTTTATTTCATGGTTGTTGTAAGTTTAAAATTTTCATTAGCTGTAACAATGTGCTGCCTAAGTGAGTGAAGGAGTGCTTAACATAGTGTATTGGCGGATGGCAGTGACCAGAGTTTGAGTCAAAGGATATCATCACTTGTGCATATTGTTCAATTATAAATTTCATTTGCAATGTATCTCAGAGTCTGTCTTCATATTAAAATGTTTTTAATGTCCATTATGAAGCTACAGTGCTCGTTAATGTAATTTTGTCCAAATCTACTTATGCCAAATGGAATTTTAACTGTTCTGAGCTCCAGTTCATGTTTATAAATGTTGAGAGGGTTTATTACACAAGGTTTACTCACACCTTGGTTCCAAAACATGTACCATACATACATTAAAAATGTTCATAATAAAAGAGAAAATTTCCTTTATTTTTTTCTCTTGAAATATTTTACCTTTTAAAAAAGCATGTGAAGTTGAAAAAAAAATATGGCTTTTTTCCTGTTATACCTTTATTGTTCAGGTACTGTATTTTTAACTTGAGTTAGTGTATTTTTTACACTCAAGGTAGTGTATTTTAAACATGAGATAAATCTTTATGAATATAGTTACTTAATAAATACATCTTTTCATATTCCACTGTTTATAGAGATGTAAAAATTGACCTATTGGAAGGATGCATGATTTGTAGAGCAGGGTATGTAAAGAAATGAAGTGCACTTGTGTGCTCTGTCTGACCCTCCAATAACTTTTCAATGTGTTGGCCAAACTGTGTTGATACGATAATGAGATGAGTGTGTAGGTAAAGGAGACGCCCCCATATTTGCATTCATGTAGTCCTCACCAAGGACAATTCAACTATTACAAATTCTGACTGCTGCTGACAGCCAGTTGGTCTGCATTTAACTGGCTGCTCACCTGTGTAGATCAGGATTGTCTGCAGCATTCCTTGTGCCTTGTGTAGCAGGGCGTGAGAGTTTATCACAGGGGTTCTAAGTGTAGGTGACAGTAGCAATTTGCCAGAACTAAGCATCAGCAGTTTTACTTGTGTGCTGCTTTTCTTTTTTTCTTTTCTTTTTTTTTTTTCTCCTTTAAACTCTGTAATAATTTGTGTGTGTAAGAATCCCTGGGGCCAGGTTGTAAATAAAATTTTATTTCCAGTGTGCCAAAGGAAATGTGAAAGCTGGAATCCTGAAGTCTCATAACATGGAAATCAAAAGTAAATAATTGTAATTTGATCAGTGTTTGAAAGCCTCATTATTAGACTTTTCCTATCACAAGGGAAAGAGGAGCTAAAATGTGAATGTTGAAAATATGGATTTGTTAATACTACTGTAACAAGAGCAGAGTACCTCTTGGAGAGAATTGTCTGCCTTCTGTCCCCATGGACCCTTACCTGGACATTACTTCAGATTAAAAGTAATTTCATTTATATCTAGCATTTAAGTCTCTTAACACAGGTCAAAAGTGCTTTGATAGGTCAGTGGTATCCCTCTCTTAAACTTTCCTTTCCAAAAGAGAAATTAAGTCAAAGACCTTTACAGTATTGCCTGGAGAAGAAAGGTGCTGCAGTGTTGTCCTGGTGTGACTAAAGGAATATGGTATCTTGCTACTAGTATTCTCCACCCTACTGCAGTGATTTTTCTGCATGTCAGGAAAGGGCAGGAGAAAAGTACTGGTAGCATAGAGGAATGATCTGGTGTCAGTGGCACTCCTTGCTGTTCTCTCCTTGCTCATGTTTCAAAGCAGAATATTTTTTAAGATAGTATTAAAACTCACCAAATGGTCCATGATAGTGGTTACTGGCACTTTACAGCTCATAGTTTGCTTTTTTTTTTGCCTTTTTTTTTAAACTGGTGCTTCATTCTTAACCCAAAGATGATACAGTTTTATTTGTCTGTTATGTAGTGTGATACTCTGTTTTCTACAAACAGCCTTGCTAGTGGAAGAAATACAATGTGTCTGCTCATTCTCCATGGGCAGTTTATTGCTTTCTGAAATGCAATATTGCCCCTTTTCAATTAAAGAGTTAAAACAAGTAAAGATAGGAAATGGACTTCAGAGTTTTCATTCAGTTACAGCAGTGTTCAGGTTTTTGAACAGAATTTAGAGAAATAAGTATTTTTAAATTCTAGAGGCATTTTGGCAAAGAAGGCAAGACTACATACCCTCTGGGTTTTTTTCAAGTGTCAGATCAGTTATGAGGAAGGTCCTAAAAAAGGACATTTCGTATGGTAGGAGAAAATGTAATAGGTTGTAGTTAGATAAACTTTATAGAAGTCCTTTCATCTTGGTTAGCAAGTCTTTCATAGCACACATAAACATTCAATTATTTAATCTTAACACCATCAAACTACTTTCTTTTAAAAAGCTATATATGCTACACATGAACTAAAGTACTTGTCCAAGTTGTGTATGTGAAGAATTGTAGCAGTTATCCTCTGTCTGTATTTAAACTTTGAGCTTGAATAGTTTGCACTTATAAATATGAAATAGCCTTTTGAAGATATAGTTCTGGCAGGTTTTTTTTACAATCTTCTTTTACAGATAGTCAAGCAGACATTGTCAAGAAAATTGTTTTATCTCTATAAAATACAGGCCTGAAACCTTCACAACCAAATATATTGGGGGTAAAATATCCTTTAAAGGAGTTTTATAGACATAATTGAATAAAGATGTATAACTAGCATTGATGCTGTCACTTGAATATGTGTGCTGTGATGTCGTATTGAAGAAACAGGAGAAGATAGCTGATGTTTTCACACAAGACTTTACCACCAGATAAGACTTACTATCCCCTGAAGAGGCAAATTAGTAATATAAATAAGGACCTGGATGAAGTGTCCAGTGGTCAAGGCAAAGTGTGTAAAGTAATAAAAATAATTTTAAAAATGCTTTGCAATACTGGAAATGCACACATCACTTTGGCCACAGTGAAATGGAATGTCAGCCCAGTGCTCTGTTGAGATACAAATTTAGGGATAATTACATTAACTTGAATACTGCATGGGGAAGAGCGTAGGTGTGACCCAAGTATCTCTTCATGGTGAGAGATACTAAGTGTGATGTTTTCATTTCCAAATCAGTGATTCCTCTTGCATAGTTTTGTCCCAGCATTTTCTAAGGTCATGGCATGATATTTACTCACTCAGCTGTGGTTTAAGAATTTGAATAGATTTAAAAGACTTGACCACACTTTAAAATTAATCTGTGGCCCTATTCCCTACACTGGGCTAGAGCTTCAGAAACAGGACTGCTTTTAGGAAAGGACAGAAGTGGTAATAAGGAAGTAAACCTATGTTGTCCTGTACTGATGTTCCATGCTAGGCAGCTTGTACTTAGGAAGTAGAAAACAAAATTTGGCATCATAAAATAGATTCATTAATGTTAATTTAATGATGATAACAACAGTTACAATTATGATAATGTTATTGAATATATTTTGTGGAAAGTGATCAAACTTTGCCTGAATATTGCAGGCATGTGGAAAAGCAGTTAATTTACACCATGGTATTTTTTTATTCTCATAGCCTCTCACCAAGTAAAACTATCCTTTTGAAATCAGTCTCATTGTTACAGATTATAAGCACTTAATAGAAATTACTTTGATGCAACTGCTATTGCTGTTACACTGCAATCAGGATTTTTTACAAGGGCAAAATCCCTAGTAAGGACTCAGGGCTACCTCAGCTTGGTTCACCTGGTATGAGTTAATTCCTTACTCTCAAATGTTGAAGATGTTCTCAAGGAGGTCTGATCAAATCTAAAGCTATTTTGTTGTCAAACAACTTAAATACTAGTTCATAGATATGCTTGCTCACAATCTAACCAAAATAGCTAAATCCTTAACTGTTTCTCTGTGTATCTCAGTTGAGAGACAATAGCGAGTTGTTATTCTGGGGTACAGTGTGTTTTCATGGTGGCTGCTGCTTTTTTGTGTGGTTTTTTTTTTCCCTTCCCTTTCTTTCTTTTTTGGTAAAAAACATCTAAAGAACAAGGTACCTTTTCTTAGACAGATTAATAGTTAAATCATTCCCTATGTCCTGGTTCTGGCCAGACCAGAGTCAACCTCCCCAAGCAGCCATCACTTCCCCACAAAAGGGGCTGGTTAGGGAGGGGCATACCTGGGTGCTTCCAGAGTAGTCTGAGTGTGGCTGGGGCGTGGGGTTGGTCCTTGTGCAGCACTCTGTACTTGGGTTGGTAAGGTACTCTGTGTTATCACTGGGTGTGAGTGTAGTTGGCTGTTATTGTTCTATGTTCATGGTGCTTTTGTCAGTAAACTGTCCTTATCCCAACCCATGGAGGCTCTGTCCCTTTCTCCTCTAGGAGTGAGTGGGGCCCTGAAAGCCTTTCCAAATTGTAGCTTCGTTTCCAAATGTGCTGGATCAAAGTATGTGACCTTCCAGTAAAGGTTTCTGTGGACGTTTGGTTGTACACAATAGTATTGTACCCAGTATATTTTGAAGAAAGGCTGCTGAAACAAATGGCTTGCAGTAATGAATTATTAAGAAAGGTTGTAAGGCATGTAACAATTCTTGGGTTACTAATATGCATCTTGCTTAGAAGTTTGGATTCCTCTTGTTCAGAGCACGTTGCACATCCCTTTTTGAATGCCCACTTCATGTACTACCAGCAGAGGTAACTGCTGCTGATGCAAAGTACTGTAGCTCAGCTGCTTGCTAAAGCAAGCTACTAGGAACACAGAACTTTAATTTGTCTTTCCCAATGACCATGGAGTTTGTTTTCTCACCACTGTGCTGATGTTTAAAACTGTGAAAAGCTTGGCTCAGCTACCTGTGAGAATGCTTGTCCTTCTATGATGACTCACTTTTCTGGGGTCATGAAGCAGTTTTGTCAGAAGAAAGAGCTTTTCCTGCAGTTCATCTGCCTGACACAGGACGCTCCTTACCACATCAGTGGAAATGAACCTGCTTTCTCTTTCTGAACTAGATGGAAACCTGGTATCTTGAGCCTCCAGCAATTCTCAGGAAGAAGAAAGCTGCACAGTCTATTAATTCAATCCTCCCAAATATCGTACTTTTTGCAGGGCCAGAAGTAGAAGATACTTTTGAACTCTCATTTCAGAAAGAGTACTGAGAGGACAGTATTGATTAAGTTTAAAGAACCAGATGCCTGTGGTTTGCTACCTCTATTTGCTTTTCCTCTGTCCATCTGCATGAAACAATTAAAACCACTCAACACTGAAATCTACAGTCAGTTCTGTGCAAATGAACTGAGGGGCTTGAACAGAGTCACCTGTGAGCAGTTGTATGAGAGAAATGGTCTCAGACTCAGGTTTTCTAGGAAAATGGGGTGTTCTGAGAATGATCTCCCTTTTTTTCCTTATTGAGTTTGGCTGTTTAATTTTGAGAGCCCGTGTGTTAAGGGAGTTAGTGTTCCAAGTGCTAGTGTAGATTGGGTAGGGATCTCAGGTAAATAGATTTTAAATCTGTTTGTGAGCTGCATCTCCTAATCTTCTTAAAAGGATTTTGACAAGGGAGTTAGTGCTTATTAATACCTGTCAGTGAATGCACAGTTTAAAAAAAAAAAAAAGGGGTGAAAATCTTACTTGAAATATTTCAAAAGGAGCTGTTGAAGTTGACTGCAGTTTGAAGTGGTAAGAGGACGTCACCGTGATGTAGAAGCTATACACCAGAGAGCTATTGTTCTCATCTGTAGTTAATAAGGATAAGTTGGATTATAAATGAGGATAGAGATTTAATCCTTCCTAGACTTAATTTAATAAGAAAGATGAGAGGCAGAGATTCAAGGTGAGTAGGATCTGGGCTGCTTCTTCTCTGAGACAAAGATTTGGATCCCTTAAGTCTTTGATTCCAAAGGCATATATTTAAAAAAAAAGCCCAGGAAACTGTTGGAAGGAGTACTTGCTCCATGGGTCTAAGGGGTAATTATTTGTGAATTTAGTCTTTGTTCATTGTTAACTACCTGACTTCTGTTGATTTAGAAGCTCATCCACTGGCTAAAAGAACATTTTTTTCAGTGAAGTTAACTAGCAGCGTTTGAGTGAGTGATAGAACAGGTCTAATTATCAGAGACTGTTTTCTGTCTTTCTGGTACCCCTTTATCCATAAATGATGTCTGCATCTGATCCAGCCTGATGTCCTAGGGGTGTTCAATGTTTCTTTCCATGTGTAGTGGTGGTCATTTTGTCTGTTATGAAGGATTCTTTCTAATGCTGTTAGTGATTGACTTACCTGCTGGTTCATAAAGTTTGATAATCACATTTAAAATGTATGTTATGGAGCTAATTCCCTTTAGTTTCATAAAAGCATAGTAGTTTTCTGAACCTACTGAACTGCTGGTCCACATGCTACTTTGTTGGATGGAGTTCTACAATTTTGTTTTTCTTGAAATTTTTGGTTTTTTAAAGCTGTTACTGTCATAGATTTTAATTATTTAAAATATTTGGATTAAAACACTTTCCCCTTGTCAATGAAGAGCTAAGATCCTTGCTTGCATGTTTCATTTGTCTAACATTAAAAGACAGGAACTGTGTGAAAGAGAACCTACTTATAAAAGTTGTCTTTCTTGCTTGCAAGTGAGAAGAGAAAACAGAATATTCACATTACTTTGTATCCAATAAAATGTGGAAGAGATGTGGATTTAGGAGTTACTGCTGATATCTAAAGCTTTTCTCAGATGGAGGACTTCTATTTTGGGCACTAATTCCACAGCCCTCTTGTATGTTTGGACATCTGTTTATTCGTGCTCCTTTACAAATTTAAAACTGTATCATTCTAAGCTCTTTAGGAGAAAGACTGTATCATCACATAAACTTTTCCAGTAATTGCTACAGCAGGACTTTGGTGCTAAATGTGGCTTCTGGACACTGCCTGTGTTGAAATGATAATAACCATGCTGAAGTTGATAACAGACAGATTTAGGAAGTTTTGGAAATGTTTCGTTATGTACCTGTGAAATGCACTTTAATTGCTTTATACTGTAGTGTGACATTTAATGCAAATGTTTGTAAGTTTGGTGCATGTGGGTGTGGCTGTTTCTCTGATAAAGCTCTTTCTTTCAGACCTTTGGAACGTTCCAGTGAAGATGTAGATATAATATTTACGCGACTGAAAGAAGTGAAAGCGTTTGAGAAATTTCATCCAAACCTTCTCCAGCAGATATGTCTCTGTGGATATTATGAAAATTTGGAAAAAGGAATCACATGTAAGAAAGCTTCATATGACGATCTGCTTTATGCAGATAAAATTGGGAGTTAGGCTGGGATTGTTTCTAGGAGATCGATGAGCACAGTCAGTGGAACAGACATAAAAATGTTTACAGTCATAGTCATGAGGGACAGCAGGGCTAAAGTGCTGCTTGCTCTACAAATACAGTATGTAGTGAATCTATGGTAACAAGGCACATGTTATTGGATGTAGGACTCTGTCACTCTTTTGTGGAAAGATTAGAAGCAAGTCATTGCACTAAAGCCTCATTCTTCCCCTGTAAATGTATTATCGATCTCTTTTGTAGGTGCTTTGTGATGTCAGGGGCAAAAGTGGATCACCTAGGCATATAACTAATAGTGTGTGGTTTGTAGTCACACTAGATAACACAAGAGATTTGCAGAGCTGCACACTGCTGTGGGGTGCAACGGCTCTGTGCCTGCTCTGGCAGCCCATGTGCTGTATCAAGTTGGACAGCGGTCCTTGGTCTATGAAGCTGAGATGAAAATAAGTGGTGGTCCTGTGATAGGAATGTTCCCAGAGCTGTACCAGGGGAATAGCTGATGGAGAGCTGTGGTGTTTGGTAGAGTCTCAAGAACCTCTCAGGTAAATCTGGCATGCTTTATGCGCATGGCACTGGGATTTGCTTAAAGTAGTAGGAATTCTGGTGCTGTGTAATCACACAGTTGGAATGTGTGACCATCAAAGTCCTGCAGTTACTTCTTAGAGCTTTTCCTGAAGTCACTGGGAGCTGTGTCTGCACCGGAAGATTCTGAATTTCAAAGGGATGTTGTTCAGAAAGGGTTTTTTTGTGGGGATTTTTTGTTTATTAACTAAGATAGCAGTAAAAAAGAAGCAAATTGGAGAGATGAGAAAAGCAATTCTGTGTGCTTTCATTGTTTCTATAGTGTATTGACCAGTTTACTATAATATGTGCATTGTGGTGTCACTGGAAATACTATTGTGATAATAAGTAGTCCAATATGGAAAATTCTGTACTGCCAGCAGTGACTACAGTAGTAGAGTAATATGAGGGAAAATAATTGTTAATGTTGCTAACCTTAGAGATGGCTCTTATTTACAAGATTTCATCTTTTCAGTATTCCGTCAGGGTGATATTGGAACAAACTGGTATGCTGTTCTGACAGGATCACTGGATGTGAAGGTTTCTGATACAAGCAACCACCAGGTAAAATAGATTTTTCACTGAAACTATCCAGTTAGTAGTATAAAGAAAGGGTGTGACTTGTGCTGAGGTAGATAACAATGACATATATTGTACAGATATTTCGTCTTATCAGAAGCTTATTTCTCTGAGTCTCCTTTAGTCTCTGTTTTCCTTTGTCTTTGGAGGCAAATCATGCTACTGATTTCAAGAAGACCTAAATGTAATGGTCTCAAAAGGGGTCTACATTTTAATAGGAAACAAGACTCCTCTCTCTTTTATAACAGTGCTATAAGAAGTTGAGCTAAAGATCTAAGAGTTGTTAATTCATTCCCTGGAAATATTTTAATTCAGTCCTTTTTCAGAAAGTTCAGACCAAACCCACCAACAGTGCAGTCTGATAATGGCATGCTGTAGTCTCTGCTGCACAAATGGGAAAGTATTACAGTAATAGCAGAGTATTGGAACTGCTGCTGTGTTAGACCAGAAGCCTGGAGTTAATACCTACTCAGTGTTAAGAAAGAAAAGAACAGGTAAAATTCCCCCCACATTGCAAGTGATTTCTCAGTATCTTTGCACTGCGGGATTTGCAAAATTGGGAATTTAGAGTAAATTAAAAAGAAAAGAAAAAAAGAGAAGAAAAGAATAGAGATTTCCCCTGGACAGTCTCCCACCCATATTGTCTAGTCTCATGCTGACAAATCATGCACATTCTGCTGTCAGCTGAGTCTTATGGGAAGGCATCATGTCCCATTCCCTGCTTCTGTGTTTAAGATCTGGGATTGTCCACTCAGCATGGTGTTGTACATCTGATATGTGACTCACTGTGCCTTTATGTGAGTGTTATAGTTATATATACACAATCCCTTTTCCCTACCTTGATTGCATTTTTCATGTGTGGGTGATATTCTTTGCCCAAAGTTTGGCTGATCAGGAATGGTTCCTTGCTCATAGGAGATTAGCAGAAATCAGATTATTCACTTTGTTGAGCACCATGTCACCAGTGAAATTGGGTTAGAATGCAAGTCAGGGCAGTGTGTGAGCACTGGGTCTTTCTACTTCTTGCAGTAAAATGATAGATACAAAAGAAACTTCTTTCATATCCTTATTTTTAGAAACCTCTTCACTATACTAAGTAGAGTCTGATTGAGAGTATAATTATCTAAATTTGAGCCATTCTCAGCATGGCCTAGCTGTCAATGGTATTGTCACAATTTGGAAAAGTACTGGGCTCTTAAGAGACCCTTTTCTGTGCAGGTCTAAAGCAACCAGGAATATTTTCTGGTCTTTGCCAAAAGATGGCACTACACTGTTGTTAAGGACTTTAACTGTTGTTAAAGGCTCTTTACTGAATCAGAAAGAAATAAATACACAAAATTGCTCTGGATATAGAAGTTAAATTAAGAATCTGTTTGGAGTGTGGACTTGTTCCATTAGCTGCAGAATGGAACACTTCAGCCTTTTAAGAAATCTAATGTAAGGTTGTGTTGGTTTTTTTTTTTTGTTATTCAGGTTCATTGTGTTTTCCTGCCAATAGGAAACTAGAGAACTGCAATTCACATAGTTCTAGAAATTATATTCTGCGGTACTTTTTTAATTTCATGTTTCCTTCTCACAGGAGCAATGAACTGAATTCTTACCACTACCTAGTTGCCATAGAACAGCAGCTCATGCATTTGTTGGATAAGTTTGGTGGTTGGGGACTCTTAAATTGTATTTGAGTCCAATATTTGCCATCTGTTCTAGGAAGAGAGAAGCTAACTTTCTGTTTAGGCTTCTGTTGGTTAGAAAGTTCTTTGATATGACTAATAATCTTTTAGTGCCTAGGAAAAGCAGGGGATTGTACTAGATGACCTTCTGAGTTTTCTCGCAGCTGGAATTATCCTCTGATGATATGATGATGCCTAGATTGTTAATAGAAATATGGAAAATAAATTCTCTTGATTAAAAATATATTAATCATGCTTTTAATAGGCATTTACCTGTCTACCTGCAGAACTTAATTTCAGCAAGCTTGGGAATAAACGCACTGTGTAGCAGCTACCGTGTGCTAGCTCTTTGTGCAGTCACCAAGCCAAAGTCTGGTAGCTTTCTGCCATTAAAAGTGCAGTAAGTTACTGTGTACTTGGTGCTTACTCAGAGCCTTAGCGGCCTTTGCTCCTTCAGAGGTGTGTGGTTACATGGCTCGCACATGTATCTGAATGTACTGGTGGATCAAGACTTCAGTGTAACTAATGAAGTGTTAATTCATAGGCATTGCTGCTGTACATGAGCTTATTCATGCAGACACTTGTGATTTCTCACAGAAGATGTTTGCAATACTGGTTTGGACCAAGTTGAGAATGCATGTAAACAGAAATATTACCATTACCTATTTTGTGCTTTGATAAGAGGAATAATTCCATGAACTAATTTAGATTTAATAAAGACAAACACACATATTTAGGATCTGATAGATAAAGCCTCACGCATCTTGTTTTGGAAAAAAATCCTTTCTGACTGCTTGTAAAACTCTATTATGTCACAAGAGGGCAGTGCTAGAATACATAACAACCCAGTACAGGCGCTATTTAATACTAAAATGGCTCGGTTGTAACTCATGTTCAACTATTTACAATGTACCTGTGTTTTAGAGTTTCACCAGAGCAGAGTTCTCTGTTACTATTAGTTCTGTTCCACTGAGGTGGTAAAATATGATAGCTGCTGATGATCATGATGGTGATTTAATTTGCCATGGAAATAAGACAATACAATTCACAATAGAGATATGATAGGATTATCCATCCAGTACATCCTGAGTGGTGGCTGGGCTGCTTTCTATACAAATTGTTTATGAACTTTGTGGCTATTTAACAATCAAGAAGAGACTGAAGAGGACTTTTCCTTTTTAAGGTAGAAATTTCACATTGTGAATTGCAGAGGTAAGTGTAATGAACTGTTTTGGTCTTGCCTCCACTTGCTTGTAGCAAATACCCTGATAAATATTGTACTGAAATTCACACAAAATAAACAGCAAAGGCAGCCTGTTTAGAATCCATCAGAAAGAAGTCTTTACTCTCAATTATAAACAGATTCTGAACTGAACTTTTATTTGACACTGTTACCCGCCCCCTGTTACAACAGAGGTATAGAGTAATAGAAGTTCTTTTTGGAAATATTCCTAACTTGGTGTTGTCTTTAAAATACTGATGACTACTTTGTGTTTAATTTGTGAACTATTTTGAAAATGAACAGGTTCTGAAGGATGACTTTTGCCTCAGAATGAATGTGTTATGACAAAAGCATCAGTGTAATGTCTTTGCCAGATTCTGCAGCATTCTGTTTTATTGAATTTGGTTCAGAGCCTTTTACCCCAAATTATTAAGATTTATATTCCTATCTGATAAAACAGGAAGGAATGACGAGAAGAAAGAAAAGATCAAGTAGCAAGTTGATCTGCAGTTTTGCTGTAGTCTGCTGGCTGAATCATAGCATGTGATGGGGGCTATTGCTAGTTCAACTTGATCATTGGATTTTCAAAACAGACCAAGCCAAACACAGGGCACTGACTTTACAAACCATTAGCCTTTTTTTAGAAAAGCTTTAAAAAAGCCGTGGATGCTTGTGTGGTACAACGTCAGTTGCAGGAACATGCAGAGGGCTGGGGATCAAAAGCCAAATTAGTTAGTGGGGTTGCTGAGATGAATGACTGTGAAGGCAGAGTTTCAGATGGCCAAGAAAGGGAAGAATTTCCTGGCTGTTTGAAGACAAAGGAGGTAGGTGATAAGATGAAGCAGAAACAAGGAAAGAGATTTAAACAGGACAGTCCTTGCAGCATTCCTTATGTGACACTGTATGTCAGTGCCAGTATGTGTGCATGTTGATAGTCATTATGTATTTAGGGAAATAACCTATGTGGAGTTGCAACACAGATTTGTACTGTAGTCTGTAGTATAGTATAAATATTCCCTAGATAGCCTTAAATTATTTAGCTTGAGCATGAGGTCTGCTTTACCCATTGTAACAGAGATTGGCTGGAGTGATGTACTCAGCTGAGAAGCTGAGCTCCATGCTGTTGTGGCTGTGCTAGTTTTGGTTTTGAACTTGACTTAGTGCAAGTTAATAAAGAAAAATAATTTAAATTCTGTCTTAGGTAACTAGAAAAAAGTCTGAGACCTTGCAGATAGCTTTTAGAGGATCAGAGAGAAAGGTGTGGAGATAACCAATGTGGCATTATAATACAGTTAATCTGATGTGTGAATATTAAGGTCAATTAAGAACTAGAAGAGAAGTTGATAACAGTCTTTCTAGAAGCACAATCCTCCTTTAAGCCAATCACCTTTTATTGAGTAAAGAGGATGACCTAGCATACTATGGCAAACTGCAATTCAGTGTGGGAAGATACTTCTGTGTTATCTGTAAAAGTGAATGGCTGAAACATATGTAAGTGGAGGTAACGGAGCAGGAAAATCACTTCATAGAACAGTTTCAGTTTCTCTGATATAAAAGGAAATTTTTGCCAAGGGTAAACCGAACCATTTCAAAATAATAATAAGCAAACTTTTAAAAATGTCAGCTATGACAGATCTCCAATTAAACATGGAGATGGTATAGAGCCCTGGAGGGTCACGGGTGCAGAGGGGAATTAAATTTACTAGGTGTGGGAAAATAGTGAAAATAAAACCAAGCCAGCTACATCAACTCCCTTGCAAACTCAAAAATATCGAATAAATTAAAATTTCAAAGAGAAGTGCCCAATACCTTTCAACCTAGCTTTCCCTGTCTTGTCCATTTCTCCTTCAGATACCATGGTCTTATTTACATACAGTACCAAACTTCTGTCTACCAGGTTGGAAAATAGAAAGTGTCACAAGTCAGGGAGGAGCATGCAGGGATGTGCCTTGTGATGGCAGGGGAGGGAATGCAGCAGAGCCTTGTTTCTGATTCTCATCCATTCCACAGAATGGTCTTACAAATTCAGTAATGTTTTTGACTGATGAGGGGAGGTTTAACAACTCTCACTACATGGGTCTCACCTTCCAGTGAGAGTCAGTGAAACTGAATACACAAACAGCCTTGGGCTGGAATGCTGCCATTTTATAGTCTGTTCAGAGGGCAGATAGCAATGGAAACAATATTATCTTTTTAAGTCTTTAATACTGCCTTTTAAATAGCTGTGAGAATTTTAGCTGGTTACCAGCAGCTAGAGCCCCCTGCTGCTTCTGGGATTGCAGAGGGGAACAGCAAACTGAGTTTTGAGCTGCCAGAAATCCTCCCGGAGTCTGCACTGAACAGCAGGAGATTCTTGAGTACAAGGTTAACAGGCGTAATAGGAAAAGCACACCTGATTCCCCAGGAGGCTGGAGATGTATAAACAAGGGGCAGAGGGAAAATGGGGCTCTGAAGTCTTGATGAAGACAGATGGGCTTGCTCCCTAGCTGGCTGCAAAACTGTATCTCTGTGGAGAGCAGAGATGGCTGGGGAAAAATCCTGAAAAAACTTTCACTTGATGGAATCCTGGACTTTTCTTTAATGGATGTAGATAGGACCATTCCAGTTCCTTGACTTAACACCCCACAATGTTAATTTCTTTCCCAGGCTGAACAGCTGCTTCATCAAAAGTTCTCTTAAAAAGTAGTTCCTTAACAGACACCTTCCCTTTTCTCCCTTCTCTATTTTGTCTTTAGAGATAAATTCTCCAGAGTTTTAAAGAATAAAAAAAGGTGAAGTATTTCAAAGGAGTTTGTTGGGTTTTTTTTGAGGGAGGGGAGTAAGAAAGAACTTGGAAGATGTAACTCTTGCTTATGATACACCTGAAGCCTTATTCTGCTAGATTATTTGCTTATTCTGTTCTAAACAGAGATCTCTTTCATCTGAACTTTCTAAATAAAGTTGAGAATAATGATTTGAAGAATCTGGAGATCAAATTTTGTGTAAGCTGTAGGCACATTTTCTTCACAGCTCCTTTGGGTGCAGTTGTGAGTATGGTGGTAGACATACTTTTTCTATGCTTTTCGGCTCTGAAAGGTAAGTGTGTTAGGGTAGAACTTTAGCGTATAATCTCTATTATAGGCTATTAGTAGAGACTTCTATTTGGGTGTCCAGGTACTCATTTCTAATATTTTTTCTTTTAAACAGTGCCTGTTCATATTTGCCTGCCTTGAAAATTTATTTCTGTCAGTTGGTAAACTCTTCCTAGATCTTTTCTAAGACATAATTGATTTTGATTTCCTGAACACATGATTTTATATGGTAATATCTGTGCAAAACAATTTGCTATGGTTCAGGGAACTGGACTATTATGGGCATTTGTCTTTATAAAGCTACTAACTTGATCTTAATAACATTTGCCTATTAGCACTTATTTGATGCATGAAAGGAAAGCAATGCAATTTTAAACACAGAAAATGATGCTGAGATATGCTCGTGCATCTCTCCTGGATTATCAGCCACAAGGATGTAGTGAATGGGAGGACAAATTTTTTGCTTCTATTTTTGTAGACATTTCATGAATCTGACATTGTAGAATTAGACTATTTTTCTAATGATGTATCAAAGGAAATCAGCATGGGGTTTTACATAATTGTGTGTATTTGTCTGTGAACATGTATGATTGCCTTTGTAAAATGCAGTTTAATTCTGTAATGTTGTTGCTATTTTTCTGATTACTCAAAAGACAGTCAGTTAAGGCCAGGCTTAGAAAGAGACAGACATAAGTGTTCAGCTTCAAGACTGTGCTCAGGAACATAACAACTTGTAAGCCTAAAATAGAACATGTATCTAAAGATCTTGATTCAGCGAGATATTTAATTTTGAATACTATAATTTTTTGTTTGCCGTAGTTTTAATTTATCTTGGAACTATTGCAGAGTTCCTGACCAAGGGGGATTGATTTAGACATCCTTCCATCACATGAATGGCATGTGCTTACATAGACTCTTTCGAAATGGACTTTACTGCATGTTTGGGTCCATCCTGAATACTCCATTCCAGGTTGTTTTCAATTTTTAATAACTCTCTTGAAATCCCTGACTTACAAACTTTGCGGGGTTTTGTTGTTGTTTTAGTCATCACAAGAGACTTTAGAGGGAAAGGAACAGAAGTCATAACCTTTTTTTGAAGATGACTCTTGTGTTCTTTGCTTTGCAGACAGAAATGTCTAATTCAACTGATGGTCACAGAAAACAGAAGTCATACCTGCTTCCACATTGAGGCTTCCTGTGTTGTTAATCAGCATACTGATCTTTTTGCTGTTGTTGGCACTTTCAATTAATTTCCTTTTAAAGCAAACTGCTGAAGAATCTTAAGGCAGTGTTATAAGAAATGAGACATAAAGACTCATAAAGCATCCTGTAATATTTAATGTATGTCCTTTTATTTTTACTTCAAAGGATGCTGTGACAATATGCACCCTGGGAATAGGAACTGCTTTCGGAGAGTCCATTCTGGATAACACTCCTCGCCATGCAACCATTGTTACCAGAGAATATAGCGAGCTCCTTCGAATTGAGCAGAAGGACTTTAAAGCACTTTGGGAGGTAAATTCAGATTTATTTGCAGTTTATGCAGAAAAAAAGTATTTAACCTTTTAAGTGTTTCTAATGAAATATAAGCACATTTAACCACATTTTAAATTAGTTTGGAGAAAAAGAAAGCCTTTTTACTTCTTAGTGCTTCATATTCTGCATGATTGCATAGTCCTGTATTTCTTTCTTGCAGGCTTTGTTCAATGAAGTATCTTGGGGGAAATTTCTGGTGGAATGTAGTTGTATACGGCAGGTGTTGCTTTCTTAGACTTAAACTTGCTTTTATTGCTAGCATTTATGAGGAGAGTCTACCCTTAATATACTCTGATATTTTAAATTATTCTCCTTTACTCCTGTTTCATCACCAGCTGTAAGGGGTTTAGAATTTGCAGATGGATCAAGATCACTTAAAAATTAAATTACTGATTACATGTGAATTATCTTAAAACTTAGCTTCATGGAGAAGGTACCACTGAGGTTCTTTATTCTATAGTCTTTATGTACTTTGGTATCCATGCTGAGAAGTTTTCATTAACATGTTACTGAATTAGGATCAGTTTGCACTTTTGTAAGCATTACACTTGATTTGAAAAGTGTTCTGGGAATTGGAAGGCTCCTGTTGGCCTGGCCTACACTGTTACCAATTTTTACTGCCAGCTTGTTTTACATGGTGAAACGTTTTAGGTGTTGTGTAGAGCTGTCAGATGGCTTTCTCTTTTCCTGTGAAAGAACTCCAAATAGTCATCTTAAAACAGAACTAAGGGAAAAGTATCAGAAAGAAAGTAAAATCCACAACTAGCTACACTGACTGAGGAAACAGCACTAATATCACCTGTCTACAAATACATTGCCTTGAGAATAGTTAATGGTACAGAATGACCATGGCACGAAAGACCATTGTGTGAATGAAACGTGCTTGCCATTGAATGCTCTGACAATGTCACATATTATTCTTTGACTTGCATAGCCATAATTTGTACTGTTCTTTTGGCAATGTCCACAGCTAACCTAAAATGCTCATAAAGTCTCAGGAAATTTGAAGAAATTCATAGTGTGATATTTTTCTGCAGTTCATGCTTTTTTCTCCGTAGGAGTTGCATGATATTTTTAGACCCTGGCATTAGAAGATTAAATTGAGCCAGTGGTCTCCTCTGTTTTAACATGTGCTACGCTTGCCAGTGGTCAGAAAATTTTAATATAGATAGTCCTTTACAAACTCAGGAAGGAGGAGAAGAAATCCAACTGTAGGTTTCTCTAGTAATGTGTTTTAAAATTCACTTTTAAATGGTATAAACAGAGTAGTTTCTGCTGTGTGTACGACTTTCCTGTTAAGCATTCATAGATTGTTGGTTTCCTATCAGAAATATTGGGGGAGTGGAAGTTATCTTAAAAATTTTGAACCTGAAAGCATACAATGATTTTGCTGAGCTTTTTGATTATAGATGGAAAAGGTCATGTGTGTTCAAAGTATTGGGAGCTGTCATAGGGAGCCTCAGCATTCACCTTGTCTATTGCAGATTTTGTGAAATTATGCAGTAGAGCATGTCACAGATGCTGCAGGTGTCACTCACAGACCATGCTTTGTGGTACTTCTTTGCCTTCTGTGCAGTTCTACAGTGAACTTTTCACGTATTTTGTTGTGCTTTCTTTCAAGGTGACTGCCTCTGTGCTCTTAGTGAATGGAAAATTATGCCATGAAATACATCTTTGCTGGATGGTCTGAGATAGAATTAAGTTTTTCATTTTTTCAGGGGAATACTTGTTTCCTTGTAATCTACTAATCCCAAAACCTACATAAATTGCAGCTATGTATGATAAACAGAGAATGTTGGAGCAAAGCAGACAGAAAACTAAGAAAATTTCCCCCAAATATACTAGCAATAGCAGTAGTATATTATTATTAATATTATTATTATTGTTATCTGAAGGAAATGAAATATTTCAGGCAAGCTTTTTGATATGTTTCAGATGCAGTGTTGTTCTGTCTACCTAATCCTAATCATACATCTTTGCTGTGACAAAGCCCATATGGGGAAACAGTTATCTGAATGGCATGTCATTGTATTAATAACTTCTAATTTCTTTTTAATGACAACCCACAAAAGGTCACGAATGGATCACAGATATTTGTTAACAGTTGTATCATGTGAAAAGGTAACAATGTCAGTATCATTACAATCCAGATATGGTAAAAACTGAAATCTAGTGTATATTGATTTCAACCCTCCAGATAATGAGAATTTAATTCCAGAAAGAAGTAGTTTCTCCATTCAAAAAAATATTGAGTAATGCCAAAATAATAATACTGTAGTTTAAGAACAACCTAAATAAACTATAGTGTTGGGATTCTTAAAATGGTTACCACTTTTATCAATGCAGGGGTTTTATGATTAATAATAATAGTAGTGAAAAAATACATTTTATAGGTGATCATGTTTCTTGTTTATTTTTCCCCCCATGAAATTTATTTTGGGGTAAATTTACCTTTTTCCTTCTTTTGAGGGAAAGAACAAATGATACCTGCTAGCTAATTAAAGAGTTTTTGGCATGCAGAGTTTGGAAATTCCAGAACTTCAGGTTTTAATATTACTTTTTATTTTTAGGTTGTGATTAGAATATTGAAAAATGAACCACTATAAATTGATTCAATATTGACTTGAATTTATTGCGCAACTAATCCGAAATGATAGGACTAAGGGCTATGAACTATCTTCCTTTGTACTAAAAATTTGTTGACACTGAAATCTACTGATGAAGTCTGCAACGGATGTTATTCTGCTACAAAGCCATGCAGCTTTTTGAAAGACAAATTTCCATTTATACTCCTTATGAAATTTTTAGTTTGTCCTGAAACTAGATTTTGTGAGAACTAAAATGGACAGGTATTTTATCTATTTCTGTTTAGAAAGAATTCTCAGAATCTCTGTAATTTATTATGAAGTTAGAGATTTTTCTGAGTTTTGTTCAAATTGAAAAGTGACTTTTCCTGCATTAGTTGTATTGCTGTAAGAAACAATTGAATTGATAGAACGTTTCACAGACCAGACATGCAATATACAGCAAAGTGTTTTAATCTTTTTAAATATAGTTACAAATGGATCTATACCTGGAAGAAGGAGGCTGCTACTTCTAAGCAGACTTTTTTCTTTTTTTATCCCTCTCTGCCAGTTTTATATATTTAAATACTCTTTGAAGAAAAGATATTCTCTATCAAAAACATAGTAAGATATCTTCTGTAACATACATAACCACATATTCAACCAACCCTTTAAATATAGGAAGATTTTCTATGATCTCTTTTTAACAGTCAGGGAATGCTGCTGGTCAAAAGAAACGATGTTGTCCTTATAACAATAATCAAAAGTTGAAATGGCCTAGTCTTTTCCCTAATGAGTCTGTTGAAGTAGCATCCTGTTTGGAAGCATCTGTTGAACTTCTGACCTTACTGACCTTTGGAGACTTGTTTTCTGTCAAGGACTGCTATAGCAGGTTGGAGATGATGAAACCTCTGGTTAGGTTCTCACACCAGGAACACTGTTCCCTGATGAAGAAGCTCCAGGTTATGGGAAACACTAGTGATGTGCTTTTGTGCAGTGATTGTCCCTTACCATCATCTCTGAGCAGTGCTAACAAACATGAAAGAAGTTACTCATCGCTATTATAACGCTGTAGACTTCAAGGGTGCTCTGTGAATCTGTAGGAAGAGGTACTTTTTGTGTTGATAAGAACTTGCTTTCCCCCTTCGGCGTCAGTGAGTGAGTGTGGGGCTGGCTACCTTGCCCGAAAAACTGTTTCAAAGCACAAAGGAAAATGCACCCAAAAATAAACATGAAAGCAGAAGGCTACGCACGAGGAGCTCTGGTCATGCACATCCTGTTGGTCACTGGCTCGCTCCACCCCTAATAGTTGGATTTTCTCTAAACAGAGTAGGACTGAATGTATTTGAGCAGTGTACAGAAGTTGTCTATAGTTCATCCTCAAGCTTTGTCCTTTCATGCCGTGGCAAACTGATTCAAACCCAGACAGGAAGGGAGTGAATCTGCTGAGAGGTGACTTATTTTTAGAGGTCTTTCCTACCACAGTGAATTACTCAGCCTTCCTTGGATAACATACAAATAACCAATTTCCTTTTGTGTGGAATGAGATTGTTAGAAGTTACTGAACATGCCTTGAGAAAGTTTTGATCATAACTAAATGAAGAACCGCTATTACTTCGGTATGCAGTAGCTTTGGCGAGAGGGAATCTTGACCCCCATAAGGTCAGAATGAATATTTCAATTCTTCTTTTTATTCACGTTCTGCAGCACGTAAATATCTTGTAGTCTGAGTAACGGTAATGTAACTTGCTTACTGCTTGTGCCCATCTGATGATAATTCAGCAACATTCAGCTGACTTCACTGCTCTGAAATACTAGCTCTGGGAGAAGCAGCCTTTGTTTTCTGAAGCTGTGAATGTTAGTTTCTAACGAGCTAGTTTATAAACAGATCCTCTGGCAGAACAGAATAAATGTTACACGCTGCTTCAGTGGAGTGCTGTGTGGGAAATGTCCGTTTGAAATGCCATGCTGACTTAAACGTTGCAGCATTGTTCAGCAAGGTTTCTGAATAAGGCTTAAGTTCATCAGAACCAAGACCACAGCTCTCGGTGCGTTTGCCTGTAATATCAATTTGTCTTTTTAAGGTATATCTAAGCAAACTTATGCCTCATGTTATGTGTCAGGATTATGGCAGTGGAATTATGAAGACACTGCAAAAATACATGAATGAAAATGAACATGTAAGGACTTTAATGTCTTTTATCTGTTTGGCCATGCTGTAAGTACATTGATTATCAAAATATATTGTTGAATCACATGTAGATTTTTTGCTGTGTAATGGAGTAGGTAGAATTTGGGAGAGAGCCTTTCCTTGCCTTAGGCTTCTGGAAACTATATGCTACATTGTTACTGGAGAATATTCTTGCTTCTTTCTCTGGTAGGCTCCTGAATACTCCATCATGTTTAAGGAGGAACCTCATGTAAATGTCAGTACTTTCCAATGCACCTTTTCACCAATGAGTATTCTGTACCAGAAATTCCAGTTCATTCAAGTGAGAGATTAAATATGATCTGTGAAATGAAATATTGGGAGGGGGAAATCAAATGAAAAAATCAGATTCATGTCCTGCCCCTAAACTATCAGCTTGATTTATGGTACACTACTCTGCCAATTTATTGCCCCATAATCAATCGCAGTATTCTTTGCTCTGATTCAGTGATAGGCAAACACACTAGGGGTATAAACCATAGTTAATAAAATACAGAATATTTAGCTTTGCAGGATAGGTGATGTGATTTTAAATAGTGAAGTGCTTGGAGACCCACAGAAGCATTAAAAGGTGGTCATGGAACACTCAGCTGTCTTTACCTGCTTCATGTCACACAGTCCATTGACTCCTCAAACCCTTACCATGATGATTTGTCCCTCTAATGAGGTTTTATTTGAGAAATGTAAAAGTGATCAAATTGTAGTAGCCTGCAATGGCAGTGCAGCTGCAATAGTGTGTTCACCAGACTCTCAAAAAGCCGTCTGGTCAGAATAAGAAAGAATTATTCCATGCTATCAGATACAGGATACAACACAGAAGGAAAACCTGGAAAGACTCAAGTGTGGGGAATCAGTTGGCTTATGCTGTCTGCAAATCTTCAGCTGATGACCAATTCAAATTCATATGAAAAAAACCCAGAGCTAGTGTGAGAGACATTGAAAAATGAAGTGATGATAGGCAAGCAGATTTTTTCCTAGAGTAACACATGTAAGGAGGAAAAAAAGTTGTCCTTCCTAGCTTTAGAATATGACAGTAAACACAGAATTGGCAAGATGTGAACAAAGCTTTGAAAGTTACTAACATCCCACCTTCATACCTTCTGTGTTAATACTGATAAAACTTGCAAGTGAGTAGCAGGGAAAGGTTCCAAAATTGTTATTATACCAAGCAGAAGTGCCAGATTGCACTCCCAGTTTTGCTGTTACAAACTGAGTGTATTTCAAGTGAATAAAGTACAATTGCTTTGATACACATGAAGATATGTGGGAGCAGAGCCTGGCCCGTAATGCTTCTGTAATCTTGGTTTTTACCATCCTTGTGATATGCTTTTACATATTTTCTTCCTCTTGTTTCGCTTTGTCAAATGTTTCTAATTTTGACAAGTGATGCTCTGTCTGGTATAAGATTTAAACGAGTATTGAAATAGTATTCTATCCTCAGTAGCCAGACTTACATCAGAATAGGCCATGTTTGTCAGCATAGCAACACAGTGATTGCTGCTTTCACTGGGGTGTATTAGTCACTTAAAATGTTTTTAAAAGTGGGTGCAGATTTTGTGAACATTGTTTTTGACAGTAACATTCCTGGCTATGGGCAGTGGAGAAATACCTAGGAACTAGATTTTTTCACTTAAGTAATGCAGCTTTTCTCTTGGTGTGGGATGTACTGATGGAAGTGTGCAAAACTCTTGATAGTATCTTCCTGTGATATGTTTTCTAAATAATAGCATTATGACTGAAAAGTTCATAATCAATAATTGTCCGCTCTGTTTCAGATAATTTGCTGTGCCATTATGTATGATACTTAGTACTGCCAAGGAGGCATGGTTTCTGCAGATCAAGGGATCCACTTAGTTTTAACTCAGTGAATTTCCTTTGTTATTATGCTTGGTTTGAGGTGACAGACACAGGCACTTAGACATCCCTTCAGTGGCTGAGAAGATTTAAAAATAAGAAGGTGATGGATAGGACTGATCCTTCCTCATGTCTTTCTGCAATGAATTTTCCTGGTGTGTTTTCTTGTATGTCATCCCTATAATCAGATTGCACCTCAGTCTCCTGAATTATTCTGAATCGGTTTTAATAGCAGCATTTTGTGTTTGTGTCACTTCTCATCATGCAGAGGTGGAGTAAGGCTTTGTAGACCTGATTCCTTTTAAACCTATCTACTGTATCATTCCTCTTACGTGCAATACTGAATTGCTGCAGTAATGCCTGGCAGTTTGAAGCCCCTGTTGAATCCTATTCTACCAGCCACTGTACAAAAATATATTGTCATTCCTATTTACAGCCTTTGTAAATGTTTATATGTTTATTAGCACTTCAGAAAGCCTTAAATTATATTGCAGAAAGCTTGACTTATTTGAGGTTCCTTCTTGGATCAAAAGAAATAGAAACATCCAGTGAGGATGTCAGTCTCTCTGTTAAGCAATGCCTTTATTGGTTTTCTCATATTTTATCATGGTTAGAGGTAACGTTGAAAAATATGAATTCATCTGATTATCAAGAAAAGAAATTATTTTGATTAATTCCTAAAATATTTAAATTACAGCAGAACATCTGACAAAATTGAAATGTATACACTTAAAGTCTGCAGATGTTTTTGAGGCTGCTATTTTTCTTTGAAGCTTTACTGCTAAACTTGCACTTTCTATAACCAGCTTTTTTATTAGCAGAGAAAGTGCTTTTCATCCTCAGCAGATTGTATTATTAAATGTGGTATCTCTAAGCATGATGTGCTAAATGGCAAAAAACATATATTGCAAAACACAAATGGGAGCCTACGAATCCTATTTCAGGGAGCAAACTTGTGATCTTTCATTAGTTCATTTTTATTAGGCAAAAATGTCTTTCAGAAGAATCATAAGATTTGAAGCTCATAAAGTAATTTCTAGCTTTTCCTCCAAACATACATTTTAACTATTAGATGTGCCTCTTTCTCATCTGTCACACAGAAAAAATGCCTAACACAGAAGTTGGTGATTGTAGATGTGTGTGTATACTGTTATAATCTGCTCTCTCTCTAATACATACTGTCTGTGTATACATCACTACATTAAATTTGTATTTGCCTTGTCAAACTACTGTGTCAGATTGCCTGGAGCTTTGGTTCTAACTGCATTTGTGGTTGGCAGTTTCCTTTCCTGCCTTAGCGTGGATACCAAAGTGATCAAGTGCATAAACTGCTTATGCCTCTAAACTTTTGGATTTGATACAGACTGTCTGTTTCTTAGCTCAGCTGTGGGGTCATATGTGGATAAGGTTATTTTGGAGATTGACCCTTTCTGGTCTTCTGGTCAGTGTTATCATCTCAATCCTTGGTTTCTTTTCAGATGAGTCATGTTTTTTCTTCCGCACACAAAAACTTAAGCGATTATTACTGGTTCCTGCAGGTTCTTGAGAAAAATAGTAAGCCCTTAGAAGCTTCCTTTTAGCAATGACTTTTGGTTGCTTTACAGCAGTGGGTATGGTTGTGTTTTCCTCCAAGGCATTCCTGTAGAATGTGGGCTTGCATGCTGCATTTGAATGGGTGCTTTGTGCTTGTACTATGTAACAGTTCAGGCGAATAATATGGTACCATTTATTAGATCAATGAACGTGTTTTAATATTGGCGTTTTAAAAATCCATTAGCCTAAACTTGCTGGCATCAGTTAAAAAAATTAGAGATCTTTGATAAAAAGATACTTGGTAATGGAAGATCTTATGTGGATTAACACAAACAGAAAGCAAAACTATTGCATTATTTTATTTTTTAATTATTGTTCTGACAGTCTTGTTTAGTTTACAGAACATCTTATTAAAATATTATAAAAATCTTCACTTTCATGTTGCAAGAAATATGAAACCTACAAGACCTATTTAGTGGAATGTAAATTCCTCCTTTCTTAAGGAATCACTATCTTGACTGAGCATTCAGCACCTTAAAACTCAAAACAAAATAAACCCCAGACATTATCAATTTATTAGGTATATGATTTAATAAGTAGGCTCAAAGAGAGAGTGCCCTTTGCTTGCCTTGGATAGTACAGTTCTGACAGATGTCTTTTCTTGGCCATAATCAGAGCTGTAAGGTTCAGTGTTTGCCCTTTCCCTTAGACTGGTTCCTCCCCCTTTTCATCCACTGTGAAACCCTACCTTATTGAAGTCAATGAGCATTGTGGGATTTCAACCCAGGTAATTACTAATTGCTTCCTTCTCCTTGTATAATATGCGGCACAGGCTGTTTGCAGTAGGTTTAAATCCTCTTTACCCTCCTCCCTTTCGTAACAGTTTCTATCCACTGACATAGGTGTTGCAATGTGAGAGCATGAGGCTAGAATCACTCATGGTTTTGTGGCTTAGTAGTTCAGAGGCGCTTAACAAAATGGTCAACCTGATACTGAGTAAATATTGATGTAAATAGCATCAAAGACGTACAAACTCTAGGCATCCCGGATGTACACTTTTAAACGAAGTTTTAGAAGACTAAGAGATGAATATGGAGTATATCTCCTTTGGCAGTGAGTAAGAATTACAGGGGCCAGCCTGTCATCTGTGCTGATTATAGCCGGTTCCAGGTATCAAGAAGAGAGATATTCAAAAAAACCCTGAAAAATCCCTGTGCTTGCTCTTCAATCAATCCCTTTTTTCAATCTGAGCAGTGGAACTCCAGCACTGAGAGTTCTCAGGATTCATGGGTGTTGCTCTAATTCCATTAGTTCAGTGAGCTACAAAATTCCTAGAAAACTGTTCACTAGCAATGTGAAAATATCAGCCCTGAAGCATGCCCCAATGGGCCTGCAGGCTCTCTGAAATGTTCAAGGGGATTTGTGGAACAACCTTTCAATGGATAGATTTATCTTTTTTTTTTCCCCCCTTCCTTTGCGTAAATGGTTGTTTATGCCACAAATATTCAAGAATGGCACATCCTAAAGCATGGTGGCCTTTTAAGGCATGTGCTCCGTGGGGTTTTTATATACTCTGTAATGAAGTGGATGCTCACAGAACTCATCTTTTCATATAATATTTCTCTTACAGGCTGTTGTTGAGATCAGTGGTTTATTTGTGGATTCATACCATCAATCTGATGTGATGCTTAAGGCTCAATTTCTTTATCCTGCATCTCAAACCTGATCAGATAAGACCATTAGCGTGTATTTGCTCTGAACTCTGCTTAAAATAGTTTCTCAGTTAAATTTCAAATGAAGAATTTAAAAGAAAACTGAAACTCACAAATAAAAGTTTACACACTAAATACTAAGTATCTTCTGATTGAACTTTACTTCCGTTCATTTTAAATTACACTGACATACTTTTGTCCTTCTAGATGCTGTACTTAACTCTAAGCCAGGCTTGTATACCATTTGTCTGAGGGTGATAAATAATCAGCATTGGAAATTAAACCTTGCCAAAATGTATTTGGTCGTTATTCAACTTACATTTTAACCTCTGACCCTTTCCTGAATAATTTCTATTTAATTTTGCATTCCACCTCTCTCTTGACCTTTGAAAAATACTGACTACCATTTTCTTAGAGTATTAAGCACTTCATTTTCCAAAGTAGACAAACAAACCTTATTCTGTTAACTTCCACAAAACACTAGCCAGACATTCCTGAGTACAGGTCAGTGGAAACAGGTACAATATCATTGTTTTGTTTTAACATAATAAAAATATGCATTACAATATGAACTTTGTATGACCTGGTCTTTCAGAAACGGAGACCTTCAAAGAAATCATGCTGTTCTGAAAGGACTGATATAAAGGAATTTGTTTGAGTTACTTAGGCTTTTACTTAATTCTCTCTGGGGATAATGCTGGAGACTTTCAGTACAATTAAAGAAAGATTAAAAGCTCAGTACAGGCTTATTTTCTTTCTTCTTTCTTTCTGCTAATACCCTTCAAGCCTGTGTCCTCTCTAGAAGCATGAAGCATTTTTCAAAGGCCTTTTTTCTTTCTGCCGTCAATTCTCAGGCAGATTTCTGGTACGTGTCTCCTCCGCAGATTTAGGAATATGGTTTGTCTATCTGCATTTGTTGCTCTTGTTCCTGCTAGCATTTACTGCTGGTTCTGTTGATCTCTGGTTAGAGTTCATTGAGTATTTCTCCTTAGCTTTATCTGTGACACTTAGAGCCTATTAGATAACCAGGGCTCACCAAGCAGTTAGGAAATAATTCTTGCACTGTTGAAGTTGGTGAGAATTATGCCATCACTTAGTATTTCTTAGTACATTCACTCTGCAGAACTAAAAGGGTGAAATGTAGGAAAAGCACAGACAATTAAGCATTTATGTCTGAGTACACTGATGAAGTAGCAGATTTTCCATAATGCTTTATCAGAAAAGAGGTGTGCATCAACCTGAGCATGGTTGATGCATAGCTCTTTTTGAGAAAGCATTTTGATCATGGTTGAGCCAGGGCACTGGCAACAGCAACCTATGCTGTTCCTGGGTTTGGTTGAAAGATTCTATGCTTTAAGATTACAACATAGGTTCACATCAAAACTGTCATCTCTGCAGGTTGTTTCTGTCTGATGTATTTGCATACATCTGCCATATGGAGTTGCCTTATAGAGGGTGTGACTTCCATCTGATCTCATATACAAAATGTACTTTGTGACATTTTATTCTGTGACAGACTTTGCTTGTTTTAACAACAAAATGTGGATTTTTCTGCATTTTAACTTTTCTGAAGAATTGCTTGATATAACTTCAGAAAATTTGTACTACCAGTCAGCCCATGAGCACTGATAATTGCGATTGTTGTCAACTTTGTACTCTAAAATTATGTAAAGGTGTGAGGCACAGGAAATCCTGGAAATGCTTCAAGCCCCTGGCAATGGTAGGAATATAGATTTTTACTACCATAAGATTTCTCTAAGCAATCAATTTTACATGGACATCGAGGCTATTAATCCAAGTACCATTGCAGAATGGTAGGTGAATTGCCCTTCCTGGGATCCATTAACTGGACAATGTATTTGCATAAGAATTGTGTTAATCTATGTTAAATAAAATGCAATGAATGGCTGTGGTATCTAGAAGCAAACTATGAGTTATATTCTTCCTCTTTATTTACCAGAATAGTTCATACTACTAGTATGAATTTTCTGCTTTTTAATGTGTGAGAAAACAGTCGACCCACAAAATACAACCCTTGTCTGTTGTGTTGCCGGTAGCTTTTGCAGGGGATGGAGAGGTACTTTCTATCTTCTTATCTACTTATGCATATCTTCATTACCTGATTATGCTTTTGCCGCACGTACAAATGAAAATCATTAATTTAGTTTCCTAAAGAGCTTTATACAGAAGGAAAAAAGCAACTCTTACTTTGAATGCTGTTAAGGTAATAATGAATGCTATCTATATTAGATGTGTTCTTTTCAAATGAACACTTTTGTATGGCTTGCTTTGTGGGAGTAAAATGTGCTATAAGAGAAGCCCATGTGACTCTCAAAATCAAATTGCTCAGCACGATGAAAATAAATAGAAACACCTATGGAAGTTTTGATACTATAGAAGAGAAAAATCTCTTAATGTTGCTATCTTTATTTTCAAGCTGTTAGCAGAGCGTGTGCTGCATTACTGATCATGAGTGTGCTGCCTTTGATAATGGGACCTTTATCTTGGCATTTTTCCTGCTGTAGCAGTGCTCATCTATCTACACTAGGGATTAATCACAAACTGCGGCATAAGAGAAGTGGGGAAAAGGTTTTTATTTTTCTTATATTGTTAGATACTCTGCATGGAGAGAGAGCAGCAGCATGGATTAAGGATTAGGATTCTTAAAACAAGATGGTGGAGTTCCTTTAAGTTGTGTTCACTCTTATTAACACTATATAAAAAGGCACAATATTCTTTAACCAAACCTGTCCAGTTACACTAATTTTGTTTCAGTGACAGTAGAACTCTGCTGTCCCTGTGGCAAAAGGCTCCACAAACTGTATCTTCTCTATCTTGCATATGGCCAACGCCTGCTATTTCAGAGAAGCTTGTAGAAGGGCCCTGATTGAACTGTTTTTGTACTGTAAAAATGGAGCACAACAGCATAGTATACTGCATAAATAAAAGCCCATCATGCTTCCTCCACATCAGTCTTCAAGGGTAGAATTGGTTCTGCCCTTTTTGAAACTAAAATTTTCTTTCTTTAATGACGTCTTTATTTCCATTTCTCATTCCGTTCACTCTCTCCATCTCCCCGCCAAAGAGCTATTGGTTTTCATTGTATGCTCTCTAAAGTTTCATAGCACATTTTGAGCATCCATGCCAAATGGCTCTTAAATGGGTTCTGCTTTTGGAGAAACATTCCACAGCCAAGTGCATCACATTCTACTAATAAATTTATGCTGATTTTTTTCCCTCCAAAATTTGTTTTTGGAGTTCATTCTTTGGTTCTTGTCTGTGCTGCTTTCATGTGCCTCGGATGATTTTCTTTTTTTGGTCCTCAGTATTTATATCCCATCACTGCTTCCACACTGTGGTCATGTCTCTTTTTTCATAACTTAAAATAAATCATAAGTGTTCTTAATTATCCTGAAACACCATCACACTTCTATACAGAAGCTGCAACATTCAAAGTATGCACAGTCAATTGCAGTGACTAGTAGAAATCATTTCCAGTCTCCTCCTATGCAGGATTTCTGTAAATATTCAAGTGAAAGTGTACTAAGAAACTTCAGTCTGTTTTCAGAATGAAATTGCTTATCAGAAGTTTGATTAGTAATGTTGTGCTCATCCCTCTGAAACAAGTAGCCCTTGTTTCTGTGCCTGCTCAACAAACCTGTTGTTTGTTGGCCTCCTGATGATTAGTCATTTATGTTCTCACAGTGTCTTTGACTTTCAAAATGCAGAAATGTTGAACCATAGTTCAACCATTTTTCAGTAACATTTGGCAGCAGGTCCATCTTCTCTTTGGACTCTTGGCTTTGTACTAGTGCATGACTGCCTTTACCTTTTGCAGCACACATTTTGTGAGAAAACTGCCTCATACAAGTCTTACTGATTGACATTAGAGGGTTGTACTAGAAACCAGAAACTTATAAAGATTTTCTGTACAGAAAAGTTAAAAAAATGTACCAAGTATCATGAGTTCTCATAATCAAATACACGCTTGTTAAAACTGAAAAGAAACAGTACTTAGCATGTCTAGATGTATTTACTCCAAACTTAGTTGCAGGTGAAAAAGTCATAATAGCTAATGAACACCTCGTGGCATTGATCTCTGGTTAAGAAACCTGTCTCATGTTTGCTGTATGTAATACTACTTCCTTACCTAGGGTAGTTGTCTATGTTTAACAGAACAGTTTTCCTCTATTCTCTTCACCCAAGTTGGGCTCTGATTTTTCTCCAATGCTTTTTTACAATGGCCTTTACGTATGGACTTTCTGAAGCTTGTCATCTTTTTGCGAGGCTGTTTCTGTCCATTGGGCAGGTGCATCATTCTCAATTAAGGAAACGATTTCATCTGGATAGATGTGAAGGCTTTAAAGCTAAATTTATATCCTTTTGTTATTAAATACACATTTAATTATATATATGTAATGCCAAAGATTGTTTAAGGGAAAACAAGGAATAAACCATATAAAATGCTATGTTGCCGTGCAGTGAGACCACTTATAACTGTCATCCTTTGTTTCATCTCCAACCTGTAAGTCTGATCTGATGTGGGAAGCGGAAAGGGACATTTCACAACACTGACACTAAAAAGCGAGCAGACATACACAGCCATTGTGAGAAATTCAACTTTATTGTAACACTATTGTTCCCAGGATATACTTGAGAATGATTGTTAGCTATTCAGAAGGGTAAGATGTAGTCCTATGCTTTCTATTTATTCAGCTCTTTCCAACAATTCTCAATATAGTATTGTTTGGCAAGTGGGTTCTGTAGCCCACAGGATAGCGTATAATCTCTTCTGTTTTGCTCTTAGGTGATCCTTGCTGCTTATTTAGTCCACCTTATGGACTGTGAAGTTTGCAGCTTGTAGACACCCCTGATTTTTAGGGATCTCTATATTTCAAATCCCATCTCATCTTTTATTTTGAAAGAAAGGTTGCTCGTTTTCTTACAGAGAGTTTTTCTGGGTTTTCCCTGCTGTTTTTCTCATAGAGACAGCCTTGAAATGTAAACTGGATACCTGGGGTTAAAATGTTCCTACTGATTTATTTTCCCTAAATATTATTGATTATTTGGTCTTCTATTCACTAAAGTCAGGTCTGTACTAAAATTTCACTGGTGGGGTTGTGGGGAAAATGGCACAGTGTGAGGTTGGGAAAGTGGGTTTCTGTGATATAGTTGGCCTAATGGAGGACTGGTATAAGTGCAGCTATAGCTACTTCTAGCTGTAAAAAGATATTAAGCTGTCTCATGAAAATCCTGTTTTGGCAATTTTGATCAAGGCATTTAATTTTACCCTTTTGCTTTCTCTGTATGCAAAGTAGTAAGATAGTATATATTTGTTTCCTGAAAGCTTTTTGATGGTTGTTGAATGGTTGAACAAGCTATAAACATCCACATGTATCCCATAGAGCCCTGACCTGAACACACAGACTCTCAACTGAAGAGACTGCATTTTCTTGGGGCTTCAGCACAAAAAACTAGGTGCTCTTTCTGTGATGGGACTCTGACTGTGGCTTTAAAATTCACTGGAGGTGGTGTAGTTTGGGGTTCTTTGGGGTTGTTTGGGTTTGGGTTTTTTTTTTTTGGTGGGTTTTTTTTTGCTTGCTTTTCAATTACTCCCAAAGAATAATCTTATTGATCATTTAACCTCCAAAATTATTCCTACCTGTCTTAATCTAATGTTTGACATTATAAACAAATCAGTTATGTGCACAAAAAAAGCACTTTGTTATCTGTGGTTTTGAGAACCTGCTTTTTTTTTTTTTTAAGCCTACATGTATTTATTTGCCTGAAAAGGAAGTGGGTTTGGAATCAAGAATAAATTAGAAATAGATCTAAAATTCTGCTTTTTAAAGAATTTTCTTTTTCCTGAGCAGCACCTTCTTTACAAAACATTGTTTAGCTCATTCCTTTTTTCCCCCTCAATTAGCTACCTTCCCTTTTCGTAAGGTTTTAATGTGGCTTTTTTTCTGTGGAGAAAGTCATGTTTACTTAGAAGTTACTTGCATGTTTTCAATTATAGATGATAATTTGTTTGACTTTACACTCTCAATTGGCTTGAGTAATTTCCTGTAGAAATACATATAATCCATTTGCACATCTGAAGTATTGGTGTGTCATTTGCATCGCTTGTGTGTAACACTTAAGCAAACCTCTGGGGCTTCGGAAGGACGGATGATGCTTTTTAGTGGCAAACAGTGATATGATGGCTCTTCTTTCTTCTCCCTGCTGAATAGATACGGGACAAACTCTGCTGAGAGAGATGGAAATTATGTTATCGAACCAATGTGTTGTTTCTGTAAATAAATGGGAGTTAAGCAAGTGGGCCAGCAGTAATGTTATATTCATGTTTTTTGCTTGACATAAATCAATGCAGATTGATACTGATCCTTACTTCATGGCATCATGTAGTATAGCAGAGGAAAATACATATTAACACGTCCAGTTGGTATGTGTCAGAATTCCATCACAGATAAAGCTGTTGTAGGTTTTTTAACTGCTGGAGATGAGCTTGTGAGAGGTTTACATTTTATTGCAGCCATGTATTAAACTCACAGTTTTGTTTGGTCTACTAAAATAAATTCTGTGGTAAGTACTTGAGCAGAACATTGTTTACATGCTTCTGCTCACCCTGCATTTAGAAAAGATGAACTCAAACTGGGATAGGTGCAGAGAAGGATTACCATGGCAAGGGAGATGGATGGTCTGTTTTATGTGATGAGACTAAAAGACCATGTCTTGGTCAGACTGTGGATGTGAAAACTGATTGCTGTCTATAAATACAGATTATCATTGAGGGGAAGTAAACTGTTCAAGGACAATGTTGCTCAGGAGCAGGTTGGGAACAAACACAGCTTGAGCCTACAGTACAAGCGTTTTTCTAACCATCAGAGCAATGAGGTTCCAAAACAAATTTCTAAGGGAGATTTGGAAACAAAAATAATGTTAAGGTTAAAGTGGAGTTGAATTATTTTGGGGGGTAATTTTTCTGTGTGTACCCACAATAGCAACTCCAATGCTGCTTCTACACCAGGTTTCAGTGTTTTGGCTAAACACCTTTTTCCTAGTACAGCAAAGTTACATGAAACCATGGGGTCCAAATTTTATTTTAGTTCTTAATGGAAAAGTGTCCTTAGAACACAGCCTTTTAGATGGTACAGTGGTATTGCCTCTGGAAGTGACAGTGCTTTTTACTCCCTCCCCACCTCCATTTCATGCACTTTGTTGGTGGAGACATTTTTGTTTGTGGAAGCCTGTCAGGAAGGTCAGCATCATTCTGTCCGCTCTTTGATGTAGTGAATCTTTAAACTTTTCTTGGTGTTGTAGCACATTTCTCCACAAAAGGGGAGGAGCACTCTGAGCTGGAACCCTGCCATTTTTTTAGGACACTGTCCTGAGTTGGGAATTTGAATCTTATTCCCCAGAGAAGGCAACAAAAGGAAGGTAGAATTACAGCTCTTTGGGTGAGTCTGGTCCTGAAAAGAATTCAAAGTCAGACAGAAACACAGCACCCTGCCTCCATCTTTCTTGAATACAGACCTTCAGTTCTTTGAATGTGAGGTGGTAGGCACCTATCATCCAGTGAGATTTCCCAAATTCAGTCATTAGATGCTTACTCAGCATTTGCAAGGAGATGCCTAAAGTCTGGGAGGGTGTAAGGTTGGAGGAACACCAGCACCTCAGTGTTCCATTAGGCCAACTGCTGGCTGCTCAGCATTGGGAACGATCTGAATCTTTTTAAGGTACCTTCCCTCAGGAGAATTCTCACTATGGCTGCCTTTCTGCAGTCACCCTTCCATTCCTTATCAACAAAACACAAAAAGAGGAGGAAAGCTGGGGAAGCTTGAAGAAGTTATGTGCAATCCCCCACCTAGATCTAAAACTGCCACAGCAGTCTTTCACATTAGAGCAAAAATAACCCCTCTTTGTTTTAGGGTTTATAATAAAGTAATGAATGAATTCTATTTCTGGTTTTCTGTCTGTCCGACCGTCTGTCTTTCCTGGTTTCCTGTTTAGGGTAAGATGTTCCATGTAATGTTTGTTTAAAGTGAATTATGATAATAAACAGAGGACCCATAGTTCTCTATGGGTAACTGATTTTTTTTTTTTCTGCTGTTCAAATATTACTGCTGTTTAAGTAGCACATAATTCTTGCTTAATATTCAGGTATGGCATTTTTTTCTGAAAGACAGAGTGGAATACTTCTGTGATCAGAAAGAGTAGCAGCTAGGAACAGCCGTGATGTGAGTCATTTTGACACTGAGCAAACTTGTCAGAATGTTCACATTTTCAGTACTAGATGGTCTAAGACATCCATTTTTTCCTAAATATTTTTCAAAGACCTAATGAAAGTTTAAACAGCTGTGTCTCATGGTGTCTTGAAAAGATCATGAATTAACAATTGCATTTTACTGCTAAAATACTACTTGTTTACTGGGAAGTCAAAATAGTAACAACAGGGTTCAGTCAGGTTCTTTGTAATACTTTTAACAGCTGAATTAAACAATCTCATAGTGTATGGATGCGAATCATAATCTCCCACACCAAGAGAAAAGAGAGAATTCATAAGGAACTGGAAGGCACTGAAATAATTTTTAAATAAATGAGTTTATATGTTAAGAAACTTTAACCTATAACGTTAGTAGGTACCTTTAAGACATAAGGTACCTTTTTCTCTCATGAGCTCTAGTCCACTTTAGGATAAACTAGAATTTCACTGCATACATATAATACCTTTATGTTACAAAGTGAAAAACCCATGGCTTTAGCTGAAATGTTTGTGTATTACAGCTGCCTCTTGCCTAGGGCCATCTGCATAGGAGAATATTCCTTTAACAGAATAAATCACAAAAAGACCGTAGCAGACTTACTGGAATCCTCCTTCTGTATCTCTGACTACTGTTCTTGCCAAATATATTTAAAAAGAGGCTCAGTGGATAAAAACATGGTATTTGTGTGAGACTACCTGCTTTGCAATGAAAAAAAAAATACTGTGCTACATTCACTGGCTCTTTAATTCGGATTGCCAATGATAATGCAGAGTCTACTGCTAAAGAAAGGTAGGATGCAGAAGCAGAAACATTAGTGCTAATCTGCTGCAGAAGGACTAGATAAATCAGCACAGCTCTCATACATCACTAAGAGAGAAGCTGATTGCAACTTGACCATGTGCCTAAGTGGTCACATCAGCAACAAGAACGGAGCATGGATAAAAAAACGAAAATGTACCCTTAGGGCTACTTGCTGTGCAGAACCTATAATAACACATCAATGTAAGTTGAAGATTTCTTTATTCGGGGTTTCCTTCTGTTGTAATTATTGTTGTTTACAAGATTGTATTTTTATTTTGCATAGATTTAGGGGAAATATAATGCAGTGAAGCATAATACTAAGCAGATAATAGTTTGATACTGTTTGTGTCTGTGAATAACAATGAGCTTTATTACTGTGTGTCTCAACATAGTTCGTTCTTTGAAGATGTTTTAATATTTAATCTTAACAGTTATATCTCAGAAATTTAGTAAGGTTTTGGGTGAGCTGATAGCGAGATCTCTCTTCTTTCTTCATTTCTGTCATCTTATGCTTTGAAATGATTTGAAAGACAGAATGCCACAAATATATGTACATTACTTCTGTGAGAATTTTTACATTTTAAATTCTTTCAGTTATGAAAAATGCTCATAAAGAGTGATTTCTGTGGACCTTTTTATTCTTGAATTAAGTGCAGATGGTAATTTTCCTACAATTTTAAAAATTTGTGCAATTGTTTAATTTAATGTCACTTAAGCATCTGCAGAAAGGGAAGGCAGGGGTAAGATGGAAACTGAATAAGCATTGATTGCTAGTCTGAAAATTAAATTTAAAAAGTTTTTGCAGTAAATCTGATTTCAGTTCATTCTGTACTAAATTAGATTATCATATTTAAATTGAGGTTACTATACAGCAAACAAATGTACGAAACTGTCCTGGAGAGCCCACATTTCATGCTGTATCAGACTATAAAGGTGTTGTTGCTTGTAACTACCCAGGAATATCCTAATTGTAGAATTCAGAGCAGCATGTTTAAATAATGCATGGGAAAATAAAAAGGAAAGTGGAATTTTACTGTTCAGATGTTAAGGTAGCACTTTGTTCAAAGAGAAAAAATGTATAGTAAAAGCTATTGATGTGGAATGTCAGTCTCTCTCTTGTGGCTTTAGGGAAAGAGGGAAGCCCAAGATAGGTCTTTCAGTGCAGGCTGAAAGTGAGGGAAATTTGGAAGAACTTCTGAAAACCTCAAGAATGTTTTATTTATTTACTTATTTTTAGGGAAAGATAGGGGCTTCAAGCAAACAAATATAAGAAATACGAAAAAGGAGGGAGCAATGCTTCAGTGATAGGAACTTGATTAAGTGTAAAGATACAGAAGAACATCCATTTATTTTATAGAGTTGTAGCTGTGGCCAAATATAATAACAAGAGGCTTAGAAAGAGAAGTAGGCTGCCTGTGTTTAGTCTGCAAATGGTTTATTTTTGTGACAATTGAAAATTGTAGGTATAGTTGTATAGCTATTGTCCCCTTCACAGAGCTTAAATGCTCAGAACGTTGGCCAGTTTCAGGTCTTGAGACACAGATATTTTGCTTGGGTTTTAGCTGAACAAAAAGTGAGGTTTATCTATTAATAACTGTAACTTCATTTCAAGCATGCTAGATGAGACTGGAGAAGGGGGATGGTAAGGCTTTATGGCAAAAAGGATGCTCCTTCTTCCCAGCAGAATAAATAACCAACCTGGCCAACTGGCAGATGAAACATGAACCAAGCGGATAGTTGATTTTTGTACAAAATATGCACATGCATGATCACACAGGGTCTCAGTTGCACACAGCCCGTGAAGCTGGGGTCCCATTGGGAACCCACAGGTTTAACAGTCTGGCTTAGAAAATTACAAACACAAAAAGAGAGGAAAGCTGTATGGCAATGAGAAGCAAAGAGGATTGATGATTTCTTTGACCTTGTTATTTTTGTTCTAATGTACCCAATGTTGTATTTTTGTTCTGTGATATATTCTCCTTTCACATGTGACATCATAAAATAATCAATCTGGCTCCTTTTAATGGAGTTGGGCTTCTGTTGGTAAAATAAAGGTATCATTTTTTCCTGTGATCTGTGCTCATTGGAACAGTGGGAGATTATTGTGGTTTACAAAGATAATGAAACAAGTAAGTAGCTTTCCTTTTCTTGTAACTGGACATAACACGTAAAGTTTCCAACAAAAGTTGTTTTAAACAGAAAAGTTGTCTGCTAAGATAGTCTACAGTTGTGTTCACAGTGTGAACTTAAAACAAACATTTGCTTCTTTGTGTTTCTGTGAAGTTTGTAACGCAGTCACTTAAGTTAGATGCTAAATGAATTGCATTGCATGTGACAAAACTGGACTTAGGTTGCTGTTTCTTTTAAGTTTCCTTTCTAGTTGAGGAGACAAAAGTATATTGAGTGCCTTCTGTAGGCTGGATTTGGCCTTGGATTCAGTTTCCGTTAGTCAAAACAAGGCACATCCACTTTCTCTAGAGTGAAAGGCTGAGTTTATCTGTTTGCTATGCTGAGTGTTTCACTGTTATCTGTCAGCTCTTTCACTAGACTTCAACCTGGTCTTCATTTCCACCTTCCGTTTTAGTCAATAAATTTATGCTAATTACAGTTCCTTGTACTTTAGAGAAAAGTGTGCTAATGGACACTAATCCCTGCGCTTTCAGAGCTGCAGGGGGCTCACTGATGCCAGTTTCAGTATATTGAATTTGCTTATACTGATGATATTCAGGGAAACAACATACAAAATATTTTTGCTCCCATTGAGTTTAATGGAAAAGTTCCTGTTAACTAAGGATACCAAGGCAGGGCAGGAAGCCGTAAAGCAGCATGAGCCCTGTGGTGGCATGTCAAACACAAGGCTGTCCCGAGAAAAACTTCTGAGTATAATTGTAGGGGGTTTAAACTGTTTTGATTAAGTAGCATATCTTCTGGTTTTCTGTCTACAAAACAGTGTAACTTCCATTTGAATTTGAAAGTCCGGCCTCTACTATCTTTGTATTGGTCATATAAGAAAACTGTGTTGCCCCAAAAAGAGGTTCTTCAAGGTCTGTGATGCCAAAGGAGAAAAAGTACTGCTGTATTGCTGCAATGAATGTGTTGTGTTCCCATCCTGAAGTTACCAGTCATGCTGACCAGGGCAAGGCGTGACATGGCTTTCCTTTTTCCTGCTTCTCCTTGTCCTTTTCTGGGCTCTAATCACTTCTGAAAAAAGGAGACACCATTTTGCAACTATCCCAAGAGACCTAAGAGCTGTAGATCTTTGAAGTATGTGAGAAAAGCTCCCATCTTGCTTTATGCACACAGGCCTAAGAGCTCATTGATTTCCTCCTCAAGTTCAATAATCACTAATCCATCCACTGAATTGTGTCTGGAACGCTCCATAGTACAACTGACTTCCGACATAAAACATTAACTCCCAAGCTACAGTATATGAAGTAGCCACAGATCAACTCACGTACTTTCACAGCATCAGTTACCACCTGAAGTACACTTAGAAAATTGTGATAAACGACTTTTTGCTTGGGCAGCATTGCACATGCTGTGAAGAGAATACACGTGGTAACTGTCTCAACAAAATGAACTCTCATCCAAGTATCATTTTCTTCTAGGGAAACAGTTAATCTCTGGAAAGGGCAAGAGAATTTTACATGTAAGTTGACTGTGAAGGAAATATACAAGAAAACCAAACGGTTTTATACTTTTATTGGGTCATCTACGCAAATCTTGAAACCAGTGTTGAAAATCATTTAACAATTACAAGATATTATAGCAGAATATCATACATGGAAAGGAATTTCCTTCGTATCTCTCCTTCTAGTTTTCAGGTAGTCTTCCTAGCCTTGCTAAATGCTGTCTCTGAAGTGGATTTCTTCCAGAACAATGTGAACTGTATGGGATCAGACTCCACTGGGGCACACACAATAATGATCTCAGATAGCTCCTGAGGACAACCACTTGTCTGATCTTTTGTTTAAGGGAGACTTACAATGAAAATATGTTCAAAAAGGGGATCCTACAGACTATACAGTCTACTATACGTAGAGACTATAACTCTGCTATTCAGTAAAAATCAGACTCCTAATTAGGGTCACAGTGTCTTCTGATGTTTTGTGAGGCTTTTAATGGTTTTTGTTACCTCACTGTTATTATCCTGGAACGTAAATAGTTACATATTGGATAACCATATGGATGATGTGTTAGTGTATTTTAAGAAGATTGCTCAGATGGCTCACAGCCCATAATGGTATTGCCAGGATTTTTTTGTACCAAAAATCTAAACAATTGAAAGATGGAGGGGGCAGTCACGGAACGAAAGACTGAACAATAAAATGTAGAATTCACCTTTAGCATTGGTGCCAGAGATCAAAGCCGTGGGAAAAGTGTAGTGTGATTTCTTGTACTTCACTTGGGCCATATCCCAATTAGCTTTCCAGTTTGAGCTGGGGGAGTGATGTAAGTGCTTATTCCTTGTTTCCAGCTGCAGTACTAGGTTGCAAGTGCTCTTTTTAAAACTTGATTTCCTCAGTGACTAGCTGAACTTCCCAGCAGAAGGCGTGGAGATTTGGGTTGAACTTCTCACCAAGTCCATTCAAACGCCCTTTCTCAACTTAGCAATTTACCACAACAACTTCTTGTGATAACAAGGCCATTGAATAGCCTGGCATTATTTTCCCTGGACAGATGATAAGTGGTGAGAGGAAGGAAGGAGGCAGAAAGAAAGGTGTGAGGAAAATTCTTCAGGGAGTCTGTAATTCCTTCAGGGAGGTGTCTCTCATATTCTTTGTTCAGTCCTTGAACACTTCTTATTCAATATACACATATATTTTCAGTCTTTTTGAGTGAAAAAGGACCCTGTAATCCCAAATCCACTCACTGCACTGTAAAGGTAATCTCACTGAAGGGAAGGAACTGTTTGAAACACTGATGCTTTCATATTGTAGTTGGTATTTATCATGATCTGTAAAGCACATAATTCTCATAACAAGAAAGCTTCAGATGTTTTAAACCCTGGCAATTTTTCACCCAGCAAAGAGATCTGAGAAATACCCAGGCAGCAAGCCTCTCTCAGACGAGACAGAGTGGGCTGTTTTATATCAGGAGCTGCATTTCCTACTTTGCTTCCTCTGCCAGAAATTCTCTTGCCAGAAACTCTGTCATTTCAGCTTTTATCTTTTTCTAAGAAGTTAACCATCCCAGTAACATCACCATCACCACAACAAAAAAATCTGCAGACAGTGAAAGGCTACAGAAAACTGAGAATTGCACCCAAATGCGTAACTTCTCCAGGCCATGATAAGTAGTGATAAAATTGCCAGCTCCATTTTCAATGGGGAGATACCTGAGTACAGATTAATATTAATCTGCGGACAATTCTGAAACAACAGGGCAGAAAATATGTTTGGTCTGTTACTACTTTTGCTGTATTGGTACATATACAATTAACTTTTTCAGCCAGTACCAGCTGGTTTTGTTTTTCAGGAGCTTAAAACAATTAAAAGTAATCATGAAATTTTTCAGTGTTTGGCTGCAGGAATCAGAACTTTGTCCTCTTCAATCCAGATGTGTCCTCACAGACCACATAGGCTTCAGTGGGAAAGCCCTAGAATGCATTTGACAGAAAATTTGGCTAAGAGTGGCTGTTAACTAAGCAAGCAAGCTGGGAGCTTAAACACACACAAGACAGCCCAGTATTTATACTATGTGAGAACAGTAATTCTGATTTGCAGAATGTTGGGGGCTGGAAAGGACTGTGAAACATCATCTAGTCGAACCCTCCTGCCAGAGCAGGATCACCTAGATTAGATCGCACATGAACACTTCCAGGTGGGCTTTGAATGCCTCCAGAGAAGGAGACTCTTGTTGCTGAGTTCTTTACTCAATGGATAGGCTGTACCTTAGTAAAGAGTAGTTGAATGTACCTGTGGGCCTCAGGTTGCTGAGAGTGCGTAGTGCTCAGCAGTCAGAGACCTCTCTTGATTTCATTTGTTACTGGTCTTGTCAAGAGGCACTGCTGTGTTGAATGACAATGCTCCAGACTGCATCCCGGTAAAATCAGTTATTCTTCAGAGCAATGCTTTTCTGGGGAAGAGCATATCCAGGGTTCAGATTTGAAGGATCTCTTGCAGTTCTGGGAAACACCTTAGAAAAACAGTCTGTACTTTGTGCACGTGTAACTGCTGAAAGCCTGCACTGTGTTTGCTGTCTGTGCTCGGAGGCAGTCAGGGAATGCTAGCAAAGGGAGGCTTTTGGGTGAGGAGTGAAAAAAGCGTAATGGGGAGGGAATGTGCCAGGGATTAAAGTAACATGCGATGTATCACTTTTTTTTTTAAAATTAAGATCTGTAGTGTGCTAATAACTTCATTGCAATGATGACTAAAATACTATCATTGTTTTACATGTGTTACAGCCACTTTTCAGAGTGCCTAGCGGCTATCCAAAAGGTCCTGTGACATTTTTGCAGCAGTGGCAGTAGCAGTGGTAGAGGTGTGGGGTGCTGCAAAACAAGAAAGTTGAGTAGGGGTGAAGCAGTCTTTCTGAAGGAGCTGGAGCAATGGAAGACTGACAGAAAGCTGTTAATGCGATATAGCAAGTGAGCAAAAATACAAGACCACTTGCATTCTTTGCTGAGAACATTTGTTCCTATTGAATGTAGTCTTGAAGGCAATGATGTTACATTTCACCCCAATATGCTTTCCGTAATTCACTGTATTTTTACTCACATATGTATATAAATTCTTCCAAATAATCTAAGCACAAAAATCCCATGCAGAAAGGATTTTATTAAAAAGCTGGATGTTAATGTTCCAAAGGAGACTAGAGTATCTCCTGGGATTAGTGAGTAGGTGGGAGGAGCTGATTGCCATAGGCATAGCCCAGGGCCATTAATTCCAGCTAGCCATTAATCCCCTTGTAATGCCCTATGCTGATGCCACAGTTCCTGTCACAACACAAATAGAAAGCAGAATGACCTGTGGATTTTGATAGGTTGTGTTATTCTTCTAATGATTGCTTGTATTTCTAAAAGCTCATCTCTACAGTGTGGGACAAGAGTTTCAGTTTATAGGCTTCCTATATTTCCACAGACCCTTTGCTTTGCTTGTTACTCACAGGAAGCTGGCAATGTTGTTATTAGTATTCTATTCTGGTTTAGCCTTTCAATAAATCGTGAAAGTATTGTAGCCTGTATGCGGTATGCTCCATGCATTGAGTCCTGGGAAAGTAAAACTGATAGCAATATTCTCTAAAGGTAATTAGTACTCATATTTTTATATCTAGAGAAACATGAACTTTCCTTTACTCTGTGATTGCCATGTAAGGCAAAGTCTGGTCTAAGTTGCACTTATTTTGGGTTTTGGTTTATTTGTTTTGCAGGGTGGTTGGTTTTGGTGTTGGTTTTTTTTAAGCCCTAAAATTGTAATGAATTTATTTCAATACCCAAAGAAACGGTAATAAAGGAGAGACTAGTTATAAACCCTTTAGGAACAACTGCCATCACATGACCTTTACATGCATGCTCATGTACTCAGCACTGTACAATAAAAGCATTGCTGGGCAGATCTTGAAGGACAGGAGGAAAAAGTTCAAGAGCAAGAGACATCCCCCAGCTTAGCAGATCATGTGAACACACATGACTCTAAGCAGTGAAGAGTTTAGGTAGCAAACAGCAGCTGTGAGAATTTCCAGAATGCTGGACTTGAGAGGCTGTTTAAATTGTCCTAAAATGTTTTCACTCAAGAGGAAAGCTATTAATCTGACCTTTACATAAAGTCCTTCTTTGTTAGGAATCCCAAAGTGTTTTACAGATGCAGATTTAGTACTGACATACACATGTCAGAGGGAAAATTAACAGGCTGACTGCATCATGGTTGCACAGAACTTTGGCATTGCAGAAATATGACTACAGATGGGCTCCACTACACATTCCCTGAAAAGGCCATACAGCAATACTGCATAGCAGCTCAGGTCTGGAAGTGTGGCAAACTTTATTTGGCTGAAAACATAGGTGAGTTACAGCGCTAGACTGTGTGAAAACAATGGTAAACTGCTTTAAAAAGTGAAGTAGCAGCTGAGCTCTCTATAATTAGCACTTGTGGTGAAGACGTAGATTGTATTGCTGAAATGTGAAATTCCAGCACTACGTTGATTCCAAGAAAGAGAGCATGAGGTAGGTTGAGGGTTGATTTAGGATAAATAACCACTTCCTACAGTGCTGTCTGTGTTCATTATTTACCCAGCTGGGCCTGTTTAGCTTATGAATTCAAAATTGATCACAGCAGAGAGCATTGGGTCATATTATAACAAAAGAGGAGGCTTAGGTTATGCTGTCTTTTGGTATGCTAAAAATGTCTGAAATTGATAGCATTCATAGGATATTCATAGGAGATGTTACACTTAAAGTTTAGCAACAGTAGTATGGAAGAAGGTTGGAGTATGGATTTCTTTTTTTCCCTTCTCCTAACACATGGAATGTTTTGACCCTTGTGCCCACCTCATTTACATATAGGGAAAAGAGCCTAGAACCAATATATTTTCCTCTTAGAAAGACTTGCTGGAATTCTCTTGCAATCAGTTACGCTTGTCAGTTCTAACATGTCATCATCCTTCCTGAAAACCGGTGTTTTCAGAATGGGTGTTTTTCAAACACTTTATATTCTTTTTCCTTCCCCTGACTTTACAGTTACAGATTGGCTTGCTGCTGTGTAGGATGAGGAGAGATGAAGGAAGGAGGAGGTGGTAACCCTCTTTGCCCTGCCTACTGCCCATTCTCCCCCTTTCCACTGACTCAAAATAAATTCTGTACTGTTTACAAGAGCTGTCAGAGAAAATGAGGGGTGGGAGGAAGGAGGAGGAGAGGAGAACAAAGTGACAGTGGGAGGAAGTCTTTGCCCTCTGAGGTCCATGTGAGGCAAGCATGCATCTGAGAATCACTGTAATGTAAATTTGACCATTTTAGTGCATAATGAGGATTTTACACTCCTACAATTGGGTGTTAACTAATAAGGTCTTAATTTAATTTCTCTGTGACCCATGCATGTTGAAAAACTGAACAAGGTAAATGATGAATTGACTCATCAGACTAGTCCCTTAGAGACTGTATTACAGGGGAGCTGACTGAGGTGATCCTGATCTTCCATGAAGGTATGGGTGAGGCTTTACCAAGTACTCCCTGCTGGCCTAAGCAGTTCTGCAGAAACCCTCAGGGGATTGTGCTAGCTGGCAGTGTACGCACAGTACTGACAAAATTCATGTGGAATTAGGGACTTGTGTCTTTATTTCAGAACCCTGAAACTAGTTTCCTCTGTTGTGATTCTTTTTTCTTACTGGATCTCCTGTTAGCCTTGATCTTCTGTGGGGTCTGGAGTATTCCAGACTTCGGTTTCAAAGGTTGTTCTATAGATAGGAGTGTCTGAAACTGAAGGGAGGGCATATCGAGCTCTGTGCAGGTCTAACTCAGCAGGGTTTGATGTGTGTTGGACACAACTGGAGGACAAATGGAGTATCAGTACTTACAGGAAGAACTGGAAAACACTGGGCTAGACCCATCCAAAGATAGCAGTGACTTCCTGCTCCCTGTCTAAAGTGTTCCAGAGAGGAATGAGCAATCCTTATGTGCTGTTTCCAAAAAGACATGTCACTGCAGTTTGATGCTGACTTACTGCTATTTGAATTTATCTGGTTTGAGTTTCCTTTTTCTCTGGAAGGAATTTTTGCTAAATATTTTTAAACTTCCTTCCTGATGTTTTTCTTTTTTCCAGATTCCAAAATTAGATCAAGTCAGATTTCCTCATGGAACTTCTGCTGCAAGGAGGCATTGAGCTTTTGCAGCACCTACTCTGAAGGTGCCTGCTCCAATGGATGACCTGTGCTGTCATGAATGCTATCAAAAATGATTGGCCAATGGCAAACTTTAAAAGTTAATGCATGTCCTCATTACTGTCCCATCCCCTCAGCTTGTGCTTTCTGAATCTTGCTTGATGTCACTGAGTCCTATTTGTTGAAGGTACTGTTTAATCCATGACTCTCCAGCTGCATTTTTTGACCTGTCAGCTCTTAAAGCAAGAAAGTTATTTTAAGAATGGGCTTGTCAAAGAGCCTTCAAAGACCTCAAAGGTTGAATATTTGATTAAAAAGTGACTACAGCATTAAAATGGATACGTGGTGTCCTTTTGTAAATGAATGACTAGGAAACTTGTGCACTATCTAGATTTCAATTGACAAACTATTCAGCAAATGCTTCAGGAGAATTGCAGGGATGGTGAGGAGGTAGTTGATTTTTAGGTTCATACTACTTTTATTCCTGGAGATTGTCTGAAGATGACTAAATCCCTAGATGCCTCCACAATTTCAGCTTAAATTTCCTCTCTGGAAATGAGGAAGATGATGTGCTCTAAAACAAAATCTCAGGTCCTGACTTGGGCAGTCCCACATCAAAACCAGGTTAAGTTTGTGGTCATTTTAGCAGTGGCTGTACATATGGCCCATGCAAAATACTGCACCATTCTTTTTTCCTGCTTCTGTTTGCCTGCTGCTTTCTTTATGAACTCTGGTGAATGGCTGCTGATAAAATCTGCTCTGAAAAGGGCTTGGGGACCAAATGACTGTCCATTTTAATACTCTGATGGATCAGAAGGACAGACAAATCTTTAGGGGAAGCTTGGTAGAAGTGAGATATGAGGGCAATGTCTAATACCTAGATTCATGCTGCACTGTGGACAGGCCAAGGAGTCATGGTGCCAGCGGCAGTCAAAGGTTTTTTTACATGCTCCATGATCTGGAAGGCAAACAGTTGGAAATGGTTGACTAGTCTGGGTATTCATCTTTTGTACAGTTAGAGACAACAAGACATTACATGCAGATGCAGGCTGGATGGGAGTCAACTGTTGTGTTAGCTTTTCGTTCAGTGGAAAAAGGGCCACTATTTTTGACAAGAAGGAGGATTATACAAATAGAACTTGAATCACCTTCATGTTACGTTTTTCTTTTCTGGCTGATGTTAATTAACATGCTTCAGTGCAATACTCTGAAATGCACTATGGGGTGGAATATAGGCAGTATGTACACATCTGTGCATCATCTTTCTCTTGAAAGACAGCTAAAGTATTATATGTAAAGACATAAAACCAATGTATTGCAACACTAGAGAGCAAAAATAAGTACTCTGATGCTCTTGTAGAGTTTTCTAGAGTGCTTTGGTTACTTTTGTAAATGTCTAACTGGTCTTGTGCAGAAAAATGTGGTTATTTTCTCATGTTACAAAGAGGCAAATATTGTCCTTGCCCCTTTCTGGCTATTCTTTTTTTGGCTTTGTAGCAAATTCTTAAAGACACAAACCTGTTAACTGATCCCCATTCACAGTAGGACCTCCTCCCCAATCTTTCCAGACCTGCCCGAGGAGATGATATGCTGGGAACAGGAGTAGGAAGCAACGGCTGGCAGGGCATAGGCCATTGTTGCACTGAATGCTTTGTATGTGAAACCACGGCTGACAGCCATGACCTGCATGGGAACCTGGAAAGGGGTTGGATCTAATTTGCGTTTGCACTAGTTCCTCAGAAAGGCAATTCCAAGAAAAAAAGATTTGTAGACAAGAGTAACATCATACATTGCCACTCAGTATTACCAGTATCAGCTACAAAGTTTTAAATTTGGCAATGTAGGTAATTAGATGCTGATGAAAAACAGACCGCAAGAGGGAGGGAAGAGGGTGCAAGCAGGTTGCAAGAGGGTGGTATTGAATAGCTGCATCCATTATTGACTTGAACTCCTTGAAGAGTTTAGATAGAATTATACCTGAATGAAGCTTAACATTTGGGATCTTTGCCAAAGTAGGCCTTACATTGTTAGGGGGAAAAGAACATTTCCAAAAATATTTTGTTACAACTTCTATTTATAGTTTCACGGTTAAAAAAAGGTGCAGCTGTGATGACTTTTATGGCTAAGATGAAAGTCTCAGTAGGTTTATTCCAGGTGCACTCCTCCTTTAGGACTCCCTGATTTTAGACAGTAGCTTTGGTTTCACTAATGTTGGTGATTTCTGTCACCTCTGAAAAGGACACTGAGGAGCCAGGAATGGATTTTCCAGTGATCTGCAAGATATATTTTGAAACCTCAAGGTTTTGAAACTGGGCTGACCAAAACACAAAGGAGCAGCTGCTCCTCCTGGAAACTTCTAGGGTTGGTCATGCAGCCTGGTAATGAGACCTGTGTAGTAGTACCTCATTCTCTTTAACATTAGCAATTTGAACTAGATATCGGCAGTATGTATCATGTACCCTTGTACCCTTTAAATTGTAATGGTGTGCAACAGCAGCTCAGTGAAAAAGTGTTCAGAAAAAAAAAAAGCATGTTGTAGATCAAATTACTGGTCTATCCAAAATGTTTAGACTCCAGGTATGGTGGTGGTGAATTTGGAAGGAATGGAGGTCTGGGTGAAATATGTAGTCCCTCTAATGCTGCAGGAAAAAATTTTTGTCATAGTAATGGAAATGTATTAGAATTCCTATTGGTCTTTCACCAATTGCCCTGGCTGTCTTCAGTGCAAAACATTTCTGAAATGTAGTTTATCATAACAGAGTTTCTCCAGCTTCCCCCAGCTTACTCACAATGGGAAAAGGTTTTCCACTTATCCAGGAGAGCCTTGTCAATCCCTAGTTACCCTTGCACCCAAGCTCCTGCTTTTGTGCCAGCTTGCTTGCCATCTCCCATGGGTCATCTCCCATGGAGACAGTGCTGCTTTGCCAGACTGGAGTTGCCCTGAACAGCCAGCATAATGGTTCAAATTGGGGCTGCTGTTTTCAGCTCTCTCTGTCATTAAAGGAAACAAAATTGGCCCAGTTCTTACCACTTTGGAAAAGGCATTTTCTTCAGAAAAAGCATTTTAATTCTGAATAAAACATTGGATTGGCTTTTAGCTCATGAATAGCACTTTATTCCACTTCAATACATATCAATACCGACAAGTAACCACATCATGTCATGACCTTATGTAAGTGTATGGCAACTTTCCAAGTTAATTTTGGATATTATTTCTACAGATGCGTAGGACTCTTTTTTGTAGGTATTTGATTCCTAGTTAGGCAGTGCTTTCGCAAACAGGAGCTGTAAAACAAACTGACAATTACATAATGCTCCATGGATTAGTCCTGGCTTCAGACACTGAGTATCTCAGATACTTCCTTCTCAAACTCCTCCTGAGGAGTTTCCTTCCTCAAGGAGCACATGACAGTGACAGTTGAGTGTTGACAAACAACTGAAGAGCTAGAATTTTATGGAAGGGTTTGGAAAGCAATATTGCTTTATCAACAGGCAAAATTCAAGCAATTAAAAGTCATTGGAAAATAAATGCCTTCTCATCCTACCGGAGCTTTGCAGACTCCTTGAGGGAGGAATGTTTACCAGTGTGCAACCAGGGAAAACAGTTTTCTTCTTGCCTCACTGGACACCTGATTCAGGCAGTCTGCTCTGTTCTTGGACAACCGAACAAAACACCAAATGCCTCATCTTCTGCTGGTTTAGAATATTCTAACCCAGCTGTAAGAACACTTCCAGCAGTTGCATGCCCTTGCATGTGCTGTCATTGCAAATGTGAACTTCTCTGTCATGGTTCCCCTTTTTAAGATTACATTTGAGTAGAGGGTCTCTCATAGAAGCACCAAGTGGTCATATGCTCCCTCTGGGATTGTTAAGAGGGCCAGTGCTTAGGGTAGCCATCTCTCTGACCTCTCAAGTTCTGTCCCTGGGGTCACTGAATGTCGGTGCTCCGAGTCTCTGAAATGCCTAAGTCAGAGCTGTTAATGGACCGTGGGTGCTCCAGTCATTCTCATGTTTTGGGAAATTTTGTACCCGCAGCTTGTTTGGCAATTAAATAGGGAAGGTATTTTGTTGCAGATGCTTTGTGTAGGCTATCACTCAAAATATTAACATTGGGAAGTGTAGACTCCTGTCAGATTTCTCTTGACATTTTTTATTTAATGCAGAGAAAAGCAGATTGAAGTTTGTCATTTAGTGTTAGATGGAAGGCCCTCTCTCTCAGTGCTCTGTTTCTATACAGCAATCAAATCCCACATACTGTACTATATTCTGCCAGGAAATCTGCTAACCTTTCATATAATATGGAATAGGTTTTGTAGCCAGTGCTGTAGAGCTCTTTTCCATACAGGAGGATTTTCAGCTATTTTTTTCTGCTGCCTTGGTAAGATTTGCAATGGTTCTTTCTACAGTGCCAGATGTTGTACATAAAACAGGAAATTATATACTGTTCTCTTGCTTATTGAGCAGAGAGAAGAATCTACTTTTAAAACCTATCTGGGAGAGGTTGCTAGAAATGCCAAGTTTAAAGAGGCAGATCGAGTGTGGGAGATAAGAAGGCAAGACAAAACTTGCCTGAATGTGACGATGAATGCTAAATTTCATCGGAAACACAGTTGATGTACTGAGATTAAAGGGATTGTACTGAATATATAATCATTGTGGATATGTGTATGGGCTTTTGTATTGTAAGATAATGAAATGAGTAGTTCTTTGTACATACATTTACTGACACTGACGGGAATCTCAGGGGACCTTTAATGATCTATATTTAAAGAGATACCAGCCCAATTACGTACTGCAGTGTTTGCCTGTCTATTCCTGAAGGGGTGCAATGTCAGAATAATATTGCTTTGGTTAACACTTCTATGGGATCCTTAATCTACATATCTTGAAGTGTTTTACAGATATTAAGCACTTAATTTGGTACTGTTCCACTGGGCTGTGTTCACAGGGATTGTGATGCACTGATCATAGAGCTTGAGTTAGAGAGTCCCTCATGAGTACCCAACTAGTCACGCCTGGCTGCAGGTTCTTTCTACTTGGCTTATGGCTTTTTCCCCTCAGGTACCCCGGAGCAGGTGTTTGGCCACCCTCCTGCCTAATAGCCAAGTGCCTCTTGCTGCCCCTCAGGCTGTTTCAGTGACAGCAAACAGAATTCTGCCACCTGTCCACACAGGAAGGGAGTGCGGCCTGGGCTGCATGACAAGGGGGCACCGCAAAACTGGCCTCTGGCTGCTCTAGCTGCAGAGCTTTGACCATTCTGCTGCAGGGCATGAGAAGAGAGCCATAAAGGAACACATCAAACACAGTATTTGTTCTCATTAGTAAGCAAGGCCGAGCATGTGACACAGAGAATTATAGTTCTAAGGGGATGCATCTTTTATCTTTCAGAAACTTCTAAAGCACACTGATAAATTCAGGGATGATTTGGGTCAGGCTCTTCATAGCCTCCTCTACTAGACAGAGCTACTTTAGGAGTTGTTCCTTTATACATATGTGCATTACTGTTCTTTGTACTGTTTAGGACAATGGTGAGAGATCTAGGGAAAATGTTGGTCTGCAAATTAGTAAAGAGACAATCAACTTTTCTACTGGGACTGCTGCTCCAACAGTGTCAGTTGAGTCCGAAGTCTTGTCACTTTTACCTTTTATCTTCTGGTAGTTTGAAACAGCTTTTCTGACCACTGTCATGTTCTCCTGCTACGGGCATACACTCTGGAAACCTCTCCTGAATTACATCTCTGTTGCTTTAATTAACCTGATACAGGAGCATTATTTGAGTTTTCCAGCTCTTGGAAAAACAGCCCACTGGCATGAAGTTAGAGTGGCACATTGGTGCCTCAGACCCTTAGTTTCTGTCTCGAGGCAGAGGATACCAGCAGGTGTGTGCTGGCAGTGTTGGTCTTGCTCGGCATCTTGTTTTACATCTGCTCTTTTTTTGCTTGTTTCTTGACTAAAAGGGCACCTTTGGACACTTGTAGCAATTTTCCTTATTAAGAGGCCAGATTTGATCCTTGTTGTTGTTGGCAAATAATTCCCTGTTAAGTATCTGGGCACTAGCATGCTTTTCTCTTGTCTGGATTTCCCCCTTACTTCTGAGTGCAGGAAGGATTAGCTCTCTCTGAAGGCAGCACTGCTGACACACTGGGCAGTGCAGCCGTTCCGTAGGGCTGCAGGCCTGTTTACACTGCTCGTTCTAATCACGTCAGGTTTGTAATACCTGTCAGGTTTGCTAAACGTAGGAGATAGCAGTGATGTGAAAACTTTTGCCATGCGGGAACACCACCAGGTGTTTTTCAAGACAGCGGCAAGCGTGTCTCATACCTTTTTCACAGAGCTTTTGTTTACTGCTTTTGGAACCTGCTGCGATTTCCTAATGTTTTGAGGTGAAAACAATTTCTGAAATTATGTGATTCTTCTGCAGCATCAGAGCTGTGGTGGCAGCCTTTTAAGTTCTGAGCTCATGTGTGTTCCCTATGGTTAAGGCAATGCAACAGAGCCTGGGAATAGAAGAGGCCCAGAAAACTGCTGGAACATAGGCATTTCCCAGGGATGAAATTTCCCACTGCAGAAACCAACAGCAAATCTTAAGGCTACTGGGCAGTCAGGCTTCACATTTCCCAGTTTTAACTGATTTTGGATCAAGTAACAGCTATGGTGAGTGAGTGACATACTTGGTAACATGGCAGAGATCTAGTCTTCAGTACTAGTTAGTGGACAGTATGCCTTCCTATCTAAAGATGAATGATTATTAGTGCTATTGGAACAAATCAATGAATACAAATCAGTTTTGCTGAAGCCAGGGTAGCTTTTAATTTATGTTAGCTGAGGATCCATTCCGACATAGTTGTATGTAGTGGATTTTAACTCCATAGAAGTTATACAAATAGTAATCTTACATAAAAGACACAGATTACAGTGGTTACCTAAAATGTATCAAGATTTTCACAGAAATCTGAAGTTTATAAAACTGAAAAGACAGTATAGAGTTGAAAATCAAGTGGATTTAGATTTGAAGGCAGCATTTTCTCTCTGTTAATGAAACCTTTCTTAAAGGCTGTTCTATAATTACACTTGTGGCTTGGTGGGTAATGCCTTGTTCTCATATGCAAGTCATTTGATTCCTCCAGTGCCTCATAACTCAAGAAGCATGGATGGACTCTTGCAGTGTGACTCATGCTGTAACTTATTTTACTGCATATTCTATATAAAGACTTTCTTTGAAGGATGAGTGGATACACAGTATCAAAGTGACAATAACAAGCTTTGTCTGTCTTGCTTCACAACAGAGAAAGCCCTACAAAAATAGACTGAAGTGTAGGTCATGACAAATTAGGTAGCCCTTCAATTAAGGATCATTCTAACTCCAGTATTACCAGTGACTTTGACTCGTCTTCTAGAGGAACTGAAAGTCTCATCCCAGTATAGCAATACACTTGCTTAAAGAGTTAATCATTCTTCATGCCCTCAGAAAAAGTGTGAAGTATAACAATTTACTTATCAATAAAATTGGGATTGGATAGGAATGCCTGTATGTGCTTTTCTCCTCTGCAGTGGCAGGTGATAGCAATGCAGTCTAAGTCAGAGCTGCCTGTTTCAGATGCTGGTGTCATCTAAAACCTGAACTGCCCCTTTAGGACATCAGTGCACGAATTTAATGAAAACAAAAAACCCTGCTGATAATCAGAATTGAAGTTACAAAATAAGTTTGGGATATAAATATAATCCCAGCCAATGAAAATGATTGAAAAGTTTTTCTGTGAGTGGAAGGACCATTTTTCCTTTTGCTTGCCACCAGTGCTTACCACAACTTCCCTCATATATCTGTGGTGTTTGGAGTTATCCCCACAAGGATTCACCAGCCCGTGTGTGTGTGTGTGTACAGACTGGTCAGCTGACTGGTACACACTGGAGGGCGTGACAGAGTGATGCCCTCTTGTCCCTTAGTGGTGACACTGGGACATTTGGGACCTCTCTCCTATCACTGATTTTTATTTCCCTTCTAGGACCTTATTTGAGCCCCATCTCAAATTTGCGTGGGGGTTTTTTGTTTGGGTTTGGTTTTTTTCCTGATTGAAAAGGTAGTGGGGAAAAGGCAGAAACGGGTGGGATTTCCTGCCAGGCAAAGTGGTTGCATTTCATCAGGAAAGCAGGCCAGCAGAACAGAGCCTTTGTACCCAGGGTTGAGTGCAGAGGTCTGGCACACTGTGGCCACAACGATGGCACAAACAACAATTAAAGTTTGTTTGGGTCTGATTTTAATGTGAATGTTGGGAAATTACATGGGACTGTTCAGTGTAAAAGAACTGGACAGAAAGATGAGTAGACAAGATGCTCTCTCCTCTCAGCTTCTACTGCTTAGCCAGAGCCAGCGTTATTTACTGCATCCTTGTAGCAAAGCCTTTTAAAAAGAATTTTGTAATGTCTTTGCTGAGTGTCTTGAATTTTCAAAATATACTCATGCAATATGTCTTAAACAATCCATTTATTATCATTTGGTAATATGCAGAAAGGATTTAAAATCATAGTGCAGTAATATTGCGCACTGTTCTTTTTCTTCCTTTACTGAAAACCCATTTAGTTTGCTCTCCAAGTAAAAACAGCGTATTTATCAAGTACTGCTCTTTGCTTTGTGTATATATTATCACTTGTAATGCACCATTTCCAGTGGATTAGGAACGAGAACAGCCAGGGCTCATGAGAAGCAGGTGATGGGGCCTTCCCAGCACCACCTGATGTATTTATTTTAATACCTTTTTGTCATCTTTTAAACAAACGAATAAAACCTGATTCCTTAAAGAAGGAGCAGGAAATACCAAGATATCTAAGAAGTGAACATTTGAAAGCAATGGACTAGAAAGATGTTTTACTTTCAAAATTAATGCTCTACTGCATGCCCTGGCTGTACCTATCCATCTAGTGGGGTAGGTTGAGATTTCAATATACTAATGAAATTATTTTTAGTTGTGTGCAAGGGGGTACCCAGAAGAAATGGCCGTTCGACCAAGTGGAACAGAAACATAAAAGTTCAACAAATTGATTCAGTTCCCAGTGAGCTTGCTATCAAATAGATAACTTTTAAACCAAAGTAGAAGTTTTGAAAAGTCAGGTCTTTCAGAACAGCAAATGTAAGTGCCACAAATGTTTCACTGTGAGCATCTTGTAGCCAGTTTGAAAGAACTTTTCTCTCCCCTGAGAAGTCATTACTTGGGCATTTGTGCTGACAGGTTTTGGGTGCTTGGGCTTGGCGAATTGTTTCTGGAGGAGTCTTAGTGCAAGAATCAGCTTTTCTCATTGCCCCTTAGACATGAGATTTCCTTGCCAAATTGCCTCACAGAACTGCTGTGTTGTTATATATGTACTATATGGTCAAGTTCAACGGTCTGTTAGTGAGACTTCCCCTCTCTTTCTCTTACAGTGGATTGTTTACAGCTGTCCATGACCCTCATTTGTGTAATCCTTCCATGTAAACTCAATAGTAATAACTGTGTCTCTTTGAATCTGGTTATGTGTAGCTAAACCTCTGTTTGGGATAGTGTTATCTTGGCTTCTTTGTTAGCTGTGTCCCTTTTTGTTGGTATAGCTTTAGCACGGAATGGAACAAATACTGCTCTTCCGGACGGGAGAGCATTTCCTAAGGCCTTTGGAGACCTGTCCTACGATGGATGCCAAAGCCCTGAACTTCTTGTTCTCGGTTACCTCATGCTCCCATATAATCTTCATTGCTTTCTGTGAATAAAAATCCCTGGTGAAACATTCTCTGCTTTTATTTAGTTAATCTGTGCCACTCTGCACCTTTTGTGCTGTGCCATTTGCCTGCTTGCATCCTGCCCCCTTAATTGCACTGTGGGCCTGGCTGGATGGGAGGAAGGAGAGACAGGATCTGACCTTTCACTCTTATGTAGAACTTAGCAAATCTGGACCCCAGTCAAGCTGATTCCAGGGTTCTGCTGGACAGGAGACTGATACAATATTATATTCATTTACTTCCACCCTTCTTTCTTTTTCTGAGAAGATTATGCTTTAGTTTGCTTCAGTACTTTACCCTTCATTATGTTGTGCATCGTCTCATTTTTTCCATGTCTCTCTTGTTTAATTTTTCTCTTTTGATCCTGTGTAAGTTCAGCCTTAACATTTCTTTACTATTTTCTCCACTTAAGAATATCTACAGTGCATCATTATTACTGTGCCCAGCTGCCTCTCTCAGATGCTGTTTTAATCTTGATAATAGGTAACATGACAGATCATAGTGAGAATGAAGGCTGATAATGAGGAATGAAAATCAAGGTGACGGATGGGTTTTTATGATTATACATTGTACTGTGAAACAAACTCCCCTTCAAAATATGAAATAAATAAAAAACAAAAGCTTTTTAATACTAAATTCCTGTTCACACTGAAGTGTCAACCTAATCAAGGTAGGCTACATGCTTGATGATCAGATCAATTGGAGAAAAATACTTGAGTAATTTTTAAATGTTGACCAAAAGAATTTGTATTATTTTTACCCAGCTATTTTAATCTAAGAGAATGTTATGTCATTTCTTTAAACAAGTCATTCTTAAGAATCTCAGAGTAGGTTGGACTCTTCTTGATTTATACTATTTTAATCCTTTAAATCTCACATTTTCTATCCTATTTACTTCTAATTTTGCTCATAATTGACATCCTTCTGCCACAAAATAAAAATATTTAATGTAAGCAATGCTTATTAAGCTTGTGATTTGTGATGTGCTGTTCATCTCAGTCTGCAAAATCTTTCAGCCCAAACTGTCTCAATGACAGCAGGATTTAATGAGCTTACCGTTGTGAAATTGCTTATAAGTTTCTAAGACATCAACAGGTGGAACTGCTTTTTGGTGCCAAGAGGGAGGAGGAAGTTCAGTTCTTAGACATACCCACCAGCCAGTTCACATTGTCTTTTTTTTTCTTTCTTCTTTTTTTCTTTATGTTGTGCCCTCTACCTTGAACTCTGTCCACTCCATGTGGTACCTTGTCTGTTCAATGGACCAGCAGAGTGTGTTTAGACTGTGTATTGCACTGCCTCCTACCCTTCACCTATTGCTCCCTAAAACACTTACAATTCTTTCCTTCTTATTTCTTGTTGATGTTTCTTTCTTTCCTAATGTTTACCCTCCAGTGAGACTTTCTTCCTTCTTTCCCATCCCCGTTTGCCTCCATTCTCACTGTTCTCTCTCATGAAATGGTTTGAAAATGTTTCTAAGGTTGTGGTGAAATGAATAATGTTACTTTACTTTTTGCCTATAGAAGGGGCCACATGAGAAACAGCCCCAGCAAGGCTCTGGGTTTGATTTGCAACAAACCCAGCATTTGGTGTGCAGGCTCTTTTAGTCTTGGTGAGGGAATGGCAGCTAAATAAAGTGTCTTTGGTTTGAGGAAGTCACTTGCACTGGCTCCACTCAGAAGAAAAAAACATTGAAAACTGCCCCATCCAAAATAAGGCCGTTGCATTGCAGGTTGTTGACAGAGTTTATCTAATCCCTGTTACAGCACAGCTGAATCACCACTGTTTGTATTTCAGTTTGATAAAAGCCAGTCATTCCCATCCAATACGTTTTGCTGTATTCAGGTAAGATGCTGCTGTACCAGTCTGTCAAAAGAGACAGTGTTTCACAGCTTCAGACCTGAGGGCCGCAAGATGTTGGACTGTGCACGTGGATGTAAGGCAGTATTCTAAACACTGTGTTACAGAACAGCTGAAGTATCATTATGAACTCTGGTGGGGAAGTACCACAGGCAGCATTTATTATACTCTGCTGTGCATGAAAGGGACTCCAGATTTGAGCAGCTGGAGCCATGAGAGATTTATGCCGGCAAAGTAATTCCAGTGGTGCCATTGCATTGGCTGCTAGCTGAGCTGGAGGCCCAGGTACTTCGGGGTTCTGTTAAATTATATCAATCTGATTGTGATTGATTTTCTGTGTTGGAATGCACTCTTTTCCATGCACTAGGGGGAGTAGATTATGTTCAGTCATACTTCTTGAATTATAATTATTTAGTTTGTCTTTAGGTTTTCCCCCTTTATTTTGTATTGTGCGTGTTGTTTTGATTTCACAGCAGTGTTAGAGTGAGCTGCACAAGCTGATTACAAAACAGCTCACACTGTAATCAAAATAAAATTAAGAAAGCATTGAAGACAGGCTACTGTTACAAGGGAAATTTCCTTCTACATTTCCTTATTTACACTTACAAAATATCCTCGTTATTGTTGGGCACAACTGAGTAGAAACAATCACTTTGAGGAATTATCCATGAAAAGGAAGCCTTTAAGATTAACCGAGTATTGGAAGTTGATATGTGCTTGTTTCTGTGAGAAGCCAAAGCACAGCATTATACTGGCCCCACTGAACTCATTAAGAGGTTTATATTGATTTTAAGGGAATTAATATTTAACCTAGAGTTTCCTTCCAGATGAAAGCAAGTTTCTAGATCAACATACTTTTGTGCTTGGAGGTTGTAAATGTGAAAAGCAGTTACAGATCAGCCCACCATTTTGCTTTTTCTTTATTTGTTTCAAATCTCCTTATAAAAAAAGAATACAGGGGGAGAGGAAAAAAATAAGCTGTCTGTAAACAGTGGATAAAGCTACTGCCCCACAGTATCAACATAAAGCCAATGTGCCACTTAAGTTGCACTTAAAACCTATTTTTAGGACTTAAGTACTGCATAGACCTTGCGGTGACCTTACAGAGTTTCACTACAGAGGAGCATGACTTTTCCCCACTGTCAGAGCACAACCTGCACTGGGAGGTTTGCGGCTTTTCTCTGCTGGTGGTACATACCTATTCCCACATATATTTCTTCCTGTGAAGCCTTTTCTATAACATTCATGCAAATATATGTTTGTCGTGTGTCAGGCTTTCTGTATTTGCCAGCTAGAAATCTCAGGATGGAACAATAACATGGTTTTGGGGTTCTAGCTGACTCCTGACTTCTCTAGTACAGAGAACAGCCTTTTGCTTGCTCTGCAGGTTAAGATACATGATCAGAAACAAGTCACATACGTGGCTGCAATTACAGAATTTGCCATTCTGTCAAAGCACTTTTATAAACATAAATTTCTTCTGGTGTGACATTTTGTCTCATGTGAAGATCTGCTCCAGAAAAATGCTAAGGATCAGTCCAGGGTGGCACACCATATGGACTAACAGTGTAGGAGGCAACCCATAGCTGCCCAGGCGAGGAGCCCAACAAAGCCAGCCTCATCTAGTATTTGCAGCTCTTGTATTAGTAGTCTCTGATCTTCCCTGTACACTGTCTTCTCACATAGCACACCCAGGCTGAGCTCACCTGAAAGAGCGCATCTTTGCTTCTCCCCTCATTAAAACAGTCTTACCTGAAATTAGCAAGTGTGACTGCCGGAGGGTACAAGGAACAATTTTGTGCTCAGAACTTTTAGGAAATTGTTCTTGAAACAGGTTTCCCTTATGCATGACCCATGAGATCATGCCAGAATTAGCTTGATCTAAGTGCTGTCAGCATAGGTTTAAAGGCTGGCTGTAGCAGTAAGAAAAATTAGGTTAAAAATATCTTTCTTAGTAGTTCTGCTCTTTGTTTTTGACTCGTATCTGCAGGCTTTTCTCATAAAGATGCAGGTTTACAATTGTTAGCGTTGAAGAACAGTTTGAAGAGGACTGAGGTTCTGTTCTGCCAGTTGCATCATTCAGAAAATTCCAGCTAAGGTGTGATTTGATGCCTCTCTCCTACAAGTGATAATGAAAGGGGAAGAAAGGAGAGCACAGCTTGATTTTCTGATCTTGTATTGAATTTGAAGCACTGCTGCTGACAGTCATCATCATCTGATTTTAAAGTGAACAAATTCAACACATATAGTGCTGTGAAAAAGTAAATACGAAATTGTATAATGCTCTTTTTCAGCCACTTTTCAAAACTTGAACTTCACCTGAAAGGCAGTTAAATGATTTTATTTTCTTTCTAGAAATACATTATCTATTCCATGGTTACACAAGTGTAGTAAAAGAAAACCTGTAAATCAAACAGACTGTTTGTTCTTATTTATGTTTTCTTTGTCCTCTTTAAAGCATACGCAGTCCTTCCCACCCCTACCGACCACGTCTCCACCCAACTGCATTTCCTGAGTGGATTCCTCTAGGAGACAGAATCGGAGGGCTGAATGATGTCATTTCTATATTTAAATTAGATGGAGCAGAATACGCTGTGCAATTTGTTTAATCATTGCTCATGCTCTAATTTTCTTGGATTTGATTTTTTGCAGTGCAGTCTTATCTTCGGGTTTCTATCTGGTAGCCAAGTCTGCTATTTGGCATGACTTCAGGGAGCTGGGTGCATTTTTCTTTTCGGCTAAAGCTCAAGGGGATTCTGTGATCAAGCAAATTCTACACATAGAGCTTTTCAAGCATGATAAATTGATTTAAGTGGGAATGAGACAGAAAAATATATGCCTCCAAAACAGAGATCAAATAAAATCTAAAGCATAGTTGATTAGAGCCATGCAGAAACATTCAGAAAATGGTAAATAGGTAAATAAATGGAAAAGATGCAGATTCATCTGCCATTACATAAGCTCTACTAATTCTGGGATCAGGATTCAGCAAGTTCAGTACAGGCATTTCCTGTATTTGTTTTATCTAAATATGAGTAAATGGTACTTTGCTTCTGCTATTTCAGGCCTTGTCTATCTCATTTCAGTGACTTGATAGACTGATGTGTACTAAATGGTCTCTGTTCAGTAGTGGTAAGATCTTCACATGGTTTATTTTCTATTTTCCCATAATACATAAAAATATGATTTATCCACTCTAGCATTAATTTTCCTAATTTGTCTTTATCCTTTCTTTATAAATACTTAAATTCTGTCCTTTTACCTATACTGTGAGTGACAGTGAATACATACAATCTCTGGGTGACAAAGGCAAGTAGTTAGTGATATGCAGGATCCTCGGTGTGCTAGAGTGAAGCACCAGCTTCAAGCAATGACTTACTATCCAAGGTTGAACAGCCATGAGTCAGGCCATTTTTATGATATTCAGTTAAGTGACATTGACCTGAGATGTATGGAGATGTTCTGATTCATCTTGCTTAGGAGAAATATGCTTACTACTTTGTAGTAGTAAGAAGGCGGCAGTATCTGAAATCAGAGTTATGGCGGTATTCCATGGGTCTCAGCACAAACTGTCAGGCAATAGCAAAGTGGTGTTTGGTTTCCCCTTTGTAACAAGATATGGGCAAAACCCTACTATGGATATGATTATCAGGTTTGGGTTTTTTTGGTGAGATTCTGTAAGAGCATTAGGCACTTTTTATTGGAAAACACTAGCAGATAGCAGGCAGATGGTCTGAGGTTTTACCTGTCAGTTAGTTCAGTGAGGAGCAATCTGTGGAGCATCAGATCTAAAGGTAAAGATACAGACTTTGAGACAGGAATCTCTACACAGCTGGGTGGGTGAAAAAAAGGGTCCAGAGATCTTCAAGGACTTTTCACATCTCTCCTTATTGTTCTGGAGAAAAGAGAAGAAACAATGTACCATGGGAGTGACGCACCCTTGTGAATAATGCACACAAGTGTTTTGTTGCCAAAATGGTATGACTGGTGCAGCCAACTTAGAGGAAGAACAGAATTGTACTGAGAGCATCAGTAATCAATTATTTATTGTCAAAGGAAAATAGAGAAGCTACATTGTCAAGCTGCAGCATATATTCCCCAAGAGAAACCATTACAGGAGTATGGACAGATAGTCAAAATAATAACATGTAATTGAATTGTTACACAACATTTTAAAAACCTTGGGTATAAAGGATATCTTGATGTTTGACCCAGGATTTCTATGACTGAAATGAATTATTTTGTGTTTCTCCCATTTGCAAGTGATGCAGGCTCTGCTGCCAGTAGTAGGCAGAACAGGGGGCAGCAGAACTGTATCTGGTCAAGAGTGACACTGTGGATTGAGATCATGTATGGAAGATAAAGAGAAGGGGAAAGAGATCATGTATTCAACCAAGCACTGGTTATGATCTACAAAACCTTCTCCAATGTTGTAAGACACTCACTTCCTAGCATCTGGCCACATGCAAATTTGCCTTGGGAGGGGAAGCGTGAGAAGCTTGACTTGACTCCCTAGTGCTACAAACTGCTGCTACCTGAGTCCTTGTTACACAGCCCATCAAATACACTTTGTTGACTGTAGAACTGCTGCACTTGGGTGACTATCTCATGGGAATCTGCATTCAAAGCCTTGTACCCAGAAAGTCTTCCCTTCATCAGTCTTTTCCGTTAGAGTGCTGTGATTTTGCTACAGAATGCCCATGGAAGACAGCAAAGGTTCATTTATTTTCTTCACATCTATCTGGCTTGTTTTGAGTCTTTCTATTGCATATATCTCATTTTTGCTCCTTCCTTCCCTTTAAACGGGCATTAGTTCTTCAGTACTTGCAGCAGAAAAGCAGGTACTAACTACAAAGACATATTTTATATACTTTATGTATGCTAGAAAAAAATGCAATGAATTTAGAGATAGCTTGGAGTTGGAAGTATAGTAATTGCCTTTCTAAACATTAGCATGTGAAAATATAACAAATTATGTTCATGGAGTGGAAGAAAAACTATTCTGGTCATGAAAACTTCAGAGACTAACTCAATAAGAGTGTGCAAAAGAACACACTGAAAAGCTGGACAAGGAGTGGCCTTAAGAACTGTTGATATGAAAATTCACCCACAGCATCTCTCCAGTAAGGCAAGACTCTTTCCTCCTTTTCTCCCATCCCAAACTGTTCCTTGTCAGCACTCTTCTGTGCTTTAGGCTATAGCAATGACTGAAAAGGTCGTGTTAATTTTTGCCACTGCACAGATATGAGGCAATCAGTAACTGGAAGAAAAAATACTGTCTTTATTACTTGTGCTGTCAGATTAGATGCAGGAAATGTCTGATCTTTAAGCTATTGCGTGATAGAGTTTATAAATGGGTAGAAATCTGAAGGCAGAGTGAATAGGTCACTGAGTGTAGTTTTAAAACCTGCTGTCAAGTTGGATTTACAGAACTTGAAGACTTCTGGTAACAAACAAGCTTATGATGATTTGATAGCTGTTGTTGTCTTTCATAAGGAAAGCCTTTCCAGAGTTCATACCACCAGTGGAATACATTTTCAAAGTCTTTTGTAAATATTTAGTCTGTTAATCTTCAGGATGATTTTAAATGCCACCTACCAGCACAATTTAACTTACTACATTTTCTTTTCATTTACAGAAATTATGGTAACGAGATAGGTCTCACAGTCAGTGTTGTGTTTTCCTCATTATCTCAGCTTTGAGAGACCTCATGCCTGGAACTTCATTACTCCGTCTGATACTGTGAATCTCCATGCAGTTACTTACATCTGCCTTTGGATACTTAGGTTTCCCAGCAAGCAGCGTGTCCCTGACGTCTTGGCAAATAAGTGTTCCTTGACATTTAATTTGACTGATACAATGACGCAATTTTAGGTGTGAATTATACCTCTTACGTCAGCCCATCAAGGTATCTTCCTGAGAGACCACGCGTAGGCAGCCACATCAGCCTTCCCTCCAGACACAGCAGGTAGTTTCATTTATGCAGTGGTCTCCTGGTGGAGTCTGAACAGCTGAGCTTTCTGATGACGTGTCTTGGGGTAGTGCCTCTTCTGGTAATGCTGCCTCAACTCTTTCAGAAGCAACACTGCTCACTGGGCCTGCTCTGTCCGACACATAAGTAGACTTGTCCCTTAGTAGGGTGGGGCCTTCAGGTGGTAGATAACAGGGTTGAAGTCCATTTAGCCTGTGCTTTTGTTCCTGATGGACTTTGCCATCCTGAGCATGAGATGGGGCTGAACGGGGTTAGGTGCTTCCTTTAAAGTGTTACATGTGATTCTGGCTTATTCCACTTGTAGATATTTCTGTTGTTAGGCCTCCACATTTTTTTTAATTGTATGGTGTTTTCTATGTTTCATTTCATGAGAAGAATAATCAGGAAAAATATTAAAGAATTAATGAGAAGGGAAATGGCCATGCAGTGTATGATGACTGTGAACAGGGCATAGTAAATAAAAGAGAAAATTACCATCTTCCTACAATTCTTATCAAGGTGGAGTAAATGTGGACTAATAATGTATTTCTGGGAAAATGCTATTTTGGGAAAAACAGCACAAAAGCCCCAAATCTGAACCATGAGGAAGAAAAAGCCCTATAAAATTTGATTTTATCATATTCCCAGAGGAATATTTTAATTTTCCATTTCAAGACCAAATTCTGTAGAAGGTAAAATAAAACATTTGTCTACTGTTTGGATACAATGTTATTCCAAGCCCTTGTGACATGCTTTCCCTTTTTTACTTTTGGCCAACCAAAACGAGTTTTCCCCCTGTTTTATGTGTGTGATTCACTAGTTGAACTGAGAAAATAATTACTTTTTGTGTTCTTCCTCTCACTGAATTCCAGGCATAGGAATGGATGTAAAGTATGGGAGAGGGAATGGTTAGGGAAAGAAAATAGGAGAGTTTTATCCTCAAATGAAGTAGCACTTATTTTGTGTGACTGGCCAGGGATGTAACATAGTTCTGCTCTACGAGTTTTCAGCTGGATTATGGTGAGATTTAAATAATATGTTACTAAGCTTTAGGATGTAATAACTCATCTAAAAATAGGATTGGATTATTAAGATTAATGTAATCTTTGGAGCTTTTGCTATTATTTAGAATGCAAGACACTCAGTCCTTAGTTCTAGAATTGATGGCATTTTCATATCCATTTCCAAGAAAAATAAATGTTAAAGGGGTAATTCAAGCATCTGTTAAAATCCAGCAGACATTTTAGAAGCGAGTACATCCATACAGCTTCACAGAGCAAAGGGTAAAACTTTTACATTAAGGTTGCACCATGAGGGAAATTTTCTGTCTCAATTATCCTCTGGGCTTAGTTGAAACCTATGTGAATTTCCACTGGTTGGTCCTTCATGTTCAGCTCACTACCCACCCTGAGGACTGCGGGACACATTTTATTTCCACTGATCATCGGCATTCCTGGAGGACAATCTTGTTTTCTGACAGTTCCAAAAGGAAATTATAATTGTTTATCCCTGACAATAATATAGTATGATTGAAAATAAAAACGTGTTGTTTATTGAATGATTTGTATTTGATGAAAGGATATTTTTCCTGTGATGTTATTTGTAGGCTTCTGTGCATTTCTTAAGCCCTTAGACAGAGCTTTGAACCTTATTGATCATGTCACCAGCAGTCACTGAAGAAAAATACTGGTTACTGACATCTGTAGCAATTATGTAGTTTACAGTGGTACAAGGGACCTTATTTTTGCAGTTACAAAGTTTCATTTGATAAATGTGTGTGTGTGTGTGTGTATAATCATAACATAAGGTGCTGGGCTTGTGTGTTTCATAACCTTGTGGTTTCCAAAAACCAAACTTCGTGTGTTGGAAGTAGATGTTTAAGAGTTTTCACACTAAATGCTGTGTGTTTCAAATCTGACACCAAAATTATAGTGGCACCTGATTCTCATGAATCCTTAGTTAACAGCTTTGTCTCCATCCCTACAATAAAGTAGCTTTCTAGCTTGAGTTCAGCTGAGCAGTGTAATTTCAAATGGGCTTTAAAACAGTTTTTATGGGAAATCGCACAACTAAGTACTATATTGATTCATTAGAACCCTCAAAATCATGCTTTGGGGAAGATGGAGGGGGGAATTGTTTTAGCACAACTTCTGATAAAATGGAGGCAGCGTGCTCCAGTGAAGAAAGCAGGCCTTGTGGCTTTAAGAGTAAGGATAGGTCTGACTGCCTCCATTGCTTGTGTGCATATGAAGCACAGGGCACCAGACACACAATGGAAATATCACACCACCCATCCAACAGCTTTGTGCATCTGTACCTGACTGAATGTGCCATTGCTGTCTTTCAGAAATATCGACAGTATATGTCTGGACTTCTCACTCCTCCTTATGGTGTTATGGAAACTGGCTCCAACAATGACAGTAAGTATGAGAAAATAGACATCAGATGTTAGAAAAAAAGGATAGAAAGGGGGAGCGTAAGAGTCCTCTGGGTTTGGGTGTTGGAATGTAAATGTTAACTTCAATTCAGTGTTATGACAGCATTAATACTGCATACAGTAGGAAATGCATTGGAACTCACTTAACTTCATTCCCAGTTGTATCACACTGCGCAGAGCTGTACACAATCAGTGCTATATTGTCTAAAGCATACCGTAGCATGTTGTGTAACGTGTAACTGGTTATAGGTGTTACGTGGGTTCCATGGAACACGACCATAAGTCCTGCTAGTAAAATAAATCTAAGAAACTGGCTTCTTTTTTTTAGTTAGGACAGGCTACACAACCTGCTTGGGAAGCTAGGTTAGTGCTTGGGCAGAGAGCCTGCAGCAAACCTTGCTGTCTTACTTTGGTTACACAGCTAAGTGAGTTTGGGTATGTTTCTGCCTCTCCTGAGGACCTATTAAGCTGTGGTGTAGGGCGTGTAGACATGAATCCAAGGGCAGCCTTTGGAGCTCATCTCTTCTGTAAATCAAGGTATTTTTATTTAATTGCCAGAGGAGTATTTAGATGCCAATCAGGACAATATCTGATGGTTAGCAATTGCATCTGCAAATTCTGCCCCTTATGTTTGTTACGTGTTCAGTATGTTCTCTTTGTGAAATAGCAAAGCAATGCTAGTTACAGGAAACTCAGTGTCATGTTTGACTTCAGGTAATGAAACATAGGTAATTTTAAATTTAAAAAAATAATAATTCCTGTGTATGTAATTCAGATACTAAGTTGTGAGAAAGTAATATATTTATCAAAGTGTTCACAGTGTTTACACAGGTTAGCTTTTTGTCTTTTTTGTTTTCACAAGAGAAAATTTCATCTGAATTTGCCCTCAAAGATTGTAGATTAATGTGTATGTTAGCAAAGTATCAAACCCTCCAATTCACTATTCATTGATATCTCCACTGTTACCTGAAGAATGTACAGTATGTATTTATTTTCTGTAATCTTTTTTTAGGAATGCCAGATAAGGACAGTATGTCAAGCAGTGTTCTATGCCAAGTTTCTAAAAATTGTAATAAGGTAAATCACACCCAATTTTGCCTTTGTTTTTTGATTGGGGGGTGGCGTGGTGTGGTGCAGGGGACGGGTGGATTTGGTAATGCAAAGGTACAGCATTACATTGAAAAGAAACGGGTGCAGATGCAAAGCATGTGGTTGATGCATGTGAGTACAGTATACCAATCACAAGGATGCTTTAGACATTGTACCGTTAAAGTGGAGAAAGTAACTGGTTCAGGATCAGCATTGTTAGCAAGTGTGCTGCTCCCAAAGTTTGTGTGCAATCTGTTTGTCCTGTCTGTGTCAGAAATGTGCTGAGGGTCAAGAAGAAAAGCAGCACTGTGAAGAGACCAGTGCATAGCCAATGGATCATAAAATTAATAATTAAATCCTATATTAAGGCTTAACTGAGCCTTAACGGATGCAGATGCATTGTTCTGGCCCTTTGCTCCGAGTGAATTCTCTCTCCCCTGTGTTCAGAGAGCAACTTTATGTTTCAGTTCCACTTTGTAAAATTGTGCCTTCAGTCTCACCAGATGAGGAACCCACATGAAAGAACTCATTAATATTTCTATGCAGGGTTTAAAGTAATTGTAGTAGTGGGAAGAAATAGTTTCAGACATTGCTGTAAAGATTATTTTTTTTTATGACAGGAGTAGAAAAGATACAATACCAAATAGATGCTTGGGAGCCTTCTTTCTGGACAATGCAAGTTGGATGCATTTGTGTGATGTCTTTAAAAGGTTACACAAAAAGCAGCTTTTGACAGCATAAAAATAAAACCATGAATATTTTAGCATGTTTCCTTAATGTGAAAAAAACCACACCCACCTCTGTCTGTCTGTCTGTCCTGCTTCCTCAAGGCTACTGACCTTTCCTAATTGTCCCATTCTGCCTTTACTAAACATACAAATGTAATGGTATACAGTTCCTTTTTCTAGAATCCAACTCACTAATGCTGTACTACTTCCTGACACAGTTTTATTCTATCTGGTATGAAAAGAAATGTTTTTCTATGCACTGAGTAATAATTCTTAGATACTTGGATAACACCTTCCATTCTGTAACCGTTATAAGACTTGGTGCTCCTCTAAGATGCTGGCATTTCAGTGCTACGCTTGGAGTTAAGCTACTTCAGGCGTCTTACTTGACCTCTTATGAAAGCACCAGGCATAGAATCCAAACTAAAAGATCGTGTAATTTCTGAAGCAAATTGAGGTTAACAGATAAAGGTAATAAGATAAAACCATCCATCTTTCCTAGAAGGTGATATTCCCCCAGTATGGGCAGTGGAGCTCAGTTAAGGATGGGGTATACACTTTCAGGTACAAAGTATTCTAGAAACTGAGTGATTTTTAGTGATTAATACCGCTGCCAGTAGCTGGGCTTCTCTAGCAGAATAGGGCTCTTACTGCCCAGAGTAATACTGTTCAGCTGGGCAGGGTACAGAACTTGGCCAGGGCAGGCACAAACTGTTCAACAGCTTTTACAGGAGTAAGGGCCTTTCCAAACCATCTTAACTTCCTTTCCAAGACACATACATAAACCACCCATACTTCTCCCTCCTACACTTCACACATTTCTCTGGAGCAAAGCTGAGAAAGTAAATATATGACAGATGCTTGTCACCTTGTGGGAGCTCAGGCAGTCCCATGAGAAATGTGGCCGAAGAACCTACACAACATAGGAATGGTTCATGAATCCTGGTTTTGTGGTTTTGCTGTATGGACACTGTTCTCTCTAATTATGTTAAGTGAAAGGTAACTGCAACAGGGAGAAATACTTGAGTATTTTATTTGTTGCATGCAAGCTTCATTCCTGCAGTTTTAACCTGCACAGCTGTGAGAGCACTTACACATGTTGGTCTTCATGCCCTGCAAATCAATTTTGAATGATCAGGGGGATACTGGGAGTGCAGGGTCAAATTCCCAGTGTTGTTGTCAGCCATTCAAAATACAAAATAACTAGAAAACAACCCTGTGTTTGTAGTTTTTATATATTTTGCTTCTTTTGGGGTGATATATGGCTGTTAAAATGGCTACTGCATCGGGGAAGACTTAGATTGCCAGAAGGATGCCTGTGGGACTGGCAGCAAATACATCTCGGGGAGGCCTGCAGGCTACTCTGTAGTGTCCAGAAAAAGACTGAGTGAGGAACTTTCTGAGATTCAGAGAAAGTTCCTCAAAATTTTTTGTATGATAAGAAAACATTGCATTCCTAGACAGAAGGAGATAACATAATGTCTTCAGTAGTTATGATCATAATGATGCGGTTATTTGTGGGGGTTGTGTGTTGGTTAAATTTTCCAGGGAAGTTAATAACTATAAATAATTTGCTTCAAATGAAATCTAATATATTCCACTCTTGAAGTTTGAAATGCATGTTTTTCTCTCTTAGCCTGTGCTGAGTCTTTTACAAGCACTGTAAGAGATGATTTTCCCTATTTGCTAATTATTTGAGTTTCATCTTCATAGCTTAACTTTTTTCTCCTGTCACATCTATTAGTTTTTGATGAGTAACATAAGACACTTCTTTTAATACGTGCCTTGAAATTTTCTCACCATATGGGGATGTTTAGTTTTCCTAGTTCATTAAAATCTATAAAAAAATTCTATTTGGAGAAAGCAGCAAAGAGATTTTCTTTTACCAAACATGAATT